>JAPQRN010000002.1:19998649-20043479 GCA_037367275.1 Coranthus polyacanthus
CCCCCCCCCGCCCCCCCCCCCCACTGCTTTAGGACACTGTATTGAAGACATCTGGGTAAAAAGAAATATGCACGGAGGAGAACTTCCCTCCCATAAACTGTATAAAACAGTCAGAATATCAGGGAATTTCGGTGGTATATGTACAAAAATAGGTAAAAAAAAGAATACACGCCTTTGTAATAATAAGTGTTAATAGGGCCAAAAGAATCTTGTGATCACTAAATTACACATCCCCGGGGTGACTGAATTTTAGTCATATCCTCACGGAGCAACAGGGAATCGCGTCTTCTGAGCGCAACAGTACCCCCCCACACACACGCTTTGAAGATTTGAAAGCCCTCTAATTAATAGCATTTTTCCCTTGTGCTGAAAAAGAATGGTTTACTCAATAGTTGGCACTTGGCATACATACCAACACGTTGTCATCCTGATTTACTGTAACTCTGCGTGCCTTTGAAGGGGATGAAGGCTGTAAATGTTGTAATGAAGTGAAATGAAGCAAACAAGGACGCAAAACCATTTCTCATTGACGTATAATGAAATATCTTTTCTTTATTGCTGCCTTCATCTTAAGCACCAGCCGTACCAGATTTGGTAGTAGCCTAGCAGATTGCTTGTTTGTTTTTTGTCATTCTGATGGGGCTTAATCTCAGGCCAGAAATTGGCTGTTGAATCATGTTTGGCTGTCAGAACAGACGAAAGTGTAATGCCATATGCCCGAACATACACCCAGAATCCTTTGAGAGGTAAAAGCCCCCTATATGCCAACAGCTGGAGAGGAGATGTGGAGACACCTGCACACCAAATGAACAGCAAACGTCGCTGCTCGCGGGAACATCTGGAGGTCTGTGTGTCGATAAACCATTCCAACACATACTTCTCCATCAGGCTGGAATTCCCATGCTTATAAGGTCAGACATGGTTGGCAGCTGGTCAGCGATGTAGACTTTAAGTACTTTGAGCTGGCCCAACATAGCCAGTGGGGGGTGTTTGACATGATACAGCTCATCCCACACCGCAGGAGGTGGGGTTCCCACATCTGAGACGAGGTATGGAAGAAAATCGAAACATAACTTTTCTTGTCTGTCTTTCAGTGGCTCTCCTTAAAACCACACAAAGAGGCACTGGGAGTTCACGCTGCTTTCGGGGAAGGAGATTTCTTGCCTTTGCAGCGTAGCAGCTATTTTCACTCGAACGTCACGGGTGGAAACATGGAGTATGTTATCTTGTACCCAACTGGGATAGGCCTCCCTCGAAGAGAGAGGTTAAAGTGTCTGCCAGTAAGGTTGTCTGCTGCATTTCTAAGACTAAATGACAACATTATTTATTATATTTTGACCCGTGCTAAGGTGCTGCACACGTCGCTGCTAGTGCAGTTTCAGTTACCCAAACTCCGAGCAGATGTCCGGCACAATAGATGTTACATGGTCGTTTGTCTTCAGCCATTTAGAGCCTTTATGCCTTGCACTCCCGCCATTATTTATGCTGACACTCCAAAGTGTGACCGTAAGTGATCTGGTATATTGCGAGGCTCGACGAAATGAAGGCTTTGGGTGGTCTTGTTGTGTTTCAAGTGCTGAGTTTCTTGGTCTATCGGATTCTGGGAATCCTCCAAAGATGTGATCACAAACTGGCTCTTCTAACACAATGTGACTTTGAACAATGTGCGTTTAAAAGGAACTCTGAATCCTTAGCACGAAACATTGTGTTGTCAGAGCTGGTCATGTCTGAGTGTGTTTTGGACGGTTACAGTCAGGGCAGCATGTCCTACAGAGTTCGTGTGAATGTAGGTCGACCAGAACCAGTCACATTAGAAGGCATGCGGTTTGTCCCGCCACTCACTCGCCCATGGGAACACCCCCTCCACTGTAGCACAGCTTTTCCTGTTTTTACAGATGAGCTCAGACCAGCTCCATCATCCTTTCTTTGACTCCATTTTTTAGCTTATTCATGCTACCCCTGAATAGGGCTGGGACCAGGTGCCACATGAATGGGTATTGCTCTCAGATTAACCACAATTCATGTCCTCCTTTTGTGTAAAAAGGTGAATTTTAGAGCAGCAGCGTCCAGGTGACTGTCTCAAACGGCAGAAACACAGACAAAAGTGACTTGGGTTACAGGATAGGTTACAGCCCCAATGGGACAGACAATGACTTGGCCACAAATGAATGTGCTGGCTGACAGTGTCTCACATCTTTTCAAATGCCCCAAGTTGTCTCTGTGCAAACATTATACCCCAAGAATAGAATGAGCACTTGTGACATGGTTTTTGCTCCCAAAAAGCTCGTATCACTCATTACTCATGTTTGCTTCCCAGAATTAATACAAGGTGCTCTTAAGTAATATTCGCTGGACATTCTCTGTTTAAAGAAGAAATGTTCTTTCTGCGTTATGTTTTTGAATTTTGTGCGGTGATCTTTTTTTCTTTTTTTTTTCTCCCTCCATTAATATTTTTCTTTCTTTGTTTCATCAGGAGAAGTTACTACACAGAAACAGCGACTTCCACGCCAAAGAGGACAGCAGGGGCATAACGCAGCGAGCGAAAAGGAGTCCCGGCAAGCAGCCAGACACAGGTACGGACTGATTTTCGTAGTCATCGTCTTATGTGTCGCGAACGCACAACGTCTCAAATCCGAATAAATGACAAGTACCTCCGTGAGTGTCTTCTTTGTACAAAATAGATGCACGCACTGCTCGTCCAAAAAAGAACTGAGATACCACTAGTTAAGAGCGGTGCACCTGCATCACGGAGTTTACTGGATATGTCATTGGCAGCGGCGTGGTCAGCTGTTGAGCAATGGTTTCTTCAACTCTTGTTTGTTTGGAGGGGATCGGGGACAGTGTAAATAACAGGCTTATGGTGGGCTTAGAGCTCTTAAATTTTGGAAACAGTTTGTTAATGGTTTCTCACTTTGTGGAATTGATTTTTTTACTGCTTTGTGCTTACTTAACAAAGCGGCTCCACCACATAGTGTTGCTGAGTTTATAGAGCAAGAGATTAAATGGAATGGGATTGATTATTACTTGGACAGCAAACAAGGACAAAAAGGAGTTTAGAAGGGTTTCACCAATTTGAAACAGACAGACAAGCCTGTGTTGATTTCCCCGTCTCAAAATAATAGCAGGTCCCAGAAATATCTTTTGTATCTGTCAACTGCGCAGATATAGACTTTGGAATCCAGCTGCGCTATTCTTTGGGCTTGAACCATCAGAAAATGAGTCCTAAAAATGCACTTTGTAGAACAAACAATCATTTTAGAGAACCTGGTGGTCATTTTTTTTTTTCGGAAAGCTCATTATCCGAGTCCTTGATGGCTTTCATTAACTGAATTGATTTATCGTAATCAATAGCTCAAGAGAAAACCATATGTTCAATATGTCTGAATTTGCTTTTGTAGTTTTTGTTTAGAATGTGAGCTATGCAAATAAAAAAGTAAGCCTTTGAAGTTCATGTCTGAGTGCAACAAGTGCAGCATGATCACAAGGCATTCCAATGTCTGTGGCGTGACACTGAATACTTGGGGGGAAGTTTAGTGATTGTGTTTAAATTAGAAGAAAAAACTCACCTTTGAGACTTTCTACATAAATCAGTAAAGTCCCGAGCCTCTAAACACTAATCATTCCCAGGTCTCTCCTCTGCTCTGAGCGCACAGACAAAGGCTTTTGTAATCTCAGCCTTAGAAGTGTGTTTTTGTGTGCATGTGTGTGTCCTGTGTTTGCACGTGTGTGCGTATGTGTGCGTTCTCGGCACTCCTAACGGGCACCAGATTCCAGATAGGGCTGCTCGTTAAGAGAAATCTATGCGGATGCATCCAGTCATTTAGCCAGAGGAGAAACACTGGCCATATGTTTGAGGGGGACTCAAACTGTGAGGTTTTAAGGTTAAATGGCCTTTGTAGTTGTAATGACATGGTAAACACAAGAGCAGCGAGACGGCTTTTTGAAAAGGATTCTTCAGCTCTACATAGAGACACACACGCACACACACATACACATAGAAACACACTGAGTGCATTTTGTCTTTCATACACTGACATCGATGCCCCACCAAACATCCATGCACGCACACACATGCACATGGTTGTAAAGGGGAGACACACATAAACACATGCGCACACACATGTATACACACTTTCATCTACATTCTCCATCTGGGCTTAATTCAAAGAAAAGGATTTTGGCAGGATAAAGTATCTCTCTAATGATCTTCTCCAGTTCCACTGCCTGTGAATGCTTAAGGCACTTGTTCATACAGAGGAGGTGAAACCACACTTACAAATTACTACACTAGAAGATACCACAGACTGACATACCTCCACTCCATTGCTCATTGCAGAACATCTGAATCTGTTATTTTCGCCTATTTAAGATACCTACACTGAATGAGCTGGATACTCTAGATGTTATCTGAGATGATAATTGTTCAGGAGACCATTTTAAGCTTAATCACACTGTTTTTGTTTCTTTCAGAATCGAATGGAAAGGAAAAAAGGAAAGAAAAGAAAAAAGGTAATACGAAGTTCAGCGTAAATTTCAGTTATCTTGATCATTGATTCGATTGCTACCTGCTGCCTACTTTCTGGCAGTATCCTTGAGATGTCATCCAATAACTGCGTTGGCCTGAAGTGAATGTGAAACACTCGACATTCCCAATGCACAGAATTCGTGCTTCTTGCCTTTTTATATTGTAATTTACAGTCTGCACAGATGCTGTACAGACTGTAAAGCCGTGTGAGGGAACGTTAGAGTTTGTGATTTTGAGCTATATAAATATTATTGACTTAACTTGACAGTAAAGTGATTAACCTGCTCGTGCTTTTGTGTTTTCCAACCATTTTTCTGCTTTTTCTTTACAGGGAAGAAAAGGTCTGTGCCGGGCCCCCCTGGTCCCCCTGGTCCCCCGGGCCCACAGGGGCCACCGGGCATCCCTGGAATCCCCGGTATTCCAGGAAGCAACGCTGTGGGGCCTGCAGGACCCCCTGGACCCCCCGGGCCGCAGGGACCTCCGGGCGCTCAAGGTCCAGCGGGTATAAATCTTAAAAATAGAAATGATACCGTTATTGCACTGATAGCCAAGACTCATGTAACGAGCCAGAGAACTTGAAAACACCCACAAGCTGAGAGATTTGTTCTTAGATTACACAGGATCTGCCTGGATGTAGACATGTTCCCACACTACAAGGGGGCTTTCAAGTTGTCAAAATCAATGAACTCATTGCCTTAACAGTGAGAGTTTCTGATGCAGGATGTCAAACATTGTGTGGGATAGCAGTGATGTATCCTTAAACTATTTCTGGGTTTGTTTTGTTTTAATAATCATGATTCTTTGTTCTTCAGCAATGATGAAGCATGTCTCTTTTATTGTTGCAGGGGTTCCTGATAAGTCAAAAACAAAGGAATTCCAGGTAGGTTATGTCACCTTCTGAATTATAATCGTATCCCCCCGCTCAATCACTGATGAAACAGCTGTGCATGTTATCTGTTTGTGTATTCACATAAGTTACCAGACATCTTTGTTTTTCAGCCTGCAGTGGTTCATTTGCAAGGCCAGGAAACAACCATCCAAGTGAGAGAAGGTGGGTCTTTTGTCCATGTTTAGTTGTCCTTCCATTGTTTTCATGTAGAAAACCCAGTGTTTGACATAAGATAATTAAAGCATTTATTCCCTGTCAGTGCCCTCTTTCAAAAACCACAGTAGGTCTGGAGCTGAGCTGACATACACGTCTCTGCTAAATCCCAGAATTTCACCAGACCAATTAGATAATACTCAAGTTAACAGAATTGTTGACATTTTGCTCATGTTTACACTGGAGTTTTCATCATGTCAGTTGTCATTATCATGTTTTTTTTTTTCTGATGGAAAGCCATTAGCTACAGTTGCAACCCTTAAATAGAGTTCTGGGTTTACAGTATATTATATGTCAGACCTGTATTTATCACTGCTCAAGAGCAAAAGCCTTGCACGCAGGCAGACTTTGGTCATGCTACATCACTTTGTCAGTCTGAAAGGAGTATAAGCATCATTAGCAAGTTGATATTTAACATCTGTGTACGGAGCTCTGGTTGTAGTTAAACAGCGCTGAAAGCTGTTTATGTTGACTGTTTGCCTCTTGTTTGTTGTCAAATATTTAGATCTGTCTGAAGGCATCCTTAGGAACTGGAAGATGGTGTCCATCCATCACCGTGTGTTTAAAATGCACTCTCGCTCTGGAGAGCTAGAGGTGCTGCTGGACGGTGTCTACTTCATATATAGTCAGGTAGAAGTGAGTACGGTCCTTGACGTAACTCTTATAATTTACAGTTCAAAGCTAAAAGAACTGGCAGTTGTTCTGTAATTGAGCTTAAAAACGTAAGCTTTTCTTATCCATGACAATTTGTTTGAGTTATAGAACATATTTCTTCTTTTCAACTCCCTGTGGCTAAATGTGAAACTCTGTAACTCAAATCCTTGTTGGCTACTCTTATATTCCAGCTGTTTGAGCTTTAGGTAAGCCCTCGAGTATCATGTGGGCTTGTGTTAACTACCCCTCTCAGTCTTTTGTGAATTTTATGCTTCCCCTACCCTCCAGGTGTACTACCTCAACTTCACAGACATTGCCAGCTATGAGGTGATGGTGGACTCCAATCCTTTCCTCCGCTGCACCTGCAGCATCGAGACGGGCCAGCGTAAGTTCAACACCTGCTACACGGCCGGGGTGAGCTTGCTACGTGCCGGCCAGAGGATCTCCATACGCATTGTCTATGAGGACACACTCATCAGTATGACCAACCACACCACATTCCTTGGAAGCGTCAGACTTGGAGAGGCTCCATCTGCTGGACAGAACTGATAACTACACAACAACCAGCTCTCTACACAATACGCAATTCACGTTGCTCACAATGGTTGCATCAGTCCAGAGTCCTCCCGTCTTTTCATCCTGCCAGTCATAGGATTGATGAATTGGATTGATGAATTGAATTGAACTTCTAGCTCAAGTCTTGCTGATTGAGACCCTGTCAAGAGAATAATTAATCTGTTGAGTTATTAAAGTTGAGGAGGCCCTAGGTTGACTTTAGCTTACCTTCACAGCTCTGTATTAAAAAGGACAATATGGACTGTTAAGCCTCCCCTGATGTCAATTCTGTGCAAAGAGACAAGCCTTGATGAGCCACATTTCTATTTATAGTCACCATTTTGTGTCAACACCGACAGCATCTCTCTTTATAACAAGGAAGGACACTGCGCTGACAGATACTTAATATTTACATACTTTTAAGTGCTGTTGAATGATAATCTTGTATCTCCACAAACACCAGCTATTCAAAATATTTTAACTGCAGTTTGTATACTTGGCCTTTTTACTTAATTACATATATTAATTGGTTATATTAACAGTTATAAGTAAGTGGTTTAAAAGAGGGTTTGAAATGTCCACATGCCCCTGGGTCATAAAAATGATTATAAGATCATATAAATATTCAAAGCGAGTATACAGGTATCTATGCAAAGCTGAGAAACCCCATTAAAACTGGAGTTATAAGGTATTCACAGAGCAACAGCACTATATATTTTGCGCACATTTGCACTACAGCATCCCTGCAGAATATCAGTGATATGTTTTGTTACATTGCTATTGTTTAGTTACCGTATGAATGAATCCATGTGGAAAAATGCTAGTTGTTTATACGTCTCTGTACATATTGTATATAAAATGGGATATACTTTTGTAAATGGAGTTGATTGATGGATTAAAATGTTTCATTTTCTGTCTAGATGCATTTGTCTGTCTCTGTTTCTGAAACCAGTGGTATTGATTTGAAAGGTTGAAACTTCTGTTTCGCATCGGACTCCACTGGCACAAGTACTGACAAAAACAAATGATGTTCTCTCAGTGAGGCCTTTGTCTTTATTAAACTGTGGCTCTTACTTTGACTGCAAGTTTCACAATACACAGCGAATTTGCTCTGTAATCTTTGCACAATCTAAATGAGTTCCATGTTGAGAGGCAGAGAGAAGATAGTTCCTCATTTAGAAACTAATTTTGAAACTAAACATTTAGGTTTCCGGGGTTAACTGATGTGTGACCTCACCCATTTGAGTCACTTGAAGACATTCAGGCTGCAAGTCTCAATATGCTTCACAATGCTTTATTATCACTAACAGCACTTGTGTTTTGTCTTAGTCTTTTCCTGGTGCACAGAGCCAGTATTTTAGTAAACGATTTTCAAAAACTCCAAGGGGACATAATTCTACAATTAAATCAGCCACGTTCTGAGGGAGTCAATGGGAAAATGGCCAAGATGTCTAAAACAAGGGAGGTATGTCACTGATTATGCAGGATGGAGTCATCTTGGACATTGTACTACTGAGATTTATGCTATTAGTGAGTATTCAGATAGCACTGCAATAATAAATTTTCCCTCAATGCTTTGTTTTCTCTAAGGACTTAAAGTCAAGTGCTTTCCAGAAAGCACAGAGTTCTCTGAAGATGTCTTCTAGGAGACTAAAACGGGAACAGGGCAGCTGCAGAGGTGGGCTTGAGTTGAGAACTGAAAATGTATCTGTTAGCTACGATCTAATCTGGTGGTGAGACCATAAACAGTATTTGCTAAGTTAATAAAATTAAAGTACTGTGTTTATTTGCTCCTCTTGCCAGCTCCGACATCATTTCTGCAGTTAACAGCTAACACTAACAAACAGCCAGTCAGAAGAGGTAAAACTAAATTCAAGACTTTGGCTTAAGTATCGTAACAACTGCCATTATTTTGAATAAGTGTAACTTGCCTTTTCCCACAGGAAATATAACAGTGATCCCTTGGACTGTTTCTGCGCAGCAAGGAAATACAATTTCAACAAAAGAAAACAGAATTGTTGTCCAAGAAGATGGTTATTACTTGGTGTTTGGACAAGTATTGTGTCACTGTAACTCAAGCATAACTAAATTGATATTGCCTCTGATTTGTTCCAACTATTCTGTTAATGTTCTGCATATTTCACAGGTTTTGTTCAAAAGCTCTCGCACAGTTATGGGCTACATTGTACAATGTTGGGGTTCCGCTACATCAGGGACAAAATCAACAGAGCTCTTGCGCTGCCTGCAAGAGATGCCAGATGCGACTCCTGCCAATACTTGCTACACTTCAGGTCAGCGAGGCACTACTGCCTAACATCAAACGCTTTACATAAGCAGCCTCACCTGCACGTTTGTCAAATGTCATTGTCTTTTCCAATTCTGAGTGACAAACAGGTCAGGAGAAATACAAAAATACACACATTGGTATTTTTAGGAAGGTCACAACATGTTTAGCTGAGTACAACAGTAATATTGTTCAAACTGTGGCCTTCGCAGTCACCACATTTCAACCCCAACTGAATAACAAAGGGATATGAGGGAATATCTTTTGAAGGAAAGCGTATTCCTCCAGCGGACTTAAAGAGACACTCAGTGTGCATTATGGCCAGGAGGGTTTATTTTTCTCGTAGCGGTGGCAGGTGGGTTTTCCATTTGTTTGTTACTGATGGCTTTTGTTTGAGCGGTATGTATCCTCCGTCTTTCAGGCGTAGTCCAGCTGCATCAGGACGATGAGCTCGAACTGGTCGTACCGTACAGACCACAGGCCCTTATCTCCGTGGATGCAGACTCAACCTTTTTCGGTGTCATACAGCTCAATTGAAGCAACAGAATGAACAGCATTGTCGGGACGATAACTGTGTGGCAGGATGAACTGACATCTGACTGACGGGATGCTGATAAAGGACGGCGGCAGCGGCGGAACAGCTGAACTTTGTAGCCTCTTATGAACTGTCATTTAACTCAAGGGAAGACGTAATGAATGATTTGAAGACAACTACTTTTAAAATCCTTCAGGCTTCACAGCGTTAAAGTGTGTCTTTTAGGTAGTCCACCTGGGCCTGTCCCTTAACGTTGTTTATATTTGCTACCACCTCCTTTCATCAGCCTATTTTAAAATGTCTCTTTGTACCTCGCTGGGGGCTTCCTTCCAGCTCCACCTCCGCGCCGTCTGTTTATTTGTTCCCCTCGTCTATTTTAAAATGGTTTCCGTTTTCCTATGACAAACAAAAGCATACATTTATATCAGGAGGCGTTGCTGGGGGTGACACGAAATAATGTAATATAATGTGATGCTTAAATATATCATAATAAATGAAGAGTGCATGGTGCACGAGTACCGCAAAAATCTCAAGTGGAATTCCATTTTAGGTTTATGTATCTACGCACACAGAAATAAAAAAAAAAAAACAAAGAATACATTTTTGGAGGTAAATAGTTTTTATCCATGTCGTGTCTCATCTGAGAAGACACATTTTCCAAACAGAAAATCAACTGCCCCAGTCTTTATAGTCTAAATATAGTGTCATCAGTGCCTATCTTATGTCCACAGCTGGGTTTTTTTTATGAAGCATGGCTATAAGAGGGTGTGTGTGTGTGTGTGAGTGTGTGTGTGTGTGTGTGTGTGTGAGTGTGTGTGAGTGTGTGAGTGTGTATGTGAGGTCTAGTAACAGTAGTGGTACAGTTTAACAGCAGCAGAAGCTGTACAGGCAGGATGGTGAGACATATGTTGTCCAGTCTCCTACTGCTCTGGTCACTCAGCCAAGAGGTTTATATAAATGGACTGCCATATCATGATCAAAAGGTAAGATGAACAAATTTAAAGCAGAAAAATCATTGGTATTTCATTATTCATGTCTTTATTAAAAAGACACAACTTTATTTGTTTCGAAATCTGTTGGTTTCCACGGTTTATATTCTGATTATGATTAATGTTCCTTTCATTTCAAGGAGCGGTCCTGGAGCAACCAGAACCTTTACTCTGTCCCTCTGGATTTGGATGTAAGGCTTAGAAGACTAGACCTGTCCAATAACTTCATCAGACAGTTGCACACACTTGGTTTGCCATACTTGGAGCAGCTGGACCTGAGCTGCAACCAGCTGGATCTCATCTCCGAAGGGGTTTTTGAAAACCTGGCTCAACTTGAAGAGTTGAATTTGTCCAGGAACGCACTGAACAACAACCTTGGCAGTAACAGCAAAGCCCTCCAATCCATCAGTAGACTGAAGAGTTTGGACATATCCATGAACAGTTTGAATGATGAGGCAGTGGAATTGTACCTACGCAACAAATCTTCTCTTGAGCAGCTAAAGATGACTGGTAACGCGCTAACAAGGCTTTCACACAACATGTTTAAAGACAGTAAAAACTTGAGGGCCATTTCCATTGACAACAATCTGATATCAGTGATAGAACAGGGGACGTTTGAGCCACTGAGCCGATTAGAAGCGCTAAACTTGGCCAAAAATAACCTCGCCCATATCTGTGACTTTAAACTACATCAAGTGAAATATCTGAATCTCAGCAGAAATTCAGTTGAGTTCTTTGTTACCCTTGAGGACGAGCGATTGTACAGGCTCGAGGTTCTTGATCTGAGCTTCAACAAACTCCTTTATTTCCCTATTGTTCCAAAGTTGAACCGTTTGAGGTATCTTCATTTACAGAATAACATGGTTGGCGCCTTAAGTTCAGAAGCAGCAATGGTATCAGAGGCCAATTCTCTTTATGATGAGATTGTACATGAGGGTTATAGTACTGCTGCAAAAAACAATCTACACTCTACCTGGAGGCTGATGCCACTGATTTATATTGACCTGAGTTACAACCACTTTAGGACTTTCCCACTGGAAACGCTGAGCCTTCTCTCTAGTTTAGAAGTACTCAATTTCAGTCATAACTGTGTGCAAAACATCATCTGGAATATTAGAAATGATAGCGAATCCGGATTCAATCGGCAGATTTTCTTTTCCTCCTTAAAGTACCTCGACCTGCAGGGCAATGGGCTCGCGCATATTTCCCCTCGCTTTCTCGAGACGCTCGCACAAATAGAGACGCTGAATCTGCAGGACAATTCTCTGCAGCCTTGCGCCCCTGTGGACCATTTTGAGAGCTTTAAATTAAAACAGCCAGTCATGAATCCTAACATGTCCTGTGTTACATTTGGCTATTTAAGGACTCTGAAACATCTCAACCTTAGAGAGAACAACATAAAGAAGCTTCCTCTGAACACGTTTCAGAAAACCTCTTTGGTTTCCCTTAACCTTGCAAAAAATGCAGATATGGTAATGCATGTAGGTGCATTAGAAGGGGTGCAGAGAACTCTTGAGTCCTTGACTATTAGTGAAATCAACATGACTCGCTCCGATCTATCTTTACCCTGTATGCCTGCACTAACCCACCTCAACATGTCAAACAACTACATAGATGTCATACCAAGCAGTTTAAGCTGCTCTCCTCTGGCAGAAATTGACATAAGAAACAATGTTTTGGGATCTTTAAACCATTCTTTGATTCTTAATTTATCTGGACACCTTCAAGTCATGTACGTCAGTGGCAATTATTTCAACTGCTGTGACAGTAAATGGCTGACAATCCTAAATGAGCTGAAGATAAAACTGCCTGACATCAGTTATACTGAATGTTTTACAAGCGAGAGCAACATTCTGTTCTCAGAGTATTTGAAAAACCCTTCAGTTTATTGTTTATTTCATACAAATGCGCAGAAAATTCACTTTGGGCAAATGTTCATAATTATTTTATTTGTAACTGTAACATTAACAGCGTTCCTCGCGTTCAGCAGAAAGTTGTGTTGCCCACAAACGTCATTCATAGTGTGATTTAAAATCATTTTTTGTTTATTATGTATATTGTTTCGTTATATCAATATGCCTTACATAAAGTGAGAAAGTGAAATGCATTCAAAGCAGAAGAGTGCAGTTACTGAAGCATAACTTCCTGTGAGCACCATTTTGCATAAACAGAAGTGAATTGAACGGGCGGCTGTCATAATTTACAGAGTTTTATCAGTTTTCGATTTCAGCGAAGACATGCTCAAAAGATTTTGCAATCTGGCATGTGACTCTATTTTTACTGTGTCCAAGCTTTCACCTCCTCTTCACATAATTACTGTGAAGAACATTCATCACACAGTGTGACCTGAACAGATAAAATATTGTGATTGAATTTGGCTTTATTGACTCCCAAGTTGTTTGCTTTCAGTGCATGACAACTCACTTAAAAGGTAGAGAATTTTCGAGTATCTGTCATTGTGAAATGTTTGCTTGCAACACAACCTTTATCCTTGGCTCAAATGATGCCTTATGACGCCTGTGAGACCTTGCGCAGCTTCTCCAGAGTAAGGACTGAACAATACAAAGCCAGTGAGAAACCTAGAATGTGTTTCTTTAAACGTGTGTGTGTGTGTGTGTTAGTACAAATAACTTACTTGACAGTATGGGTTTAGATAAGAGCCATTTTAATATCACACTCACTGTCTAAAATTGTCTGTGTTTTGCAACGTACTGTCTATGTCTTTGACTCAGGTGGAGCAAATATGTTAAATCTGGCATCTTTTACATGGTATGTAATAAATATACTGAATCCGTTGAGGCTGCTGTACTTCATCAGAATGTCCTTCTGGTCTTGACAGTAGAATACAAGTATGAATCCATGTTTCTACACCAATAAGATACATTGCTGTGGTTTGGATGGAAAGAATGTCTGCCTTTACTTAAGTGGTTCTGTATGTGATGTGCAGTATCGCACAGATGAGGCAACTGGCTCAATTTGAATATCCTTATTTAAGATGATCCACCGAGTACACTGTCATTAAAACTCGGTTAATCTCGTAACACAAATAAACTTGACATTGTATGTCACTGTGTTAATCCACAGACAATGGAGTGAGGTGATTTATGGTGAAAAATCACAGTGAGAAGAGCAATAGCTTCGGGTACACCAGGGAGAAACTGCTTTTGCAGAAGGATATCCTGTTCAGCAATGCCAGTTTTGCATGGACATATCGAGCGATTTCAAGCGATAAGCCGCTTGACATGGCCCGTTATGGCTCTGTCCACTGACCACAGCCAGGGTTCACGGTTGTGATTCAGCATTGGGGTCAGAAAAGCCACGATGCCTATCAATCAGGCTCTTGAGCAATATAACTGCTGTAAATGTCTTTGTTGCCCCACCCACAAGATTTAGGTACGAGATCAAGTAGCAGCTTGACAAGTTCAAGAAAAGAGCACTCAAAGAAAAGAACACTGTGTGGATAGTATTAGGTGTAAAACCATAGGAATGCAAGTAGCAAATTGTATTCATTCTTCTATTCGGTGGTTAGTGGTATTGGCATCCAAACATTCGCAGCAGCTTGTTTGTTAGTACATTACAGCAGTATTAAAAAATCTCTTCCAGAGGGCCTAGAGTTACAGCATTTCCAGTAAACGCTGCCAACCTTAAATGTAAAATTATTCTAATTGAGCCTGATGCTACTAAAAATCTGTATCAATAAAGATCATTTTTGCTGCATGGTTGGTTAAGTGACTTGCATTGCCATTTGTGTTGCATATATCGGAATAAAACTATTCCTAGTCATGGTTTTCGGTTCTGCTTATTCAACCCCTAATGCTTACGCGGCATCCAGCTGTCCACACACTGCCCATGGACAGTGTTTTTGTTCTATTTCAGAAACACAATGACCCTAAATTGCGGTTTCCTACTGCATCCTGCCCTGTCCTCCCAATACATGAGAACTATCACATCCTACTGCTGACCAAGTGTCTCTCGAATAAAAACCCTTTCACCATAAATCTTGAGGTGATTTGACATACATTCACACAGCACAGCAGCACAGAGAGAAAACAGAGTTGAAACATAATCCCCTGAAGACACTTAATACTTCTTTGGAGAGATTCACAAATTGTGTTTGAATTCGAGGTCTGAGCCTCTCAGCCTCTTTCCCGCTGGAATGAAAAGTTTAAAAACTCTGCGTGTTTTCTGCATCACAAAAAAAGCTTACGACCTGCAAACACAACCACAGGCTTCGTTTTAATGATTCTTCATCGCAGCATTTCTTCACGAGGCAGCGCACATCATCAGAACACCTGCAAAACCCAGCATCTGCAAGAGCCCACCACAGGCTCTCTTGTAAATGTTTTAGCCCACGTCTTCTGAAAGAATAAAGCCAGCGCGGCTACCTTTAAAACATTTATTTTAAAAGGCGTATATAGAATAGCTGAAGAAAGAGCAGGGCGCCGCGCGTTAAATGAAATAAACGTCACGCCTTTCCCTCAAATTGGCTGACGGCAGTTAACCACAAGCTGGGGTTTTCATCATGGCGGGCCTCGACTCTTCGTTTTCCTCCGGCTGTTAGTGGCCGGAGAAAAAAGCGAGGCGCATTTCACCGCCCGCTCCACCGCTTAGCCGTGGAAACTCTCCGATTATACCTGCTTAAACGGTGCTGTCGGAAGAGGTATTTGCAAACTTCACCGGCATTTTTTTTTCGCCCCCCTCCCGCGACCCATTGTTAGCTAGCTAGCTAACTGGCTAACGCGAGCTAAACGGAGCGCGGGCTCCAGAGCAGCGGCAGCAGCAGCAGACATAAACCCGCCGACCATGACTTCTCAGCGGCAGCCTGTCCAGCTCCAGCCGCACGGATGCACCATCGGCCAAAAAGTGCAACTGACTTACAAACTGTTTCTGCTGGAAAATGCCCGGCATTCACTCATTCAGGAACTGCACAGCTTCACCAATAAGGTAACTAGTTAGGTAATCCAATTTAACGGGCAACTCTCCGTCTTTGGTCGGTAGCCTTGATCTAGCTAGTTAAGCTATCTAATTAAATGATAAGTGGCTTAGTGAGTTATCGAGTTGGCTGAGATGGCAATACTTTAATGAAGCAAAACTTTATAAGTTGCAAAAATGCGCACAATTGGCTTAAGCTAAGGCTTTACTAATGATATGGTGAAGTCATCATTAACAATCTATTTTGTTTCTTTTAATCTTGTATCTGACAGCAGGCCTAAACCTCAACATTTTTAACTTTTAGCTACTATACAAAACTGAAAAAAGCAGAGCATAGTCACATTTGAGGACTTCAGGTGGATGTTTGCCACTTTTACCAATTTAGAAACTTAAGCGATTACTACAAATAATATAGTTTTCTTCCTAACTCGCAACCTTTTCCTTGTGTTTTGTAAAAACGAGTATTTTCTGCTTCCAGAGTGACCTAATATAATGTTAAGCTTGTTTGATCTTTCCCTCAGGCCTATGAAGAGGTCCAAAGTTTTTTGAATTCATCTTTTCCCCAGAGTTTGTTCAATGACCTCTCAGAGGCTTTGGATGCCAAATGTCAAGCTATTGACAAGCTGTCGGCTTTATTTAAGGACCTAACACTCGGTAAGTCAAAACTTAATAACACAATTCTGGCTCCTAACGACACTAAATTTCAGAAATCCCTTTGTAAAACACCATCTCTGGCTGCCTTCTTCACAGAGCCACAAGTTTGTGTCCAGCCTTCTGGTAAAAATGGGGTAAAAACCATCCAGCTTCAGCCACCCCGAGACAAAACGTTCTTGATGACAGATGTTCTCAAGTTTGGGCCCATGTTGCAGAACATGCTTATGGCAAGCTCCATAGCCAAAGCAGTCCAGGTGGTTGGAGCCACGCTGTCCCTTCGGCAATTGAAACATTTCCTCCTTCCCCAGCCATCAGTGGTCCAGGAGCATGACATGATTTGCAGCATCTCGTCCAACTATGACTGCCGTGTGCAGAGTACGAGCTCGTCCTGCCACTTGAAGGCTGAAGAACAATCATCAGCAGCTGTTTCTTCAGAGGAAAAATGCCTACCAAACGCAGTGATCCTGCCACCTGCCATTATTGACGCTCACAAGATCAGTGCAGAGAGGCCACCACTTCTACCTTGCATTAAAGCTATACTCCCAGTAAACAGTAACCCCAAACCTGTACAAACAATAGTATTAACCAAATTTGGACATAATGAAGATGTCAAGGTGCGACACCAAAAACAAACATCATCTCAGCTGCTGCACTTCATTAAAACAAAGGCTAAAAACAGGGGTTCACTGGATGTCACTGTTATCGAGTGGAGTAACCCTTGTACGTACACTTCAGCCCTACCACAGCCGACGTCTCCTGACATCACAGCACAAAGCTACCAATTCAAACATGAGTTGGCAGATGATCTGATGGATGCATTAGCTCCGAAAACAGTGCTCTCAGAAAACCAAACCCCGGTCTTCAGAGTGAAACGAGTGGAATCAAGCGGTTCCCTGACTTACACCTGTGTGATTGCAACAAAGACTGAATTGTGGGATATAGGAGACATCTTCACAGAGATGGAACCAGGGCACCCTGAAACCAGCTCTTTGGAGGGTGACGACTGCCAAAATATGGCGAAGAGCTCCTGTGAAAATATCCAGTGGAAAACCCAGTCTCCCCCGCGCACAGATCGTGAACATGAGAACAATTCTCTTGGTTCAAAAATACAGGCAATCAATGGTGAAAGCATTCCCAAGTTTCAGAACCGGAGATTTGAAGAGATTGAGGTTGTGGTGTCTCATGTTGTTAACCCTGGCAGCTTCTACATCCAGCATGCAGACTCCAACATGAAGCTGCAGGCTCTTGTCACAGAGTAAGTTGTTCTGCAAGGAGTATAATCTTTTGTCTGCTTTTCCTCAGCTTTTCACAACCTTCCCTGATCACATTCACATGACTTAAAGAGCCATTTGTCCTTATTGGTCATTACTGCTTTCTTTGTAGATTCTGTGCCTTTTTTTTTTTTTTCTTTTTAATATTCCACGTGTTTCTGGTTGTCATTATTTTTCTCATTTGCAGCAGCTGGAAAGCAAGTGGTTCATATGCTGAGCAGAACTGCATACCAGACATAGGAACCCAAGTCATGGGTTGGTTCCCTCAGCACGAACAGTGGTGCAGGTCTCAGGTGACAAAGATATGTGGAGTAAGTGGAGGTAGGCCCACTTTTTGTGCACTGAAATGGATTTGCAGATCTATACCTCTAGATGGCAGTGTCACTTTGCTTGTATGTAGCCATTTTAAGCTTAACCTGCCATTCTCTGTGTCTTCTGAATGTAAGATAATAATACCAATGAATATGCTGGGATTGAGACATCCATCAAAGTGGAGGTGAAGAGGCTGGACTATGGGGACACTTCCTGCCTGTCACTGTGGAACATAAAGGAACTGACCCAAGATATGGCCACTCTGCCAGTCCAGGCAGTACAGGTGTCCTTGGCACATGTATGTAGAACCATACTGGGATTATATCACTCTTGGAATCATAATTTTCAAGATTTTCAGAGACAGCCGTGCAGGTTATCCCTCTGAGCATTTGAATACGTGGAAATGGTTAATATTCTGTGTGTAGACTGCATTATTGGCAGCTGTCCACGTGATTAGTCACAGTCTTATCTTCTGTTGTGTGATTAAAAGGAAATGAATTATCTCAGTTCATGGTATTTTGTGTGTGGCAACCCCCCCTCAGGTAACGCCTGTGAATGGAAAAGATTGGTCTGAGGAGGCAGTGGGCTGGTTCAGAGCAATGGTGCACAACAGGACGCTCTATGCCCGACTTTACCCAGAGGGACCCAGAGTTACAGTCGAACTCTTCCTGGAAAAGGGAAAGATGGGGGCTATGAGGTAGTGAAGTACTAAACCAAGACTTATTGACTCATCTAATGTTGCAGACAACAAGTGTGCCATTTGTTTTATCAGCTATCTCTATACAAATATTTATTAAATTTTTTTTAAATCAAGAAGTAGTGACTCAATAACTGAAGAAACTGCACATTATAGTAAGTTTACAGTTGTTTTGTTATCTTCATTGTAGGAGAGGTGCTTCCCTTTCTTTAAGACTGACCCAGAACGGACATGCAAAACACGCCAAACTCAAGAACGTTGGTCTCAAAAGAAGTGAGCAACTTATGGTTTATGGCAAAATTGTGCATGTAGGTGGCAGTGTAGCCTGTGTGTGGACACTGCAGCACACACGCTTGTATTTAAAATGTTGTCTTTTGCCTTTTAGGTACAATTCAACTTAAGATGAGAAAGCAGGAGTCTGAATGGGAGAAATACCTCATCTCATGCTATGCTCAAGGTAAAATGCAAACGCCTCTCCTTTAATGTGGCAGACAAATCTGACACGTTGGCACAAGCATTTCTAATTCAGGACAGATGTAAGTTTCATTGGCCATCTGCATATGTGTTTAGATGCAGTGGACTTAAACAATGGCAACACGTTGACAAACCGCTGTGAGTGGCACTTGTGCAGTAACAGTATTTAAATTATAAAAGGCCTCAAATAAAATAACTTTCAAATGTGAATGGACATTGTGAATTTAAACTGAAATCATCAACTGGATCAGTGCACATTAAGTAGCATGTATAGACTTTCAGGTTTATTTTTGTGTCTTACGTTGCCATTTATAAACGGCAATAAAAAAAACTTGTCATGTGAACAAAGTAAATGTTCTTTTCATTTAAGCACAATTTATATTTTTAATATAAATTTCTATTTTACTGTGACAATTTTTGTGCATGAAAGGGACACGGATACAGAACTGTGGTCCATGTCGTATAAATTTGAAGATTTTTTGTTTGTTTTGGACATAGTTTTGTAAATCTACAGAAATGAAAGCTATCCATAGTAGCGGGGAAGTGTTACTATGAGTTCTGCTGAGTCAGTAGACAATGCCGGTTAGTGTCAGATTATCTACTTTCTTTGTCTGTACGACAGGTATATTTAATTTCCCTGCATTTGTAATTATTGAAGTGGTGTTGCTTCAGTTATTATGTTCTTTTAAAATAGCAGATCTGTTATTTTATGTGTATATTTGTTTTGAAATAAAGATAATCTCTCCAGCTCTACGTCTTCTGTCTCTGTTAGAGTAGCACGTCGCCTATAGAGGGAATATAAATGCGATCTATTTCATTCAAGGAATTACCAGGCCACCCAAACCCTCCTACTACATTTGTCGTAAGTGACGCAGAAACGCTCATGGCACAGTGCACCGCTGTAGGTCATCTGATAGCACATGACAAACGGCCACATTGTGTTTTCACTTGCATACAAGTTTGTTGTTACTGTAAATTGTTTCTACTGTTACAGGGAGGAGCTTGACCCAAACAAACAGACTCTTATTGATATGAATTGAGATGACATTTCAGCACGTATGTTTTTTTTTTTGTTTTCTTTTGTAGGGTCTCGAGGTATTTAAAGTGCATCCATCACACTGTACCTTAGGTGTTGTGTTTTATACCTTGGCACATGTGGGCAGAACTTGACTGATCCTCGAGAGGCGGCATTTCAGTGCTACATCAGACATGGGTTATTATAAACACAGTAGCAAGAAACAATACAAAATCAAGCAATATTAGTAATAAATATATACATAATCAAAGAGTATGAGGACTAGAGATAAAACCTAGAAATGTATGGACCGTATTATTTGCACTGTGAAAAAGTATTGCAGATCGTTGCACTTGTAAATATGGTAAGAGCTAATCTCAAGCCTAAATGACTTTCTTTCTTTTTTTTATGCTCGTCTTCCAGTTTGTGCATCATCAGAAATGCCACGGGCCGACTGATATTAACAATGTTGGAACAGAAGTTGAAGCTGGGATACCCTGATGCTAGAAACATTACTAATAAGAAGAGCAGAACACCTGTAACTTTAAATAATGTTCCTGTTGACACGTTGCTTGATGAAATACAGCATTTAAATTTGTTGCGTGGATTGGACTACACAAAACAAAGCCTTGGAAAAGTGAGAGGCCTACAGATACAGTGCGTCTTACATCTTGCGTCTTTTTCATTCAGTCTTTGATTTCCCAGTACATTAGTGTTTGCAGTATCTTAACAGTTAATTTATTTTCTGGATGAATCTGCAGACCTGTTGGTGACTCTGCTCTCAGTGACAGTGGCTCAGGTCAAAAGAGTCCTTCACTTCCCTGCCCTGCCAAGCACAATAAATAATGTGGCAGGCTAAGGCCTTTTGTGTCCACACAGATTCCTTCTTTTGCCCGGGGTAGGCGGAAATCGAGGCGTTTGATCTGAATTCTAAAGAGTCTTGTTGCAGCCCAATAAAGGATGCCATTGTATGTAAATAGTTTATATAAGAGCATATGACTGTTACGGTGCAGGGCAGTGGCTAGTGGCGGAGGAATGATTAGCATTTTCCAAACGCATGGTGTTCTCAATCCAGCCTCTTTGGTTGCTAAAAAACACAATATTTTAATTCATTTCTGCCCGTTCAGTACACATTTTTGTGTACCACCACACCAGAAGGTAAAATAAATGTTCTATACTTTAATTCTGCTTTATACTAACATTCAGTGTGCAATTCAGTCAGATTTTATGTGAGTGGTAGTTGACACACCCTAGACGTCTCGACAGATACTTGGCATGCTGCTGTTGAAATTATTAGTATTGATATTTGACTCAATCAGCTTTGAAAGAGTGTGGTATATTTTCGGTTTTGTAAAGCAAATCTGGTTTTCAGCTGTTCTTGCAAACAATAGAAGTCTCTCATAATGAGATGGATGTCTTGCTGGTTCCTTGGAGAAATTTGCTGGCAGTCTGTCAGTCTGTCTGCAACTGGGCTGTAGGTCAGTTTGGGAGTACAGTATTAATACAGGGTGAGAAAATCACGTGGCTCGGCGAATGTTTCGCAATTGGCTTTGACCTGTTGCGTCTTGTGACGGTGCGTGATGGTAGGCCATCGCCCCTGCTTTTATAGGGCCAGCAGGCTACTTGGCAATTCTTGTCTGTTGTTCCTTACTCTGCCAAATCCAGCTTGATGCTCAGGCTACACATCACGATGGTCATCTTTGGACCCGGTGCTGCTTACGCCGCTTGCACCACCGGCTGAGCCTGGTAAACCTCTAAACACTAACGTTAAATGTTACAACATTTAGACTGTGACTTAGTTACTGCACTATGCTCTTGTGGACTAAGACAATGTTTATAGCACTGAAGTTATTTATTGCAGTTGCTTGTTTTAATTTTAAGTCCACAGAAAGGGCAGAAATTTGCAGGTTTTTTAACGACTTGGTTATTTAACTTTTCCTAAAAGTGATGTTAGTCATTTTGTTAAATTAATTTTCAAAATATTGTTACTAACCTAACCTAGAGATGTAGCTAATCTTACGTCTTTTATTATTTTGCAGACCTGGAGTCGAAAATGAACTGGGGGACCTTTTATGCCGTGATCAGCGGCGTAAACAGGCACTCTACTGGCATCGGACGCATTTGGCTGTCAGTCATCTTCATTTTCCGCATCCTGGTCCTGGTAGTTGCTGCCGAGAGTGTTTGGGGAGACGAGAAGTCCGGCTTCACCTGCAACACCCAGCAGCCCGGCTGCAACAGCGTCTGCTATGATCAGTTCTTCCCCATCTCGCACATCCGCCTGTGGGCGCTCCAGCTCATTTTGGTCTCCACCCCCGCCCTGCTAGTGGCGATGCATGTGGCCCACCGGCGCCACATTGACAAGAAGATCCTCAAGAGGTCAGGACGCGGCAGCCCCAAGGAGCTGGAACACATCAAGAACCAGAAGTTTCAGATCACTGGAGCCCTGTGGTGGACATACATGATCAGCATTATCTTCAGAATCGTCTTTGAGGTGGCTTTTCTCTACATCTTCTACTTGATCTATCCTGACTTTAAGATGGTGCGGTTGGTGAAATGTGACTCGTACCCGTGCCCCAACACGGTGGACTGTTTTGTCTCCAGACCCACAGAAAAGACCATATTCACTGTTTTCATGCTGGCAGTGTCTGGGGTGTGCGTGCTGCTCAACCTGGCCGAGGTGATATACCTCATAAGCAGGGCCTGCAAACGGTGCTGTCGTGGATCTGAGGATGAGTCCAAAGTAGCTTGGATAAGTCAAAGGTTATCTTCTTATAAGCAAAATGAAATCAATCAGCTGATAGCAGATCACTCTCTCAAGTCTAAATTCACTGTGACCAAAAAGAGCCCAACTGAGAGGGACGAGAGGTGTTCTGCCTTCTAAGACTCTTCATATTCCCTTTACACTAATCAACAGTAGTCACATACTGTATGTCCTCAGAGCGTGGTGCTCAGCATTATTGTCACTTATACTGTATATTTGATCAGTGTTAGCAAACACATTTAGTTGTGTGTTGTATCATTTAGTTAATCGCTTATTGTTCTTTTTCTTTTCATGACTGACACAAGCTTTAGTTGCTGTTGGACGTTCTTTTGAAATACTTGGAACCAGATGTGAAGGTTAAAGGACCATACCAGTGTTTTCACGTGTTGTAGCCAGTTTACTGGAGATCAGACATAGCTGGCAGTACTGTCAACATTAGCCACTTTCAACTTCATTACCCTGCACACAAAGCAAAGCAGGGTATTGTTTGCGCTCATGAGTCTAGAAGAGATTTTAGCGCCTCGTTTGGTACATTAAGATATAACAAAAAACCGTTTTGCATGTGGAAAATAATTTCTTGACCGAGAAATGATTTCGTGTGTGAAAAACTATTTTGCCCATTAGGGGAAATGGGTATGTTTCCCACACTTGGTTTGCATCCCATCTCAGATGCGTTTCATTTGTTTCTTTGTTTAATGTGTCAGAATATCCTGAAATGTTTTGAGTGTGTCGGCAGATTGGTGTTGTTGTTGTTGCCAAACAGTTGTACTCCCGAGCTATAATGTGAGAGAAATCAAACCTACAATATAAACACAAAGCAAACCAGATGTTTAGAAAGGGTTTACATTATATAGGTTTCTTTTTGGCAGCTGAACATAGTCACCATCTGACAGTTTCATATTCTTTCAGCTGCTTTACAACACAACTAAATGTGAGCTTCAACAACAACAATAATGATGAAATACCCATTACCAATACCTGGAAGGGCATGAAAACAGTTATTAAGTTATAATTGTTGGAAAGAGCTCACTAATCATGTAAAGCAAACACTGTTGTCAGTAAATTGGCCGTGATGTTCTAAAATGTTCTGGTTTGGTCCTTTTAGCCATTTAAATGCTGGATAGGAAAGTGAACTTTTACATCAAAATATTGCTACGGTGTATTTAGAAATACCCGTAATTCCAGTTGTGAGTCTAAGGTAGTGCGAACACAAAATGTCATTTATGTGGCTAAAAGGATCTTCATTTTACATCCTTTTTAAACCACAAACAGTTTGGTTAGATTTTATTGCACAGATGTCACGTATTGTCAACCACGCAAAACTTTGTGCAGAAACTATACTGTAATGTGTTTTTTTTTTTTTTTTTAAGAATACTGCAATGGGAACATTATAACACATGGTGCTAGAAAAAAGTACTTAAAGTACTATAGAAACATACAACACGTTGAATATTCAGGTCGGGGTATAAAGAATAAGGGTAAATACGTATAATGTAATGCACCCCCCACCAAAACATTTGTTACTGTTTTTAACAATTACCGTTCGTCTCAACTCGGTACCAGAAACATGCTCCAGAACCGTATTTATTTTAACTGTGACATTTCAGTGAAGCTCATCCTGGACCAGGTTGGAATCACCTATGAGATACTGTTGAAGATGTTTAACTGATAAAAACGGCAAAAAAAGTAACACACATTTTCTTTGCTGGTTCACTTTGAGAATTGAACCATTTAGATTTGCACATCTACTTGTGGTTTTAGATGTTACGTACTTACTTCGTCGCGGCTTCTGTCTGGAGTTCCTCGCTGTTATGTGCAGAGACGCGTGCGGTGTTAACCTACCTTTTAACGGAGCCCGTTCACCGTCACCCGCCTCTCTTTGAATTTGCATAGTTTATCATTTGACGTCTCTCTGGTCCTGTAAATGTCCCATACGCTGGTATTTATACAGCTGCTTTGTTATGGAGTTAACCTGTTTTTATACATACTGTAACGAAAACAGACGCCTTGATGTTGACATCTGCGCCGAACTGTACATATATCAGTTTACATCCAGGTAAGCAATCCAGTCAGTGTGTGAAATGGGCTGTAATGATACAAGTGTAATATAGAGAAATAAACTGCCTGTTAATTTCACAAAAGCACTGACAACTCATTGTATTGTTTAGTACATCATGAAATAGGTTGCACTGAATGGATGAAATCATTCTATCAAAGGTAATTCACAAGAACGTTTAGTATTGTGGTGCCGATAGATTTTGAGGTGAATGCATGGAACTTTTTTTTCCACTGGATTTCCTGTTTCCTGTCACTGAGATTTAAAGCTTGAAGATGGAGATGGCTACTCATCTCCATCTACACAAACACACACACAGACCCCCATGATAGGAGAGACCCTTGTGCTATAATTAGACTGTAGGAGCACTTGTGGTCAGACAGACTTTGCAGACAACATCATTGGCCAGCTGCTGTGTCACTCACTGTAACAAGCAAGTAGAGGGGCTTTGATAGTTTACATTTGAGAGTGTGCCCTGTGCCAAATTTAACCACGGCGGGGAGGGGGTTGCAGGAGGCCAGGCCGGACATGGCTGAGAGTGTGGCCAGTGGGATATGTGTGTTGTGGTCAATGGAAGACCCCCAGGGCCTGGATCCTGCTCCAACTGTCTTTGAAGACTGAGGGCTGAGTCAGGGGGTTTGTCGGTGTGGAACAGACGTTGCGGCTAGCAGGAGTCCACTTTTCCTGTCCATTCAAGGGCATTGCGGGGGGCCAGTCCAGGACCAGTCTTGCACTGAGGCCTGTCAGCGAAGCAGGCGGCCTCATGGACCCACGAAGACGAGGAGCACTTCACCACGGGGGATGTATAAGTTGACAAGGTGGGTTACCTAGCAAACGAGAATGTGTTTTACTTTTGGGGTGGTGGGCTTTAACTTCCTTGAAGAACTTGTCCTATTAGATGTCTTAGTCGTAAACAGGCCTTAGACATTGTAAAGGACAAAGAATAGTTTGTTTATGTGGGAAGACGCAGCTCCTTTGTAATTGTTTTCTTTGAGAATTTCCTTGGTATCCTGTGATTCTATTGTGGTGTGAGAATGGTTTTGTTTGTATGAAATTATTGTTCAGTATGAAGTTAGTTGTCAGTACTAGAAAAGGCACAAGATGGATCTATCTAAAAAGTAGATTCATCCAGTCCAACTGACCTATTTATCATCTCTTCAGTAGCACATCTTGAACTTTGATCGCTACTGTACAGTACAGTCATTCTGATATATTTATACCACATAATATGTGACAGTACTGGCATTACTCAGCTACCTCTAATTCACACTTCCACCACTTATGCCTGGTGTTTTATTTCACCTCCTGTGGATCATGTGGCTGTGACTCGGGTTCTGAAGGCCAGGAGCTGCAGAAACATGACGAGAAGCTGCCTTCCCCCTGTCCACACTTCCCAAATATATACCCTCCTAAAGTAAATATAATCCAGTCTGCGTCCACGTGGCAAAAGGCCACTACCTGCTCAGCAGGAGAGTCTCCCGGTTGTACACTCCGTTAAGAGCTTGGCTCCCGAGAGACTCATTTATTCTAAGCTGCTGAACTTGGTAAGACATTAGAAAAGACAAAATGTTATATATCTGTGGTCTTCATGAACGCTGAAGCTTACTTTAACCTTCAGATCATGTTTATTTTAGGCATGCCATGTATTTGCTTTCTAGATAATTATAGACAAGTTGATTCATGCCACAAATGAAGTGGACTGTATTTTTTCTTAAACTCTTTTTCAACGCCTTCAGTCGCAGGCCTGACCTCACATAGCCATGGGGGACTGGAATCTGCTCGGGAAACTTCTAGAAAAAGCCCAGGAGCACTCCACCGTGGTGGGGAAGGTGTGGCTCACTGTCCTCTTCATCTTCCGCATCCTGATCCTGAGTGCTGCAACAGAGAAGGTGTGGGGCGACGAGCAGTCGGGATTCACCTGCGACACCAAGCAGCCTGGTTGTGAAAATGTGTGCTATGACATCACCTTCCCCATCTCCCACGTTAGGTTTTGGGTGCTGCAGATCATCTTTGTGTCCACGCCTACGTTGATCTACCTGGGACACATCCTCCATCTGGTGCGGATGGAAGAAAAGCATAAAGAGAAAGAAAAGGAGAGGGAAAAAGAACACGCGCATCATTCGGAGAAGCAGGCTCTCATTGCAGATCCGAAGCACAAAAAGGCTTTAATCAGAGACAATAAGGGCCGAGTGCGCCTACAGGGGGAGCTCCTGCGGACTTATGTCTTTAATGTGATCTTTAAGACCCTGTTTGAGGTAGGCTTCATTGTAGCCCAGTACCTCTTGTACGGCTTTGAACTAAAGCCCATGTACACCTGTGACAGGCCGCCGTGCCCCAACGTGGTGAACTGCTACATATCCCGGCCCACAGAGAAAACCATCTTCATCATTTTCATGCTGGGAGTGGCCAGTGTCTCTCTGTTTCTCAACCTCGTAGAGATCTATCACCTGGGCTTCACCAAGTGCCGCCAGGGCATCACCTTCAGGAGAGGTGAGCAGTCCCTGGAGACCATCTGCAAGGAGCCCAGCGAGGCCGCAGTGCCGATTGTACCAAGTTACGACGAGTACTTCCACGGGCACCAAGTCCAGCCTCCCTACGCTCCCGTACCCAGCTACAACCTTTCCCCTTTGTCTGAGGGTACGGACTCTTCCTTCCACCCCTATCACAGCAAAACAGCCTACAAACAGAATAAAGACAACTTGGCAGTGGAAAGGAGCAGCAGCAGCAAGCCAGAGGAATGTGACCTGAAAGGAAAGAAGGGAGCAGGATCTGCCCCTGGGTCACCTACACAGGCCAGGCCCGGTCGCAATGCCAAACACAGCAACAACAAGACTAGAATAGACGATCTGAAGATATGAGGAGGTTTATGTTTCTCTGAGGGGTCTTAAATTGCTGTGAAGGATTATATGTTGTTTGGAAGCATTCACACATGCCTGACTGACTCTTCTCTTTAAGATGGCACAGGTTTGACTCATTCCAGCTTAGAGGGGAGTGAGATTTATAGGGCACATGAAGAAACTTGTACTGTAATTTATAAAGACTGATGGTGTTCCTCGGTACAATTTTTAATGTACTTCTTCCACACTAAAGAATGTCCCATAATCCTTTGAAATGTCTTGTTCTTTTGCAAAAAAAACTTAATTAGATTTCACACTCAATTCTAACATAAATGGTTAATGGCACACCATTCATGGCAAGGTAATATGTTTTTTTGTTTTTGTTCTTTGCTTTGCCGCGCAAATGGAATTGATGTTGCTTTTCACTGTTATCACGGAGAATCTAACAAAAGCGTCCGGAAAGACCATATGACAGAGGTGTGTTCAGGTTTCACGATGAGTTTTTCTTCATTTGTAATGCGGGATGAATGTGAATGAACCTGAAAAAATGCAACTCCATGTTATAAAGACGCCCAAACTTGGAGAATAAAATCCAGGGCAGAAACTTCCTCTGCACTGACCTGACCTCATTTGAGGAAATAAGATAGGGCAAATAGTTAATTTTAACTTCTTAACTGTTTTGAGGTCACCAACCAGCATAGTTCACTTGCTTAGACTTGAAAAGAAATGTTGTGCAATAACTTACAACACATTGGACACTGGAAATAGTGTAACTAATTCCAGGACGTGCCTCAAAAAGAAACTGCACTGGTCTCAGGAGTTCACAGATTTGTACTGTCTCTTTTTACTGCGCCAGATAGCAAGTACATAATTATAAGCACATTGATTTGTTTATCATTGTTTATATCCTGTTTGTGTCATTTCTTGTCTGTAAAGCACTTGGTGATAACCATATTTGTAAAACTGCTTGAAATAAACCTGTCTTAAGTTAGCAGTTCATTTGTAATCTCAAGTCTTTATCACGAAAAAAGGAAGCATTTTACTGGAACACATGCCGCAACTTTTATTACTTTCTTCTTTCTTTTTCCTTTTCTTTCATTCCCGAATGCTTTCAAATAGAACAATATTATGCAAGATTAATACAGGGTTACCTCAGGAGTATCAATTAGAATATTGTCTGACTTATATAATGTGTATATATATATTTGTGTGTGTGTATATATAATATTTACTGAACACAACGCTGACAGTCTGAAATTAGAATCTGACAGGTGCAGTTTGAATCATACACACAGACTCGTTTCTGCCTGGTTGAACGGGAATAAACATGTCATGTGTAAAGCCATTACTGTCTGCATGTTCCACACATGCAGATCATCCATGCCTGGAAAATGCAGCTTGTCGACACCCCTCGTGTGCAAACCCTGAATGAGACGAGCGCGTTTCGTGACGAGGAACCTTAGAGCCGGCCTTCATCATTTCCTGTAAATGCTGGATGTGTCAAGGGCAAAGAAAACACAATGTTTTACTTAGATATAAATGTAATAAAAACAGAAGAATTTTTGAACAAAAAATATTTTGTCCTAAAACTGTAGTGTTGAGATATGACTGAGTAGTCTGAACATGTTGCTTTAATGTGTGTTGGTGCCAGAAACAATATGTTTCACATTCCCTATGTATATGTCATTTGAGAAAACAAATATAACAAGATAAAATATTTGGCAGAGTTTTTTGCAGAGTGAAGCACCATCAATCAGAACTTAAACCAGAATAGTCTTTAATTCATATAAAAAAAAAAAAAAAAGTCCATACTTTCACAAAAGAAAATAAAGCATGACGGTTATTTAAAGTCATTTTAACACATACATCATCTTAAAACAATATAAATGGTCATCTTTGGGAAAGGGATCATATGTGCTTTTTGATGTTGACAGTTGAATAGATATGAGTTATGGTTATATGCGGATATCCAGCACTTTGAAATTAAATCCATCTAGTGTAAAGCCAAGACATATCAACTGTATCAAAAAGTTGGACCAATATAAATGTCAGAGTATATTTCAGTACATATTGTATTATTATATTGTACATTATAATTCCAAGGAAGTCCAACGTAGCCTATATCCAAAAAAAAGTGTTGTCCTTCGCAGAGTTTTGTCTACCATTATGAGACTTAAGTGCAGCATCTAAGCTGAAGAAATAGAAACGACGCCATATTTGCCAGAATAGCTTTGATTTTTTTTTTCTGGAAATGTCGTTTTTTTAAAAGTTGAGGTCATCTGCTTATTTGCAAAATTGGGATTGTGTGTTGACTTCACCACTGAGCAGATTTGTTTCAAGTTTCATTGAGCTGTTTTCTAAATACCGTATTAATATGGGTCTAAGTCCCGCAGAAAGCGAGGAAAAGCCTGCGTTCACATGTCATGATATCAGCCCAACATTATGCGAAAACGCTACAGATGCATAAATAAATCGTTTTTTAGTCAAATAACTTTTTTTCGAGGGAGGACCCATAAACCTCACCACTAAACGACCCCCGCCACCACCACCACCCAGCGCGTAAGCCTTCCAGAAACCTTGGGAAAACCCTGTTTTGTATTTTGTAGCTTTAGAAGATAAACTACCAGCATGATCACCTTTGATATTGGGTTTCCTGACTAACCCAACATAAAGACGACACTGCACGGAGGAAGACATTTCTATGAGTCATGTTTCTAATCTGTCTAGTCTGTTGGTATTTTTTTTCCCTTTTGGTAGAGTGCTATAACCAAGTCGAAATGCCCAATGGCTTATCATTTTACTTTCAAATTAATTTTTTAAAAATCTACACATGTTGTGTTATTTTAGTTTAGTTTTCTCAGTCTTTATAAATCGTTTTTCTGGTGAGCAATATGTGAATAACATGTCATCTTTCGCTTTTTTCACTTTTTTTATAAAGGGAAACGTACCGTTTTATGTATTATTAATGCTCTGTTCACACAGTTGTATGTTTTTGCTAAATCCCATGAACAAAACAACAAAACAAAACCAAAAAAACAAAAAGATAAACATGGACAATGGCACAGCCCTACGTACAAAACACAGTCTACAGTTTACAGCTGAAAACAGCAAAACACAAGAGATTTAGGAAATGCTTTTATGAAACTAAGTAGTGTTGTTACATAAATGTGACACTTCAAAAGGTCTGAGATTGCATACGATTCAATCATCGAAAGACAGTCTTAATTGAATAGCACATCTTGACATTTGTTTTTTGTAGCGTATAGCCCATAGCTATGAACTGTACCAACCGTAATGCATTTTACATGCTTGGAATAAAAAAAGCCAGCATTGTTATTTCTACACCACTGAAACAAAAGCAGTAATTATCTTCAAGTGTCATAGGAAATAACAACACGGGCAAGAACAGTAAACGCTGCCTTGGATATTTTTTATGGCGGATATAATTTTATGTGTCCAGGTGACGTATTCGAACACTTTATTCTCTTCCCCGTGGTGCTATGCTTGCCATTATTTTTGTCCCAGCTGATGCACAGTACTCTACTGCCCTCTCCCTTTGCCTCTTCTTAAACACTGACATGGTTCGTCTGTCAGCTGAGCACGCCACCTGCTGGCCGTTTGGGAGAGTAACTCACAGTCCGACTGGGGACCTGTACCTCCCAATGGCTTTTCTTTTTGAATTTCCAGAGTTTTTTTTGTTTTGTTTTGATTGTAGTTTTGCACGAATTATCTAATCATTCAAAAAACCTGTACTGCATGTGTACTGTACTGCACAACAGGCGGGACACACTGCATAAAATCATCAATGAACATTGTGTCGTTTATTTAATGACTCCAGTAGCTGTTCGGCTCTTTCTGGCCTGTTTTTCATCACATTGACATTATGCGCTCAACCTGCTAATGTGTGATAAATGACAAAAAGCCAGGAGCGAAGCATGCCCTTGCACCAACTTTGTGCTGCTGCGAGGGTTAGCTTATGAAATATCAGCCAAAAGCAAAATAGGGCTTCTAATGTTTGCTGACTGATTCAGTCTGATTGCTTGCAGGCCTGTCACCTCATCACCAACACCAGCCTTGTTAAACTCAATGCAGACCTCACATCCAAACAGCAAACGTGGCTGAATGTGGTGCGCTAGTTGCAACGGAGAGTTGCTGAAAAGAGACTCAAACAACGCAGAAGGAAACAAGCATAAATCAGCTGCTGACATGGTTTCTGAGGCAGAAAACGTCATTAAGGCTTGGCATCTGTCACTTCATGACTTGGCCTCCATATTTTGTTGTCTGCATGCTGGGAACAAGACCGTGTGCTGCCACCATGTGACAGCTGAAATTTTCTGCACATCACAAGAAGGTCCTCTATCTCATGGACTGTGGTCTCAGCAGACATGAGAAAAGGCTTGTGTTGTTATGGTGGTCGGATTGATTATTTTCTCAAATAATCCATATTAGGCCTGGGAATAATCAGGGTAATCAATTTAGACGCCGAGGGTTTTTTTTTCTGTCCACGCAGAAAAAGAATATTTATCACAATACAATGCCTTGATGCCTGTATGTGCACTTTGGGATGAAGGAGAATATAAAGGGTTATCGATTTGAATATTTTTCTCTGAATCATTTTCTTACTGCCTGTCAGGTGTGTCCCTGTTGTGACTCTTGGGATTAAACCACCTAAAGAAACAAAGCTGTCTTCCCCTGAAAAAGACAAAGACTTTCTGCCTTATGTAAACAAGTTGGGTTTCTCCCCCCCCCAACAGAAGCTCCGAATTTTCCCAAGCGCAGATAAAAAGATTCTGCTGTTCCTCAAAAAACAAAAAAAAAAAAGTCCCAGAGTAAATGAATACACACATGCAGTACATGCACGTCTGTGTAAAACATTTTAGTTTGGTGTGGCTTACACAACAGATGGTAGGGGAAGCCATGTCCTCTTGTGATGCAGCTTGTTTTAACGCACACACAGGCCTCACCCATAAAGAAAATATTCATCCCGGATTTCATCGTAAGATCTTCTCAAGAATGCAAACTCGTGTGTTAAGCCAGAGATACGCATATTTTACGTTTTACACTGATTTTTGAATTCATGATTTAAAACTATAAATATTCCAGTAACCTCTTTTGCCAGTATCATCTTTGTTCTGTATTTTTCAGATCAGATACTTTAATTATTCAATTGTTATTGTTGTAATCAACCAGCAAAAACGGCCAACGTTTGAGAATAAGCACAACAACGGAGGCAGGTGAACTCGTTTTCCAATTTATTTAAGTAAGTTGTCATTCTCCTCTGCACCTTCACTGAGATGTACAAGCTCAAATCAAAAACATCTTCAACACAAAACAGCAATCATTTCTTTAAATACTATTCGCTGTTGCAATAAGTTCCAAAACAACACTTAACTACAGTACACAAACACTAAAACAGAGAAAAACGCTTTGTTCACGAAGACAAACAGATGCATCAGATTATTTTAATGGCAGACAGCATTAAGAGTTTGTCTCAAAATGTGCCATGGAAGTTAATCACATTATAGGTTTGTACTGAACAAACGTCGTGTTAAAAATGGCTTATGAAGAAGTGACATTTGAGGACAGACTGACTGATGAGATCCAAATATTTTTGAAATATTTCAGTAGCGCACATTGTCACAGAAAGGCTACAAAACATTTTGGAATCAAATCTTTCACAAAAATACATTACAAGTACGTACAGTGCGTGTCCACACGCAAGCAAACATCCCAAACCCAAGATGTTTTCCTGCATGACAAACTCTTTACTGTGACGGGACTTAGAGCTCTTAGCCAAATGGCAGCTTAGAACAAAGCCTCTTAAAAATAGGGTCCATCCTCCGTCAACAAAAGTACCATTTTCAGAGAACAGAAAGTCAAAAAGCAGGCCCTCTGAGACTGGTGAGAAAATACCCAACAGCCTCCACTCCCCCGTTTCATGCTTTAACCTTCTGGTTAAAGCCTAAGCACAAACCAGATCCCCAAGCTGTCTGGTCAGTAGATAATGTGTTTAGTGCTGGAGTCCATGGTGGTGGTGGTGGTGGTGGGTGGGTGGGTGGAGGAGGTGGATCCATGCCCCTGTCTGTCCGTTTCCTCCGGTCTTGCGAACTGATAAGGACAGCTTTAATCGTGTTTGCCCTTTCCTTTAGGCGAGCCTTCGTTCCAGGCCACATAAACAAACAAAGCCAAAACCACATGCACAGTGAGAACCGCAACAATGGCTGCATAGAAGTAGCTGTCAGAGCTTGACATCTTCATCGAACCTGGAAAAAGGAAGTGGAAAGCCAGTGATGACATGCAAATGCATACACAATCCATCATGTTCAAGTACAAGGTCTGTCATTTGTTAACAGTCCGGAGTTTTCTTTACTGTGGTGTGGAAACTGCCCTTTGATATTTCTGGATTCTACTATGTTCTTGTGGGTAATATTGTAAATAACTGAGCAGGTATGTTTTGTGTCAGCCTTGTTTATCTACAAATTGTTTCTCAACTTTAATTCGAGAAAATAAACACTTCTTGGGATGCCTCTACACATAAACAATGCCATTACTGAGAAGAAAAAGTTGGCAATAAAAGACACTGCTGTATATACTATAAAGATAAATAATTATAAATCTAATTTCACAACAGGGACGACACGGATTTCCTATAAACATTAGCCTCTGACAGAAGAACAGTTAAGTCTGATCATCAAAAAGAACCTACAAGTTTATTTTTAATGCAGTGAAAATAATCTGAAAATCTGAAAGTCGTCATCAATAACCAGGCTCTGTTCTCTTGATAGGAACAGAGATAAGATGTGAGATATCAAAGTAGTTGATAAGGATGTCGTGGAAGCCTTTTCCTTTTATCTAAATGTGAACACAAACAGCAGCTGTAACAAACCTTACCCTCAAAGATGTACGCCTTTGATGCGAAGTACAGTCCGATGGGCAGCGTGACCATCAGGATTGTGAAGAACAACAGTGTCTTCAGGGCTGAAACCAAGGAGCTCTCATTTCTGCAGAGGAGTACAAGTTCATGACTCAGACAGGATAAAACAAGACAAGCGAGACAACAAGACCTACTGTTAAGAGGCAGCGGGACTTTAACATGCTGACTACTCATGTGTGACCGTGGTTTGGCGACGATTTGTGTTGTTTCCAAAGATAATTTGGGTGTGTGCGTGTTGGCCAACATCAAACCGCGCTGCCTGGGGTCTTGGGTGATTTTAAGGCTAGCTGTCACCCTCCTTCCTCACCTAACTCGATAAGTCGCTAGCTAGCTAATGCTAGCTGTTAAAAATAAAGACTGGTGGTTCTCTCACCCTCTAAAGTACGGAGGCGGTCCGGGTGCAGCGTCAATGGAGGATCCGTCCATTGCAGTGCCGACGGGGGACAAAATAAAGATATAAGAAATTAAGAAAAAGTAGTTTATGGCGGCGTTTGCCACAGTCTGTAATGTGTTGTCAGAATTGGAATCCCTTCTTCCGCATAGAGTCACGGGGCTATCACGTGACGATATAAGTCTCGCGATGCGTGGTGAGCGTTAATGTCCTTTAAAGAAAATAACTGGTAATATTATTGGACGCAATGAGCCACGTTTACTTAACCTGGACACATTAGAGAAGCATTCAAGAACATGTTTGTTTTAAATTTTATATTTTAAGCCTCTGTAAACTGTAACTCACAGGGTTTTTTTTATCCATTATCTGTCATTAATGCCTTTTTCACTTCCTGAACCTGACGAGGTTGGCTACGTAGACCCGCCATAAAATAACACAGAATAGCGCGTTATTAATTATGTGAGATCACCAAAATAGCCTACACAGTCTAATGAATATGGTCAAAATAAATACATAAAATAAAGGGATACAGCTCTGTGAGAAAATAGAGAGCCTCATCAAGTTAATAGTTAATACAATACTGTCTTGGTTTCCTTCTTGTGTGTATCAGCATCTATTGTGAACAACTATTGTGAATGGAGAAGGTCATGTCATGATGCATGGTAGAAAGTCTAACATAATGTCAGTAAAGTCATTTTTAATATCAAACAAAAAGAAACCTTAGCGTCACACACATTTTAATGCAAGCGTTTTCATTCAATACAGTCTTAAATATTGCACCATTTGAGGGAAACAACATGAAAGAGCATGAAATGACATTATTTTCCACTGGCTGGACATGCTTGAAGTATATACACAGTATGTTCTCACTACACTCCTGAATAATGTACCTCCTTGGACTATTTCCTGTTTAATTGCTGAGGTAACAGAGAGCCATTTAGTCCATTTCGTGCATATACATTTAGTGTCAGTGCGCTGGCTATGTTTCCAGTTGAAGTCTCTCTGGCTGAGTGTCAAGGAGTGGCACTTTCTGCTCCAGTTGGCTTTCTTCTCACAGGTCCCACGCTCAGCAGGTTCCTCGAGACGCATTTCATTTGAAAAGACTCTCCGGTGGGACCAGACGGAACCACTAAGAACAATTCAGCGATGTGTGTTCAAAATAATCATTTGGCATTCTGCAGTAAGTTCACTCCAGTAAGCAGTTACAAAAAGCCCAAGACGTCGCCAGCTTTTTAGTGTCGCAGTAAATCATATTCTGGTCGAGCCACTGAGTAATTGTAAAAAAGTACTTTCTGCTTTTTTTTTTTTGTTTGTTTGTTTGTTTATTCAGTTCTTCCTTCAGACCCTCAGTCACTGACAACAGACCATATGCATAAAGCACTGTGTTAAATTAGCACCATATGTAAATGAGTCAATTTTTTATAAAGAGTCTGAAATTTTGTGTCCAAGGGGGGGAAAAAATCCACATTTCTTCACAAGTCTAATACATTTTCTTTACTGTATCAGGGTTAGGGTACTTTCTGGTCTTCTTTTTTTTATAGCAGGTGGCATCCAGCGTTAAGGTACATTATACCAACAGTTAATATGTCTGAATGTGCACCCGAGTTAATATCCTCTTAACTAAAAAGCCCAGAACGGACAAAACTTTCAACAACATTCTAACGAGGGCATTTCGCATTTTTTGTGAACATCGTAAGTGACGGTGAGGGAGGTTTTCACTAGGCTGCAGATTGCAACTTCACCGCCAGATGTCAGTAAATATCATGCACTGAACCTTTAAAATACTTTCTGAATCATTTATATATCAGATTAAGTGGAAAACAATACTAACTTTGCTCCCTTTCTTGAGAGCTCTGATCAACCCCATGCAAAATCTACCTGCGCATTAAAAAAAGATTCCGAGCCAATGAATGCACATTTTTGCACGAGAGCCGGAATAATATTGTATGCCAGCAGTTCAGATGTTACAGTCCCACAGCAAGAACAACCATTTTTCTATCAAATGCCAAAAAACAAACCGGTTCACAAGCAGACCATCAGTAATAATTCCAGATCAAAATTACATCCTTCCAAAATGTTAGGAAGTTATTTGTTCTGGACACAGACGCAGAACTACAAATTAATTAGATTACATAGTTTATTGCAGTGAGCTTTGGGAATAACTGTAAATCGCAGAGGACAGAGCTGATCCACTCAAGAGACAAGCATCTTCACGTTGTTATGGTGGGATTATGAATGTTAATAAAACAACAGCTTCCAAAATAAAAGCTTGAAAAAGCCATGTTCTTAAGGCAACAACATGGTGTAGATGTGAATACTAGCTTTTGTTTCCCCCATGGATCTTAACCTCTGGCCCTCTGTATTTTTTTCCCATGGCTGTCTTTGTCTGGACTCCTGTCGCTATGCCTTTTGCATTCCTTGTGTCACCAGTGCTCTATGTCAAACATGAGGCACTCCACACTCCACACCTGTTGTTTTGGCCGAGCGGCACGGTGTTTAAAGCATCATAACATGGAGCTATTACTGTACATGAAGTTTCCATTTGAAATTAAATCAGAACTTCCACCGGTTGCCTCCAGTAAAAGGATAGTTGATATTAATTCACGTCAACCAGTTTACAGCGTTGCGTAGCACACTCGGTCAACTCACAGAGAGCATAGGAACACCGTGTAAAGCAGAAATTATTCAACATTTTGAAATTAATCTACAGTCCCCTTCGCAGTATATGACTCACTGTAAAAACAAAGTCAAAAAATCAGACGCAAATAATAATAATCCGCCCCGTTTCGTGCTCTTAGTAGCTTCCTTGGACCCACGACACCTAAAACCTCCTGGTAGTATTGTGACCCACAGCCCGTCGGGACATGTAGGAACACATCATATGCATGAAAACACAGGCAGTGCTAAACCCGATGCACAAATCCATTAGGAGACTTGCTATTGTGGCAGCAGGCTCACAGTGAGACCCCACTGCTGTAAAATGCAATGATGTGCAAGAGCTGTTGAAATTCCTCTGTGCAAAGAGGGAGCTGTGACTGGCTTCAACCAGCGGGCAAAAAACCATCATGTCATGCTACTGTTAGGCCATATAATGCCTCATTGCTCAACCGTTTTGTGTTAACCACATTTGTGGCAGAGTTCTGCTGTTGTGGAAATAATTTTTATCTCCCGCAAATGAGAAATTGTTTCTTCGAGGCCTCTCCTGCTCACATATGACCGAGGAGGAGGAGAAAACAAGCGCGTACAAACAAGGCCGTGGAAGGAGAAGAACATCACATTCTCTGACAATATCGTGTTTATGGTCAGCTGCCCTCACGCTGGGGACAATTCTGGCAATAAATAAATACTCAGTGATATCCAGCGCTAAAAGGAACACCTGATTTGTATCTCCTGTATAATAATAAATGCAGATGGGTGATGAATTAAAGTTGCAGTGCTTTATAGTTTTTGGCATCAGTGGACAAAATTCCACAATTTCTTTACAGCATATTGTAATTCAAGTGGTGTGAGAGGAAACAAGAACGCCCCCCACTTCACCGACACAGAACCTTTGGAAAAGTGTCTTCTCTTTTCCAGTGATGAGTGATGAGTGGATAAACAGGATCACCTGTCTCCAGATAGCCGGCCAATCAAAGAGAGGCAGGCCACGCAGAACGTGGATGGAGCTAGTCTCCCTCTCCCTCTCGATTACGGACGAAGAAGGACAGAGCTAACTGGAGAACTCTACTACCTAATGCCACGCAACTGACATTAAACGAATATGATGATGGTATGGTGATTTTGGCTCCTGCATAGGGCAAATTAAAGTTGCTGGGCCACCAGAACAGTTTCAGTGTGCCTTGGCATTCTCTGAGTCGCTGAACTCTACTGGAGGGATGAACACCATTCCCCCAAACGATATTTCCTCATTCGATCTTTTGATGATGGTGATGGAGAGCGCTCCATAACGTGTTACTTACAAAACCCCCCAGAGGTGTTCAACTGGGTTGATATTTGGTGACATTTGGTAGCAAATGATTTGCATGATTTTCACACTCGTCAGTGACCCCTCCTCCCCACACTGTCATCCTGGAACTGACCACTCCCATCAGGACTTTTCTTGAATTTGTCGTTTAATATTAAATGCCGACAGATATTACTTTGAACACATCATAGCAGCCAATGTAAAGGCAAAGGGAGCTGATGTTAAAGACAAACCAAGGAGATTGCAAAACAGAGAACATAACTCACACACGGGCAGAGCACATACATGTGAAATTGGCTAAATAAAGCCATGAATTATGTGTGATCTTGCTGTGTAGGGCCGTGTGAATAAATCATGCTGTCTTTAAACATAAGAGAAAAATGTCTCCACAAGTCATCGCCATCATATTAAATCACAGGAAAAATGACATATTGTGTGGGTGGACAAACCAGTCATTTCAGCTATTCATTGTGGATTCTGTGTTGTGGTTTTGATTTATGTACTGAAGTGTTTGAGATGTATGTGACTTGTGCTGTCAAAGTGTTTCGGATAAAAAAGCCACTTAATGTTTTACATAAAGGCCACATATCTTGGAAATCACAGCAGTATTGCAAAAGCTGCCCCCAACTCAGATTTCTCGGATAAATCAAGCCCGCATTGTGGTTTGAATGTTAAGTTGTTAAAGTAAAGATTTTTTCAGTGCAGAGAGAGAGCGGGGTAAATAAATTCAGGTGAAAAGAGCAAGAAAAGGAGAGAATGAAGACAGTAGGAAGAAGAATGACCCTGTCATTAGTCGGTGACTCTTTGGTGTAGTAGAGCAGACACTGTCATCTTCCCTCGAGTCCCTTTCGCCACTCATCTGTGGCTGACCTTGCACTGGCATGTGGGCTGCTTCTTCTCCACATCACAGACACTGACTTGTAAGATTGCAAGTGGAATTGAACAGTTTTGTGCCATTTTGTTGTCCTGTTATTTGAGGGCACCTGACAGTTTGCGTCTGGCCGTACTGATCCAAGACCCGTCGTACACACACACACTCTCATTTCTGCATCTATAATCATGCATCGATTGTCTGCAGATTTACTTCCAGCACAGCAATCCAAGCTTAGCTGCAACCAGCAAAGCAGAAAACTAGACAACGGCTATGTAAGTAAACACTAAATATGACAAGAATATTTATAAATCCTTTGAATTAAACATTGGAAATGGGTGTCTTTAATATTCCAGTAACAGTGCAACATATCAAGAATGTGTCATGTTGACAACTTTGAGGCTCCTTGTAAGGTGACATGCTCAGAGTTTATTTGCTGGGTGGAAGTTATGCTGGGAGGCTGTCAGAGCTCATCTTAGCTAAGATGACATGTGCTCTGGCACACTACCACTATCACAAAATTACATCTGGCTCCTGATGCATATCATATCCCGAAGGCATTTAATAAACAAGAAACATAGCTTTGTGTATCATCTGTTTTTCCTTTTTCATAATTTCTGAGACTCCTAAATCATTCAAGGTCTAAAAGACAGGATGCCTGGAGCATGGAAATTCTTTTGTCCAACTAATCGATATATCGCACAGTTAAAGCAGGTAACTATGGAAGGTAGTTTACTAGTCAGAAATGCAGAATATAATGCAGGAAGTTTTGTTTACCAGAAGAATTGGGAGAATGGGAGAAGTTAATTCTCCAAAGTGCAAGGCACGGCAACTTCCTTTAACTCACAAAGCCGCTCTCACATTTCCCACCCCGAATACAAACCAGAGCCAAAGCTTCCACAATCTTCCTAGTGTGTTTTGTGAGGGCATCGCCGCTCAGAAGACAAGCCCAAGGGTGAAACAGCATCACGGTGCATTAATACGGTTTATATTCCAGTGAAAAAGCTGCTGAAGTTTGTACAGAATATCCCTACTGAATTATGTTACTGTAACTTCACACCACAGCCAAAACGTGTTTCCTGATTGGCACCTTCCCAGTTTTAATTCACAAGCAAAAAATGCGAACACTAATATTATATCCCTGGTAATTGCACCAAGCAGTGAATGAAAGGGATTCACTTTAAATCTAAAATTAGATTAAGGGTTCCATTGAAGAAAAACAACGAACCTCCAGGCTTTTTCATCATTAATGCTGCATTTAAGAGCGTAAAGACACAGTGGGAATGGGGAAAAAAGTATTTTCCTTTCAGAATGTTGATGACGGGTACCTAATTGATCTGTGCAAATATGCCGTGAGTCACTTGCGTGCATGTGATATACACATGCTGGGATGTGGCTGAAATAGTGATCCATTCCAAATATAATGTTTGATGTCATGTCATCAGCGCTGTATTTGTTTCGGTCTGGGTAAATACATAACCAGGATATGTATTTAGTTACAGTGTTAATTAAAGCTTTTAGGAAGGTCATCATACAAAGCACAGGTCGATTATTAATATTGTTACCAAATTGTTATCCACTTGAGCAGTTGGTGGATCTCTTTCTCCTGTCCTGGCTGCCACAGAAGATTACAGTGAACTGGTGGTATATTTAATTGTTCATGGTCAATAAAGAAAGACATAGGCTGGCGTCAGTGTCCTGTCCAAACACGATTACATTTTTACAACTGGAAAAATGACATGCTTTCTGGTAAAGGCACTGAGACAATCATGGCACACATCAACAATGAGGCTCCAGTGTAACTTTATCTTAGTTTCCCATTGAAACTTTAGTTCATACATTTATTTCTGCTACATTATTGTTTGTTACAGCTGGCGAAGGCTTACTCTTAAGGCCTTCGGTGGCACACCTGGAGGTCTCCATGAGGAGCAAGCGAGGGATGCACAGAGCAAGGAGGATCGTCTTGTACTCTTTGCGGAAGTTTTGGTTCAGCAGTCCATATATGATGGCATTGAGGCAGCTGTTGAAATACGCCATAAAGTAGCTGGTGACGAACAGCCACTCGGGGATGTTTGGTGCAACTTTCACGGGGTTTATAGCTACAGCCAGACCTATGAGGTTCAATGGAGCCCAGCACACGGCAAACAACACAAACACCATAAACATAGTCAGGAAGTTCCTCACATCACTAGGTTTGAGTTTTGTCCTTTGCTCGGGCTTAACCCTGTGTTTCACTTGAATCACCAGCACCCATATCCTCATGTAGCAGTACGACACCACCAGCAGTGGGATTAGGAAGTGAATAATCACCACAGAGATGGTGTAATAGGAGCTGACGGTCTGGGCGAAGGTGCAGGAGTAGATGCGAGGATCGTACTGCAGCGAGCCCACAAAGAAGTTGGGCACCGTGGCGATGGCAGTAAGCACCCATGTGAGGCCCAGGTAGCAGCAGGTGTTCCTCAGGCTGTACAGACGGTCGTAGTGGAGGCTGTGGCAGATGTAGCAGTAGCGGTTGATGGCGATGGCCGTGATGTTGAAGATGGAGCCGATGACGCTGAGGCCCATGATGAAGCCGCTGGCCTGGCAGTGCAGGTCACCCATGGTCCAGTCATTGTGGAAGATGGCGGTCAGGACCAGAGGGTAGGGATACAGCGCCACCACCAAGTCTGCTATGGACAAACTCACCACGAAGATGTTGCCTGAAGGAACAGAACAGGTTTACATAGCAGACAAAACATGACCCAAACCGGTTTAAGATTAAAGCATACAGCACTCCCCTTTCACTTTCCGCTGCAGGTTAAATCCCTTAAAATAAACCGGGTCACTGGAGGTACGACTGACTTCCCGCCATAAAAGAGCAGCTTCATTGTGCCCTCTGAGACTCATTTTGATGAGGCTTTTACCATGTACTCTCCTTGACTGCACAGACCTGAATCCAGGCGAAAGCTTTATAGTCGCAGCTCACAGTGTCACAACTCTTTTTCTTCTCAACTGTCTTTAAAACTAGCAACATTTTTGTTTCAAAACAAGCTACATGAATTTGTTGTTCGCTACATGCAACACAAATTTATATTTAATCAAACAGTGTTTCATTTGGCCAGGTCTTTTGTTAGTCTTGATTCAAATGTTCTATTTGCCCCTGGGGAAAAGTAAACACTAATTTAAAGTGCATGACAAGGGGACATGGGTGATTTTAGTGTCCGATTACATCCAAACAACTTCCTGTCTTCCTATTGGGGTCTAAGACGAAGGGACACTGGATCTCCTCAGAAGACACGAATCTAAAAACATGACATCTGATAATGTTACAGTGCAGCTGTTCTGGGTGGGTGGGGGGGGACAATAAATCAAATTGTAATGTAAGGTCAGATAAGAAGATAGATAACAAGAACATACAGTGGAGACATAATTCAATTAAAAAAAGAAAAAAAAAAAAAAAGATTTTCTTCCCATAAGTTCAGAGGGTGCACAATAAAATAATGCATTTCTACATGAAACTTTCCAGCAACAAGTTGAAGCAAACAAAAGTAAACACAGAAGTAACTATAAGCATTTATAAAATATGTCAGTAATTCTATAGCAGATCATTGATAAGAATACCTGTTTATGATGTTTCTAAATACTCTGTGAGGGATTACATATAATGTGCCTCATATTAATCACATTTTGTGTCAGACATTGGGGAGATTTCAGTGTTGATATAACATAAACCTCCTCCTGAAGCTGAAATGTGAAGGCGCAAGTTTCTTACTCAGTCAAACAACAGCTGAAACAACAGTGTTGATCGGCACATGTGATAGCAGTGGATTTAAAACATATGTTGGCCATCAATCCTTCGCATTCAAAGCCTGTTGTAATCCCTGCACCCAAGGGTTCATGTTATTTAGCAACCAGTGTAATTTTGATTTACTCTCTTGGACTTGATTAAATAAATTAAAATGTCACAAAACTGGAAAAACTCTAAATATTATTGCAAAGTTGCTAGATTTCTTTAACTTTGACTTTCTGGTGACATATATTTAGTATCTAGAGTTTTTTGGTTTTTTTTCTGTAAGATTAAACATTTGTTTTTACATTTTTCCACAAGGAAGGCTCGTGTGTTCAGTAATTTAGAAAATGTTCAAGTTACAAAAACAGCGTGAGCTATCTCTCCAGCCTGCTGAGATAAAAATAAAAGCATTTGTGCTTCATCCTCGAGTCAGCTCAGTGGGCAAATCTGTCAGATTGTATTTGTGATGCTCACAGTACTCGCTGTGTGCATTTGTCATCGTGCAGAGGTTTGATTCCTCACTGACATCATGCAGCTCAGTGTTATCATGTGCACTGGACGGGGCATGCTGGAGCGTTAGCTCTCTCTGGCTGAACCCTCTCTCCCCCTTATCATCAAGAGGATGAGGTAAGTGTTAAAACACCACTGAGAGGACTGCTATATGAAACCGCCAGATGAGTGTCTTTGTTTTGCTGGCATCTGTTTTTAAAACACTGGAACAACCCTCGCCTCTCTATGTTTAACTGACTGACTTGGCCAGTCTGATGCTCATCACACCCAACAAGTTATTGTTTCAGTGTAAAACATACCATCGATGATATTCTCACATCAGGGTGGCAGAAAAGCCCCATGCCCGCTGCCATCTTTGGGAGCTATTATTATCAACATGTGTGAGCTGTAAAGAGCCTAACCTGATAGCTGATTGGTTACAGGCCATCGGGGAAAGCTGACTAGCCTCCTTCAGCTCCACCACCGGCTCTGTAATCATCTTGTCTTACATGACAGCTTTAAACGCTTTCCCGAGAGTTAGGCAACAATCCCCAGCGCACCCAAACATATTATACTTTTTTTTTTTTTTTTTTTTTTTGTCTGTCCATCACGCACACAACACTTTTAGCAACATAAATCAGATGAAACATTTATCAAAACCGGACAGCAGAAAACTACGTCGCTCCGTGTGAGTGAAACCAGAGAGCTGTCACCACAATAATCCACTGCACAACAGGCTATCCAAAAATATATCAGACA
>JAPQRN010000002.1:20054360-20068841 GCA_037367275.1 Coranthus polyacanthus
TATGGACAAATATAAATGCATGATGTACATATAGTGTCATGTGATCAGCCCCAAATAAGATCAGGTCATTTTATTTTGAAATCGTACAAATGATGCCTGACAAGGAGCCTTAGCTTTCTTGGATGTTTCTCAAGAATGTCCATTTGTTATTTTTGCTAGGCACATTAGAAACTATAATTAATGACTCTATCAGCAAAGAGCTCCTTAGTATGTCATCCCACCTTAGGGTTGTATTTGATAGACAGAAAATTAAGTGATAATATCTTAAACTGTACATTTGACACAACCTGACATTTATGCAAATACTCATTATTTTTCTTTAGTGCATTTATGCAATGTTTTAAAGATCGGCATAATAGATAAATAGTCATTTTATTTATCATTAACCAGTATGTTTACCTCTATATGTCCTATATTTTTCCTATTGCAGTATTTCCTATTTTTCTTTCCTAAGATATAATATATTAGTTATATGAGCTCTCTACTGCTGTGTTTATGCACACAGTTCATAGTACGCCTGAAATCTATCTATTAAGGCTTAATATAAACAAGTGTAGTGCTAGTAGTCCCCCTCTGACTTATGATACATTCCATTATTACTATTTCTAGTGATGCTGGAGCAGTTGAGAGCACTGGCCCCTCACCAAAGCTCCTGGGATCTGCCGTCTTGACCAAACATGGCCATAGCTCCTGTCAAACTGAAGATAAACACCCCCAATGAAAAAGAGAGGGAACCACAAGGGAGAGGGTGATAGAAAAGAGGAGAGAATAAAGGTGACAAAGCGCGGGAAAGTAATAGTACGTTTGTGAAAGGAGAAAGTGGTTAAGGGAGCGAGGTTGACATCCATACCTGAAACCACGTTTGTCTCGTTATGTCACGTCAAGTCGGTCTGTTGAGTGCGTTTTTTTAGACAAATCCAAACTGGTTTTGTCACACAGTTAGTGGATCGCTGAGTCGGTGGGCAGCCACAAGCCGCACCACCTAACCTGCTGCTGTGGAGCTTTACACACAGCTGCTCTCTGAACTCTCAGGAAGCTGCTTAAATTAGCTGTGAATGTGTTGACACTATAAAAATAAGTTCCTGAGGTTTCAGGGTTGTCAAAGCCATGTTCAAAATACATGGCACTTCTAGTTGACACTTATAGTCAGTCAAAAGTCAAAGAAAAAACTACCAATTTATCACTTTATTGGAGATATTTAAATTGTAGCAATGGATGTAAGGTACCGGCTGATGCGTCTGTTGCTTGACAAGTTATATTTGTGATATGATGATTCAAAGGTGTAAGAATACAACGTATTTCTTACCAAGCAGTGTGACCTCCTGAGTGATGCCGTAGATGTCTATGATGGCCCAGAGTGGGCAGCCGATGCTGAGTCCACAGTGGAAGAGGATGGGCTCCCCTTCATTGATACTGTAGAAAACTCTTCCATGGCGATCAGCCCAGAATGACAATATGTTGTCCTTCAAGGCAAGTCTCTCAGGCAAAGCTTTGGCCCAGTATCCGGGTCGTGTCACTAGGTCTGGGCAAGCGTACTTGGGAATATCAGTAGCGAGCAACTCGCTGGGGTCAAGGCTAGTGAAACCAAAGCGTAGAGCTCCACTCCAGCCTGTGTGCACACCAGTCAGTCGAAGACGCACCTAAAGGAAGGGGATGAATCCTAATTCAATTCTGATGGTTTTAATCTTTTGCTGTGAACGACAAAGAGATGAAAGCATACCTTCTCGTAGAGGTGCACAGGCCTGTGGCTGAAAGTGATGCCGTTGCAGAAGCTGTTCTTACGTGTTGCACGGCGAAGCTGCCCATCGAGCCTGATATTCTTGCCTTTGGCGTGGGGGTGAAAGCGAGGTGACTCCACGTTGATGCTGACCGGAGGAGCAGAAGTTCGTCTCTCCACACCATTGTTAGGCAGGGTGTAGTACTGCCTGTTTGCCACTGGGCGGGGTTGCAGAGTCGCATCTGTGGGTACAAAAATATCAAGGGCACAGTGAGAGAAAAGAAAGCCATCAATGACCTGATCAACAAAATTCGAGAGCACCCTGGTATGTGAACAGCAGGTCTGCTTTTATGACTCAGACAAGGTCAAAACAGCAATGTTAGTGATGCCAGCTGTTGGAAAAAGAGGCAACATATCAGCACACAATAACTCGCTTGCGAGTGGTCCACGACAGTTGGTTTAGAAGGCAGGGGCCAGTTATGTAAAGGAGCCCACAGTCTGGGACATTTCCTTTCCCACACAGACACCATAAAGACACTCTGCTCCTCACAATAAGTGCATTAAATAGTCTCTTTTACCATGTAACCTACATTTACAGTGTAAAAAGTTAAACTGTCCCAATTCAGTCCTCTTACCACATCCATATGGGACATTTATGTCACAGAAATAAAACTACATTTAGACAAAACCCATGTGTATACATTACTGGAAAATAACGTAAAACAACACGCTGGCTTATACAAAATCAGCATAGATTTGAGCAATGCTAATATTAGTAGCTCAAGCAAAATAAGAATGAGCCAAATAATCAAAAAGATCTAAAGAAAATCAACAACAGCGGGTTAAGTCTTCTTCTTATTTATGGGATATACACACACACACATCCTTGGCCTACAGCATAAACAAACCCTGAATAGCCCCTTTCATTCCTCACAGTTATCTTCAGAAGTGGAGAATGAATCACACAGTTTCTGGTTGGTAAAGAAACACCCCAATAAAAGGCTTCATCTTTAATCTCATCTTCACAGGAGTCAATACCCTACTTGCTCGTTTTCATGAGCCTTACACATCCAAATAACAAGGATCAGAAATCAAACAAGACAAACAGCACGTTGGTTTGAATGAGTCTTAGACTGTTTGGCTTTAATATTAAATAAAATGAAAGCTGCACGTTGCTGTTCATGGTATAGACTGGCTGCGATCCAGTATTCAAAGGAAGGCGGTGTTTCTACTCCCCCAGGGCATTGTAGTGATTACATTTCTGTTTAAAATTCACTGTGATCTGGGTAAAGACAATAACTCAGTGAAATGTTCCACAGTACATTTCCCAAATTAGACATTATCACTGATTATATTCTAAACTACGAAGCAGCAGCAAGAACATCTGTAACATCTCAAATGACATGTGGGTGCCCCTTTTTTTTAAGCACAACTCAGGCTACCCTGGGATTTTGAGGGCTTAAAATATACTTTGGTTGAATCGTGTAGCAAAAAGCTACAGCCTTTAGGCATCTGACGGAGAGACGTCTGGAGAGTCTACAGTGAAAACTGCTGTAGATGCTTGTATGCCACTATTAGATTAAACGCGCTGCACAAGAGGTCACGCAGCAAGAGACAAGTCACTGGACGGTCAGTATCAGCGATAGATATTTACTATTACGCCTGTTTTTAAACCACGAGGCACATCAGATATTAGCGCAAGCCTGTTTGTGTGGCAATTTTTTTTAAGCATTTATAAAAAGCCCACCATGTGATGTGCCACTGCATTTGAGTACTGAACAGAAAATGACACTGTGCCTGAAGGCTCTTATGAAGACCACCAAGATTAATATTAGAGAGCCAGATAAACAGTATCCCCCGTATGACTGGAAAGACTGAGGCAGACTTAAACTACGGTTAAAAAGGCATGAAAACGGCAGAGGCCCCTTCATCATGCATAGCTCAGCTGAGGTTCACTGCCAAAAAAACAAAGTCTCACACACATATATATATATATATACAAATCCTCCAGAACGCATGATTCATTTACTTTATGTTTGAAACCAGTGGGTCATATTTGACATGTGGAAATGGTGTCTCCACGTCTTGTTGCTGATGAAAGAAAAAGCTTATACAAATGCAATCATGAGACTGCACATGACACATTACTGTGCCAAGGAAAGCTTTTTAAAATGTAAAACTGATTATGTGCATTCGTCAGAGTTATCTTCGGCCACAAGATGATCAGGCTCTTTATTCTCTCATATCTCTAGGCTGTATGTGCAGAGCAAAGCATGAGCCTTCGAGGATTTAAGGGCATTGAGGGAATGTCAGGACGTGTTTTGCTACATTTTTGTTGCAAGAAGTTGTGAAAAGGAATAGCAACACCTCGATAGCATCGCCTGAAACTCTTCTCCCAGCCGGCATCATGAGGTCTTCATCACACCAAAAGCCTGAAATATTGTTCGGCAACAATGCGGAATTTAAACGACAAAAATGCACTGCCTGGTGCATTGAACAGAACATGACCAAACACAGATATTCTATCAATTCCATGTTAATTGAAACCATACAGTGCGAGCAATAGGACCCAAGCTGCCAGCGCTTCTGCTCTTCTGTGACTAACTGTTCTCAGTCCAAACCCTACGTCAGCTGGCTCTGGTGGCAGTAACCACATCATTTAACCGAGTGGGTCTGTTAGGGGCGTGGGAGTGTGAAGGACATTAAATCAAAGTGATATGGGGAACTGATTATCAAGTAATGTGCTTAGGTGTTATGACAAAGTGGTTCATAAAGTGATTTTCTGAGAGCTCATAATGACACTTTTATGCAAGAACCAGTGCTGACAATCAAGGCGCAGGAATAATTCAGTGACAATCACTTGAGACTGTACTTTATATAAGGCAGCTTTGACACTAAACCAGGAAATAATACCGCGTGTCATGTGCAGATGCAAAAAAAAAAAAAAAACACAAAAACAAATGGATGACAATGTTATGCCTGGCTAAAATAGAAACCAGATTGATGTGTTTACAGCGAGTGACACAAAACATGCAACAAGGAATCAGCATAGAAAGGGAAAAGCAGTGGGATTGTGCACAGCAATATGATGATACTTAGACAGCAGAAACTGAGGGGCCAACAGTACTTTCGAGCAGTTTGGCTGGTATTAATTTGACAAATCTTGAATGTGGCGTGAAGGCTGACATATATCACAAAATGAAAGACGACGACCTAATACAAAATTACATCTCATCTCAAAATACAAAATATCCATGACATTTCTCGGTGGCGGTTCGCACGGGAGATAAGGTGACCATCAGCTGTTTTTTTTTTGTTTTTTTTTGTTTGTTTGTTTGTTTGTTTGTTTTAAATGTAACACCGCATCACTGATTTTTTTTTTTTCAAATTGATGGAGAAAAAGTGAATTTGCTGGAGCGCCGCTTGGACTTGTTCCCTGGGAATCACGCTCAGCTCCCCCGTGATGGGAAGCGCGTCTCTCTACGCAGAGCGAACAAGAGGAATTAGGACGAGCCATGTGTGTGTCAGGCTGCCTCAAGGAGAGAAGCGGCTTCGCGTGTGCATTGAAAGCCTCGCGAGGGATTAAAACAAAAAAAAACAAAAAAAAAACGAATAACGAGTCTCACCTATTAAAGGTTTAGGTGTCGTATTCCCCATTATTTCCAGGAATTCCTCGCACCGGCTGATAACTTAATTCCGATTGCGACGCTCGTCTGTCCATCCATGTATCTCCGATCTGACGCGCCGTCTTGAGTATCTGCCTTGGAACCCGTTCAGTTGTTTTTTTTTTGTTTTTTTTTTTGTATCGCTGCCTTCAATTTGCGCTTTATCTCCCCTCTGAAGCATGGACGCGCTCTTCTTAATGTCAACCCCAAGCCGCTGCGACAGGCAGACACCTCCAACTGGCGCACAGCAGCCCCCTCCTTTCTTTAGTATAGACTCCCCTCTGCACGACTTTAAAGACACAGTAAGCAGGGATCCCTCTCAAAAGCATCACAGAGCCCTTGAATAATTCATTTAATAATTGACTCAAACCCTGCTGCTGAAGCTTAATGAGTGTGTGCGTAGCCTATAGGTCTGTCACCAAACATCATGCTTGAAGAGGATGTGCAATCTGCATTATGACAGGATGGCAGGCAGTGTGGTGTAAACTTTAACAGCAAGGGCACAATCATTGTCCGTGGTTGGTTGACACATTTTGTGCTTGAGGATCACCCTGAAGTTAGTCAGACGCGTCCCCGTTTGAGTACAGAAACCACGACATTGCACGTTTAATGGCCATTTCACCATGCCTGCACAAACAAAGACGTTAACGTGCAGTATGGCATATTCAGACTGATCACATGTTCAGATGTAGAACCAACAGATAAGGACAGTTTTGATGAAAGTCCAAGCAACTTATGAGGAAATCCCCGTTTTCCCACCCTATCCTCTGCCCTCCCACAGCCTTGACTGTTGGGCTTCTCTCAAGCTGTTTCCTGTCTTCTGGACCACACTGCTCTCTGAGGATCCGTGGCCTGCAGGGTTTGTACTGCAGGACCGAGACCATCGGTGGAGGGAGGGCTGGGACAGCGTGTCTCCCCTAGCGCAGAATTGGAAATTAGGCGTTACAGCAGCTGTGTATCAAACATGCTGAGCAAAGCCTCCTGGTTATAAGAAGCATGAAAATGTAGATATATGCAAATTATTCTTCATTGATGTCAGTGTAATGCTTTACAGATTGTGCCTGATTAGAAAATACTACTGGTAACATAGGGCAGAACTTGAGGGTTCACTCTCTTGTTCATGTATGCAGGCCCGTAATGCTGACACGATCCCTATCACATGCAAGGGAAGCATGCTTCTGGGCTTCCACAGCTGCCAGTTTGGTCACATATGATCTAACTTTCTAAATTTGAGGGTCTTGTGAAAGATGGCGTTTGGGTGAAGGCACGCTGAGACTAAATATAACTCAAAGACAAAAGCATTTGTTTCTACCTCCTCAGCGCTGTTTGTTTTAGCAGGATATGGTAGGTCCTTATATGAGCCTTGGGTGAATGGTGTTTGGGGTGAAGCGAAGCAGAAGTGAAACACCCCCACCCCACGCCCTCACAGTTGCTCCAGAAAAGAAACAGGGGATTAACACAGGAAGTGAATATGAGGCTGCGATGGAGTCTGCAATCAAGCCTTCCCTGTAAACACAGCAGAGCCACAGTAACAAGTGCTGCCTCCCCTGATGCTTGCTTTACTGCCTGAGCGCAGACTATGGGGCGTTAATGAAAGCATAATGATTGCCAGGGTGATTTGACTTTCAAGATCATTTTTAGCACAATCACTTAAAACATTGTTGGATGTCTACAGAAATATTCAGAAGTGCCTCCTTGGATCGCTGGTATTCAGATGAGATCATTTTGCATGCACTGGCCAAAACAATGGGTAAATCTAAGATATAATCGTGCACCCTCAACAGAACCGTGTCTGTCGTATTTGGATTTCAACCTCACTCGGCACGTTCAGACGGTCTGTGGACAGCAAGCAGCAGTCACTGGTTTAGAAATCGTGTCAGTGGTTTTCTTCGTCATCAGCCAAAGCCTCAATTACAACCCGACATTACCATCGGCCCTGACCCCTGGACACAGTTAGCACAGATATGTCAGTCTGATTGCTCTGACATTCATGACAAAGGCAAAGAAGCCTCTGGAAGTTGTTGTGGAGTCCAACTGAGACAGAAGCTGTTATGTTACTGCTGGTTCGACCACTCGTACAAATAGAATTAAGGCGTGATCTCAAGTCTATTTTCAACCTCGACGCAGTGTTTTGGACCTGCAAAGAGACACGCCCCCTTCCGAGCTCCCGTGATTTTAGTGTGAGAGGCTAATGTAAAAACTGAAGTGACCAGAATTCGTGGCTTACAGTACCGCAACAAAACTAGGTGAAGGACATGCTATATAATCACTCTAAGAAAGCTGCATCATTTTTAACTGGAATGCTTTGCTCTAAAATGAACCATAATGCATACTGTCCCCTTTTTGGGTATCAAGCATCTGCGATGTAGCGATCTCACGAGGGCCCCCACAGCGAATGAAGTTATTTCCAGAGAAGGAGGGCAGACATGCCTCGTTTGCTCAAGGAAACTTGGCCCACAGCAGTGTGACTGCTGCCATGCAGAACAGTGGAATGACTGGTCCTTGGACAGCAAAGTGTTACATTTGCAGTATTTTAATTCTCTTTAAAGATTCAAAGGCAGTGTAGAAATGCTGAGCAGATGGTTGTTTGGGAAGGTTTGTACGTGGTGGTCTCGGTATCAGGGGAGGGCTGCTGTCCAAACCCCAGCCACTGATCTAATGGATGAAGTGAGTCATACCCACCTTCAATGTGAACACAACCATCTCCATCAAACACACATGGGCCAACACAATGAGCCACTTCATACAACAATGTTTTTCTGGTCACCTCATTTTGTTCTAGTACTGTTTTCTACTACAGTGCATTCACATCTGTTTTTAATATGCACTCCTGTCTTTTCATTAGGTCGACTCTTAACAGGCCATTGGAGTCAAGCACCTGCTTTTTGAAAACTCAGTAAGAGTTCAACTATTGCCAAAGCCATTGTGTGAGTAAAAAGTCCCTCATTCTGATGATGAGACATGCTAAGCTGAAATGTTTAAGTTACAAAAAAAGGATTGTTTTTTTTTTCTTTAATGAAAGCAACTCTGCAGCATTTGCCTTTAATTGGACTCATTTTAGTCGGAGCTCTTGTGTGCTCATGTGCCCTCACAGATTGTTCTAATTTCCAAAATCCTCAGATCATGAGACCGAATGCTGTGGCAGGCTTGAGCAGACAAAATGCATGCATGCTTGGTTTCACTTCTGCAATTTCAGATTTCAGTAAATTAAAAACACAACTAACAACTGAATCATTGGCAAGTGGTGTAAATTGGGGAAACAAAGGACCGCCGCTGTTATGCATGCTGCACAGTAATGCTGTAAATTGACTTAAATTGACGTTCAGGCTCAATGTATAATTTAATTGTGGAAAAGTATCTCTTGCCTCCACCAAGGGGGTAATGTAATCGGCCACATCTGGTCGTTGGTTTGTTTGTTGGTTTGTCGGTCAACGAATGACGCAAAAACTACTGCACTGATTTTCATAAACTTGGTGGAAGGTGAGGACATGGACACGGGCCAAGGACGAACCCCTTCGATGTTGGAGCAGATTCATAAAAAAGGATAGAGCCTGGATTTTTGTCCTTATTTCCTTAGGGTTTCCGCAAAAATGACTGCATCATTTTCATGAAACTTGCTGGATGGTGCGTGCTCTACCAAGTCTAGTTTAAAATTGTGTCCATGAACTGATGAATGATATTAGAACCTGAAATAAAATATTGCTGATTTCTCATCTTGTGCTGGGAGCTGCTGAAACTTTCAAAACGTTCAAATTGCAAATGGCACGTCAATCCATCCACCATCCGATCCGTTGGTCGTGTTCAAATCCATGGAGAAAATTGTTTGTTTCTTTCCTGCATCTTGTTTGTTGAACATTTCACAAGAATAAAAAAAAAGAAAAGAAAAACACCTTCCTGGTTTTTGCAAATGTTTTATCAGTTGCCATGGAGATAGCTTCAAGCTCAGTATTTCCATGACGACAGAACAAACCACTGTTTGATGAAGTTGAGAATTTACAGCCTCATTCTGATGAACTTTATTGATCCCCTCAGGGAAATTCAATGATGTTTAGCTCAGGAAAACAAAATGAAAATAGAAAATAAATATATATAACAATTCATTATAGCAAGAACTTTATATTTTCCTTCTTTCTACTTTCATTCCAAAACAAGCACAACATGTTTTTGATCAAAATGTTGTAAAATTTAAGGTCGCCCAAATGTGAAAGCACGTAGGAGCTATTATGATATGATATATTGCATTGATTGAGTATAAAACCCTGTGATTAAAGTGTAGTGTTGGCAGGTTTGTAAGTTTATTTGTCTGTTCTTTTTTAATTAAATAGTCTAACAGGAAACATGGATGTACATGGATGTCGTGTGACTAAATTGTCCAGCAGCTGTGGACGTAGTGACCACATGGCACATGGTGTCCACAGTCCTTTTAATGGTGGACAAAGACATTGACAGATATTAGCAGCTTCCAGATTCGTTTTCCACTCGAGGCAGTTAAATCATGTCATTATGTAACATGGCAGCCCCTCACATTAAATGACCCCAGCTACTCTAACACAATATAAACAGTCGGAAGCAGCAATTGCCTTTAAGCCGTATTTTACGTGATACAATATGTCATTAATCCGCTGTTGCACTTCGCTGTAATTTTCAATTTCTGCTACAGGAGCATGAAACAGCGTCTGGGCTCCACTAAAATGTTGTTTTAGGCCTCTCTGTCAGTAGGAGACTTGCTAAAAATGGCCCGTCAATGCATTAAACCAGATGCACGGACAGTGTTCTTCCTCCATCTGTTCTATTGTCTCAGTGTTTTCTGGGATGAGGAGCGGATGCGCCACCGAAGGAGATGCAGGAAATACTCTTGGCCCAGAACAACACGGCCAAACTTCTTCTAGCCTTTTGCTTAGTGGCTTCAGACACATGGCAAAAGCCTGAACTAAAAACAAAAAAAAAAAAGCAGACAATTCAGAAAAGAGCTAATTCTGGCTCGGAGGGGTGTCGTGTGTCTCTAGGCAAATTGCAATAGTGAGGTTTTAGAGGTGTCCATGTCAAGGTCTTTGTCATCTTTAACCTGACCCCATACAGATAACAGGCCCAGTCAAGACAGTCATACTCCAGAAATAGCCACTGGAACATTAAAATTTACAAGGTGAAGCAACATATTTTTAATCATTCTTAAAAACAGATAAAACTTAAATGAACTCTTGTAAACATTAGTAGTGTTGAGCGAGTGCTGTGTGTAAATAAGTTCCTGGGTTTAACAATGAAAGAGTTTTATGTCGGCGTGCACATTTACACTAAGAGTAAAACCTGCGTGTTTTTGTGGGATAATATTGTAGAAGAGGGATGGATGTTGTTGACCCACAGCATTTCATTGCCGTACCACAGTTGTAAAATGTCTTGTGCCATATTCACATTAATCCTGTCAGGCATACACAGGGGGAAGCAGTGGATTCTTGTGGTTTGTTGGTGCATATTAAACAACAAAACCTATAGTTAAGAAGAACCCAATTAAGTACGTTAACATCATTACAATTTATGACACAGTTCAAAAGGAAATCGCTTCCCAAGTAATTTAAGGCTTGTCAGAATTTGCCTTCAGGCTCCCAGATTCCAACCTCTAAATTGCTTCACTCTCAAATATTTGTGAGAAAAGAATCCAAAATCTCATTAGAGAAATGTGAGTGGTTTTAGGAACTGCTGAGCCGCCCTGGTTAAAGCTTTTCAGCCACAGCCATTTACCATTTTAATCAATTTCTTTATGTTGCTCCCTTTCATGTGTTGATCATGTAACATCTGACTAAAGCTAAGGCAGCAGATAAATACACAGAATTATAAAGTAATAAACTCAACCAGACTATGCATGTTGCGTTTCCTCAAAAATGTACATGGTAATTGAATCACAGAATGAATATTGTAAAAAATAAAAAAATAAAAATAACAATAGAGAAGATTTGTGAAGATATAAAGCATTTCGTTCATGTTTCGTACTTCAATCAGAATCAAATATAAACTGATTTGAATGTTTCCCACGTTGCTAACAAATGTTTATACGTAGCTGGTGGTCAAGGTGATAAAGACCTTGACCACAAAGGGCTCAGTGACACAGGAAAAGCCCTGGGGTTATGACACGAAATACTTTTGCTATTATTACCCTGTCCAGTCACTACATAAGCTAAAAAAGTCATCTAACTCCCTGTCAACAACAGGGCAACAGGACAAACCCATGGTTTCCACGAAGCGGGAGAAGTTCAAGACTAGCCAGCAGCTGTCATACGTCTATACTGACCATCGGTGCATGCTCGTTGTGTCTCGCAGTCCCAAAGAAAAAGGGCATATAAGGATAGCGGAGAGCTCCAGGTACTGCATTACATAATAGCATATTTCCTTTCAACGGACAGTAAGACAAATCTCGGCTGAGTTTAGGGTAACCTCCCTGCAATTCGAGCTTTCCTGTCTAATGCTTTTTTTGTTGTTTTTTTTTCCAGTTGCCCATTCCCCGTCCCTCTGTAAAGGTTACGAGTGGCACAGAAGCCGCCCAGCCCCACGTTTCCCTTACAAGGCAGAAGAATCGTGTTGGCCAAACAGTACAGATCTGCACATGTCAAAGGTCACGGAAGTAACTTTGTTGCTTTGTGTCACTGCAGAATTTCTAAGCATCTGAGCTCGTAATGCAACAATATCCTCCGACTGAGAGAGGAGATGTCTCACTTTGGTTTCACCTGATAAATAATGGCGCGTGTAGTGTTTTTCTTTTTTCCAGAATATCCTAACACCTCTGTCCTTCAGTCATGGCTCGCTTCCAAAAACAGGAGCCAGGATCACAAACTAACATGTTTATGAGCAGAGTTTTATTTTTTTTTTTCCGCTGGACTGCGCATCACTGTGAAGGACGTATAACTGACACTCTGGGGGACATAAGCCTGTTATTCTAGAGCTCTGGGTGCATGAGTCATTCATGTCAACTGTCATAAAAGGCATTCATGCCACTAACAGAAAAGTACCAGCAGGTCTGGTAATAATGTGCTGTTCTTTTTTATGTCAAGGATGATTTCAAGGCCTGCAGCTCTCTTTGCTAAGGCTTTAATGAAAGCGAACATCATTGCCTGACTTTATGTAGCATGCCAGCAATCATGCCTTTTGACTCGAACGCGGAAGCCACGCTGGGGTTTAATTAGCTTGCGTAATGTCACATGTTACAAGCTTTTTTTTTTACTGAGCAAACCCCCTGTCATGAAAGGTAGTTGTATCCGTCGCGTGATAACGCATATCATACCACCTGTGTTCACCAACTGAGCAAATTCAGCGCTTTGTTTGGCAGTAGTTTCTTTACCTGTCAGCTCAGTTCTACAGCATTGTATCCCAAGGTCCTGTGTTGTTTCCTTTCCAGTTTCCATGGCTTTAGCTGCTGTCCCTTTCGCCGTTGATATTTTTTCTTCCAGAACAAAGTAATAACAACGTGAAGTCAAAGAGATATTCGTTGTTTCTGTGTTAAGGGTCTTGAGCTGAGACATGCTCCCTGCCTTGCTGCTGACATGGGTGGGTGTAGGTAATTAGAGAGCAGGTCCTTGTTAGTCCAGGTCTCCAGGGAAACACCTGCCATCCACCCATGTTCTCGTGGAGCAGCTTAAAGCTGAGGCATGTAGCGACTGCCCCGCTACTACTTCTGCATGGATGCCCTTCAGTGAGCACACTGAGGCGTCCGGTAGAGCTACCTGAGGTATCCCTTCAAGATCCTCGATCATCATCACATACAGTATTCTGACGGTGTGAGAGAACATCATAGGATAACACAGTGAGACTTGACCAAATCTCTGTTATATTATAAAGTGTACGTCATCTGACGTGGAATAAAACCATGGGTATCTCAAGAATTCCGCATAAATGGTTTATTTTAAAAGAAAATCTTTACAACTATTCCCTTTGGAAAAACACAAAGCTATTTATGTTAGAATGTTATGTTAGTTATGTTATGTTCTTCTTCAGAGCTGTATTCAAGTTTTATCAGTAGATCTCCAGGCCGCTAGAAGAGAAATAATTTAGAGAGAAGAAGTTTGTCTCCATGGCTGACTTGTGACGCCCAAAGCTGCAAGTGAACCAGGATGCAGAGACAGATCAGCTCAGCTCAGCAGCAAAAGGCTTGGCTGCTTCTGTTTTCCTATGATTCAGATCAGCTTGTTTTGGCTGACCCATTTGAAGCCCCAGACCAAAATAAACACTGTTACGGAGTTTTTGAAATCTAAGTGAAAGGACAAAAATATATTTTTTAAAGAATAGAGGCATTTCTTTCTGCAGTAATGAGACTGTAATGAGATGATTGACGACGTACTTGAAACAACAGCACACTGATTCATTCAAAGCAAACATATGTGCTGTAATAAAACAAATATCAGACTAGATGAAATTATTCTATGCTGAACAAGGTACTTAAAGGTTTGTAAGATCTGCTCGCACAAGTGTGCTTATGTCGGTCACATAAGCCGACTGTTTCGAAGCTCATGGTAACCGGTGTTGAACACTGCTGCCACAGAAGAGGAACAGAACAGAGACGCCGAAGAGCCTGTGAGTAAACATAAATATTCTCGTGGTCAAAGTGCTCTACATAGAAGCCAGTGTACGGGGTGTTATCATGGATGTATGCAACCCAGACAGTCGTTAGCTTGGAGGCGGTTTGCTAACGTCAACAGATGACGGCTCCAGCGCAATCTTCACATAAGCACATGCAAATCTTACATATTGAACCTTTTATCCCTTCAGCAAGTTCTGTTGTGCGCCTCCTCTCGACTCTGTTTCCAGGCTGTGGAAAATCTACCCCGTGACGTTAGATTTTGGCAAGTCGCAGGTGTTTTTAGAGAGGTAGGGGGTCAAATACTGGCAGCTTTAATTAACACTTGCAGTTAAGTTTCAACATGGCAGCTTCCCCAACATTGATATTTTGGCTTCATTTTTCCACAAAACGTCACATCATCCACCTTCATATTTCGTGTTTTGATTTGGACAGGGAGAAGAGCTGCAGAATTAAGGCGTGTATTTTCTGCTTCTGTGGTCTATATGCAAATTGGATGGAGCGTTTTGGGTGTCACCATGTTGTGTTTTTTGGAGCCA
>JAPQRN010000002.1:20087840-20103951 GCA_037367275.1 Coranthus polyacanthus
TCTTACCGACTTTTTTTTTTTTTTTTGGTCGGTTGGGGGGCGGGGGGGGGGCTCGGGGCTCTCCCGCTTGCGCATGTGCAGGTTCCCCTCATGTATCTCAATGTGTGCGATACGTGAATGCGGTGACAGGAACCGCAGGTTTCTTCTGTTAGCGTAGCGTTCTTACCGGCTAGCTGTGTTATACACTAAACAAACGTGATGCCCCGGCCTTATGTAACACAAATAAAGACTCCTAATGATTAGCGCAATACACAGCTACGGTGCTAATACACATTAAGAGCCACTGGCCGCCAATAATACTGGGTTTCTCCACTGATACTTGGGGATGAAGCTTCATGGTCACACCTCTGGAGCTGCTGGACAATCAGCAGAGCACACCCTCATCAAAGCCATGGAAAGGATGTTTGCTCTCAACTCTATTTACATACTGGTCTGGTGATACTGTTGGGCAATGACAGATACTGACTGGCGCTTGTCAAAATCTTAGTTTCACCTTAGATTTGAACTGTCAAAATAAATGGTCGTGTTTCTTGAATTGATATATTTCAGACAAATAGAAGAGGGAGGAAGGCGAGAAGAACGTATGAGCTTAATTAACTTATTTTATCAGGGGACAGACAGGATTTTTTAGCTTTGATAACCTCAGCGATTGCTGTTTTGCTGTTTTTTTTTCGTTCTGTAAAGGCTGAATCAATCTAATCTCTTTTGTAAGTGACTTAAATATTTTCATGTGTTTGTCAGATAAACGCCTATGTCAATTCTCCTTTGTTTTGATGACTTTTTTTTTTCTTTTTAGCTGAAAGTATATTCAAATAATCAACAGGTTGACTCATAAAAAAAAAAAAAAAAAAAAATCAGTTGCAATGCAGTGAAAGAATCCGTTTCCCAACATGAGTGGGTTTCATCTGTGACTCTTTTTTGAGCTATGTGTGAGAGCGGGTGTGTTACAGCTGATGACCTAGTCATGTCCCAGTCCGACGCGGTGCCCTTATTGTACAAAACCTGGAAGTTGCAACAGCTGGAAGCAGCTCAGTTGACCAACCTCTCACAGGGTGATGTGTCTCCCACCCAGAAACACAGAGACGTTAGGCAACTCGTACACGTATGTGGTACGTGTATTCCCAGAATTCAACTTCATCTTGCAAGTATTTTTTCATCATATCAGAAGCGGTCTTTATTACATTTATTTTATTTCACATAGCATTGAGATATGAAATATCATTTTCTAGGGGCGGTGACCAACATCTGGTCGTTCAGTCAAAAACATTGTCACCTTTTGATGGAATGACCCGATTATTAGAAATTACAGAGTTCCTAAATACATTATTTGTTGTCCTTTATCTTTTTAAACTGTATTACGGTGATATAATATCTACACAGTAAAAAAAAAAAAAATCTGAGTTTTGTAGTCTAAGTGAGTAATCTGTGAGTGACAGAACAGTGTCTGTTCTGAATAAGAAAGTAAATAAATGACAGCTTTTATGCTGACAGACCTTCAGCAGCCTTCAGGTGATGTCATGTATTTACACATGTAGGTGTTGTTTGGTCTGCTCCTCTGATGTAGTGTTTGCTTCTGTAAGGCTTAGGTCATGGTTACTTTTGAGCTTCAGTGAAGATGCTCACAGCGTTTTTGTCCTTTACACATGAACAGATGTCACATTGCCGTTACGTGACGGTGACCAGTCACTGTTTTGATGCTTGCCATGTACTTCCTGACAGATGACATGGTGGAAACTTAAGTGGAAACGTGAACGTTAAAGTCATATGTATGTGTCACCTATAGCATGTTGTGATGTGAGACGATCGTCCATTAGAAGAAGAACTTTGATTCCGTAATGTGGGTTCATTCAACTGACTTCACTATGACTCACTCGGGTGATATGGTTTATTTAGTAAGGGCTCTTCCTCGACAAAAGCAGCCGTGTGCTTTTTTTTTCTTTCTATTTGCTGCTGTCAACGGAGAGATGGTGGTACGACATGTCCTCACTAATCACAAAACATCTGAGGGCTTTTTACAGAGGAGAGAGCAGTGGGAAGTGACGGAGGGAGATGTGTTGACTGTAATTCAGGAAATTACAAACGTCATTTGACCAAGAGGAGCACTCTTAAGAGTCAACGTTAATATTCATGAGGGTTCTAAACCGAACACTCATGAATATTATAATTAAGTGAAGCGGTTCTCACTAGGGATGAACAGTATGCAAAAAAAAAAAAAAAAAAAAAAAATCATATTGAAATTGACAGATATTGCAGTTGTGATACTAGTCACGATTTTAGTGAGATTGTTAAATTTAGCATTTTAATTTCATTCCTGGAGAATAACATTTGAAGGCCAGGGCATCTCTGTAGCACCACATTCATTTATAATCGATGTGGTGCCACATTTTATTTCTATCAAAAAATTGCAGCTCCCGTCTTTTTGTTATTTAAAAAAATTACTCGGCCCTAATTCTCACCTAAAAATAATGCGCATAAATGCATCGCCAATACACAGTGAGTTATTGGCGATCCATTTACATACATTGAATTACACGTGAAATCTATTTTAGTGTGTTATTGTATATTTCACTTCACAATTCAACATGGGTTTGATTCTCACAACATTACATGGATGTCATGTTCTAGTAAAAGGTTACGATGCTTTCCTGCATTTTTAAAAAAAATAGTTTTTTATGTGTTTGTGAACAGAAGTACATCGTTTTACCAGTTGATATAGGAAAATAAATATACTGAATGGTATAAAATGTTACAGTTAATACACATCATAGACACAGATAACACAGTATGTCTGTAATGCAGCAAAAACAAACGTGTCGACAGTGTTACACTTAGTAAACAGTTTAACCAGCATTTGTTTTGTTTTTATTTATTCCACCTTTTGTGCCTGGGAAATGAGGAAGTCTTCGCCCAATTCAAACATACAGATTCACGAAACAAACAGTTAAACATCAGCCACTGCCATCGGCGAATGTCATCTTATTTGCCAACAGCAGTCAACATCCCTATCTCCAAGTGAAGGCAACATGCACCCAGTGTGAGGTGTCATTTAGACCTTGTATCTCATGCCCAGATATTAACAGACTGACAACCTACATCCGGTTGATGCTATTTGCTGTTCATATGAAACATCGGTTTCCATTGCGTGTTTCGTGTGACATCTTGAAAAAGATCTTGTTTCGCTCACACATGAATATATCAGAAGGAAGACTTGGCAGCTAAAAATACATATGACATACTGTAACAAGAGATGAAGCTATATGGAGCTATTCGTAACCCCACCTCAGACCCAGACTTTTAATTGTCTTTTAAAGGCAAATCCACTATTCAGCTGTGCGTGAGGTTTGTTATGCTCTGTGTGCACAGTCAGGTGTCCTGCAGTGCTGTTAGGGATGTTACCTCCTGATGTGGCTCTTGAACATGTTTGTTCATTAATCTGGATGCCCATTTGCTTTCGTCCCAGCGGTTGCCAGTCTTCCTGGGGTCCTTGTCAACTTTTCAAGAGCTGCACTTTGTCGTTTCGAGTCTTTTGATCTCGAACAGTCATCAAAATTTCCTTAACATGACAGTTTCTGTGTTTCTCCTCCCAGAGGAACCAACTGGGAGGTGTAGATTACCATGAAATGGGAAATAAATGAGAAGTCTCATCTCTTCTTGAGAATAGATTGTGTGTGACAGTAAGTTATAGGGCACGCTCCACCTGTTTGGTTTCCACAGTTCGGAGTGGCTGGGTGGAGAGGAGGTCAGCACAGTTGAGCCTCTCAACATTCAGGAAGCGTGTTAGTCTTCTGATCATGATACAGATGGACCCCTCCCTCAGCGTCCCCACCCAGCCCCTCTCTCGGCTCTCTGTCCTGCGTTTCCTACCAGACCTGCCATTAGGTGATCTCAGTGCAGTGGGACATAGGTGCAGGAATTTGTACATGGATGTGGGCCCGGGAGATGAAGGGGAAACTGGCTGAGGTTTTCAGGGTTCAGATAAAAAAAAAAACAAAAAAACAAAGGAGAGAGAGCAGGAGCTGAGGCAAAACAAGAGTAGCAGCGGGGTCTGGGCTGGACAGGAAGCCCTCCCTCTTGCTTCCTCCCGGCATTGCATCAACTGTGAGAACCGCACTGGCAGTTCTCGATGGAAGAAATGTGAACAGATGTGACGGTTTTGGATGAGGAGGGAGAGCGCAAAGGCGAGATGAGAAGATGAGTGGGTGGGGCTTGCTCACTCAGTGATGGAGTTTGGGTTGAAAATGTTTCACTGCCCAAAAAGGACATGCGCAAGAACTCAGGAACCTAAATAGTTTTGGTGTTGAGTAGCAGATTTGTTCCCCTCCTCTCGGCTCCCCAAAATGGCAACAGCTGTATTTCACAAGAGGAAAGCTGATTGTGTCAGGCGGTCAAAGCACTCCTCTGCTTCTGATTCACTGATTTATGCACGGGTTTGCTTCCCTAAGAATATTTAAGTTGGTAAAAGCTGAAGATTTAGATGAGAATAAATCTACAGACTGATCCCACCGTGCTGAATCCGTCAACGCTGTTATTTCACTTCGAGCCAAAATCTGAATTGTGAAGTTGTTATTGTAGCTCTGTTTATGTCCCTCTATGTGTGCGTTCATTGGTCAGAGCGTGTGTTTTTCTTGGCTCTGTGTTGTCCTGTGTATATGTTGAGAGTCAGAGACCCTTTGCTGGGGTCAGGTCAGAATTACAAGGCACACATTCAAAAAGGAAGAGGTGTAACCCTGTAAAAAGACCGTGTAAGTGTGCGTTTGTGTGTTGCGGCTGGCTGTCTGGGTCTGTGTGTGTGTGTTATGGCGATGGTCCAGAGCTAACATTCCACCACTCTTCTGTAATATCGCACAGCCTGATGGGTACAGAATGTGCTTCTTTTCTCAGCACGTAGTGTTTACATTTTCTTCCTTTTTTTTCTCACCCTCTCTTCTCCTTTTTTTTCCTCTTTTTTTTTTTCCCCCCCGTTTTCTTCCCCAGATTCGATATCTACAGGAAAGTGCCAAAAGATCTCACCCAGCCCACATACACAGGAGCCTTCAGTGAGTAGTCCTCGACACACAGCAGACTAGAATCATCACAGTCCTTTTAAATTTAATGTTATTAAATATGAGTTGTACAGTTATCCATGTATTTGCAATCCCTGAATGTTGTTTCATGTACAAAAGGACGTTTCCTAATTAACCTTCCTGTATTTTTTCACAGTTATGTGTTAAAAGCTTGTAATTGACTGAATGATTGATTCATTATTGTCCTGCGCACAAGGAGAGACGTAATTGCATTGCTGAAAGCTCTTTGATGTATTTCACTGGCTGCTTTACAGCTAGATCCTGCAACTAAAAAGCATAACTCAAGTTTCTCATTTTTACAAAAGACTACACATCCCTTTTGTTCTCATAGACAGGGCAGTAACACAAAAAATTAACCTGATTTTCATACGACGAAGTCGAGTGGTATTAAACCTGCCGTTTCTGTGGCTGATGGTAATGTTTTCCACACATTTTTGTTTATACCATATATCAACAGGCCATTTTTCACTGTACATGAGGAACATTTTGCTCATAATCTCCCGTATATCACAGTTACATAACCTGTTCTAGAGCATTGTATTTGTTTGGAGGCTCCCATGTCATGTCCATTAATGGCTAAAACTGATATAAATTCCCTATTAATGTAATAATCTCAGTTTGTTGTAATGTGTGGGTTTTAAATAGAGCTGCACAATTAAGTAAATTGCAGCGTTAGCTCGTGCAATTACATATAGAATTGTAAAAGGCTGCAATTTAAAGGTCTAGTGTGTGTGTGTGTGTGTGTGTGCTTGGTGACATTTTGGATTCAGTGACACTGAGCAGAGAGGTGTAAAACATGAAACAAGAATCTGAGTCGAAAAAAAGAAATACACGTTTCTAACTGATTTCAAGCAAGCAGACTCAAATCGCAATATTGTCCACAGTAATCGCAATATGACTTTTTCACCAAATCAGTCCTAGTTTTAGCAGTAAAAATGTTTTTCTCATGCTTGTAGACTTATATCCAAATAATATTTTAGAGTGGTATCTTTGTACTTAACTGAAAGGCATCCTATCCATCGTATGTTCACCTGACCTCAGAACCTGCAGCTCTACATGACTTTAAGATTCTAGGATAAATAGGTTACATTTAATGTATTTGTGCTCCTTTTATCATACGGCGCATAGAAAGATGTCCCGGTCATTGGTCAGAGAGGTGGAGGAATCGATGAACTGTTTAGGAAGAGGAGTTCAAGTGCCTGCCTGCTCTAGCATAGAGATGCGTTTTGGCAGCGAGGTAGTACCTGTTTTAGCACAACGAGTATTTTAGGAATGTTAATGATCATGTACTTTCATTGCCACAGGCGCTGAACAAGTCATCAGTGGAAATCTGAATACTTTTCCTGTAAGGCCATGTGTTTTCCATGTGTCAGCCATTGTGTAATTGGGAACGGTATTGATTATTCATTGCTCGATTGGATTCCAAAGACATGATGACAGTAATTTGTCGGTTGATGACAGCGCAAGGAAGAAGTAAATGTCAAGTTCCTAAAAAAGACGCGATGACAGAATGCATAAGCGGTGACATCACTGAATAATGAACGGCTCGCAGCCGATTCTAAACACTTTCCTGGATGACAGGGAAGAGAATGAGTGTGCTAAAGATATACGCCACAGTTTCCACCCTAGAGGAAATGTAAGGAAGTTCTTCCTGTACACAGTCAACACCCTTCCTGTCTCCATCCACTTGAGCACACTGTCTAGGCCTGGGGGCATCGGGTTGATTTGGACGTGAGGCAAGTGTTGCTGCTTCACCCATGGCAGGTCAGATCGAATTTTGGCTTGTGCGGCTCAGAGGGAACCAGAAACAGGCTCCCCCTTTTCACAAAAGGCCAAATATTTGACCCCTGTCTGCTTTTGTTTTTCTTTTTTTTTTTTAAAAAAAGGCTGCATTCCGTCGAGTTCAATTTTTACGGCATTTACTTTGAACAATGCGTCTGTTTTTTTGCCACAGTGGCTTCCGGAGCTTTTTGCAATAATGGTATCAATCTGTTGTTTGACTGATTTGTCAAGCGGTGTCGTAGTATTTGTTTTTCCTGCCTGTGCTCATAGAAACGTCTCATTTGTCTGTGCTTTGTGTGTAATAATGAGCCTTAGTCAGTACAAAAAAAAGGAACATCTGATTACGGAAACGTAAGGCTAGTCTCACATGTCACATTAACGGTGTTACTTTATCTGGTTCTTTGTGTCACAGCTTTGAGAAGAAGCTTCCTCTCTGTTAGAACAAAGTGTCTTCTTCTGTGCGCGAGCACAGGAAGGATGAGCATGGCCACACCTGGGTTTGAGTAAAAACTACTCATGTGATGTCTTTGTAAATCATTAGTCTTGTCAGTATTTCCATTGTAGAGCTGTTGAAGTCCAAACCAGTAACCCATCACTGTAGTAACCCCCTTTTCAGTATTGCTCCCATTGAAACCTGGGAAGAATTACTGTACAAGTCCTTTGATGAACCTGAATTAGTGACCTATGTGTCATAGCAACACACCCTCTTGTTTGTTAGTTAAACATTACCTTGTGTAAAGCCTCCACCAGCCGCAGGTTCGCCTGTGACGCCCTGCCAACCACACGGTCATGTGACTGTGTGATCCTAGGCGACAGTTGCCACGTAAACACGACTCACCTGCTGAGCGAGAGCTTTCTGCCTGAGCCTCTCGCCATACCAGATAGACCACAGTTGCGCAGACACAGATCAGTTCCTTCCATATTTATCTTAGCGAACACATGACAACGTTTGGCTGATTAGTTTGACATATGAAATGAAACAGGCAGCCTGGCTTCTTCTCCTTTTAAGCTCCGACTTTATTTTGGCACACTCTGAACACTTATTATTTAAGGTTAATATTCCTAATTTAGTTCAATCTCCCACAGCCATTGCTGCTCTGTAGCCTCCATTTTTGGTCTGGGTGATTGTCAGTGTGCAAGTTTGTGTAAGGAAACCTAAAATGAGCTGTTTGTTGGACTAAGGTAGCATGAGCTCACCTCTCTGAAAGCAGATATGCTGTAATGGCTGCCTGTTGTGCTGGTATTTAATGTGTAATTAGTGTAGGAGGCTCTTTAAAAACCTGCGTAATGGCAGGCTTAACACCACCAGTAAAACGGCTATTTAGGGGAAATTTTTATGGCAGCTGTGATTTCATTAATGTCAATAGCTTAGGTCAGCCATTCCTACACGCTGGAACACTGCGGCTCATTTGATTTGCATCATCCTTTGGTGTAACTTGAGCTTAATATTAAAAGTGTCACTCTTAAGCCCTGTTTGATCGTCAGTGACTTAAACGTAAACAGCGTGTTCTTCCTCTCTGTTCACAGTTTCCATTCTCTGCTGTGTCTTCATACTCTTCCTGTTCCTGTCTGAGCTAACGGGATTCATAGCCACTGAAATGTAGGTATCGCAGCATCAAACCTCTGAATGTGTATGCATCATAATATCCCGTAGCTGAAACGTTACCGACATACAGTTCCTTTGTTGCCACACAGGCGCAGGACTTGTTACCCAAAACTCACAAGATAGAGACTTCATCATGAATGTCGTTAGCCTCATTATGATGTGTTTTGCTGGGCCAGTGTGTAACCAATAAATGGAGTCAATTTTCTCACAGGAAATTGGCTTTGTGTGTGCGTCAGCCTTTTGGCAATGTGTAATAAGGGATGACATGATGAGGGTGTGACAGGAAGGAAATTACACTCAGAGATACACAAATGCTTTTTTTCCTCACTATTTGGCAGAAGATGAATCCATAGCTGTTAAAATGGTGTATTAAAGACATGTCGCAGGAGGGGAAAATTGTTTTTTGCTTCTACCAATGAAAACGTTTTTCTTATGACAACACGCTTGTGGCGTTGCATTGAAATGACTTTATCTAACCATTTTCCTTTCCTCTGTCTGTTACAGTGTTAATGAACTGTATGTGGATGATCCTGATAAAGACAGTGGTGGGAAGATAGATGTGAGTTTAAACATCAGTTTGCCAAACTTACACTGTGATTGTGAGTATATACATATATATATATACATATAAATATACATATATACAAATCTCCGTTTCTCTGCATTACACTTTGTGTTTGTATATTCTCCTTGTTTACGGCCTGCTTTTAACGCTTTGTTTTTCACCCCCCTATCCTTATCAAACAGTATCAGTATCATAACTTGCATGATTTGTCACGGCCTCTGATATAACACGGCATATTGTCAAAAGATAAATGATGCCCCAGATAAAAAAGCAGACTATCTAAACCACATAATGGTTTGTTTACCCAGCTTTGTTGTGGCTGGCTCCTCGTAGCCCAACCTCCAGTCTGTTTCCTCTGTTTGATCTCGAGCCACCCCACACTCTTGATCTGCATTTGACATAAAGACTCCTCTGTTGGCTCACCTACTGTACTTCAGTGTCACAGTGCCAGTCCGGCTGAACCGTGCCAGAGCGGAGAGCAGTCACTGGTTATTTGTTCCTCATGACTCCCCTCAGAAACTATGCCCTGTGACAAATCACACAGGCAACTACAGTAAATGGCACATCCACGCGCACATCGGCAAAGAAAACACGGTTCAGTTCGGTTCAGTTCGAGGGATATCCAAAAATGGCAAAGCTAATAAATACTTGTGTGAAAAATTGAATCCAGATTTCTTCAGCATGCAGACGCACAGCTGTTGACCATGTGTTTAGACGAGTTCACTCACGGCGCGTCTAAACAAAGGCCATCTCCTGCCGTATCCAATCAAAGCTCTTGATGATTGTACGGTGGTTTTGTTTATTTGCTGATTTTTTTTTTTTGGCAGGAAAGTGGGGCCCTCTTTTGCACCAGCTCAAACTCTTTGGTCTAGCCATACTGTAGCTGCGTGTAATGAGCAGGAATGTTCCTTTTCCCTTCTTCCTGTATGTTAATATTGCACAACAGCTTATTTTCCAGCCTTCAAAACAGGTTGCCATCCATTACAAATTTACACGAAAGGGCCATTTCCACGTCGTTTTTATTATTTATCTCCCGTGCTGCGCTGTTCCAGAGTAAAAACCCCAGCTCTCTCCGTTGACCTTTACATGCTGCCAGGTCTTGATTTGTGAGTCCATGGAAAAGCAGAACCGCGTTTAATAACCTTATAATAATTTCCCCCCACCCTGGGTCCACTTTACATGAACACACTTCCAAGTCTAAATGTCTTAAAAAGGAGAAACAAGCAGCACACACTGGCAGACTTTGCTTATATTTGCACACTGTATTTTGAGATCAGGCCGGACGGGGGTTGAAACTTGTCTTGAATGTCAAAGGTCACACACAGACGACATGAGGAGGTTTTAGTTGAGATCCGGCAGACATCCCTCGCTTGCCGCTGGCCAACGCTCAGGCCCGCTCTGAAAATAGGCCACTACCAGTGTGCCAACATACAGCGGGGCTGCGGGAGGGGGGTTCGGTGAAGTCTAGATGGAAAAACACGGAGACAGAGGGCGACTAATGATACAGACAGAAAGGTGTATGTTTGGACTTTGTGTGTTTACTATGTGGGTCATGCACTGCACTCAGAATTTCAGGATTTTCCCCTCTCCTCTTCCATTCCTCTCCAAGGAAAACTGCTTTTATGGTTACTGCAGTGTAAAAATACCGTCAACTGAAGATTATTAGTTGATCATTTAGTTTGAATTAAAGATCAAGATCTTCATATAAAACAGTGAAAAGCAGCAAATGTTCCCTCTTGAGAAGCTAGAACAAGGAAAGAACGATGAAAAAAAGAAAGGAAAGTGAATGTTTTAACTTATCCAATTAGAGAGAAACATTCAAATATTCTGCTACTTTTGTAGGTGTTATATGCTGTAATTTTAAATTAATTACGTTTGCATTTTGGACTTTTTGTTTAACAAAAGGCACTTTTTTTTATAATTTAAGCAACTAATGAAAAAAGAATAGGTTCATAAATATTTAAAATGTTAGTTAATTACAGCTCTATTTTGGTATTATTATGGAGTTGTTCAGAATGAATTTTCTCCTCCCTAATTAAATAATCATGTAGCCACTAAAAACTGACAAGTTTTATCTTCACATTCTGTCTAAATCATTACATATTTTCTCTTTTCTCCGTCTCTCTTTGTGTTTTCAGTGGTGGGTTTGGACATCCAGGATGAGATGGGCCGCCATGAGGTCGGTCATATAGACAACTCAATGAAGATTCCTCTTAACCAAGGGGATGGCTGTCGCTTTGAAGGAGAGTTCACCATCAACAAAGTATGCTTTTTGTTTTTTTGGGTTTTTTTTTTGGCCAACTGCCTTCAGAGAAATGCAGAAGTCCACTTTATTTGTGCCACATAATTGCATTAGGATGAGAAATGATTTGTCTTAGGCCCGAGTTAAACATAGAGGCTGCTTCTTCCTCCGCTCTTCATTGAGTTATGTTAAATAGAAGGACTCTCTCTGGTCTTTTTTTTTCTCCCAGCACCAGCTTGTGCGTCAGTCTTTCCAGGACATTTAAAATGATTAACCCCGCGGTTGTACATTTAACACTCTTGCTTGTGGAATAAGTAGAAATATGTGAAACGTGTTAAATGAGTGGATTTGTCTTCCGGAGACATGAAACATTTAGTTTCCAACAGACTGTGCGTTCAGGCCTGGTCATTAGTTAACTAAATGTGTTGCAGGTGCTCTTGGTTTGAGTGACACAGATGAACCTAGATGTTTGTGTGTGTGTGTTTTATTTTTTTATTTTATTTTTTTTCAGGTACCAGGAAACTTCCATGTGTCGACGCACAGTGCAACTGCCCAGCCTCAAAACCCTGACATGACACACACCATCCACAAGCTGGCCTTTGGTGAAAAGCTTCAGGTAACGACACATAGGCATTATTACATAATAGCCTCAATACAATTTTATGAGGAAACCACAACTACTTTGCATAATCGTCATAATCATTTCCATTCACATGTATAAAAACAGCTGGAAAAAACTAATATAAATGTCATATTTCATCACTATTTCCATGGGATTTCACTGGCCCTCTTTCAGTGAAGTCATCTCTTTGTGTCGACTTTTACTATGGTTTGATGGCACCTGAGGGGAGAATCAGTGCCACCAACTGTTCATTGATGTTCCAGTGGTCAATACTGCAACTCTTTTTCATGAAATGTACAGCTTTGAAAATAATTATTGGACTGTGACAAAGTAGTGAAAAGTCAACATTTGTAAAGTCATCAGGGTTTTCTTGTGTGCAATTGTTGAAACTACTAAAAGAGCATTAATACTGTCCAACGTATTTTTGAAACCTGGAAGGATAATGGTTAAGCATCATCTTCGAGGAAGAAATGTGGTGGGGAAAAAATCTTGAATGATTTTGGTGAAATCAAATGGTAAAAAAAATCAACAGTAGAACTCACAGCTACGTATGTTTAATAGTGAATGTAAGAGCATTTTCACACAAGCGATGCTGTGTAGCCTTAAGAAAACCAGCTAATCGGGGGCAAAAAAAAACGCTTTCTAGGGAGCATAAAGATTGGACTGTGGAGCAATGGAAAAAGGTCATGTGGTCTGATGAGTCCAGATTGAGCCTGTTCCAGAGTGACGGGTGCATCAAGGTGAGAAGAGAGGCAAATGAAGTGATCACCCATCATGTCTAGTGCCTACTGTACAAGCCTGTGGGGGCAGTGTTATGATCTGGTGTTGCTTCAGTTGGTCAGATCTAGGTTCAGCAACGTTATGTGTCCAAAAAATGAGGTCAGCTGACGACCTGAATATACTGAAGGACCAGGTTTTTACATCAATCTTTTTCTTCCGTGATGGCACGGGCATATTCCATGATGACAATGCCAGGATGAGACAACATTTTCACACATGGATCTGCGACCACAGAGTCCTGACTTGAACCGCACTGACAATCTTTGGGATGTGCCGGAGAAGACTACGTCCGACTCTCCCATCATCTGGACGGAAATAAATGTTGTGACATTGCATAAGCTTATTGAAATGATGTTGTTGAATGCGCGCCACAATCAAAGCTAAAGGCGGTCCAGTGAAATATTAGAGTGTGTGACTTTTCTTTTGGTCGGGCAGTGTAAATTAAGAACATCTGATGTTGGAAAAACAATCTGAACAATTAATATTCCAAGAACAAAATATCAGACGGTCATAATGAAGACGAGAACTATTGAACTGTTAGTCATTTGTGTGACAAGTAACAGCCCTAGAAACAAAAACGTATCAAAAAACTATCAAGGCTAAACACCTGTCTAAGCTATGTCATCCTTGTTGGATTTATTTTTTTTGCTTTTATTTTATCCTCGTCAATTTTTTGTTTACGTATTAATTTTCCTTCATGTGCTTTATATTTGTGGATGTTCATGGTTGTTAATTTATAACTCGCATGACAGATGAGCATTGACAAGATAATATGCCGTATATCTGCATATTATATACATTAAATGAAACGCAGATCACTTTTCTCTCCATTGTCACGCAGGTACAAAAAGTCCAAGGCGCCTTCAATGCGTTAGGAGGAGCTGACAAGCTGTCATCAAATCGTACGTGCACACACTGGCACCTTCACTCATTATGACCACTGTGTGAACTTGATGTAAGCCTGTCTGCTGACATGGGGTGATGTAGTGATATGGGACACCCACTGGACACTGTTGCAGCCAAACCCAATGGAAACAGCTGATACTGTGTCTCAAGTAAAAGGGCTTCAGCAAGTTGCATCACAATGAAACCTATATTTCTGGTCACTGAAAAAGCACTTTTTATAACGGAAAGAACTTTTTCCCCTCTTGTAGCTCTGGCCTCACATGACTACATACTGAAGATTGTTCCAACAGTTTATGAAGACCTGTCAGGCAAACAGAGGTTCTCCTACCAGTACACTGTAGCCAACAAGGTATCCCTGCAAACTTCACTCCTCTTTTTTTTTCCCCCCTCCTTTCCTGTACTTCACTGTTCTGTCATGTGTTTTAATGCACTTGCCATTGAAGCCGGTTGACCATGAGTCCAACATATGGCCAAAGCATGTATTATTGTTAACGTGTGCTTTCACCCGGAAGTGAAAGCACACCCCTAGTGACTGGAAACGCTTCCTAGATGTCAACAAACCATAAACACACTTCTTCTTAGAACTGTGTTGACTGACAGCTGGGTTTGGATTTGGTGTAATAACAGTGCAGGTCAGCTGTGAAGGAGGAAGGATGAGGGCCGGAGGAAAATATTCTGAAATCTCATCGCTGAAACATTTCTAAATCTCTGGACGAGGCTTAGACCGAAACAGAGCCCCCCTTTTCCGTTGTTATTTCTCACTCGTTTAGAAATGATAGTGGAGGACTTTGGATTTTGATCATATCTAATATGTATGAATTCACGGATGTCATCATGTAACAAAAACACATTAGCCTCCTCCTGCTCACTTCATCAGCTAAGATTAAGTTTTAATGAATCATTTATGACTTTTGAATGATTTTTAACTGAGACCAGTTCAGTAATGACTCATAAAGATCATCCCCACCTCCAGAGATAAGAGTGAAACGATTGCTCTAAATTGATTTCCAAACACAACGGGATTAACCGTTTCAGTGTTGTTTAAATCCATTTGTCTCACCAGGCACGGCTCCAAGATCTATAACACGCTCTCTCTTTCTGTCCCACACAGGAATATGTTGCTTACAGTCATACGGGCAGGATCATCCCGGCCATCTGGTTCCGATATGATCTCAGTCCAATCACGGTCAAGTACACTGAGAGGAGACAGCCCTTCTACCGCTTCATTACAACAGTGAGTGAACTCTCCTCTGGGTTTGGCCAGAACAAAAAGCCTGTCATCTGAAGTTAATTTACTTAAATCCAAAGCCTTACAAGGTCTTTATTATACAATAAAAGTGATGATTTGAGGTTTTAAGTGTCTTAAATCTGCAACAATCCACATTGTTTTATTACCACTACCAAGGAGGTTTCGTGATCACTCTTGTTAGTGTGTCTGTCAGCAGGATTACGCAAAAACTACTGTACCCACTTTCAATTTTCAGTGAAGGGTTGGGCAGCGGCCAATACCAACACTTACATTTTAGAGCAGGTTCATAAAAAGGGGACAAAGGCAGGAAGTGTTTTTAACCAAACATCCGCTTTTTACAAAGATGGTGCAGCGTAGGCTTCGCCAATGATATGAAACGGTGGGCGTGGTCAGAGGGGTCAACGAAAGTAGATTAATAAATAAATAAAAATAAAATAATTACTGGTTACTAACATTATTTTAGTATTCGTATAAGTTTCGTTATTTCCCACTCCTTTTTTTAACTACTTCAGACGAGATTTGTTTGGCGCAATGTCGCGAGAGTTCGTCGCTGAAACAGACAATTTTCAAAGACAAGTTTCAAAAATGCCATTTCAATATAAGAATGTTCCGAGGATATGTGGCCTGTGGAAAATTGGTCTAATAATTACTTAGATGGATTTGGATTGATGGATTAAATCACGTTCACGTCTCCGATTGGAACCAATGGGACCGAATCTGCCGCTCGTCTCCGAAAGGGGCGGGGCATTGAAGAAACAGGAAGTCATTCTTCAGTGATGTCAACTGTCACGTTCTTAAGCGTCTACGTTTTACGTTTCCCCAACTTAGCAGTTGCCTGTACTTCCTTTGTTGGCGTCTTTGAGCTAATTTGTACTTTTATGGCCAGTAACTGTCCTGTTTTGCCTCACTTTCCTGGTATTACTTATCCCGTAATCAGAAGAAGCTCATATTGTCACTTAGAAGCCTGCTGTACTAACACCCCATCACCCAACAGCAGACACGGACTTAGCAGCTAACTAGCTAGTGAGTATAGTAGAGTGTTGAACAGTTAAAGAGTAGTCTGTGGAGACCAAAGCAGGGCTAAAGAAAGACTGAATTTTAGACTTACACCAGTCAAGGGACGAGAAACACAACTCCGACTTAGTGCTAATTATGCTCTGTTGGCTTGTTATTATAGCTGTTAATAATCTCTCTTTCTCTCTCTCTCTATATATATATATGTATATGTCAAATGTGTGTTATAGTTTATTATGCTAGCCAAAACCTAATACCCGTTTAACACAAATTTTCATGTTT
>JAPQRN010000002.1:20124757-20145894 GCA_037367275.1 Coranthus polyacanthus
CTCATGTACAGCCTCCCACTCTTCTCTTTTCTATCGTGTCTGAATAAACCTTATCTGATCCAAAAATATAACAAATAACTGGCGTATATATATATATATATATATATATATATATATATATGCAAGCGTATGCAAAAAAAAAAAGTTGTTCTTACAGCTTGCTGCGGGTGCTGTTGAGGACACACGGACCCCACGCCCGCCACTGCCAGCTGACGTTGGGAGCAGGGAGCCCGAAGGCGGTGCAGGTTAGAGTCTGGCTGCTGCCACTGGGGTAAGGACTAGACGGCTCCGCCACCTCTTTCTCATGAATCTGTGGGGGAACTGGGGGCGAGAGGAGCCAATCAGTCCATCCGTGCTTAGAAATAATCAGACCTATCACACTAAACAAGAGAGAGAAGAAGAGGAAATACCCTGGACAAGTATTATTGACAGCCATGGGAAATTTAGATTCTCTCAGCGTTTCTGATTTAAATGTTTCTGGACTGCAGAAAAAATTAGAGTAGCTCAAATAAAATACAAGAACATAAACAGCAGAGCCTACAAATGCACACATACAAGTAGTATAAAATATAATAAGACAGAAAATCAATAAGATAAGAAAATAGAATTTGGAAGTTATAATAATAGAAGTTGTCAACAAAATAATTAAAATCCATAAAAGTATGAAGGAAAAAATAAGAACTCAGATAGCCTAATTCAAGAGTAAAGTCATAATATTACAAGGATAAAGTCATATTATCTTGAGAAAAAAAGTCATAATATTACATAAATAAAGTTTTAACTGTATCTGTATTTAAAAAAAGTCTCTGCACACCTAGATGTAGCGTTGACTTTTAATATAATGACTTGATTCTTGTGACATTTTGACTCGAAATCTCATGACTTTATTCTTGAAATACCACAAAAAAAATGTCATCCTTTGCGTGGCCCTAATCGTCCTTTGTATAGAGATAGTAAAATAGAAATAAAACTTTACAAGCATAAAAACTGTTCAGTGAAGGTGGGGTCATTCATGTCTGTAACGTGTCTATGGCCTGGTCTCCGCTCTCGCACATACAGACAAAAACAGTAGTTACCGTTGACGACCAGCGTGATGTTCAGTCTCTTCTCGAGTCCGGCTGCACTGTTCTTCAGCACCACCGTGTAGAGCCCGGAGTCCTCCTGACAGACGTCCTTAATCTCCAAAGCATGGTTAAGGTGCATCCTCATCCTTTTCATCTTGAACTCTGGGCGCTGGTTCACCAGTTTCCCATCTTTATACCTGGACACGACACACACAAAGCAGAGCTGCTACAGTGCAGAGCGACGACCTGCCGAGAACCTCTGCCTGCAAATTCATCTGTAAAACTCTCAACCGTATTAGTCTTAAATTAAGCTTTTGAAAATTTCCCGTTACATTTAATGAAAAGATCTTGGACTCTGATATCTTACCATTGTGTTTCAGGTGTGGGGTAGGAAGACACATTCACGTGTAGTTTAAAAGACTTCTGGCCCGCAGTTACTTCAACCACTGGACCATTTCTGTAGTGAAGGCTGATAAATGGTTTTTCTGCAATAAGAGACGTGGAATAAAGCAGAAATGTTTACATGAGATAGCATTGCTTCAAGCCCCATTGTTAAAGCTCCTTGAAAAGTATAAAGCCCAGAGCGTTGCCAAGGAAAACATAATGAAGGTCTATTGAATTTTGCCAGTTCACTCTTTCAGCTTCTGCACTGTTGGTCTGCAAGTTCAATAAACAATTGTTGCTTTAGCAAGACATTGTTAAATACACAGAGGAGTGGTTTAAGGTGTTCGTGTTGACATTTGTACACATCTCTGAACTTCATTTTGACTGTGAATAAAAGCTGATTACAGACTCTATTTTGTACGAAGGCTTCAAATTTTGATATCTGTTTAAAGTAAACACATGGTTCTTTTCGCACAAACTTTCATAAGAAATAAACACACACCGCTGCTCAACTAAACACCTTTAGGGGTTTCGCTGCTGCAGGCTTTTGTTGAGTATTAATTATCATTTCTTTATGTTTGGAGGCCAGAGGAATACTATTACTACTACTACTAATTAGACCGTGTTAGACGTACAGTACCATGACCTTCCTTGTGGCTCCCATGAGGCTGCCATTTGTGGTTTAAAGGTAGCAAACTTGTATTTGAATATTTTGCAAAATATTCCCATTAGCCCCAGTCGTATTTAGAAATTAGTCTCACATAGTGCTTACCTCCAAAGTGCTTAGTGATTACTTAGAAATGTTAGAAAGCTAAACCATCAAACATGATTAGCACACATTTATTACTGTCATCATGAGCAAGTTAGCACGCTGAAAGACCTCACAGCTAACCTAGCCTTTTGTGCATCATGGCTGAGTGCAAACATTTCATTTCTGTATTTAGGTAGAGTTTTCAGGTCCTTTACCTATTTATTTTTCCGACAAATTTGAACTTTTTCTCCCAACATTTTTGAGACAAATATCTGTTCTTTCTACTCCTTACATTCTCAAAGCAGGCTTTTTACTTTAGTTTGAATGTGTTTTACGGGAATTATGGATTCTTTTTCTTTTTCTTCATTGTGCGCCTTCACAGCATCAAGAGTTCAGACTGAAAGGATGGAACAACGACACACGGAAAAGACGATCCCTTGGTGAACCCGTCACACACGACAAATGAAACAAGACGAAAACACACCTGCAGTCCCTGACTTCGTGATTTAGTGCTTTCTTTTGTTAATTTTCTTTGAGTTGATTTTCTTCACTTTCCTTATTTTGATGTATGGTTGTGGAAGCCAGTGAAAAACAGACGTGAAAGAGAGGCTCGACGGCGGAGAAAAGGCATCATAATGTTTCAGTTGCTGACATTGTTGCTGTTCACTATTTTGAGTCTACTCTTTTCTATTCTATTTGAATGGTTTCATAACCTTCTGTATTAATACGATGTGAGGTTCAGCTCGCTCTGAACACAAACAACCTCTGGAAATGTCCTACTTTTTTTTACTTTTACACTTTGACTACATTTCAGAGCCTGTGCTTTTTCACTTTTGCACGAGGAAAGAAGTTCAACCAATGCTTCTTCTTTTACCCGACTCTTTTTGGACTTGTACTAGAGTAAAGAATGTATGTACTTTTGCCACCTCTAACTCATCTATTGCGTGTCCTCTTGTAAGTGCCATGCTTGCGCTTACCATGCACTATAACTTGTGTTTGCTGAGTCTGTGTTGTGTCCATGATGGTGATGTTGCAGCTGTACGGGCCCGTGTCTGTCACGTTGACACTGGGGATGGTCAGGATGCTAACAGCCTCTGTAGCGTGAGACAGCGCTTCGCGATGGTGCTGAATGTTCACCAGACTGTCCCACTGGCGGGAAGAAGTGAATATCATCAAACACCTTCGGAAATCCAGCTTCACTTTATTTACCCATGCTGCACTTTATGCGACTGACTGACTGTCACTACCTGTTTGCCTGGATATGACCACTTAATGTCCACCCCAGCGTCGAACTCCACCAACGCGGTGCAGTTCAGGGTGAGTATCTCCCCCACTATCAGCTCAACTGGATCCTCAGGAAACAGCTTGACATCGTAAACCTGACTTCCTGTCCGGGAAAAAGAAAAAAAAAAAAAAAGCGGGGTGGGGGGACAGAGGGACAGAGGGAGGGAGACAGTGAAAGAGGTCATGGTGACATTGTCAGCGGTTTTTCCTTCCTCGCAGCACCAGAGGAAATGACTTTCCTTTGGACCAGAGGAGCCTACTATAAAGAAGAAACTGCTTGTCACAAACTCACACTATTTCCATTCATGTGTCAGGCTACTATATATCAGTGAAGGAAATTAACGGGGAACACAGCGAAGCCTTAATTTAAGATAAGAGAGAAAGCTCTGGACTCTGGCCCATGTCTCTGATATTCAAGCCACCATCACTGGAAATGACATGGTGTGTAAAAAAAAAATGAAAAAGAAAAAAAGAAAAACATGTATGGTGGCGATGTCTGTGTGGCAGGCTGTGATTGCCTGATGGTTTAAATGCTCCATTAGCTTTCCGAGTGAAGACTCACTCTCTCAGTTTCTTCTCTGAGTGATGCGGCTGTTACTGTTGGCCGGCAGCAGTGGGTATGAGTTTCCTTTCGCCTCTGAAGTGAGAGGTGAATGATCTCACACAACACAGCAAAGAGCCTTGAGGTCTCTCAGAGTTCACTCGAAACGAGAGGCAGCCTCGACACACAATTTCGCCTCTTTATCTTAGTTTCAAAATGCAATTATGCCGTAACTTCATTTGCTTTTGCTTTTTTCTTTACTTTTCTTCTAATTTCGCTGGCATGATGGGTCCTCACATAAAAAGGATGTTTTGGAGAAAATTACTTAATGGAATCAAGTCTTTCAAATTGTTAACACTATAGGCTTAATTGTTTCACTAACTTCCATGCAAAATTATAGTATAGTAATGTTGCTAGTGAAGAACAACTGTTGAGTTTCTATAGTAGCTATTTCTTTGCACAGAGGGAGGCCCACAAATCAAGTGTCTGAATCTTTCTGTCTGAAAACTGGAGTCATTTAAACAACAGGTCAACAGGTATGTATCTTTACCTGTAGTGTGGATCAAGTAGCTGGTAGATTGGTAATCTTTGCCTCCCAGTCTGGCCGTACACCAAAGCATGAGCATCGGCACGCTGTCTATGATTTGTCTGGGGATAGACCACCCTCGTTTGTTGTCCCATGTCATCCCACTTTTCTCCAGATCGGTGGAAAACTAAGATGACGTGCAGAAAGATTACTTGAGGCCACGTTGTCAGTCATTAATTAAACCATCGGTTGACAGCTTCAGTTGAAGGAGCAGAGTGTAAGAGACGTGCGCGTGAATACAAACCGCAGAAAGAGTGACGTTCAGATCAGGAACTGTGACCAGACATGGCACGATGAAATGCGTGGAGAAGCGTGTGATGAAAATGGTCTCCACGTCATTCGCGTTGCCCACGCCGTAGCCGTCTCTCTTGAGGAAGGGCTGCTCAGGGTCTGACAGAAAAACAGAGAGCTGTTAAAAGGTAATCCTGATTCGAGTTGGGCTAATGGCAGCTTTTACTGGGGTAACTTCATGAACGAGCAGCCAGATGTCTCGCAGCCGGATAATGACCCCCAAGCTTATTTTCATACGTGGAGTTTATCATGATTACTATGTAATACAACTCTGTCCCACACAGTAAATAGCATTTAGAACTGCTATTACATGTCAACTGATAAACAGACAGCCGATGGGTTTAATCCTCCTCTGAATAGTGTTACAATTTCACCCCATGCTGTCTGTTAGTGGAAAATATCTCTCCTGTGTTTTATCCTTGACACCTTCATATTTCCCTTTTCCCTTTTTATCATCTGTAACTCCCAGCTGGGCTTTGGGAGACATCGCAGCCATTGTGTCAGCAATTTACACTGCAGCTGTTATCACTGCAAAACCTCATATTCCCACAGCACGAGCACAGATCATTATAAAATTGCTTATCTCTCAAGCTTAACTGTCAATACCAGCAACTTTTGTATGCCAGCCAAAGATGCTGCACGACAACAAACCTGCTTGCTTCTTTTCTTATTTATTTATTTATTTTTTTTACGATAAGCCTTCTATTATTTTCAGACTTTTTTTCAGCAGGACTCAAGGCTATCACTTCAAGCTGCTGTAAGGCCAAACAATAGCCTCTGTCGAGAAGCTTACATTTCTGCCCTGTGGTAGTCTAAATACACACAGGTAACAGAAATAATACACAGCTCCTCGCAGTTTAAGTGCTTCACAATAAATCACTGAAGGTGGTAGAATGCAATTGGTTTTGGAAGAGGAGAGCTTCTGCTTGCCTGAGGCAGAGCAGAGTTTGCAAAGCATCAGGGATATGAGCTTAGGTGTGAGAGAGATCGTAGGTATAAATGTTAGTCAGAGGCAGTGTATTTTACAGGTTCCTATGTGCGTGCATCTAAGCTTATACACTCACGTGATATTGCACGAGCGTCAGTGTTTACATGTTCACAGTAAAGACAAGGTAAGGAGCTAAGTATGCTCGTCTAACTGAAACCACATGTGTCCCTTTTTGTCCCGCCACATGCTGGATCTGATTTATTGCTGTGATTTCATCTGCTTCTGATCAGCCCCCTGCTAAGATCTGTGGAAACTGTTTTGGCACCTTGTCAGAAACGATAAACAGGCGTTTCACATGAGTGGACTAGTCAGGAGGATTCCCCTACATGACAATCATCTGTCTCTCTCTCGCACTCGTTCTTTTCTGTTTCTCTCAAAGCACGGAGATCAAAAGTAAAGAGGCATTCCTTACTGCCAAGCTTAGAGTCCTAAAGTTGGCTTGGAATAGAGAAAAACAGGCCCGATGGCTATAAATTCTAACGTATTATATGAGGAATCATGAAGCCAGGAGACAGGAAAGGTTTTCAGCACAACAGGTCATAACTGATCTGACAGTCAAAATACATTTATATCATACGATGACACTTATGAGCAAGTTTAATTAAGATTAATTAAAACGAGTGCCTGTTGAATTTCAGTATTCTAAATGAGTAACACATCCTTCATATAATTACAAAAGTGAATGAGCTGCTCATTCTTTCATCAAAAGCTTTGGTTTCCAAGCATTAATTCTGCCAGTTTCCAGGGTGTTACTAAGGCAAAGTCAATAACTTCCCGTTCTAATAATGCAGGGGCTGCTTTGATATTGAAGTAATGTTCAAACAAGAAATCTGTTTTAGTAGGAGGTCTGTGGTTTTCTTGTGCACTGCCCAAGGAAAAGAGAAAAGAAACACAGGGTCTCCAGAGCTGAGCCAAACTGGGGCAAAAAAGGAGATCGGTGTTATTTCCTTTTGCCACAGTTCAGATTGAGCAAAACACATCCACAAACTGCAGACTCACTAATATACAAATCGCAAATAAAACTTGTGGCCGGAAGTAAGTTTCCCTGTCAAAACGGTGTGTGCACTGCACTCAATGTGCAGAACAATTACATTTAAATGAGATAATGAACCGAACGAGTCTCTGTAATGAATATATTATGCTGCGTCGGTGTGTTGAGCAAACTGTGTCAGTATGATTTGAATATTTTCAAGCAAGTTTGTGTATTATTGTCTTCATATGTGAGTGTTTGTGCGCATGTGTGTGGATATTTTGCCCAATCCTCACAACTTAAAATGTTCTTTAAGGATTAAGGCTTGGTTTTAGGTTTCGGGTGGCATTTAGCTGTGATGGTTAAGGTTAGAGAAAGGAGGCTAAGGAACGCGTTAGAGAGACATGACTACATGTGCGTCTGCGACTCACCTCTGATGAAAACGTAAATGCTGACGGCAGTGGTGCCCTCAATGATGGCCTTGACATCCTTGTAATGGCAGCGATAGTAGCCCGTGTCTTTTGCCTGCGCCCCGTTCAGGATCAGCCTCTTGCAGTAGGGCCTCCCCGGCTGCCCCTGACACTCACCGACCAGGGCGACCCTCTGCCGGGGGACGCTGGTGGTCGGCAGCTGGGCCTGACGGTTGCTTAGCTCCTGTCCCACCAGAGTCTTATCAGGCCACGCCCAAGTCAGAGTGCGCTGTCCCCTGAGGAGACACCAGGTCAAAACTTACGGAACAGATCTTATTTTAGGAAGACAGTAAACAATGTTAAACAAATGAAGATAATGAAATAATCCCTTTTTTTTGTTTTTCCCACATTCTACAAATCAGTGTCGTTGTTTGACGATGAAGGCTGATGAAAAAGACAAAGTATGCCATTTGTTTGTGTCTGCGTGTGCCTGTTCCTGCAAACTCCTTTTTTTTTTTTATATGCCGTACATCCACACGTCATACAAATTCAGTTATGGGTCGCCATGTTAACCCTGAAGGCATTATGAGCAAGATTGAGTGGAATCATAATGGCTGTCTGAAAACTGATAGCTATGCTTTCACTACCTGTCTCCACAAAGTCCAAATGTCCGCATTTGCAGACGGTGCCAAAACACGACGATGGGAAATAACTCTTCCAAAAATCACATTCTTTGGCTTATTTTTCCTACTATCTATCTAGATTCTATTCAATTGTACATTGTAAAGACTAAATTAACTAAAATGAAACTGACTTCCCGACCCCCTGGGGATTCTCCTGGGCTCGAACTATGTGAGGTTTACGTGCACAAAACGATTTAAGGTCCGTGATGGGACACGTCCAAAAAATATCACCAGCTTTCCAAAGACATCATTCTTTTGTACCGCAGAATCAAAACGGTTAATGGAGTGACAGCTTGGCAGGAGACAGCGCAGCAGAGATTTCACAACGGATAAAGGATGCTTATTATGAGTGAATTCATATCTCACATCGCCTCAATTTAAATCAGTGCTGGCTGTGTTTTAGAATTTAAAAAAAAAAAAAAAACGTGCGTCATGTTGTTTGTATGGTTGATGGTGGGTGTATTGAAAAATGTCCCCCTTTTTCCTTTGGAGTTTTTCTTTTTCAGATTGAGAGATTTTAAACTAGTACTTCCTGGTTCACAAACAAAACACCCATAGTTTGTATAGAAATATCAAGCACATGTATAATCTCAGAACGGCGCAGCGCACACACACACATACCTGCATGTAATAGTCAGTGTTTCGTAGACTGGAATCACTAGGTCGTCTCTGGGGCTGTCGAGGATGGGTGGGGTCATAGAAAAGCCAATCACCAGACCTGAGAGAGCAAACGCAGCCACTGCATTAGATTCATGTTACACAGGTCAACGAGAGCCTAGTGGTTTTGACAGAGCTGCTGGTAGGCTGTCAAATCTCCGAAACACATCAGGAATCTGAAATCCGACACGACGGCGGCTCAGATAGCACATTGTTCATTACATTTACAAGCTGTAAGGCAAACTGCGGTGAAAGCGCTTGGTCCCTGACGCTGTGAAGCACCCAGGCAGAGCAATCATGGTCTAATCATGAAGCAATGCTGCTTAGAGCTCTTCGCCTCCTCCGCTGATGGAGCCACAAAGACCATTTGCCTTTGATTCATTACCAGCGCATTCACTGACATGTGCTCAGGTAATATGGTCTTCTTCTTCACAGCCCCTCCTGGGTGTTATTAGTGCTTATAGTCAGACTACAGTCTACCATATAAAAAGGTGTCGCCATGACTTATGTCCCACCTGGATATCATTACAGGTGAAAACAGATGGAGAGTGGCAGCAGAGCAAAAGGCCGAGGGGGTGTACAAAGGTGCAGAAGCAAATGACCACCATTTGTCATACGTGACTCTGTGTTTGTTTGAAAATACATCCTAATTGACAGAGTCGGGCAATATGGCTAAAAATGTTCTCAAGGTAAAAGTTTTCACGTCAGCCTGAGTGAATAGTGTTGAATAAATCAGACAGGATATTTGTGGTTTTAAATGATTCATAAAAGAAAACGACATAAAACACACCTGCAGTCTCTGACTGCATGATTTTGTGTTTGTTTTGTTGATTTTCTCTTGTCTGCGTTTTCATGAAAGCCAGCGTTTCGCAACATTAAATCAGAAAAAAGAAAATGGGTGCAGCGTGAGTTCCTGTTCAACAAGGCAGAAAAAAAAAGAATATTAGCGTTTTATCACCCAGCGCTGATTGAGAGCATTGAACGCATGACGTATTGGCAAATTTATCAAAACAGAATGAAAACAGACCAAGAACTGTAAAACTTGCACAAGTTATTAACAAAAGTAATGTTGTATCCCTAATGTTTTCATGCCAGTAGTGTCTTTCGAGGGCAAAGAAAACGCGTCTGGGTTCTGTAAAACAAGACATTACTGATTGACATATCTTCAAGCATGTCTAAAATAGAAAACCTTCCTTCACCCTCCAGCATCTACAGTATAAACCTAAGAGTACAATTTTATTTCAGGCCAGTCATGACCTGCGGACAATCAGAACCCACCGCCCCACTGAGCAGCTGCGATTCTACGATAGACCACGGTGTCTCTATTGTACTTTTTTTTTTTTAAATCACGTTTACTGAATAGGCTGCTTGCAGTGAAAGCGGACTGATCTGCACAGAAGATTTAATACATCCGAGTGATTTTCCTCGCTTTTAAGAACAATTATTTTGCTTGCAAATCAAGCACGGAAATCAGCCAGCGTAAATACGGTATTAAATAAAAAAATACAATATGTTTCAACTTTTTTTCTGTTGTTGACCCTGTTGCTTTCTTTCAAAATAAGAGCATATTGATTCACATTTCAAATGACCCCAGCCCATCGCTGTCTGGTATCACAGTTAGGACAACAAAACCAACGAGCCAACATCAGGTCCTGTGAGATATTAAAACTGATATCACACTAATATTAAAATCCATACAAGCCGTAAAAAATAATATTTGACTTAAAGCAGCTAATATCACCGTACTGACAGAAAACAAATATGTTAAGGGTTGGAAAAGGGAAGTGGTGGCAGTCCATGAATCATCTCCATCCTGGCTCCCAGCAGGCGATTCCTTCCCTCCTTTTTCAGAGATCTTTAACGCTGCCCCAGAGGAGACGTTTTCTCGACATATTTTCTCAACATATTGTCTCAGCTCAGACGTGAACCTGCCACCAGCTCCAGTCCCATCACCACCCGTCACCACCGCACGGCTTTGTCCACTATCCCTGACGCCTGCGATGCTGTGAAGGCAAACAGCTACAGCGGGCTGTGTCGTACAAACGCACAAACAGAGGCCCCCCAAGAGCTACAGACGGGGAAAGTGAGAAACAACGTACGTGTCAGGAGTAGAGTAGTTAGGAGTCAAATATTTCCTTCGTGTAGCATCATGTTATGATAAAGAAGTTTTTGTTGAGAACTGATATTGTACAAATAATTCTGATTAACAGTTTGTCTTTTTCTGGTCATTTTATGCCACTAGTTTATTATAAGTCAAATACACACATACAGTACAAGTAATGAAGAAGAAGAGACATTTATTGACATTGATCGCAGGAACTAATATTGCAACTTGAGTCGATAATTATTGCAATTAACGACGTCGTTGTCTATTCTAGTGCTAGTTCTCCATTAAACTCAATGTAGAAGAAGCATGGGGCGCAAAGGGATGAAGTCATTAAAAGAGACGGTGAAAAACATGGAAATAATGATAATATATGTTATTTCTGTTAATTTCACACAACTACTTGCATACGGGTGAATGGAGATGATTATCACGATTGTGTAAAATAATCCCGATTATCTCAAATAATTGCGATAAGGCAATTATGTGATAATTGAGACGTCAATTATCATATACTGCATATAATGTAAATTATGTTTTGCTGTATGTATGGCGTCAAAAATTATTTAAGTTGCTTTCATCGTACATAAATGATGCACATAATGTCAAAGGATAACGGACAGAGCACAAAACATATTTACATTTTAGAAGAACCCGGATTGAAAAATGTGCAAGAATCAGGCGAACAGAATGATATGTAGGAATGTGATCTTCCTGTCCGATGGACGTCGACGCCGAATGACGAGCTGTGCAGTAAAGCCCTACTGTAGCCGACTCTCGATGATGGATGCCTCTCTCACAATCAGTTGAGAGATCGCACACTGACAGACTGGATGCAAATTGTAAATCTTTGTGAAATGTCATGACTGACGGGCACATCCAGAGAGACAAGACATCAAGATGTGAGAAGTCAGTTCGGAGGGGGGCGGGGGGGATACCCGTAAAAAGAAGTATTTTCAGACTTTGCCCATTTGAAACGCTCCAACAGACACCAAGATGGACTGATACGTCAACAAAGGTGCAGCCAAAGTGTCACACACCAGAGGGCAAAGAGGGCACTAAAAACATTTCACAGATCATCCAAACTGATTCCATTCATGACAAATACGCTGGTGCACTCCGAGCTCAGCATTCACGACGTGGTCTGTTTCCAGGGTGAGTTGGAGGCTAATGTGCGCAGCGCTACTTGTCAAGACTTTGGATGTCTTATATATATCTCTTGTCATTCTAAGTGGCTCTCTCACAACTGCCGAAGGAGATGCTGCAAAGTCATAACTTAATGTTTGCTGGGTCGCACATGGCTGAGGGCCATAACAGCCACCGACTTCACTGCTGCTCGGACACTTCAGATTGATGAGACGTAGAAAAGGGGGCCTTTCTAAGCCGTGCATAGGCTACACTCACCCACGCTGCACCAGGAGTGACTAATGCTTTGCTTTTTGTTTCACAATGATGAAAACAGTGGGTGTCAGATGTCAATATGTTCCATATGGATGTAGTGTATAATGTATACACTATGTTTCTAAACCGTGAGACAGCAGATATGGAGGCCTGTCAGCTGTGTTTACGGTTTGAGAAAATATATAATCCCATTAATAGTTGTTTGTTCTCTGTCAAATATAATTAAGAGCACACGGTGCTCTAACGTACAACTATGTAACGCGGATGCCAAAGAAAAGCAAACATCAATTCATAGAAGTTCATGGCTGATAGCATATCTAGTCTGATAATAAACACATTTTCCTGCTGTGACCTTTCATGCTATGCTTCATGACAGATGTGTGTATTGTTATGAATGTTATCACTCAGCGAGAGCATTTATCTTAATATGCACTAAACAGTGAAGTGAAAAAAAAAAAAAAGATTAACACACTCCACACAGCGTATCGTACAAGCATTGTTCCAGCAGTTTCAGCCGCAGGACGGTCGGCGCAAACAGTAACGTAGGTGGACAGTGAACAAGCGCGATGGCAGCGCTGACCTCTGGTTTGAAGGAGACCGTGACCCCGTCGAACTGAAAACTGCAACTTCAGGTCATTCTTAAGTGTTACCTTTACGTTTGATTGCTTCCATTTCTCACAGCGTCTATGAGGATTACGGCAGAACTACAAATATACAAACAAATCATTGCCGGGCGTTTCTGCTGCGCTTCAAACTCATTTTTCCGACCTTATGGATAGACTTTTGAAACTTGCTTCAGTTGTGCGATCCATCACAGCGAGCAGCTTGTTTTTGCCATAAATACATTATCAAGACATAGCAAGACAGTAAGATTGATCTGAAAAATGTGCACTGCATTAACTCTTGACAGTGTAACTTTGCTTACAATAAATCCATAGTTCGGGAGCCCGATGATTGATTTTTAACTCAAACAGAATATAATGGATGTCAATGGATGCCTGCAAGGTCACAGAAATAGATCAGCCTTTTAAAGCCGGCAGCGTGATATCCAAAACGTTGCGCTTTATGTGATTTACTGCCAGTGTCTTAAAACGGGCAGAAATAACAACTAATCAGTCACTTTCTTTGCAGGTAATTTTCTAAAGTTAACAAAATCTGCAACAACAGAATCAAACTCTTTCTCTACCTCTTTCTATTCCCTGCCCTAAAATGAATGGCCATTGGCTTGTAGACAACCACCTTACGAATGTGAATGGTGGCAGAGAGCCAAAAAAATATTTGAGCCCAGTTCCCCTCTTTTCCCATGCATTCCAGCTGGTTCTGCAGAGATAAGCAGCAGCTTTGGATGATTAGCTTCAACCAACAAAAAGCAACATCACTATTTAACCTAGAAGATAAATCGCAATATTTCCAAAGTTGACTCACTCCTTCTGCTATCATATGATTACACAGAGTATAAACACAAGTTTAGATGTGTAAAACCGTTCAAACAGATAAATGCTGCTTTAACAGTCTCTGACAGTGAAGCATTAATCTTGTAGACAATTTTCAATGTTTCAAGCACTTAAATTGCCAGTGACTCCAATGACTTTATAAACTGCGATTAGGCTCATTTCACTCACAAAAAAAAAAAAAAAAAACGCCTAAATTAAACTCTGACTTGAACAATGACTGAAGATTCCAAGAAGAAGTCTCCGCTGGCAGTCATTCGACATGGTTTTGTCTCAGAAAAAAACAGCCCACTGAACATGTCCTTGTAAAAACCTGACCGCGCTCTTGAGAAATGTGATTTGTCCGTTGTTGTGAAAAACCTACTCTCCGTTCTCGCTGTGGGAGTAATGTGTGCACCCAGCACCGGCTCCAGCTGCCTCTGCCAAGCAAACACGAGTGGTTTGAAAGGAAGAAAAAAAAAAAAAAAAGGAGAGGAAACAATATGTACGTTGGAAGGTGTTATGTATGTCAGAGAACTATGAGGCATTAGAAACAGTTTAGTTTGTCTAGTTCTCAAACATGCCAACCATGTGACAGGGATGGATCGTACAGACAGATGGCTATAGACACATGGGTACTTACCACTGGTCTTTGTGCCATTTCTATGAATTCCTCCATCATGATGGAAGCGCCAGATGTATATATGGTATGCGCTACAGTGCCAGAGGTTAGAGTTTTCAACGACTATTGTGTCTCTTCAATCACATTATACATCAGGGTGCACTTTGATGTCATGGCTTCACATATCTGGTTGACAGGGAGGAAAGAGGCGCAAATGACTACTTGAAGTGTGTAAACAGCCTGCTAGCATACCATCTATAGGTGAGGTGCAGAAAAGACACATTAGTTCTGTAAAGAAGGCTGGGAAATAAAATGATAATTATCCTTATCGTGATATGCTTTTTTTTTTTTTCTTTAGGATTTGTTTCGTTTACGTTCTCGGTTAAAACGCTTCCAAATGCTTCAGTGTTTTGTCGTTCGACCTCATTCTGCTCCTGTATATTTTGATGTCGTTTCGTCGTTATATCTTTGTAATAATGAGTCTCACCTCTAGATTTCTGAATGTTCTTAAGCGTTTGACACGTTCTGACCATATAGAAGAGCGTAAAACCACAAACAACCATCACCGTTTTTCGTCTTGCCGAATAACATTCTTCATTTTCATTTGAATCAAGATAAAGTGAATGAAAATAATAAGCACTGAATCAAACAGTCGGGGACTAGAGGTGCATTGGAGTTTTCACGTTCTTTTTGTTTTACATGTCATTTTTGTATTGTTTTGCAGGGTTTTTTTTAAGTCACCTTCATCATTTAGGAATGATTTTAAACCACAAATAACCGTCTGGTTTGATAACCAACTTTGACTCAGGACCAAACATCAGCCTTTAAACTCGAAAGAAATAATGATTTGACATTTATTCCAATATCAACTGATAAGAACATTTTGATCATGGTAACATTTTTTGGCCTATCGCCCCCTGCTCTAGCTGTGAAATCTGATTTTTTTAAAAATGCTCCAAATGTGGATTAAATCTGTCTGGGAGCAGCAACATACCTTACAACACCTCGCATTTCACTCGTTCCCATGTCTGCTCACCATACTCATGATCGTGTACAAACAAGAAGTGCATACGTTCTCAAATCAACAACACCCCAGTGTGACTTTATCGTTCTTATACGTATGTAATATTATGTAAGAATTATCAGTAACTTTAAAAGTGTGCAGGTGCAGAGACAACGATGATGACAATCTTGTAATTGATATCTTCAACGATTTCACTTTTTTTTCACGTTTTTATGCATTTTGCATATCTTTAAGGATTTTTATCCAAATGTTTGATTCCCATTTATTGTTCATTTTTATAATGTTTATGTCAATGCGAATTGTAATTCTTACTTCTTTTGGTCGAGATCGATTGTTTTAAATGTGCCACAAATAAACTGACCTGACTTGACATATAGTATAATGTTTACTGTATAATGTCTCTGGACGCGTGCATTCATCTTATATTTTGAGTTTTCTTCATGGTTCTGTATTCATTGACTGGCGACGCTGACATTGAGAGAGACTGGACTTCCCAGCCTATGGAGGACACCTACTGACTCGACATGCACAGCGGAAAGAGCCTCGCTGCCATAAGGCACTCTAAGCCAGTTAAAAATGTAAAGCTTCTCTGACAGCCAGACAGCTACAAGGCAAGAGTCAAGAGCATCAAAGGTGCACATGAAGACAAGAGTGTCTCTCTCAGCGGAAACGAAAAGGGCACATTTTTCACTTGTGTGAAAGGCAGTGCTGTGTTTTTCATTTCGAGCAAATTTCCTGTTTTCTTTATCATGTTCACGCTTCTCCCACTTCCCTTTTTCATGGACGGTGAAGGAGATGTTGCCACTAGAGCTTCCTTGCTCCTCTGTAGTTTTGTTTCTGATCAGTCACGTGACAGGAACAGGAAAAGAGGAACCTTGTGTAAACAAATAAAGCTTTTCTGAGAGTCTCACTTTGGCTGAAAGGATGTGACATGGGAGTCGTTCAAAAATACACAAAGCTTTCCACAGCGAAATCCTTATCAGAGTGACATGCTGGGAGTTTTCTATATAAAATCGATGATTGAAACTGCTGTGACTTCACGTCAGACTCGAGCTGATACTGAATAAAATCACACTGGATTAAACACATTTAGGAATAAGACAGCAACTTCACCTGAAGTACCGTACTGATTTTTCTGAAGTTTTTCAAGGTTAAAGAGCAATCTGTAGGTGACAAACTAACACAGTATCTGGCAAAGGGCCAATGCTGTGGCATTCTGAAACAGCCGTGCATGTCCAGCGAGAGACAGGAGGCCAGGCAGGCCACGTTGCAGACCTGCTCTCTGGATGTGGAGTCAACTAGCCTCAGGCTACAACATAGACTTACTCTCTGTCTGAAAGAAATAAAGCCAACTTCCTCTGTCATCTGGACACAAGGCCGGGCCAAGCCAGGCGACGGACTGACTGGCAGCCCAGCTTTGATTTCATTGTTACTATGAAGGAGGATGACATCCACTATGTCCCTGTCCTCTCCACTATTTGGGAGTAAGGCCTTCCCAACATCCTGCCAGAGGAGGAGGGTAAAATTAAGGATGCGGCGACAAGCCATCTGGGCCAGCTTCCTATGTTTCAAACCTCTGTCCCTGACTAAATCTTCCTGTACCTGCCTCACAGGCCCACCGGACAGCTCAATTCTTCCTCTGTGCCGGTCATTTTTTGCATGTCATCATTTTTTTTTTTATCATTGACAAACAGTTTCCCCCTGCCGAGACGGTAACTGAGCAAATTCTGGTCAGTGCTTTGTACCGTTCTAAATCATCTAATGCAGGCGATGACACTTCTTTGTTGAAACCTGTAAAATATCTCTACAAGCAAGCACCAAAGATTAACACGAACCAGGCCTGCTGTGATGTTCGCACGCTAATAAAACGCCTGCTGTGAAAGGTTTGAGGCCAAATTTTGAAGAGCCACATTGCTGTGCTTGTCGCCTAATTGCTCGTGCTTCAGTCCATGAACAAGTCTGTGTTAAGATGCCACTTGTCTCACTGAGCTAAATCACTATGGTGGCTTGAATTGCTGTAAAAAAAAAACAAGGGTAAAATAGGGAGTGCCGGGTCAACAATTTGGTGCTGAATGCCTAAAGTAGAGGAAGCTGGCAATTTCCTCAGGCTTTGCCAATGGACTCTTTCCCATGAACCCCAAGTGACCTCCAATGACAAGGCAAGAGATATCATTGACCACTGAAGCACTACACACACAAGTCACAAGCCTATACACACTGTTCTTTGACTGAGCAGCAGCTTGAACGTAACGGCGACTCTCGTTAGATAAGTGCTCCAAATGATGCTTGTTCCTAAGCAACACATTGGAGTGTTAATAAGCGCGTAACAGCCACCGTATCCCAGGATCCAGTTTCTGCCTTCGTGTCTCCCTTCACATCTGTCGAGTGATCAGCAACAAAAAAAAAGGCAATAGATGCCACAAAGCAATTTTCCTCCTGTGTCCGACAGCGCTACAGAGCTACTTAATACTTAATGAGGTTATGTTGTTGTTGCAGCTTCTGAAACCCATGTTACTAACCTTGTAAACCAAGGTAAGTATTTGTAACTGTAAGAGTCGCTTCTGCACCCAGAAAGCCAATCCCCCGAGTGCAGAAGTCCTCATGATCACCGGTCCTCAATTGACAACTGCAGTCCCATATAATTTATTTCCCCTTGCAGTCAAAAGCAATTATCCAAAACCATTCACCCTCTTGACTCTTCACGAGTAGGTTACAACACTCAGAGAGTTATAGTTCAACTACCCAGAGAGCAAGGCATCACTAAAATTAATATTGGACCTTTTTTGAGCTCCGCTTCCTGCAATATCAACCTCCCACCTGTGTAGACGCAGAGAGAAAGAAAATCAATAGGTTAAACCTTCTCTCTGTGGTAACGGCAAGTGTGGGAGAGTGTTTTAATGCTATTTTTGTAAGAAAAATGTACTGTGCTTGAGCAAAATGGGAACCGGCTGTGTCTAACGTTTAATTTTTTAAAGGGCACTGAAAAGGATCCTAAAGGGATGAGTCTGAAAGGACGGCGTTGACAAGTGTCGCTTGATGCAATTTCTTCCTCTAGAGGCATTTTAAACCGCGATAGATAGTGATAGTCCCACTGATCTTGACAGAGGAGAAGCTGTTACGCGCCCTAATAATAGGATAACTATTTCAGCCACCTAATTATCCTTTGTGATGGTGAATTCAGCAGCAGGAGGTCACTTAAAGATCCCCTGCCATCATAAAGTCTGGGCACAGAAACAGAGAGGTCAGAAATATGAAAACAAAAATACCACAGATGGTTTTCATCAACATCTAACACCAGCTCGGACACATATTTGGCTTTAGCTGCAGATTCCTGGTGCTGAAAGAGCTTATCGTTCAGTCTTAGTCATATTTAGGGTGTTGGAGCTTTAGTGTGTGTTCCTGGTGATCCTTGATGAGAAACCAGTGAGTAACCAGACATTCAAATGCCCAGGGGCCCTTGCTTCTCCATGCCAGTGATGAGTGAGGCAAAGGACTGCCTATTTATTTGGACTTTACTGCAGAGAGCTTCCCACAAGGCGCAGCAGCATTCCTCTCTCATCCAAGCTGCTCTCCAGCTGATAGAACAAGATATTCAAGGACAGACACAGAGGGTCTGCTCCTCAGAGTCCTGAGGTTGAATCCTGAGATCAGTGCTGAGAATAGGGGGCTGCTGTTGGCTAAAACAACTCAACCTCTATAAGTGGACGACTAGAAAAATACCCAGAGTTGAGAGTCAGATTTCTGGGATGATCTGATCAAGCGGAGGTATGCGTACAAAAAACACTCTTCGAAAAGCAATATCAACACTATGCACCCGAGACACGGAGTAAGCCAAAGATCATTCTGCTCTACAGCTTCAGGACAAAAATGATTCACTGCTCTCTAATGCAGCCGCTTTCAACAGAAAGAAGAATTAATCAATAGCCCACAATCAGCTTCACAAGTATCCTACAGAAGTGAAGTCTCTTTTAAAAGGATAGAAATTGCGTAGTTATGCAATAAATGTTTTTCAGCAACCATAATTCAAACCAGAGAAAGAGTGTGACAGGAAGATGGTAGAAAATGGCTCGGGGTATAATCTTAAAGCGTCGTAAGAGCAGCTGTTGCGTAAATTATATCCCCTGCCCCCTAAAATGACAATGACTTCTGGGCTGGCAGATCTACAGTCCACTCTCCTTCAATCTTCTCCTCCGTTCATGACAACAGGAAGTCAGTAGTCACATCATTCTTGCATGCGACTGTTAACGTGTCTCTCACATTTATTTTATTTCTTTTTTTTTAAAGAAATTTGAGGGTTAATAGACTTTAGAATCTTTTTTTTTTTTTTTTTTTTTTAGACCTTTCAGACTCCAAAACAAACAGATCATTTCACCGAGCACTTCATCTTCTAAATCAACACTTTTGCCTGAGATATAAGTGAGAACTTCAAGGTCCATCCATTCAATCTCAGAGTTGTACCGTACTTTAGATATAAAGGGAGGGAAAAAGGCAAGAATTTCATCCAGAAAACATTTTGGATGAAATAAAGATGGGTGACAAATAGGGCTGTGCACTGGCAAAATTTTGACAATACGATACGTATCACGATGCAGGAGTTGCGATACAATATATTGCAATATATTGTGACACATAAGACAAGGCGATATATTGCGATTCTAACAAAACCATCCTAGTATAAAGAACGGACCAGCATATTCATAATTACTGTGGTAGCATCATAAAGAAACAACAGAACGTAAGTAATTAATGAATACGGCTTTTATTCAGCTTATTCATAAAAACACAAATGAAAGACAATGACCGTTTTGAAGAACTGGACACAGATGTGCAGAAATAGAAATGTCATTTTGACTCAGATGATGTGTTGTAGTTGTTAACGTAAAGTTAGTGCATACACAGTACTGTTTTGATTTGATGCTTAGACGTTTTTTGAGCAGCAGGAGGTCGTTTGAGATCACGTGATGATACGAGTCACGACATTCTCATACTCATCAAACCATTGAGTGACCCCTCCTGCCCCGTGGATGGGGGGGGGCGCTGTCATCCGGGAAAAGACGACTCCCATCGGGTTTTTCCTTTCACCTGTCTGTATCGCAGTGCATCAATTCACGAACCTCGCATAAGGCCACAGTATAGAGCCAGATTAATAGTCTGCAGTCCAGCAGCTCTGAGGACAGTTGTGCACTGAGTAACGCCTCCCTCTGACACTAGCGACACCGCTGTTTACATGTGCAACAACTGTGATGAATAAAACTATTGGATGAAGGAGGATGAGGATGTTGCTACGTGAAATATCTGGTGATCAAGTTATTACAATTACTAATCCTCTGGGCATTTGAATGTCTTCACCAGATTTTATTTAAGGTTTCCATTGGTTGTAGATGTATGTTGAAGCCCCTCAGGTTCTTAAGTGCGTTGTTGTTATTATCTGGATGCTGAGGAAACATCTTCAAAAGAACACAGCGAAGTGAAAAACGTGAGGACGGAGATTTCAGCCCTAAGACGCATTCTCCACACGTTATGAAATCTCTGCATTCTGGAAGCAGATAATATTTATGGACAGGTCTAAAGCTAAATGATTCCCCTGAAATGGATTTTGTGATGTATTAGCACTCATTCCCCTCTGAAAGCACTGTTTATCTGTTTCTCCAAACGTGACCCGCCCAACACTGCTCAGTGATATTTATGAAATGAGAGCAATCTCTCCACCCTGGAGTTATGATTTGGATAGCCATATGGCGAAAGCCCCGCACAAAAGTATCCCCTGTTCTTTATGAACAGCTGTTCAACAGCAATCAGTGATGAACAACTCTGCCTCAAACATACACATTCAGTCACTTGGCAAAACTGCAAACAACCACCACCATCGCTGCCAGACAGCAGAGTCAATCAGAAGGCCGTCTGTATGTGACTCACTGAATACATGTAGAATAATCCACTTTAAACA
>JAPQRN010000002.1:20145994-20168211 GCA_037367275.1 Coranthus polyacanthus
ATCTGACCTCCCTCTTCCACATGTCAAGAACCAGTTAGCTCTCCTCCCACTCTGACTCCAAGATGTGACCTACATACCTACAAAACCTAATCCTGCGCCGAAGCATCTGCAGCAGAAACGCACTCACGCACAACGACAACACAAACTCCTCTTTTTACTTTTTTCCTTTCTCCCCACCTCGTGAGTTTAGCATCATCAATTAGCAGCTGTATCTTTATCAAACACAACAACAGCATGCCTCCCCCTAGTGCCTATCGGCGCGTTGACTTTGAAGCTTCCCGCTGAGATCCTTATTAATCCAATCCCATATTTTGGATCAGAGAGGGAAACGGTTAATCATTCATGAAAATATGAGATTTACTTAAAGATACAGCCTGTAGAAAAGTCACGCGTAATGCCAATTAAAAAAAAAGAGGATTGTAAGGATTAAAAATTGGGGGGGTTTTTTAGCGAACAAGGTGCACCGGTTTTGAAATAATAAAGACATGCCCTAATTTCCAGAACCAAATGGAATAAAACTGAATTTAACAGGGCGGCAAGTACGTGTGAAATAAAACTTGAGCCCAACATCTACATATCTGGCTTCAGTTTAAGCTCAACATTACTCAAATCCCCAGCAACTCGAGATAAAGTTCAATCAACAAAGTCCACAAAACAATCTCAAACAAACAAACAAACAAACAAAAAAGCAGGAGGGGCTGGGGAAAAAAAAAAAAAAAAAAGTTGTCACAGAAAACTTCCAAAACTCTCCTCACCTGATGCATATGCAATTCCAATCCAAGTCCGACAGAAAAACGTGAAATCTGTCTTCATCTCCAGATCTCCGGTCAAAATAGCGCAGCAGCCGATGTTTTCATAAAAAAAAAAAAAAATTAAAAAAAACCCCGTTAGTTTTTTTGTTTTTTTTTTTAAGGCGGTGGGAAAGGTGGTTTGAATGAACGTCCGTCAGTTGGTAAAACTCAGGTGAACCTCGACTAATCGACGTCTGGACTCTGCAGAGAAGACGGGGCGAGCAAGACGGAATGCTGAGGAAAAGAAAAGTAAAACACACACACACACACACACACGCACACACACACACGTCTCTTTTTTTTCCCGTTTTGACAAAAGGATGCACGCGGCGCTGAATGGGATTTACAATGATTTCCCTTTCCTTTGCTCGTGACCGCAGCGCACGCACGCACGCCCATCCAGTTAATAAAACAAGCTCAAACTGAAACGGAGGGGTGTGTGTGCGTGCGTGTGCGTGCGTGGGTGTGGGTGTGGGTAGACACCTATGACAAATTTCCTCCTTGTAAGACCCCCCCCACACACACACACACACACACACACACACACCACCACCCACTCCACCCCCAACCCACTCGTTCTACACTGATCAGCAATAGCAACATTATATGGGATGTTACTAGGGATGTGATGTTTTTTAAAGTTGGAGGAGAAAAAAAAAGGAAAATCCTAAAGGATAAGAAAAAATTAATAACGTGTCCTATGGGAGCTGTGGATTTCCATCTGCTGACTACGGTGACAACTGCTTTGTGGATGTTTCCAGACTTTTTAAATACCTCCTGACATCTAAATAGCACAGCAGGTAATCCTAATACCTTCAAAAATGTATAAAAGTCTGCAGTGTCGCCGCAGGATGCAACAAATCAGAGTAAGACAAAGCCTCTCCTGGGGAGATTAGGAAAATATGTTTTCTCATCTGGTCAGCTTTCTTTAATCCACAACATAACATAACAACCGTTCATTTATCCACGTGTTAAATCGTGTGTTTAAATATATGAGCTGAAATCCGTCTGTCACCCCGCCGCGCACACACACAGGAGGTTATAAAACAACAACCCCTGTTTTGACCTGCAAAACACTTTTTTTTTTCTCCCATGCTATTATCCCCAGCACTAAAAGGCTCAGTATTCTTATGTTTAATGCCTGAAGAAAAACGGAAATGCTAGGATAGTGGATGCATTAATTCAAAAAAAAAAAATCATCCGCACTTCCGTCTAACCACCTTTAATTGTGAACAATCCATAGTCGAAATGGCTTCAACTTCCGGGCACGTTAAAGTCAATGTGGTTTTATTTGTTGAGGTCAGATGTCAGCCATTAATTTAAGGTATAAAAGGAGAGATGTCATCTTTGGTAAATTACGAAAGCAAATTCAACAAACCAAAGCTGAGCAGGGGTGCCTGGGGAGTCGCTCACTATAATCTTTTATTATTTTTGCGAAGGGTCAGATGTAACGATGACTCCAATAAACAAATGAAACCGAGCAGATTTCTCCCAGCCTTGTCCAAGTCCTGTTAACCCCCCGCTGCCCACACATCCATCCTCCTCTGGGAGTCTTTAGAGTGTGAATAAGAATCATGTACTGAGTGCACAAGCCTCTTTGACATGGTGAGCTGCCCTGTTTTATTTTACAGACAGGGGTTTTGAAAATTGAAAACCTGTGTACCATACACACACAAATAAAGTCAAAGTTAAAGGTCAGTCCAAATAATGTGCACTTGAACGAATACGCACATAAACAGAGACTTCTGACGCCTCTACGTGCTTCAGGATGATGTTGCTGCAGCTATAAAGTTTAGTCCAACTCCTTGTGGAGACACAGACGAACCCAGGGTGCCCATTCAGACCATGATTATTCCCAGACACCTCTGCTTTGCAGCACCATAAGTGTGCTGTAAAATCGATAACATGCACTATCTTCCGTGCGAAATGCATTACACCAATAATAAAACTGCCAGTCTCCAGACTCACTACTCCTTCCAAAGCATGTTATCAGAGCTGCTGTGCATTGGTCCACCCAACAACAGCTGGTGATAAGATGCTTGAGAAAAAAATATTTTTCCTCAATAAGATTATTTTGTTGTTCTCAACGATTTAAGAAAAAAGATTATGCCTACAGCTCAGCTGAGGAGAACCTCACATCGGGAGTGTGTGGAATAACAAGGAGTCAAAGGAGTGTTATTGTGGGCAAGCAGTCCCCTCAGATCCCTTATGGCAACCCACCTCTGTGACCTTAAAACACGGTGTTGTGATTGAATGGTTGTAATTAAAATGTTCCCTTGGTTTCAGCCCCACACTGCCCTGGGCTTCGGAGTAAAATAAACGCAGTAAATTGTGTTGATAGTCTGACAAAGCTTTGTCCCGGGAGTTACCAAATCTCATTACAAATATAAAACAGATAATGTTATAAAATGAAAGGAATTACAATAATAAACTGCACACATCGGCGTTCAGACAAGCCATTCAGACAACAGTGATAACAAACAATAGGCCTTTTGCAGGATAGCATGATTGTCCCTGCTGTGTCAGATGAAAGGTTTGAGTTTATAATCCTGCTGGCTCCGGAGAGACCACTCCGGACTCAAGGACCCGTCCTTGAAGTGCTAGCACCTCATCCGGCCCATCCTCAGGTCAGGAAACACATTACAGATCCACAGCTACCATCATAGGAAGGATATGTGCACATGAAACTTACTCTCTCAGTGAAGTTAATGCCCATGTGCTTGTATTGCTACACCCCTGCACTCTGCCAGGCTGTTCTGAAGAGGTTTTTTTCTTTGTTGCTGTTGTTTTGTTTTGATTGTGGCAGCCAAAATTTCTCATCAGTCATAGGTTACGTTCACTATTCAGCGGTTCTTGAAAGCCGCCGGACTAGTTGAAAGAGCAGTCGTGCAGCGTATATGTAAACTAATTATCCAGAAAGCATTAAGTGAACCGCAGCTGACTGATACACATTTCTGCAAAGGCTGCTGGAGTTAAAGTCCGCCGTTTTGACAAGAACCTCAGTAAATTTAAACCTGCTACAATACATGTTTTTAGCCACATTTTGGCAGTGCAAGATGTTACGATAAAACTGTCACTTGCAATATTTATTCTCCTTGACCCTGGTTTGGTTTCCACCAGTCCTTGAGGAGGTATGTGTCTTGTCGAGCCGCGCCGCTAAATGCTTGCCAGCTAGTCAGTAACAAAGCTAGTTCAAAACAATTAGCCTAGAGATGGTAAAGGTTCAACTGCAGAGACAGACAGTAAAAATCCTTAAAGAAGGGAGTGTTTCAAGAGAATCCATGGGTTGCAAATCATTCCATCCATGCCCATGGTGCATACATAGAAAAAGCTATTTCACCAAGCTCTGAGTTCACCTTGGGAACATTCAGAAGAATGCGAGCAGTTGATCTAGTGCTACAGTTACTGGTGAGATAGGATAAGACATTGGAGATATAAGTAGGTAGTTTACTTAACAACACCTTAGCAGTAAAAAGCAACATATGCATTTTTTCCTCCTCTGATTTAGAGACAACCATCCTACAGATTAACATAAAATACAGTCGTGAACCGCCATTCGTTACAAAGCGAAGTGCAGCATGGTACGCAGAGTCCAGTTTCTTAAGTAAGGGTGAAGCTGCATGTAAATCACATGAAAAATGATCTAATACAGATGAACATTGCACAATTCTCTTTCTGGCCTCAAAAGGAAAACAGTTTTTTAAAAGAAAAACCCCACATTCAACAGCTTGTCAGTGTGCACATTAAAAGCCAAGGTGACATGTACCATCTAATGTTGGCATATTGAAATCAGCTGCCTTTGAGCGGGAGTGAGCGAAGGTCGTGTATTTTGTCTTTATTTTTATTTTAGTGAGCACTGCAATGTGTTAAAAATATCCTGCATGTGCTCTCTGGCTGAAACTCTGTATACAATTGTGCCATCTCCATACAAATGTAATTAAAAAGCATGTATTTCATTACCTACATCATTTATGAAAATAGAGAACAAAATAGGTGCTAAAATAGACCCTTGTGGGACACCTTTGCTTAATGTAAGTGAGGCTGAAGTATTACTACCGTGACACACTAAGTTCTTTCAGATAGATCATTCTAAAATCAATTCACGCCTATTACTCTAATGCCTAAGGCTCTGTGATCTACTGAGTCAAAAGCAAATCATCAAACAGAGCTGCACAGTGCTGTTTGCTGATATCATTGAATATCATTGAATATCATTTGCGACGAGCATAGCTGCTGTTATTGTACTGTGGCCTGATCTGAAATCTGACTGACATTCGCTGAGGATATTATAAAGATAGTTAAAGGCTTATATAAAAGCTGACACGACCACGGCATCGGGCAATCTTAAAGTGCTGGAAATTCAACAATATTTTCCTTCTGAAATCATAAAAGGGCTCTATCATCACTGTACAGTGTTGGCTTATGTTTTTAGGACTTTTCAACATTTGTTAGAAAAGTTATCAAAAAGTCTAATTTCTTTCTTTTTCATTCTGATTAGCTTGTAAATCTCTCTTGCAAGTTTACTTTATTTACAACAATAACTAGCATTCAGCAAGAGCAATACGATGAAATAAAAACAATACACTTTCTCCTCACATTTTCCTCTATTTAGAGGCTCCTTGATTCAGGAGATTGATGTGAATCTGCATTTACACACCCCCTCCACGTTGTTAATGTTCAGGAAAGGCGCAGGTCCCACCCTGCCGCAGTTCATTATGACACTTTCCAGTCGGCAGAGGAGGCATGAGCATCCTGCTCTAACATGCCCCTGAGGCCCACTCAGGCATCCCCACTGTCACTCTGTTTATCTGACCTTTCACCTGGCAGGAGGAAACAGGACGTCGGTGCCCCGATGTGTTTGTGAAGATAACCGAGAGCCCGCCTATTTTTTGCTGTTTAAATGTCAAAAGATTGCTCGTGTATTCAAAAGTTCCAGTCCAGGTGCAGGAGTGTCAGCCCCTTCCTCCTCACTGCCCCTCATGTTAAATGACTTTGGATTCTCATCAACCGCAGCATTCATAGCTATGCATTTTGCTTTGATGATTCTTAATAACATCCTTGATTAATTCAAGCGCGGTCACGTAAGTGTGCTGTGCCACAGCTGCAGAAAGAATCAAAGGCGATGTTTATTTAAGATGGAACAAATGATTTGCTTTATTTGCAACGGCATGTTTTACAGTAACTGAATGGATATTTATCACAAAATGAACAAATGTTTTACAACCGATTTGTTTCATTCTAAGCACGTAGGTGTGAATTTACAACTAAAGACAAATCAGCAGGAGCACCTTTTATACAATGGTCGAAATGAACTAAAGAAATAAGAAAGTGCTTATTTCAAGGTTTTACCTTGACAATCAGCTTAATCAGAAAAACACACTAAATCAAGTTCAACAGTGTCATTTAAAACTTATGTATAAAACATGAATAACCATTGAATCAAACAACTGAATAACCATGAAATACAAATCACAGGAATGGACCACAGTTCCTTTTTTCTGATCTGGTCTAATTCATTATTATCATTTGAAAGGTCAACGGTATACTCGTATAAAATATATTTGGTTGAACAGTGTACAACTTGTAAGTCTTCAAATGTAACACGAATTTGACTACATTCCCACCCAAAAGGATTGAGTATATTATTTTTTAATGCCAAAATGAAAACTGAATGAGTCTCTTCAGGAAGATTACAGCTTAATGGATTTTTATACAGAGAACGTTGGCAACTTTTTTTTATAACATTTCAAGGCTTTTAAGGTTCTTTTGAGAAATAAAGGACGCATCTGGCAGTATGAAATTGTTAACCCATAGGGGAAAAAAAACAGTATTTTAACAGAACAGTCTGAAATTGTGTCCTCTTATCAAGACAGCACTAGAGGCCATACCTCAAATAATGGCACTTCTGTCTTTCAGCAGTTGAGTGGGAACAGTCTTTGGTCAATAAGTAAATGGCCATCTCTTACATACTGAAAAGCTTCTATTGATTGCGTCCATTTTAGCCAGACAAAGGGACAGGAGGGTGATGGAGGAGCTTGATAGGGTGAGGTCTCTGATCGCCGTCGCTAATGCACGGGCTGAAGAAAGGGAACACCTTTCCTCTCGGCCCGTTGGTGAACTGGTGGATGAGACTCATGTCATCGGCGTTGTAGAAGGACACTCTCCTCTCCTCACACTCCAGGAAGACCCCGACCCTCTGAGGGGACGAGACGAGCTGCAGCCTCATCAACGGCTGGGTGCCGGCCGAGTACTCGTTTCCGTTTCGTAGCCGGAGCGTCCAGTAGCCGTTCTCCGGGCTCAGCTTGATGCGAGCGTGCCTGTCCACAGCCTCAGAAGCAACGCCCAGGTCCCACTTGGGTTTGGATCCCAGCTCTACTTCCCAGTAGTGTTTGCCTGAATGGAAGCCTTGGGAAGCCAGCACATTGACACACTGGAGGAAGCGCTTGTTGTTAGCCTTGGGGGTGACCCCTGCATCATATTCGACTGCCATGGTTTTGTCTGAAGAGAGGTAAATGCTCGGGTGCGCTGTGCTGATATCAAAAGTTAATGGTGTGGGACCTTTGGGGTGAAACAATGGTGAAAGTGATTATAAACTTTAATGGAGCATCACATTTGAAATTGAAAATATATCCTATCTGTATCATTGCTGTCATAACACCACCACTTCAACATCTTTTTTTAATAGTTGTGATTTTTTTTTTCAGTAATTATTCCCACTGTTGAGGTATAGCCAATTTTCTCAATACTCAGAGGAGACATTACCTGGCTTTAAAGACTTGAACATCTTTCTCCATATTATGTACTGTAACGGGGCCATGTATTTGTTGCTGAAAGCATTTGTATCAAACTCTGGGGCAAAATCCACCTGCGCATATGGTCTGTCGGAAAAAGCAAGCACACATTTAGTTACACACTAGGTCATTTGCTCTCAGGACTAATGACACTATCTGGATATAAATGGAGGTGCAAATCAAATAAGCATTTGACAGGTGGGGGGGGTGGGGGGGGGAGCAATCAGTCAGTCATAACACTAAAATGTACGCTTACCTTAGCTGTGGGAGCTGGGGAGACGGAAAAAAAAACAAAATCCCATTAGCAACTGTAGTTTCAAATTGATACTCAAGTCAATTCAACTGACAGAGTTATTTTTTCCCAAAGTGTAGATGCAATTTACATATTCTCAGCTTGACACTTACTTTGAGGTTTTACATTTATGGACCAACTCTCAACGAAAGTGCTTCTTTTTCTCCCTCCCTCGTCAGGTCTTACCTCAGTCAGTATGGTTTTCTTAGTGGCAGTGCTGGCCTGTTCAAGTGCCCTAATATTCTCCTCCAGCTCCCTTAGGGCGTGTTCAATTGGCTCCAGGTGTCGCTGGACTTTCTCCAACTCCTCATCTTGTTCTCTCTTTAGCTGCTCCAGTGCAGAGGTCTCCTCATCGTCCAGGATCTGATGGAGAGCTCTGAACTCCCCGCGGACTCGAGTCTGAAGATCTGCCGTAACTCTCTGAGACAGAGAGGATGGATTGGTGTTACAGGCAAACAACATACTGCAGCACTGAGCCAAGTCAGTTTGATGTACTTTATGTAGCCCAAAATCAGACTCATTATGCTTTCTTACTCCTATCTTAGCTTCACTGCATTGGCTGCCAGTCAAGTTCAGAATTTATTCTTTTAATCATGTGTAATTGAGCTCCTGCTTACATTTTCAAGCTGCTAAACCCTTAGACCACTGACTGGCCTCTTAGGTCGTCCGAACAGTACCTCTTGGCTATAACACGTAAAACCAAAGGCGACTGCTCTTTTGCAGACTCTGGAACAGCCTTCCCCCTACTCTTAGATAAGCTGTTTCAAAAAAAACAACCCACTTCTTTTAAGTTTTATGATTTCAAGGGTTTCTCTGGTGTGTATGTTTGCTGTGTTTATCTGTATTTCTGATTATCTTGCATGCGCATTATTGATATTGCTGTAATGCACTTAAGGTTCAACACATCCATACATAAAGGGTATGTTTAAGCTTTAAACGTACATCTACAAAAGTACACACGTCTGAAGTGGTGCAACATCTGAGTAATGCAGCTACACTTAGCATTAAAGATCTGTATGTCAAACAATTAGACTGTTTAAGGAGCGAAGGATTTCCTGTTCATCATCACAGCACAGCACGCTCAGCTTAACGCGCATCCTTATCTTCCATCTGCCTCACACACAAGATATTTTACACGAGTTCCTGTCAACGCTGCCTCTGCAGAGTGGTGCAGCGCAGGCTCAGTAATTGTTTATGTAACTTAAGGCGAAATTTGAAGTGCTCGTTTTGAAGAAGAAGGGCTGTGTCAGAGTCATCGTGATGGGGGAATGAGATTGTACAGGAGCAGAGATCTCTTACACAAAACCAGGTCAGAGGGTAAGACATTTATGCCAAAGCACAAGACCATTATGTTTTACATATCAAACCCAAACTGACACTACATCTGCAAACACCACTAAATATGCACACTTGTGTATTGCAAACAGCCATTAGGGAGGGACGTGCGCCTTCTTATCTGTTAAGTGCTGCCATCTCATGGGATACAAGAGAAGAGTGTACCTTTATGGTATCCATTTTGTCTTTGTCTCTGCGAATAATGTTGATGATGTCCTCCTTCCCCCGGCGGTGACGCTCCAAAGTCTCCTTCACTTTTTTCTGTAGCACAAGATGCAAATCAAATCAGTGTGAGTTTAGACCAGAATAATTGCAACTAGGGAGAATGTGTAGAGCCTCAGAAACAAGCCTTACAGTGAGTGAAAACAAAAACAGAAACCCCACTGCTCTACAGTACGTGATGATGCTGCACAAAAGGCCTGAATGAGTTTGCTACTTGAGTAAATTATGCAGTTTTATTAGACTGAATAATATTAACAGGTGTTTGCAATATTTTGTCCGACTTATTTACACATATGGATGAAGAAAAGTATCAAAAACACTACAATAAAATGCAACCCTACAGCCTTCATAAATCTATAAACCAACACGTCCTTGCACAGTGTCAGCGCCACTTAAAAAATATCAGTGACAAAGGTATGACTCTGTTAGTAATTCAGTGTCGCACTGCATTAAAATTCACAGGTGGTTCTATTTTTCTCGCAGTGGAAATTGTCCTCCCTGCTGTGTTAAAGTCATATATCATGTCACATAAAGGAATATAAAAAGGGAGTGGAGAGTGAACTTTGCCCTGAGCAGTTCCAGCAAGATATGTTAAGGGTGGAACTAAAGTGAAATAAACACAGATGTGGACTGGGACACAGCGTACAACTGCATTCAATTTATAGATCTCAAAGGGCGCAGACGGATACTTTTTAATTGATCAGTTTACTTAGGAGAATAGTTCTATTTGAATAGGACCGGCAAACACGTTAACACTCTCCAGAAGAACAAGTATGAAGGCATGGAGAGCTGCCAGAGCCGGAACATGATTAAGCATACAATACAGTGTAGGTGAGATAACAAACTTACCTCTAGGTTCTGAGTGTCTGAGGTGCTGGCTCTGACCTTCTCCACCACGGCAGCCACAAGGTAGTTGGTTTGAAACTGCTTGGTGTTGAACTCCTTGCGGCATTGTGGGCAGGTCACAGGGCCCTGAGTCCCTCTCCAGTACCTTGTGATGCAGGGTTTGCAGAAGTGGTGCATGCAGGCCAACATGACGGGCTCCCGGAACAAGTCGCAGCATATGACACACGTCAGGTCCTCTCGCAGGCTGCCTTCGGGCGATGCAGCAGCCATGGTGAAGGGCAGTTTCTTCTCCAAAGTCTGGCCACACGGAGGAAGTGAAAGCAAAAGTCTGGAGGAAGAATGGCAAATGTAAAGTTCAAAATTCTAGTCTTACTTGTTCAGTCAGCTGATCTACATAAAAGGACAAATGCACCCATTCTCCAGTGACAGCAGCAATTCGCCTGATGTCGTATTAATCACTGTTTAAATAAGATCAAAGTCTGATCAGATCCTGAAGTCCCAACACTGACGAGAAATAGATGCAAACACACATTATGCAATCGCCCTTTGGAGAATTGTACATCGATTATTAAGTGTAAACGACACCAAGTCAGCTCAAGTGTAAACGTTAATCGGGATTGGAAATCAGCTGATAAATCACGGGACACCGGGAGTTTACGATAGCTTGTGACTTCTACAGTGAAAGCGACGTCTTGAAATCCTTGAAGCTACGAATGTTACACCATGTTTGGTCAGTTGTTTTGTTTAGCTTTTACCTGAAGCTTCCGCTAGCGTACGGGGAACGGTCTGCTAAATCAACGTAAAACCAAAAAAAAAGACATGCTAACTTTCGTGTGGTCTGCTGTCAACTTTTGTCGAACACTTCGCTGAACTTACGTGGTTTGACGTTAGGAGAAATGCGTGGAGAAACACTTCAAAGTCCCTCCATTATGTTCTCTGTTCCTAAACACTGAGGGAGGGGGGGGGAGAGCAAGAAGTACACGCGTACTGCGCATGCGCCCGATACAAGCTTTTGATTGGTGAATATGTCAAACGCCGTAAACATCTGTACGTGTGTGGACTTTTTACGCTCCACGTGTGTTTCACTTTTGCGAAGTCGCTTCAGCGCAGTAAGCGTTAAAGCCACCATTAAAACCGACACCTCCGCAAATTTGCAGAAGCACTGACAGACCCTTTTCGACTTTTCCATTACCACACTTACACCAGCAGGGAGTTCAAATATCCAAACCAACCGAAGGCAATTAGTAACAAGTCACACAAAACCAGTTTGTTTGTTTGTTTGCTTGTTTGTTTGTTTGTTAGCAAGATAACGAAAAAGTTACGAGCGGATTTTAATGAAAGGTTCAGGAAATGTTGATAACGGGACAAAAACAAAGGAGAATATTAAATTCTGGGGGTTGTTCTGGATTACCATCTGCATCCAGGGTTGTTTTTTTTTTTTTGTTTTTTTGAAGAGATAGGCCCACTTTCAGCATATGTGTATGTAACTCCACAATAAATGGTCAGATTGCTTGGCAAAAAAAAATAAATAAATAAAATACAGGATACATTCGCTATAGGTTCTCTAATATATCAAAGTTTAATCCGGATCCTGGCAAAATTCTGGATGCTATGATCCAGAACAGGAAAAATGATGGTGGTGGCGGATTTTCAGGCAACTGTAAGGCAACGAATGAAGATAAAGACATGCAACTAGTACCGAAGTGTAGCTAAGAGTCTGCTGAATCAGTAGAGTGTGATTTGTTGTATCTTCAATAGTTATGGAGCTATATTCAGAAGAAAAACGCCATTAGGGAAATCTAGGTTTTTTCCCCCCCCCAATAACTATTAAACTAAACATGATACCAAGATTATTCCAAAGGAATGTTTTATGATCAATGAATCCAACACAACAATATATATACAGTATATATTCAATACACTCTCACTCACTCTCATTCTCTCTTGATATTCATGATAATTCAGTTACTTAATATTGTTTTCCAGTTCAATCAGGGATAACAGATTGGGACCAGATTAGTCCTGAAGTCTCTGTTGACCACACATAAAAGGAAGCGCCCACACAAATGTTTGCCTTGGGAAACCAATTTGCCAACTTCACAGACTACCCGTCTCTTTAAATCAATATTTTTAATCACTGAAGAATTAAAGGCTGTCATCTGCAATTGGCGACTGTCTCTACCTGTCAAGTTTAACGTCTGTGTGAAGAGCAGAAGAAAATGGAGGTGGCAGGAATGGGATTTGTCAGTTTGTCTGGCTTCCACTCCCATATTCATTAATCTGCACAGCCTACGCAGGGAAAAAAAAAAAACCAGATGGACAGACAGAGAGGCAGGAAGAACGAGCGTAAACAGTGCTTGCATGCATGGTGAGTCTTGTAGATAGGCTGTGCCAGGTGAGGATGCCATGGTCTGTGATCATGTCATCAGATCAGTGGCACCAGTGATCAGAGAGAAGGCGGTGGACCTTAAATACAGCATATGTCGGGGAGTCCTAAAAGAGTTCTCTAATTAGGTCCATGCAGATTAATGAGCACGTTTAAAGGAATAATGCTGCAAAGACTTAAAACTAGCGGTATTTGAAATGTATGCAAAGATACCATTGAATGTTCTGCGCCGCTACATTGGAAAACCGCTTATATTGAACCGTCAAGAGCGAAGCAGTTTTGAAGGATAAAATTCTGGTGTAACTAATGCAGATCAGACACTGAGAGCTGGTAACCTTGACTGCAGGGTTTCTGTGCACATGGAGACTTTGGACAATCCTTTTAATTAAAAGAATAAATTGAGGCGGAGAGGCAGTGGGCCTTAATCAATAAGGGTAATCACTGTGGCTGAGTCAATCACTGCACCCATTAGTGCATCATCAAATAAAATCCTACCAAGAGGATTGAAGGATCTCATACAATGACGCTTCCTGAACAATAAATCTGAGCTCGGACAATGACAAGTCTTGACAGCGTCATAAACAAGGCTCGAGGGAAACATGATTTCCTCTTTGGTTATCAAATTCAAATTCGCTCATCAACTTTTTCTTACCGAATGGACAGTTATTGTTCCGACAAAGCAAAATTTTAAGTGACAGCCTTTCCCTGGCTTATCTGATTACTCTTTCAGATTTTTGTTTCAACAGTTAACAACCAGCAGGTCTGAAAATAGACTCTCAAGGCCTATTAATTGTAAGGGATGGTTCTTTTTTTTCTCCACTTTTTTGCGTATGCTACTCTTCTGGGCTACAACTGCAACATTCAAAAGATTTTGATCCCTGCAACACACTCAAAAAAACAAAAAAACAGACAGAAGTTAATAGAATATGATACGTGTCAGAGTCCACAATTAGCAGGTTAATTGGTAGCAGGTGTGAGGACCATGACTGGACATAAAAGGGACATCCACCAAAGGCTCGGTCTTCATAAGGATGGGCAGTGACTCAAAACGTTGTGCCAAACTTCCTGAGAGAATTGTCAGTTCAAAAAGAATATTTCTCAACCCAAAATGTAAAAGAATCTACAGAAAATAATATTGTGAAAAGATTCAGGGAGTCCTCAAGTGGCATTAAATGAGAAACCGTCATAGAGCCACATCGGCTCAGGAGCAAACTGTTGTCACTTAACATAGTCTGCCACTGCATCCAAAACCGTATTACACAAGAAACTGCATTACACAAGGAAGAGGCCCTATATCAAGTCTGCGCAGAAACGCCACTGAGTTCTCCAGAGCCGACCTCATCTCAGATGGACCGAAAGACAGCCCGCATTTCTGCTTGTTTTCAGGAAAAGTGGATGTTGGTTCTACTTGCCAAAGATGAAAAAGACCACCCAGACTGTTATCAGTGTGAGGCGCGAAAGCGTCTGTGATGGTCTGGGGACGCATCAGTGCCCACGTGACTGATCTGAGTGAACCCAGAGTGCGTGCGCTGGACTGTCCCGTCCACATCTGTCTCCTGCTGAACACGTATGGACATCATGAAGAGGAGAGTCGGACAATGGACTGTTGAGCAGCTGAAGTCTTGTAAACAGCAAGAATGTGCAAATATTCCACTTGCAAAAGTGCAACAATTAAATTGGTGTCCTCAGTTCACAAATGATAAGAAGTGTAATAAAACGGAAAGGCGAGTGTCTCTGTTTCAACTTTTTTTTTTTTTTTTTGAGTGTGTTGCAGGCATCAAAAATCTAAATTTGTTTCTATTTACAAAATACGATTAAGTTGGTCGGTGAAAACATTAAACGTTTCTGGAAATAGGGTTTGTTTAAACTAAAAATAACAGTCAATCGACCGAATACTTTAATCTATTTTTAAAAATGGCACAGAAATGAGTGTGTGAGAGGTTTTGATCTTTGTTGATTTCACAGGGAATCAACTAAAGCTTATTTCGTGCTTTACAGTGGCTTGTTGCACAACGTGAAATTGTGTTACACATTTGAGCGCAGTAATTGCTGTAAGGTGGAGCCTCCAAGAAGTGCTTTACAACCCTCTATTGTTTCAAAGTTCATTGAAAATAGGAAACGCGATTAAGAGAGGGGATGACTGATGAAGTGGAAATTCTGCCTAGAAATACAAAGTACAAAAATACATTTACAAAAATTAAACTGGAAATGTAAGCGGCGTGAGACTGGATGCGCTGTCCACTGTGAAATACATTTCTGTACCGAGTCATTAAGTATTAAAAAAAAAGGCGTAGATGCTTGATTTCAAACTGTGATCGAGATCTCCCACTGTAGTCCCTGGCACTGATGTGGACGCTCACACTGAATCCTGTAGACCTGGCTCAGGAACGCACAGTCGATCCCCAAGATGCGCACTAGGCGCTACAGCTTGGGAGGAGCTTCGGGATTTTTCCCCCTTGTTTCATACCACTCTGGAGTAAAGACTCGTTTCCAAAAGGAGATATAAGGGTAAAGGTGAGTCTATTACTATATAGATAACGCTTATTTAGACTTAAAATGAATATTGCGAAGGTAGTTTAGTGACGAAAAAATGTTTTTTTTATGAGACGCAGGATATTAATGTCTGTTCTTTTGTGACAGCGTCACCTGTAGTTACTGAAACTATTATATGTGTCATTTGTTATCTGAGAGAAACCTTTCAAAAGCAAGATGAACAAGTGTCCAAATTGCGTGCCATGGCATAGTGTTTGTGTTGGATGCAAATTATTTGCACCTGACTAGTCGGATGAAGAAGCTTTTAGAGCTCACGTGAAAATATATGAATGCGCGCTATTCACTAAGTTAAACAAATGGCGACAAATTACGCACCGACAGAGCATCAATGCATATTTGATCAGATATCTACATAATTAGATGGCAGTGCGTGGAGTTCACCAGAATCCGGTGGCATTGTGGTTTTTGCTCTGGCAGGTGTATGTCAACAGATTCTTTACAGGCGAGCTTGCTTCAAGTCAAGGATTACCATAGCTGATCAGAAAAAAAATATGCGTTTGACAAATTACTGATGCTTTGTAAAGTGCACATGTCGCCTGCAGCCCTCCCGATAAATCCCTCCTGCGTGCTCCTGTGTGGCTGCCTGCTCCTGGCACAGAGGGTACAGGCAGGCTGTACATGCTTTTTGGTTCTCTGCTAGAGCAACACTGTCGTCATGATCACAATTTCACGGGTCCCTAAAGATTCAGAGTTATTCTGCAAGTCATTTTACGACTCTGTGTGTTTTCTGTGTCCTTTATACTTCCATCTTCTTTAGGTCCCGCACCTGCCATTGTACCATTTCTTCTTTAGCCTTAAGGAACTTGCAGGTCGTATGAATGGTTGTAATTCCTATAAAATGCAGACCGGCTATAAAAACACCATTCATCAGTCGGTGTTGTCTCAACCTTTTGCAGTTGCACAGAGGGCAGGCAGTCTGATGCTTGTGCCATGTGTTGCTCGTGGACATGACAATAAAGCAAAATGGCAAAGCTGCAAAATGTTCTTAACTCCTTATTTCTCATGTCAAATGTTTAAATAAGGGAAAAAACAATGATGCCAGTAGAGTAAACTCAGATTACTATCTTTCCAGTGGTCTGTCAAAAAATAGGCTGTGGATCCCCAGAGCAACCAGAGAGTGTCTGTCACCAAAGACCTTGCACTAAATGGTGTCTTGTTGTGTCTCAACTGTTCCAAAAAGGATAAAAAAATTGAGCATAGGCCACACAAAAAAAAAGCAAGTTAATTGATAGCATTGCGTAACTTTTCTGCTGTGTCCAGTAATTCGTTTTAAAATAAGGTTTGACCGATTTACTGAAGCTACAGAGTTTTTTTTTTTTTTTACTAGTATTAAAATGGTAACTACATATATTGCGTTACTGGGGAATTAAACAGTGGTGTGGTTTTCGTACACGTGGTGACAAAATGTTCATTCTATATTCAGCAGAAGCTCTCAAACTCTCACAGGAAAATTGGCAGAAATGACAAGATAACATGCATACAGTTACACAACACCAGCACTGGACTTTCTGTTAGAAATTAGGTATATTATTCTCCTTGTGTGATGCAGAGTGTACGAGAGCCATAGAGAGCAGTCTGCAGCTACTCGATTGATGTAGCTTTGAATGACCAATTTCTTCTGATCACGCTGCTTCTATCGTTTCCTTTAGCTTGTAATGGCATGGGTGTTCATATATCACAAGAAAAACTGCAATCTGTAACAAATACTTAACACCTGTACGTAGGTCATGGGCAAAGCATTTAAAACATAAATATTTATAGGTAGCACTGTCTGTTTTTTGGGAGCGTTAGGAGCAAGTGTGTAAAGAGAGCTGGGTTTCTATCGATTATCGTCTATTATTGAAACGAGCATTTCATTTTCCTCTCCGGAACGTCCGCTTCCTCAGGCCTCTGACTATTGTTCAGTTTAATTAATCTTGAGTTAAATACGAGATCTTTAATAACAGCATGACATTTAAAATGCAGATTATACCCCTTCTCTGTGATACGAAGAACAAAAACAATTAAATCGATGCGATGGGAATGTGTACAGTCCATTTCTTTGACACATGTGCAGCAAAAAAACAGAAGGAGAGAACGGGTCTGCGTCTAAATAAGCAAATGTTGTGCAGCTCAGGGGAAAACCCAGGTCAAAACCCACCACATACAACTATACAGACAGAGATATAGGCACTCAGGTGGATATAAGCAGGTAGGCACACATTAGCACCTCCTGGTGAAAACGAGCGACCGATGACACGTTTTATTTGGTTAGAGTGGAGCTGTAACATTAAAGAAGTGTTAGGAATTTAATGGGAACGAAAGGGGGAAATGAATAAAGATTTGAAGTTTTTTTTTCGTTTTTTGTTTTTTGCATTGACTGCTTTTGACATTTTCCTCTTCTTCCCTCGTTGGGAATAATACTGCCTGGCTTGTCACAAACAATGACTTTCCTTTATGTGTTTTCTCTCAGGTGTCAGCACAGCTGCGATCTGGCTTCAGATAAAATGAGCCCACCAGACACATCCAACAGCACAGGAGAAGGTGAGGCTGATGAAACTGATGTCTGGAAGCTACTTAATGACAGTATGGGTTTACATCAACCTGGTTTCCACACTGACATCACGAAGCACCTTTGGGTCCAGATCACGCTGATCACAGCTTATTCCCTAATCATCCTTCTGGGGCTGCTGGGAAACGCTCTTGTTATCTACATGATCATCCGCTACAGAAACATGCGAACAGTGACCAACTTCTTCATAGCTAACTTGGCGCTGGCAGACCTCCTGGTGGACACCTTCTGCCTGCCTTTCACCCTGGTCTACACTCTGCTGGATGAGTGGAAGTTCGGGGCCGTGCTGTGCCACATGGTTCCCTTTGCTCAGGCCCTGAGTGTGCATGTATCCATCCTGACCCTTACTGTCATAGCTCTGGAGCGTTACCGCTGCATTGTCTTCCACCTTGGTCGGCGCCTCACGTGGCACTCCAGCTTCCTCATTATGGCACTGACCTGGACTATGTCTGCTGTCCTGGCAGCACCCCTGGCCATCTTCAGAGAGTACCGCACTGAGGAGATTCTTTCCATAAACCTGCGCTTTTCTGTCTGCTCTGAGAAGTGGCCACATGGGACCAGCAGCATCATCTACAGCCTTTCAATGCTCCTTCTACAGTACATTATTCCTTTGGCCATCATCAGCTATGCTTACATCTGCATCTGGGTCAAGCTGAAGAATCACGTGAGCCCGTCCAGCCGCAACGACAGCATCAACCGCCGCAAAAAGACGACCAAAATGTTGGCCCTGGTGGTGGTGGTGTTTGCGATCTGCTGGCTGCCTTTCCATGTGTTTCAGCTGGCCAGTGATCTGGACCTGGTACTCAGGTTCAAGGAGTACAAACTGATATACACAGTGTTTCATATCGTAGCCATGTGTTCAACTTTTACCAACCCTCTCCTGTATGGATGGATGAATAAAAACTACAGGAATGGCTTCCTCATGGTCTTCCGATGTGAAGATAAACCAGATTCTTTTCACCCCGAGGGCTCCTTCCGGACACGCTCCTTAAGAGGACTGACTCTGAACGGGCGAAATGGTGGTCACCCACCGACTGCTGTATGATATAAAATGAACGAGGAAAAGCCTTGTAGAATATATCTGAAACACGATGCTCACACCTCTGGTTTGTGGCGCTTGTGGTTCAAAAGAAGCCTTTTGACCTGAATGGTCTGGTTATGTTATTGGTAAGGGGCTCAAAGCTTTGCATGCAACATGCTTTATGTAAAGCTCTTCCTTTGTAAATGGTACTAGTGAAAATACATTGGTCAAATCTCTATGTGTTTAAGATGTTTAGGATGTTAATTAACTCAATATATAATGTGTTTCCTGTAAATGCGGAACTCTTGTTTGTAAGTAATGTACAATAACTATACAGTGCACTACAGTCCTTTACCTATCTGATGCTGTCAATGTGTTTATACTCACTAAAGAGAAGAAGTTGATTATTGTGACTGTAAGAACAAGTTTAATTTTCACACTTGTTTTTTTCTATCTGTCGGCTGTTCAAAACATTCGGGTGATTTTCACCCATTTAATCCTACTGCTGTGTTTTGGATTAATTACAATGTTCTAGCAGAGTAACATTCAATCTTTGTCCAAGGAGCCCAGAGGAAAATACTGCTGGGTTTTTGGTTTTTTTTTTCTTTTTAGTTTTGTCCAACCAGAATCCAACCGGAATATACCTAGTAATTGTGTTCACCTGGCAACTAGCTGTCCCTGGTAAGATAGACCTGCAGGACTGTGTGTCCAAAGGAATGAGATTGAAAACCACTGAACTGAATAGAGTGCAACAAGTCCTTCGTATCTTTATCACAGCATGTAAGGAGACGCTTTGAAGATATGGAAGAAAAAACAAAGATATGGAAGAAATAACAACATGGATATTCATTACTCTTTAATGGCAGTTTTTAATAATGAAAGCAGGAATATTAATCAGCTACAGGGCCCGCAGGCACACGTATTGACCCCCCACTGCACACACAACTGTCAGATTAAATTCCACCATATGCAGCAAAGACCTCTTTGTCAAATAAAGACAAACCATGACTCGGAATTTGAACGTGAATTGTGGTGAAGGGGAAATAAAGTGTGTTGGTTATTGCCTGGGAGGTGGAAAAAGTCATAATAGTACATTTCCAGACTTTTAAGACTTTGGGTATGAGACTGCAAAAGCCCAAATACCATACTGCAGGCTCCACGCAGACATAGATAACAGAGGAATAGAATATTTATTTTCTTAAATAAAACTGATGATGTCCAATGTTCAGACTGCTTCTTAAAGAAAGGAACTCATAAAACATTAATTAACAAGTACACAAACACGGCCTCCACAGTGTGATACACCATAAATTATACATTTTGCTTTTTTATTGCTGGTTCCTGACACATACTGATTCCCCGCCTTTGCCTTCATTCTTTTATGCCCCTGAGTTTATTGTAGAGCTCTAAGACCGCCATTAAGTTTAGACCCAATGTGTTAAGATGCGTCTGCGGACAAAGCAATGGAGAAAAAAAAAAAAAGAAAAGATTATTGCCACAGTCGTGCTCTTAGTTAAAGAACTGTATAGGTTCCCTGAGAAGCGCACTTTGCAAGGGGCCTTACGCGGTCCACTTTGCCCGGAGTTTGGCGTTTTTGCGTTGCCGCCTGCCGCCCTCTGCTGTTCAAAGCGCGCGTTGCATTTACGGCGCGCTTACCGGATGTGTCGTCGACGCTTGACCTTCCTCTGCCTGGTCCGAGTCACGTCAAACGTCGCTCGTCGGTGGTGGCTTCATGGAGAAGTTAATCCCACCGGGAGTTTAAAATGCAAGTGCCCGTCTTCTGAATGGTAACGCCGCACAGGTAAGCGTCTTTGCTTCGGAAATCATCGCTTCAGTTTCCGTGTCGAAAATCGCTTTGCGGAAGTTGGCGGGTCCGAAGTGTGCCATTCATTCACCGGGTCTGCTTCATGCTAGGTTAGCTCATGCTAACGAGGAAGCTATAGAAAAGAGTGCGGACGTGACGAGTAACACGGCAGTAACGTTACACCTGATGGTAGCATTTCACTGGTAAAACATTGGTCCGTATGTGTTCGTTGTGTCAGCGACGTGGCCTCTCGTAACCAGTCGTAAGGTAGTAATGTTACATATTTGTTGTTAGAGGATTTTGGGGTTTGTGGAGGTGAAAATGGTGCACCTCTATGACTCTTAGCACTGAGTTATTTTTGCCATGATTCATTTATTCTTGGTTTCGACTGCAGAAATGTCAATGAAACTGCTGTTGAGTACATCTGTGAGTAAATCTTTTATTTACAGGGTTATCCCGCTTTATGTTTTTTTTTTTTGTATCTCCACAGGGTTTGGCCAAAATAAACAGAGGGAACAATGGTGAAGTATTTCTGCTGCGCAGGTCTGCTTAAAGGTACCTGGGACCAAGTTTGTGTTGCTTTTTGGCAACGTTATCCCAACCCTTACAGGTACGAACGATGCAGCACTGAACCACAGCATATTCTGTTTTTAACCTCTGTATTTCTGCACATTCCTCCTGGTCCAAATGCACCAAACAAGTGCTTGAATCACTTTCTTAAATGTGAAGATTTGTTGGTTTCCGTTCATTTTTATACCATTGCAAATGCATTGTCGTTGTATATGGTTGGATATTTGAGGTAAAATTCCCAACATTTGGCAATGTTAAAGAGTCTAGTTGTGTCTAAAATATCGGGAGATATTTAGAAGAAGAGCAGAGCCACTGGAGATGGCAAACAACTTTGGATTTTGTCTGAAGCGACGTGTAGGATGTGTATTAATAGCTTTGCATTTCATTTGTTTCTATTTTCATTTCTTTTTGACTCCTGTTCTCAATTTCAGTTAAGTTTTAGTAATAATAATAATAGATTTTATTTGACAGCGCCTTTCTGAACACTCAAGGACACTTTACAGGGAAAAACACAGAACAAATAAATAAAACCACAAAGTAACACAGAAAGAAGGGAAACAGTGAAATTACAGCGAATATGCAGATTGAAACAGATGAGTTTTGAGTCTGGATTTGAACTGAGGTAATTAACGTCTGAAGCGGGTTTTAGTCTTTTTGGTGGCATGGGGTGTTTGTCAGGGGCAAGATTAAAAAAAGTACAAAAAAAATATATACTGTGTAATAAAAACTCCATTTTGAAAATTGTATTCACTTAGGACAGATTAACAACTTTACGGACACTAATGCAGATATGAGCACAATTATAAACCACTGCTTTGTCCTGCTTGTGGTGTTAGTAATTTAAGTTGGTTAGTTCTCCATCACCTTGTCAAGATACAAAATGTTCCATATATTTTGTCACTTTCCACTGCAAGGCGTTGGCTCTTATCTATCCATCGTCACATTCAAAGTAATCCCAAATAGAACTCTGGCGCTTTCTGCCAGGTGTGGATGGATTAGCAGCACAGGTGCATGATGTGCTTGTGCTTTGGAACATCCGAAAACTTGGAAGACAG
>JAPQRN010000002.1:20188183-20206576 GCA_037367275.1 Coranthus polyacanthus
TTTATTTACAATGCTGTATACGTGATTATTCAATATCTAACGTTTAAGCTTTTTTTTTGGTTATTTTCCAGATGATGTGTTTCTCCCTAAAGACGTGGATCCAACTGAAATGGATGAGATCGATCGGGAAGTGGAATACTTCAAAAGGTAGGCTCTTTACATCCACCGAACTTATTACAGTGTTAAATATTTATTGCATCGCTAATAGTTTTTTTTTTTTTCCCCCCAATCTCTCGGTTTTCCTTATAGGTTTTGCCTTGATTCTGCAAAACAAACTCGCCAGAAGGTAGCAGTGAATTGGTCCAACTTCAGCCTAAAAAAGGTTCCTTCCAATGCAGCTCAATAACTTGGATGAGTGCCAGAAGAAGAAAAAAAACTCCACACCACAAACTCTTTTAGTAGAGCGCTATTTGGCCTGAGGCCTTCTCTCATTCCCCTGTTTTCTTCTCTTCCTTACTAAGCCAAGGGACCCTGGTTCAAAATCATACTCCATTCAGAAGACTGAAGCAACTTGTGGCTAACAAGCCAGGGATCACTCTCAAGGCCAACTCTACCCTTTGCTATTACTGCAATGTTCACTGAGAGATGCAAAATGGAAAAAGTCTGTTGAATCCACTGCATCCATGTGCTTACGTATGTAGTATGTAAACAATTACCTTACATGAAATAAATGTTTTTTATCACAAATCTGAGACATTTTAACGTTGTTAAACTTCTGAATTTCCGATCAGTTGAAATTGGTGCTCTAAAGATGTTGTCGCACATTATTGATTACATTCTGCATTGGTACTTTACTGCCCACTACACCGGTCTCAGTAGACACTAGAAATTGTTGATTTTATACTGTATGTAGTCTATCAACATGGAGCATAGGCCAAATTTGACCAGATTGTAGTGACACACATTTGTACCCTCCTTTTCTGCAGGAGGGTCATGAACGAGGCGATTAATGCAGTTATTTTAACCCGCTTGTCTTTTCAGTGTTTTCTCACAAGCAGGCTGCAGTGCATTTGGTGTTTGTTTGATGTTTTTTTTTTTTTTTTTTTTTTTTAATTGGAATAGTTTTCTCAATTCTTTTATTGTGATCCACACGAGATTAAGAAATCTGTGATAGAAAATGAAATGGCACTTATCCTACCAGCTTACACTGTTATCTTTTGTGTGAACTCATGAAATGACCTTAAAAATCAACACATAAATGACTTGACGGTTTCCTGTGCACCAACAACACTAATATAACCTTGTGGGAAAATATCAGCTTACTGTGTATAACACTTGATTCACAGGATGCATCTTAAAATATATAAGCAGGTCCCCCATGCATGATGTGTAGAGCAGAAAAATTTAAATACTGTCCCCCAGTCCCATATTGAGCAATGTTTAATGTGTCTCTTGCTTCAATGTCAGTCCTCCCATGGTGTTAACCTTAAGCAATTATAACTTCTATAGTGTTACCCAATATACAGTAGATCTGTGGTCTAACGCCTCGTCAACATTCTGCGGTCTCTTGTTCAGTAGAAGAAAGTCCTTTCTCACTCTTACTTTAACCTCTATATCCAAGCAGTGACAGGTGCACCACTGTGCAATGCTCATGTTAACGTTGAATCCATCAAACATTGTTTGACGCAGTTCATTTCATGCTTGTACATATTGAGTGATTATTTTGGGCCCTTTTGAGCCTTTGTCATGCGTTTCTGGGGTGTGTGTGTGTGCGTGTGCGTGTGAGATAAATATTTTCAACCATGCTACTCTCCCTGTACTGTGACCTTGGTGGCACCCTCCACCTCAGCAAGCCTATCTAAAGTCCCTGTCTTGATTATCCCGGGACAGGGGCCCTGGGGTTTACATCAGTAACCATGTTTCAGCTGATGGCTTTCATAGAGATGGATGATTTCTTTCCTGAGTCTGTTGAAATTTTGTTTTCATATAACATCTCTGATGCTTTCCAGGTTATATTCAGTTAGAGAAGATTATCTTACTGTTTCGAATGTAGATTTATACTATACCTATAATAGCCAAGTGTATGTTGGCTTGTTTCTTTTTTTAAAGTTCACTTTTGATACTGTGAAAAAATCTTTCGTACAGAAAGATTAAAAACAATACAGTTTTGACAAAACGGTGTGGTGTTTGCTTTCTGTGTTTATTTGTGGTTTGGTGTACATGATGTTCCACGTGCACGAGCCGCGTCGTCAACGCCAGTGGGAGGCGCTTTGACTCGGTGAACGCCTCTTTAGGTTTGGCCCTTTCAGCGACCCGTAGAGTACCATAGCTTCCCGTGTTGTGTAAACATGTGGATCACTCCTAATAATTAAATCGTACGCCGAGTATTTGAGCAGAAATTGTTTGGATTGAGGACGTTACTGTGAGTGTAAATAAAATGGACACCGAAAATCGACCGAAGAAGGTGAGTAAAATGAAGGATACCAGTAACGTTGAGACCGGGCTAACGTTAGCTAACAAGCTAGTTAGAGCTGTATAATTGTAATTTAACAGCAGCTTCCTAAAGCCTCTAAAGGCCATTTCAGAGTCGGTTTGTAAGGCAACATTTACGAAAACAGTCAAATTATTATAAGAATCGTTGCAGTCCTAAGTATAGAAAATGTATTTGGTTAAATCTGTTCACGATCTTATACGTATCCGTGACGTCCATGTAATAAAATTAGCAAAGTCTCGTCGTAAAAGAAAAAAGTGCAAATTATTATAAGAGCTACACGTAAAACTGGATTTAGTTACTGTTCCTGAAAGAAGCCTGCCTGCCCCTCAGTCGAATGCACAATGATCATAGCTGATCATTAAGGTAATTAAATTACTAAAGGGCGTCTGAGTTCATATCGATGAGATAAAGATACTGTATTACAGCGGTTTACCATCAATTATATGCAATACAAGTGAAGGAGCCAAAATAGCTGATTACTTTATAAGGCAGGTAATCCACAGTAAAGCTATAGTCACAGCCGTCAAAGAAGACTGCAAGTACTTACATAATCATTTTGTATTTAGAGTAAAACATAAAATATAAATCATAGGTTTTACACTTTTAGGTTACTCTGGATGGAAGCCTAATTTAGTTTAGTTTTAGATTGCTGAAATAATTTGATAACCATGTAAGAGATTTATTGTATCTGTTAGTAAAGCATTAATTCAAACTAAGGACAGTTGTTTTCATTATTGATTAATTTGCTCATTATATTTAAGTGATACGTCAATTACTCTTTCTAATCTTTTTTTCCCCACCATGTCCAAAACCTCAAGATGTTTAATTGACTCTCATGTGAGACAAAAAGGGGCAGAAAACAAAGCAAAACATTTGAGAAGCAAATAATCACTGAAATGAATAATCGGTGATCACTTTTATTTGTTTTTTGTTTTGTTTGCATTTTGTTTTTGGATTGATCCACGTAGACTTGAACTGGTTGTGTCACTGTACATGGGAACAAGCAAATGAAAATGATACTCTTGTCATGTGTCCATGCAGCGATCTCATGGGGACGATGAGAGGTCAGGGTCAGAAGGATCAGAGGATGATGACTATGTTCCATATGTTCCCGTCAAAATAAGAAAGCAACAAATGGTGAGTTAATGAGCATTGTCCTCCTTCTATATCATCTCACATCACATGTCGTTAATTTTGTGAATATGTTTTATTACACAGCTACAGAAGATGCTGCGTCTTAGAGGAAAGGCAGTGGACGAGGAGCAGAAGGACAGTGGGGAGGAGCAAAGGGATGAGGATGAGGGTCTTGGTCCGCGCTCAAATGTCAGTCTTCTTGACCAGCATCAACACCTGAAGGAAAAAGCAGAAGGTATCCAGTTCCAGCAAGACCTACTTCTGGCTTTTTAGTAGCAAATGTTTACGGTTTAAAACATTTGACATATTCTGTTATTTCATCATTTTGCTGCATAATATCTGATTATTGGTTCTGTTCTGTCTCACCTGTTTCATGGGTTTGCATCTACAGCCCGTAAGGAGTCAGCCAAGGAGAAGCAGCTAAAAGAAGAAGAGAAGATTCTTGAAAGTGTTGCAGAGGGCAGAGGTAAAACGAAAACACTTTGCAGTATAAATAAGAATGAGTCAAACAAATATACAGATGTTAAACCGTTAAATACAACATTGCTTCAAGTTGCAGAAATAATTGCAATTCTTCTCTGTCAGCTCTGATGTCTGTGAAGGAAATGGCCAAAGGTATCATATATGATGATCCGATCAAAACAAGGTGGGTTCCTTATTTTAAATATTCTAAATAAATGTTGCACATGTGTAGACGTATTTTTATATTTCCTATAACTGGAGTGATCTTACAGCTGGAACGCACCTCGCTATTTTTATATTTCCTATAACTGGAGTGATCTTACAGCTGGAACGCACCTCGCTACATCCTGAACATGCCAGACACCAGACATGAGCGTGTTAGGAAGAAGTTCCATATTCTGGTAGATGGTGATGGCATCCCTCCTCCAATCAAAAGCTTCAGGGAGATGAAGTTTCCACCAGGTTACAACACACTCTATTTTACATTCTATATGAGGCTTTTATTGGTGACGCATGATAAATAGCTTAACGTGTCTTGCTTGTGTTTCCAGCTATACTCAAAGGTTTGAAAAAGAAGGGTATTGTGCATCCCACACCAATTCAAATTCAGGGAATCCCTACAGTGTAAGTACAGTATATGATGAATCTGAACTGTCTGATGATGTGAATGCAGTGGCTTGATTTTTGAAATTTTGTAGGGGGCGCTATGGAGCCATTTTATCACACCTTGACCCAAGAACCATATCGGGCAACGAAATACACTTGTGCTGACACATGTGCCAAGTTTAGGGAGTTTTAAAACATTTCTAAACCCCCCAGAACATCCACGGGTTTCATGGCAAGTAATGGGTCGCTATGGCAACAGCGTTTGACGAAAGGTCAAGTGCTTCACTGCATAGCTTTATCAAAGTCTTTCAACTCTGCTGATGAAATTCGAGGTGGATCTGGTACACTTTCAAGGAGTAGTGAGTGAAAGTGTAGAGCGCATTACTTCCTGTTGCCAGTAGGTGGTGCTATGTCTTAGATTAAATATTGTTGAACACATCTTCAGACATGAACAGTTATCAAACACACACAAATATCTACTATATGTTTATTATATCTTCACTGTTAGTGAGCTGACAATGTTTGCCTGTAGTCTTTCAGGTCGGGACATGATTGGCATTGCCTTCACTGGTTCTGGAAAGACTTTGGTCTTCACTCTGCCCATCATCATGTTTGCCCTTGAGCAGGAGAAAAGGCTGCCTTTCTTTAAGCGAGAGGGGCCTTATGGACTCATCATCTGTCCTTCAGTGAGTCACACACAGTTAGGATTACAAGCCTTATTTGTTGTTCAGAAAAATATTTTTTTACTTACTTATTTTAATCTCTGTTAAAAGTAGCACTGTTTAAATGTCTATTGACATCAATGTATCAAAGAAAAAAAACACCCAAGACTCTGTTTATATGCATGTAATTTTTTTACAATGGCTGTAGCTCTAAGCAACATTCTTTAAGCTTGGTATTTTCCTAAGCACATCTGATTTTATTATCTCTTTCTTTATCCCAGCGAGAGTTGGCGAGGCAGACTCATGGCATTATAGAGTATTACTGCAAGCTGCTGGAAGAGGAGGGAGCTCCTCAGCTGCGCTCTGCCCTCTGCATTGGCGGAATGTCTGTGAAGGAGCAGATGGAGGTAGTAAAACAGTAAGTCACAGTGAAACTACCACTTAATAATTAGTTTTAATTAAAGCAGTAGTCGGTGCTGGTGGCTCCAGATTCTCTCTAAACCTGTGGTCTTTCTTGCTTTAGTGGTGTCCACATGATGGTGGCCACACCTGGCAGACTGATGGACTTGTTGCAGAAGAAGATGGTGAGTCTGGACATCTGCCGCTACCTGGCTCTGGATGAAGCCGATAGGATGATTGACATGGGCTTTGAGGAGGACATTAGGACCATTTTCTCTTATTTCAAGGTGAGGCTCAACAAGAAAATAGCATTTCAAGTAATACATTATTAGTGTCATCAGTATACCAACATGAATATAAACTGTGTGTTCACTTCAGTCATTTTTCTCACCATTGCCATCAATTATCGACTCATTGTGTAAAGGCAGATTAGGAAAAAAAAGAGCTATGCAGTTTTTACATTCTCCTAATGCTTCAAGAGGCAGCATATTCCCTTATCATTTTAACACTCGTCATAGCTGGCTGATCGGCCCATCCTCCAGCTGCTGGGATCAATCTGTCAACACTGTACTTTCTTTACTCTGAAGTCTCACAGCTTGAATTTGTGAGACTAAAAGACATGGTTATAGTCTTCTATCATGTCATTTCTTCATCCAGGGACAAAGACAGACCCTGCTCTTCAGCGCCACTATGCCGAAGAAGATTCAGAACTTTGCCAAGAGCGCCCTGGTTAAACCCATCACTATTAACGTGGGCAGGGCAGGTGCTGCCAGCTTGGACGTCATCCAGGTATGTTTACCTTTCACTGAAACAATCTTAGTTCATTCACATGGCAAAGCACCTAATGTCAAAATTGAAAGGAACTAAATATTTTGTATGTGTGTGTGTGCAGGAAGTGGAATACGTCAAAGAAGAGGCCAAGATGGTGTACCTGCTGGAGTGTCTTCAGAAAACACCACCCCCTGTCAGTACTTCTGCATTCAAACGCACTGACATACTTTCAAACGTGCAACTACAACATTTCACTCAGTACAGAATGTTATACTTCTTTGTTGACAGGTGCTGATATTTGCTGAGAAGAAGGCTGATGTAGATGCCATCCATGAGTATCTGCTGCTAAAAGGCGTGGAGGCTGTGGCCATTCATGGAGGAAAGGGTACACTGACCTTTTAATTTTGCCAATTGAAATTTGTAGCAGTTTATAACACCGAAATCCAGCCTTCAGCACACTCCCGTGCGGGCCAAGTTTCTTCTTGTAGTTGCTCATCATTACCACCAGATGCCATCCCGCTTGCAGTGACTTCCTTTCTGCTTCATAGAAAAGTTTTCAAAGGCACTGAAACTGCATGCTTCTTTTCTGCTGAATTACCCATTTGTCATTGTCTTTCAAAATATGTATTATTTGTTTTCAGACCAGGAGGAAAGAACGAAAGCCATAGAAGCATTTAAAGAAGGAAAGAAAGATGTCTTGGTCGCCACAGACGTTGCCTCCAAGGGTCTGGATTTCCCTGCTATACAGCATGTAGTAAACTATGACATGCCCGAGGAGATAGAAAACTATGGTGAGTGGATATGTCTGTGGTCTGAGTTACAGATCATCTGCAAAATGGATCTGTTAGGATGATCAAGATTAGGTTTTTCTTCTGTTGATCGAGCTGTCTTATCTCAGTCCATAGAATTGGAAGAACTGGACGATCTGGAAAGACGGGTATTGCCACAACGTTCATCAATAAAGGCTGCGGTGCGTATCGTATGGTTGTAAATGAAATAATTTCAAAGCTGTAAAAATGTTTTATTTCGTGAGAACCATCTACTGTTCAGTGATCATATTTTAAGTGTATGACTTTCCTCTCAGATGAGTCGGTGTTGATGGATCTGAAAGCCCTGCTGGTTGAAGCCAAGCAGAAGGTTCCCCCGGTCCTCCAGGTGCTCCAGACGGGAGACGAGACCATGCTGGACATCGGAGGTCAGTTGTTGTCAAGACTTACATCACCACATCTCTTGTGTCACTCCGTCTCTTCTTACACCCACAGAACAAAATGTGGAGTGTTTGCACAAACGTGGTGGCCATCAAACCTTCTTTATTCTGGTGTTTTTCACAGGAGAGAGAGGCTGTACATTTTGTGGTGGTCTGGGCCATCGTATCACAGACTGTCCTAAGCTCGAGGCCATGCAGACCAAGCAAGTGACCAACATCGGCCGTAAAGACTACCTGGCTCACAGCTCAATGGACTTCTAAGAGTTCTTCATCAAGGGCAAGCCTGTCCTATGTTAAAAGGAACTGAGAAACAACTCTGAGGAAATTGTACAGTTATGTGTCATGTCATTGAACTAAGGAAGTGTATTTTTATCTTTACCTTTTATAGTTGCAGGTTTGATAGATTAAATGATTGGTTCCTTCCACCTTCTTTACATTTTCTTTAGTTTTTACCAGGTTCTCTCCTTCTTGTTGACGTGCAAGCCTTTGTAACACAGTATTTTTGCTACTCTGATTGTAAATAAAACCACTATAACTGTTCTTGTTGATTTATGTTTATCTGGAAAACCAGAAAGGTGTGGTACAGTTTTGTATGGTGTGAGGAAATTGCTTAAGAAGGCCGAATAATGCAAAGGGAAGTTTGACTCAAGAAAGCAGCAACACACACGTATTTTTCTCTTTTGCAATATTGAGCTGCCGATCAGAGATATCTTGTGTTTTACCCCTGTGAGGTCGACATTGGTAGACAACGATGCAAGACCTGTTGATGACGTAAAGGAAAGTGTTAGTCTAGTGGTATAGGAAGCCTAATTTTAACTCCTGCATGGTTAGACCTTGATCAAAGAGAAACTGTTGTATTAGAGAGAAAGATTTACACAACGTACAGAGACATGGATGTCATCTTCAAAGAGGGGATGCTGTACCTCCAGGGGGTCAGGTTTGGAAAAGTACGTTTTGATTTTATGCTTTATTTATGTAATATAGTGGCTTAAGTTACATTTTTTTCTAGTCAGGAGCTAACTGAGCAGCTAGTTTGAAAAAAACATGACACTAAACCTTTAAGAGGCATGATGTTGAGGCTCTATTTTACATCGAACAATACAGTGGGATTGAAATCTGCAGCGAAATCCGTCTTTGATTATTTCGTATATATCTTATTTCAGTGCTATTTGCTGGACAGTTACATATTTTAAGTTGAAACACTGATCTGTACTAAAGCCATAACCATTGGTGTTTTAACATTTAAAACAGCATCGATCAAGATGTCCTTAGTATCCCGCATTGCAGAAATTTTGTGTTTCTTCTCAAATAAAACACGAGCTGATCTTTAAGTCAGAGCTATGCAACTCAGTAATCTGTATTTCGTTGAACTATAACGTTGCACTGCGTACAGTAAGAACGTGTTTTGAAGGTAACGATCTACAAAAATGAATCCTCTTCCACACAGTTTTAGGTCTGAAGTAGACAGGATACAGAAGTGCAATCTTATGTGACTGTAGTGGTGACATATCCTTACAACTTATTCCTTACTTCTTACTGAAAGGAAGTGCTGTGTTGCTTACCCATGTCAGTGTTGATAATCTAAATCTTAAAGAGAGAAACAGTATCTTTAAAATAAAACTACACCTCTGTCTGTCTCCTAATAAGAGAGCAACAACTTTCTTCTACTCAGATTTTTAGTTGCTAGTATTTCTGTTCAGTTTTAGTGCCAAACTGGGTCAAAAGCTGACTAATTTAGACACCGATCTGTGAACTGACTGGTGTTATTTTGGGTCAGTATGATATGGTTTGTGAAAATCCCTCCGGTGTGCTTCGTTCTGCCCCCTCACGAACCAGCTGCTTTGTCACAATAGGTTTTTTCACCACGTAGGAGGAAAAATAATTTTGGTTGCAAATGGTCTTTCGCAAAAATTCAAATGCAGAGGGATTGGAAAACTATTTGAAGCGTCTTAAAATATTTTTTTATAACATGCAGCCAATAATGAGATTATACATGCACTGACTATGCTTTTCATAGTGGTTGTATTTGAGAAATAATGTACTGTAAGTGCACTTAAAGATTAATATCCAGAGGAGCAGTGTTTGACAAATGGTACAAAATGAGGCCTCTTTACTAATAATATAATTAGTGCTGTGCTCATCTGTAATTAAACTATCCGACTATATTTCATTTAATAGTTTCCTAAAGGCATCGTGGTTATGTCGAGCAGGAATCTAGTAATTTACGTAGCAGGTGAATTAGATACCAAATGTAAAGCGGCTCGCAGAGACCGAAACTCTTTCCTCTTTAGTCTTAACCCTTGTATGGTACTCGGGTCAAGTTGACCCGTTTAAAATGGGTTAGGGTACAAGTGTAATTTATTTCTACCTGAAACTCAATGGCCTTAGCTTATTTTCTGTGATAAACATGTACGAAAAAACACGTACACACATGCTACTACACCCCACGCTTTTACATCCTTCATGTGGGGACCTTCGGGTCAGTTTGATCTGCATACACAGGGACACACAGAAACATGAACACACACACACATACACAGACATAAACACACACACACAGATAATGCTACATTGTTATAATCTAAACACCGAGAAGCTGTTTGATCTCACCCTTTACCCTCTGTCATGTTATGTTATTCCATAACATTCTAACGCCTCGCACCTGCACATCAAAGAGATCAATACCTCTACATCACAGTGCAGAACCTTCCACCCTCATTGTGACCCATTTTGGACCCAAGGTATACCAGAGGATCTCAAATGTACTCATATCGTTGCCAGAGAAACAACAACAACAACAACAACAGTGTTTTTCATTCTTTCCTCTCTGTCATCTTAAACAGAGAACGTGGAGGAAAATATGGATGGTTCTCTTTAAACCCAGCTCCACGGGGGTCGGCCGCTTGGAGTTCTGCACTGTATGCGACAGTGCCGTAACTGACCAGAAGAAGGCTGGACGGCATAAAGCACCAGAGAGAAAGGTGGTGCGTCTAAGTGACTGCCTCAGCGTCACCTCTGCAAAAGAGTCATGCCCACCTGGGTGCACAGCTTTTTACTTGAACACCACAATGTGCACTTACGTCCTGGCCTCCGACACAAGCCAGGACTGGATAAGTGCCCTCTGTCTCCTAGCTTTCCAGGTAACACTGCTTTTCAGATTTTCCCTTTAGATCAGAGTTTGTGTTCTAATTTGGGGAAGGGAGGGATTGGTTGGACCCACAATCAAGGTTAGGACAATGAGGAAGTTAACTCGGTATCTGTAACTTCTGCCACTTCACTTCTCTAAATCATCTACTTACACAAGCTCTGCTCTTTCTTGCGTCTTATCCTCTTTGAAGTCATAAAACAGTGATAAGAGGGTGGTGTACACTCCATGTCATGTTTATCATGCCACTGTGTTTACAGAAGGTTCCTGGAGAATCGAGCAAAGGGGGTTTCGAGAGAGGAAATAGCTTGACCATGGAGGACAATGACCTTTACTTGTCTTGGAAAACTGGTAATACTCATCACCCTGTAAATGGCAGCTGATAAGTCAACAAGTAAAAATAACACTCAGTTCCAAAAAGTTTGGTTCGGATGTCTGCTGCTGTGGTTTGCATCAGAAAATTGGTTAACTCAATAAAGCAGTAAATTAGTGAATACAATATGAATGAGGAAAATTGACAGAGAAAAGCAAGGAGTTAGCAGCACACTTTCATGACATCAGCAGAAAAAAATGAATATCTGTGAGCACTGGCTATACAGCCAATAATATATTCAAGCATGAATGCTAGAATGTTATTAGCGTCAGCAAGCTGTGGCTTATACAAATTTATTTCTTTTTATTTCCTAAAGGATTACACACACTTCACCTAAAACATCCTGGCAGCCCAGGCATGGAGAGATTAGTAGAATGCAGGCGCATTTAAATCAGCCTCATTCGTATAGGAATGTATTCTGTGTACATTTATCCCCTTTGCTGATAAATGAATGCTTAAACCTCTTCTCAAGTCTACTTTCATTTGCATTAATGCTGTACTGGCCTCAGTGCGTGGCAATATTTAAGTGGCAAATATTTCCATGTCTTCTCATATTTAGATATTGACCTTCCTCCAAATATCTACAAAGTTACTGTGCAGAGCACCGAGGCTTCAAGGAGGTGCAAGTTATCCGGGGACTTTCTGATCTCTACAGACAGTGAGGCTGTGTTGTTGCTGGATGTCAATACCAGTCACATCATCTATCGCTGGCCATACAGGATGTTACGCAAATTTGGGCAGGTTGAGGTAAAACAAAATAAACATATTAAAAGATATGAATTGTATTGCATAAATATACAAATTACAAATCTGACATGCAGCTCGGATCATTTACATATTTTTTAACAAGTATATAAATGGATGTGATTACAGGGGGGATTCAGTATTGAAGCAGGCCGACGCTGTGAGTCAGGAGAAGGAATGTTTGTCTTCCTATCTAGGCAAGGTCCACATATTTTTCAGTTTATATCCAGGCAGTGCTTTGAGAAGAAATCCTTGGTGCAGCAGCTCAATGTCCACAGACGATCATTATCTGACCAGTCTCCTTTCCCTTTACCAACCATAACCAACCCACCAGCTGCTCCCTCAGCCTGCAAACCTGCAGACGTTTCTGCTGACTCAGATGACGAGTCTGACAACCACTATTCCACTATAAATGACTCTGTCAAGTGCAATTGGTCATCTCTTTTCAAAGCTCATCTCACCAACAGCAGGGAGGCTGTGGGAGCGGAAAGTGAGGATGAAGATGAAAGGTGTCGGTCTCTGGAGGCAATGGATATGGATAATGCCGCAGTGGACAGTATTTATTACAACCTGCAAAGAGATGTGCCACTGCGGCTGAAAGATCAGTTTAAACCTGAGGTAGAAGATTCACAGTGCATCTATTCATGTTTGAAAAAAGGTGAGTCCTCCTTAACTCCCCCCCTGCAGCCGTTGTCCTCAACCCTCCCTCAGCCTCCTCCCTGTACCCTTCCCCAATCTGTTTCCTGTCCTCTACCCAAACTGCGACTCCTTCTCCAGCCCCCTGTGAGTAACAACATCCAACCAGGGTACAATGAAGTGGATAACATGAAGGAGACGGAGGAGGGCGTCAGCTCCACTACCCACGTTACCCCCACAGAGCCCCTTGGCAGTTTTAAACACAGGCTAGCAGCAATCATTTCTAAGGACCTGGCAAAGTTCCAGCCACCCCTTCCCTCTGGACCCGGCAGCCTCACATTTTCTCAGTAGGCTATTATTTAACAGACAGAAGAGAATGAGTTGTTTTAACTATGATGGATTGTCAGAAAGCATAATTAGTTCATTTATTTCTTGTAAATTCCCACCTCTGCGGTGAGGTGTCAGAGGGGGCTTGCAGATGTTTATCTGTGTAGTCTGTTATGAAAAACACTTTCAACAGCTTTATTTTTGGATTGTTTTTTCCAAAAAGACAATTTAATTAGTTGCTGTTGCCTGCTACTGGAATGTCATATGTGTGCACTTTGATAAGCGGATAAGCCCCAGGCTGTTTAATGATGCAGATGTAGGTGAAGTATGCAGTTTTTTGGAAATAGCTGTGTCCTTATAACAATCAGTAAGATGTTTTTTTTTTTCTTCTTCTTCTTCCATATCCTCTGTAATCTAAGCCTTTTGTTACATACAAATGAAGTGGTTTAGCATCAGTATGGACGGAGAAGAACCACTGTGCTTGAAATATTTGTGGACATGTCACGCTTGAGTTTTCTTCACGGTAGAGGTGTCGAAATTGAAGTTAGAATACTGCAGTGCAATCTTGACTGAGATATGACATGTACGAAAAATAACTTCAAATGCACATTCAAGTCTTAAGTATATCTTTATTGTAGCAAAAAACAAAACAATCATAAAATAAACATATACATAAATATCAAAATAATCGTTTTGAGGCATTTAAACAACCAATGAGTGTCATTGGTGATGGTTTAGGCCAAGTTTAAAGTGCAAGACAAGGCCTTTGGAAGTTGTTCGTGGCCTTAATAAATTCATGATCATAATAATTGTTTTTTGTGTTGTCCCTGTGTTTTTTTTTCCTTCAAGGCAGTGCAACGTCTAAGCTATGACAGGAGATTATACGCAGAACTATCTCATCTCATTAACATTTCTACCAGCTGTAATATTTGCTTTCCTCGACACCGTCTATAAGAAACACTGCGGTATAAACTGGGAACCAGTTAAAAGTCAGTGGTAATTCTGCTGCGTTACTGTCTCCCATTCTGACTTTCCTCCGCGTCGCTGAGATGGGATGATTCCCCATCACTGCTGTTAGAAGAGGTCGTTGATTTACTTGACCCCAAATCTGATTTTGGTCCTAGAATGATAAAGTGCCCAACGGAGGTGGAGGAGTCTCTCTGCTCTCCGGTCAGCGGGTTCCCGGACTGAACGGTGCCTGCTGGACAGAGGGAGTGAATCAGATTCCTCCTGGAAGTCTTGTCCGCTGAGCCTGGAAGGGGACTCCTGCACTCCGGATGAACCACGCCGGCCAGGAGCTCGGACAGCTCAGTGATGTAAATCTGCGCCATTTGGAGGGTGTCATATTTAGACAGTTTCTTCTCGTTTTCAAGAGAGGGGATGACACTTCTCAGCTCGTCAAACGCTTTATTCAAGCCGTGCATCCTTCTCCTCTCCCTTGCGTTGGCTGCGACGCGTCTGTGTCTCTGGGGGCCAAAGTGGCTCGCCTTACCTCCCTCCCCTGCCATGTCAGGGTCTGACTCTGCGATACAAGCAGCGGACGCGCGGTCAGGTAGTTTGCTCATTGGCACAAGTTTGTCCAGTGAAAGGCCTGCGTCTGGAGATCCGTGCGCATCCCTCCTTGAAAACGCACGGAGTGAATTAGAAGAAATCCAAGTCTTGGAGTTGATGCCACTAATTGTACTAATTTGCGTCTGAAGCGTCTGGGCCAAGTTGCGCTGCTGCAGCAGAGTAAAATCCTCTGGGTAGTCTGGCCAGCTCGAAAGCTCTGCTTTTGCGGTCATCACTGTAACGGCCTGCGGTGGTGCTCTACGGGAAAAGGTCAAACAGAAGACTCTCGCTGTTGGCCTCGTTTCTGGAGTGTTTGCACTGCGCCAGCAATTTATACAGACTCCCCTCAGTCACCTTGGTGTCACTCCCAGCCCTCCAACAGCTCTGACAGCCCTGCAGCTTCAGGAGGCAGCAGCCAATCGCGCAATCCCCTCTGACCCTGTCAAAGAACAATTAGACAAAGCTCGACTTTTTTTTCCTCTATTGTGCATTGTAATTCAATCACGACCTTATTATTATCCTCGCACAGTGGGCCCCCTAAAGTATTAATCATTTAAGAGCGTGGCTTATATTTAAAACGCTTTTAAGTAAATAAAATGATCTGATGAAGTTGTTCAGTCTGGGGTTGGGAGCCTGTTGGCTTATTCATTATTCATTAAAATGAATTCATTTTAAACACCCAATTCACACATTTTAGCAACGCAATTACTGTTCATGTTTACTTTGTCTAAGAAAAATGGACTAATACTTTGTGTGCATTTTGGTTTGTTGGCTACAGTCATAAAACCGTATGCATATTATACTGTAAATCCCCTTATCGTCATCCATGGCCCTCCAGCAATGCAGAATAATACATTTCGACATCTTTCTCATGTGCAAAGGAACTGACTTCTTAATTGAGCCTGACTCTTGACGGGTCTGGCAGTGTTTAGGTTTGTTCTCAAACAAACAGTAAAAGGTGAACAATCTCATATTATTTGCAGAACAATAATAAAAAGAACAGGTGGGAGGCAAGCTTTGAGACACACCTGTCTACAGCAGAGCAATGGTAACTGATAAGTCGTCTGAGGGTAATTTATTAATCATTAAGCGTAAATCCAGGACAACATTACGCATACGGCTTCATGTAAATAAAATGGCACGCATGCATTGTTGTTGTTGTTGTAGTTTTTATTCTGTTTTTGTTTTGTTTTTCCCCCCAATGAGACCGAATCGAGATCGAGAAAGATTAAGTACCGGGCTACAAATTCTGGTTAGTTATGTGGCCTCCGTGCCTCTCAGCTGGTGTCCCTTGGCACCTCGCACAAGCTACACACCTCTGTCAGAAGCAAGTGTTCCCCACGTCTCCCATATGTTGCGCACAGTGACAACTCAGCTTTCACACTGACACTTCCCTCTGACACAAGAGCTAATCACTCATTAGACCATCAATTACAAGAGAAGAACCGGTCCAGCGTCACCAGAGACCGGTCCGGTGGGAGATCCGAGATGTCTGTAATGATGGCGACTTGAACAAATGTAGTGTCCGGTCTCTCTGTGTGTGTATTTGTGTGTGTCCGTCTGTGTGTGTGTGTCTGTGTGTGTGAGACAATCGGAGTCGAGCACTGGTAAAGAAAATCACCGTGACCTGCCTCTCCGCCAGCAGTTTAATGAGGCCTGTTCTTCGTTGAATAAATCGGCACGCTCTCCATCCCGGGGTGTCCATTCATTTTTATTTTTTTTTTTTGGCTACATGAATATTTCATTCCTTCAGCCCCACTGCCAGCGCAACAGCCTGTAACCCTGCGTGCAAGCTTTAAAAATGCGGCTACATTTCCCATCTGGTGCGGGGCGTGAGCGGGGAGTGGCAGCGGAGGCCGAGGAGGTGTGAGGAACATTTCTAAGGTCAACTTCTAGTGACCTTCTGCAAGAGAGAGACTGATGAGTCTCAACAGGCAGGAGATGGAAGGGGGGGGGGGAGAGAGAGAGACTACACGAGTTATGGCAAGCGAAGCTCTTATGGCAACTTTTAGGACTAGAAGGAGCTCTACTGGGAACCAATTAAGTTACTGCTACAGTTGGTCTTTATATGGAAAGTGCAAACAGCCTGTAGAGGAGCGCATAGGCAATTTCAGCATCAGCATCATTTGTAAACTAATCAATATCAGTAAATTGCTTCCTAAAACCCACACACTGATAAAACCAGCCATATGGGCAAACATCTAACAGCTCATTTGAATCTGCTGTCACTAGTTCTTGCTCAAGCTTACACAAGGAACAAGGAGTTCCTCATCTCTTGAACGTTTGTGTAACCAGCGGCGTATTTACTTGGGCGTCCTTCCAAGGGGCAGGTTCACCGAGTTATCTGGATAATGCCACGTAAAACCCAGAACCCACTCAGTATCAGGGTTAGATTTGAGGTGTGATTGGTTCCCAGATCCCTGAACATAAAAAAAAACAAAAAAAAAACTGTTGAATGCAAGCCTCTGGACCAATATGTCTGCAGTTAAGGATTTTGATTCATTGCCTTTACGTGGTTAAGAAGTTTAAATAATTGAGTCTGTGATTCTAAAAAAAAAAGAAAGATATCATGCTGTTCATATTTTGTCGCCATTCATCGGGTAAACGGACTAAACGCAAATACTTTGTACTGATTCTCGGCTACTCAAACCCAAGTCAACCACAGCTTCTCTTGACACGCACGCACGGTTGTGGTTTGGCTGCAGTTTCACTGTTATTAACAGATTAGGTTCATACACCTCCTACTGTCAGCGGTTGCAAATGACAAATCACACTGTTGGGTCCGCCGGTGAAAACTGCAGGGATTCTTTCATTTAACTCATGGACCGATAATAGAGCGACTGTGAGTATAGCTCCATTAATAATTCTACATTTTCTCATTGTTCTAATTTCTAGTAAATGAAGCAGGCCTAATAGTGAAATTAAACCTGTCCTCATTTCACTGGGGACGCCTTAAAACCTCTTCAATTATCCCTGGGGAAGTAGTTGGGAGAACTGTGGCCCCAAGCAATCTATAATTAATTCAACTCAATTTCCCAGGCCTGTGTATAGCTATATCTCCGTTTCTTAGTCCACGTCTTGCAACACCTTACGTTCGCACAAACCGCATACAGCCTCAGAAATGATGACAATAAGCTACTTATTATTGCGGCTCCGTATTTTATTTTATTTTAATTTTTTTTTTTTAGGGTAAACAGTCTATTTGGAATTGGCAGGGAAAAAAAACAAAAACAAACTAAAATGGGCTGTTGTAACGTAGGCTTAGGCGTGATGAAAATGACTGATGACCTCTTGTTTATGTCTTCAAAGGCACACTTCGTGTTATTTCCTTCCTCACTGACTCACTGGAGCAGACTGGTTTGCACGGTCCGCAGCTCTGCCCACTTGTCTCCTGTGTTTTAATTAAAGACCTCTTGATTTTTTTTTTTTCACACAATAGACTTCACCGGGAACAGGGAACCTCTTGGTGTTTTTTTTTGTTTTTTGTTTTTTTGTGGGGGGGGGGGTTTACAGTCTAGTCTGTAATTATCCCTCACGCACCCGAAGCTACGGAGGTGGTTTCGAGTGAGCAAGGGAGAAATTTTTAATGCCGGGGTTTCAGCCGCAAATTAGCACAATTAACGGCCTCATTAATTTGGGAAGTAGCCTAATACTCGTGTTAAAGTAACGGTTTATTAAGTAGGCCTTATCTTAAAAGGCTAATTGATGAACCCTATGAGCGGAGGACAATAAGAGGAGATTAGCCTACTTCTATGTCTCCAGCCCGGAAAAGAACGACTTCGTTTAATTAATTAAATTTTTTTTTTTTTTTTTTTTTAAACTCAGCCTGCATTTCATCGCGAGAACAGATGCGTTTTGCGCCGCGGTTTGGCGGTTAAGTGGAGGGAAATGTCGCGATGCTGCGCGTCTGGAGGCTGCAGTTTTTAAACCAAAGACCCGGGG
>JAPQRN010000002.1:20206899-20218655 GCA_037367275.1 Coranthus polyacanthus
GAGAGGGGGGGGGGACAGGGGGACAGGGGCGACCCCGGGGTCAGCAGTTTATTCACCAGTGCGTGACGGGGGACAACAAAGCACGTCCTCAGTCCTTTTGAACGCAGGGGTTAAAAGAGACTGTAACTTTGTAAGACACGCGTCTGTGTAATAAAATACTGCCATGTTGAGTTAAGCAGATAGGTATGCAAAAAAATGTAGGCATTAAGCACAAACTTCTAAAAGGATGCTTCCGGTGTCAAAAAAGTGTGTTTTTTTTCTCCACTTTATCTCATCCTGTAAAAGCTAAAGATAATACGAACAAAGTAAACGTTTATTCTAATGGGATATGGACATAAGAATCTACATGGACATTTTTTTTTTCTCCTTTTCTTGTCACTTTTGGTCTAATTGTCATCAGTCCTAAAACAGTGATTAATTGATGTTAAAAGAATAGAGCGTTCTTTTAATTGGCTGGTGGTTTTTTTTTTCCCCTTCATGAATGACAGGCTAAAGAAAAAAATGCAGTTTTTGACCGAGCTCTCTGCTTGTACCGGCGCACCATATGGCAGATAGGCAAGTGTGGAGTAGGCTGCAAAACACCCAGTCCATCAAGAGAAGAAGAAAGACTCCCAGACACTCCAGCATCAGGGACTCTGAGAGTTGTCAGCAGACGATAAGCACTTACAATGTGCAATGGATGCTCAGGCTATTGTGCTTGTAATATCGCCTTTACATAAAGCTTTGATGCACACACGAGCGCACAAGTGGACTAAACCTATTGGGGATCTATTTCCAAAGATTTGGATATATTTTAAATAAAATGTTGTGTTCAGAGAATAAAAAAAACCACAAAAAACCCACCACACTACACATTGAATCAGAGACTTGTGTAATTAATAAAAACTTTGCGAGATCTTGCTTCACACTGTGCGATTTTACTCCAGTGTGGTTATGTAATATTGTAATCCCGTAATATGTTTCCCAGTGTATTTGATCCTACAAATCTGTAAATAAGGTGGAAGTAAGGTACGTTAAAACACCACCACATAGTGAAATGCACACATGCAAGTGAGTTATCTTGACATGACCTCACATGACTTTCTGAAAAGTATCCCTCGCAGGACCATGGCTCGCTTATATTTAATCATGTAGGTATTATTTATTTTTCTGGTCACTCGTGGACTTTAATTTTGCATCATGTTTTTATAATTAAGCATTGCATTTTAAAATATAATGACCTCTGAGATGACAGATTTCCCCCACTTGTTTGTTTATTTATTGGATGGGAGAGATATGTTTTTTAAAATCTCATGTGAATGTGTTCAGCAGACTGTTTGCTGAAACCTGTTAATGTGATCAGATGAGCAGAAACAAATACGACATTTAAAGACAAAATCATTAAATCGCGGATGCGGATGCACCTGCCTCAAAGAAAGTGAAAATCAGATGAAATAATTCAATTTCAGTAGAAGCCACTAGATGGCGACAGCACACAACATACTCACCTCAGTCATCGGCGTTAATGAAAACAAATATTAAAGGTTTCTTTTCAATCACAGAATCAAATGAAACACTGTGGTTGAAGAATACACCAAGACGCTCAGACAATAATCTAAATGATCCTTTAAGTGAGGACAGGTTTATTTGCCAGACAAATCCTGCAGGGGATAGGCATTTGTCTGAGAGGGGGAAATCTCTGGAGGCTTCTGCAATGGTCAACAATCAGAAAACCATTTACTGTGAGGATAAAGATGTGTATCTTATCATAATAAGGCCTTACTCAGTTCATTGGGGATTACATCCCACATGACACAGACAACAACATGATGCGATTGTATCCTCAGCCCATCAGCTTCTATTCTTAACCCGACTCAGTTGAAAAAAGATACCCCAGAAAACTTTCCCCATTCTGACCCATCTCTAAAATAGGAAGGAATCACGGTCTGACTTGCTTTTTATTATCATATACATTATCAGTGATAAAGTAAACCTTGATAGACCACGTTTCAGCTCAAACTGAAACCGTCTTTTAACCGCTCTGACCAGTAGAGAGCAGTAGTGCTCTGTGTGTTAATGCCAGACGCATGCAGAGCAGCGTGTAGCTGTTAGTCAGTTAAAATGAACAACACTCTGTCCACTGACCTCTCTGACCTTGCAGACTGAATTAAGCCTGCTACACAAAGTGGAAGCTGTTATGAAGTCATGTGGACATCCTCGTATTATGCGAGCATGTTTCCAATAAGTGATCCTTTGAAAGTGCGTGACCTTCAATGTCTTTAGTGCCTGTGAAGTCACTGAACTGAACCGAATTGATGCTGGACAACTCACATCTTCCTTATGTCACTCACGTCGACTTGATATCCCCACCTGTCTATTTTACTCTGAAAGATTTGGAAGCGTGCTACCCAACTTTATGGAGTGCTCTGATGGAAGTAAAGGACAGCCTTTTAAAAATGATTATGACTATCGTGATCACAGTCAGAGGGTTAGTCCAGCGAGATTATTTCATTAGATGAGTGTTGACAGCCACAACCAACTTCAATTATAATCATGTGATCCCTGTAATTTGGCTGTAAAGATCGCTCATCATCCTTCAGTATGGATTTTCTATGGTCGATTAATGTAATTGGATTCACGGATGTCTCAGTCTGAACTGACATCTGAGCTGATGTCAGCAACAGGCTTTATCTTTGCTCTTTTGGCTTTTAGCGATGAATTTCGGCGCTGTACGTGAAGCGCTTGTGTGGATGGAAAAGAGAAGGGAAACAAGTATTTACTGGCCGACGACATGGCAGCGTGTCCACTTCTATGCGGGGCCAAGTATAAATAACCTTCGTAATGAAAAGAACAATTTTCAGCACCTGCCTGCTAATTGTTCCCATGCTGACACATTGGATTGGTGTGATCTCTCCTTTTAAAGCACTAACTTCAGATAAAGCGGGTGTGATATAAGAGTGGTAAGGAGAGAAAAATGAAAGGGGGGGGGGGGTGAGATTTCTCATGGTGAGCTGCATCTTTGACTGAGCAGGGCTGATTTGCTGTTATAATCCTTCAGCGATTTCCATCTGTAATGTGAGCTGGTAGGGGTGCCAAATGCTCACATGCTGGATCTAATTGAAGAGGTAGCCATGGATCAGACATGGCACTGCAGTCCGTGCCTGCTGCCCTCTCCTCGCCGTCCTGAACTTACAAGAAGACATAATGATGACGTCATAAATCTTCTTGCTTATCCGGGATGTATATTCCCTTACCTGGGGCTAAACTGAATGGAAATCATTAGCAACGTATCCTTCATTGTGATCCTCAGCCTGCAAAGTGCAAGTGTGGGTTTCAGCTGAGAGTGCCATAGGTGAGGTTCTTGCTATAGGAAGCAGTAAATGGAGATGGATGAAACTGGCGAGCCAAAGGTGAGAGGTGAGAATAATAGGACTGCTAGGAGCTGGAGTGTGGGTGTGAGGTGGCAGCTGCTGTACAGGAACGAGAGGTATAAAAGATATGCTATTCCTGTGATAGCTCAATTATTTGCACAAACAACTCTCCCTCTAAAGCTCGAATCGCAAAATCCTCCCAGCCTGAAACGAGCTCCGAATCGCGCGCTGCATCGTGCATTTTCTCGACACCAAGTTGTTTTTTTATTTACCTACAAAAGAGAATGTCCTGTCCTGCCGCATTAAGATTACGCGATAGATGGCAAACTAAATTATGATTGTATGATTTATTCTGTTGGAGATGTAAAGTAAACTGACAGACCGCCAACACTGCTATTAAGAGCTGACTAACAAGCCTGTGGACTGAACCTAATTCCCCGAAATATTTTGCTCTCAGCCAAACCAGATGTTGAATAGCAAAACCTGTACGTGTGCACGTAATGTTCATCCGTGCAACAGCTTGTCTTGTTCTGAACAGAGTGAAAGATTTATCCTTCTTTAAGTCAGTTTCCAAGACAACATAACATACACTGCTTTAATGTGCATAATGTGTATAATTTAAAGTTTAAATTAAATCGCACAAAATGAAAACGAGAGTAAGCGTAGCTGAAGCAGTGAAAACAGCAACACGAGAGCTTTTACAGTCTCAGTTATCTGTTGTTGGGCTTGACTGAGATCCCATGACAGTGGCTGTTAGAGATTTTATTATTTTACAGCCTAAGTATCATATTATGGCTTTTTATTGTCCTCACAGCAGAAAATTGATTTTGCGTCCTGGGCTGAGGTCCGTCAGCGACATGAGGTATCACACACTGGATAGCAACCCAAACACATCACAGAACATGAAGAAAAAACCTTACACGTGATACAATAGTTTAGAAATAAAAAGTGGCCGAGGACATCTGCAGGGCATCAGTAAAGCAGGAGGGTGGAAACACAGAGTGGAATCATAGCTCTTGTGTTTTCTGGCTTTAGGCGAGGCTTGTTTTCCCTCACTCTCACTCATTCTCGCACACATGCTTGCACACAAGTCTACAATAAAGTATCCACGATCAAAAACATAAGAGAATGCTGTTTGACAGCAAATTTTCACTTTTCTTTGACAGCCATTGTGGGGCTATGAGCTTGTGAAGGGTGAGTGGCATCCCTGCCAAGAATAAAGGATAGTTATTAAAGAAAAAGACCATGGAGGTACTGCTGAAGGGAGACGGGGTGCACCACAAGCCTGGCATCCCAAGGTCAGAAGCAGTGCCCTCTGGCAGGAAGTGCTGTGAGGAATGGCAATGTCAGTCAGAAACCTCCCTCACCTCCTTGAACCTGTCAATTTGCCGGCAATAATTAATCTCTCCCTGGTTAAATATAAAGATTGTAAATCACAGCATGATCCGGCACCATTAGGGGGCCTTCATCTGTCAGCTGCAGACCTTGGCTAATGGCCCATTGTAAGCAGCGCACTGGCTGAGGCGGCACACCGGCCACCTACTGGCCCTCCTCATCATTTGTTTCTCATGGAGGCAATCCGCCTCCAACTAGCAGAATCAAGAATCATCAAACCGCAGGCATGCAGACCCCGGGATTAGACCACCAAAAGTCATTACTCACAAAACCCATAACACACACCACTTGATAGTGTCTTTTGGTGAAGAATACAATATAAGTTTTAAAAGTTGGCTGTAGTAATGGTTAAAAACCTCGTGTGTTAAGTTGTGCAAATTCTCTGTATTAGGTGTATATTCATCTACAGCATAATGTATCTTTTATAGCTTTTTAATATATTAGACAGATTCTTTTGTTTATACATTCAAATACATGGTATGTATTATTATAATGAGGGCTTTGTGCTTGTGTTTTCTTGGATGGAAATGTAAATATTTATTAACAACCTTCTTCTAATAAGCCACCATGTCTACAGTTATCTTAGAATCTGAGATACAAAATAAAGGTTAAGTACAAGGTTAAGTTAAAGTTAAGTAGACTGCATTTTTTTTTTCATCCCTTGATAACACATTCAAGTCATTATTACATCCTTATTACCTTCTATAAAATATTATTAAATTATTATGTACATGAAAAAAGAAAACTGTTATGATAGAAACATATCCACATACAAACATGTCCATAGCTAAACAGCATTAACGTACGCGCAAATAAAATCCATCTCCATCTTTCTGCAACATCTCACATTTTTACACATGAAATAAAATAGGTGGCAGACCTTTCCACAAAAAAAACTTTGTTACACTTTAAGATTTGAGCTCAGCATATTCATATCTGACAGTATCAAACCCTGCACATCTACCATTATTCACAGTGAAGGTTAAAGAATGAATGAACAATAAGCAAACCGCAGTTTTGTGCTGATGGAGACTTCAACCATCACCTTCAGATCACTGTAATACACTTAAACACAAAACACTACACGCGTAGATGTACAGTGTATTTTTATTCATGAGCAGATGCACTGATTTTATGCAGAGAAGTGTTTTACTGTAGTGTTTTATAGGGGGCCTATGCAAAACAATGCCATCGACTTTTAAAAATGAAGCAGCCTCGCAGTTGTGCGACTATCACAAAGAGGTTTACAGAATTAACCGCATGGCTTACACACTATATTACCTTGTGATCGGTTGCGGTAATAAAATAGAGCATTTCAAGCTGTTATGCAGGCTGTTCATGGTCAGCGTTGATGGATAATGAGAATAAAATGTAGCCAATGAGCAAAGTAATGTCCGTGTGTCCTTCACATGTACGCACTGAAGTGTGTTGCCTCACTTCAAATTCCTTCCCAGATTGTCCTTGCTTTTTTTCATAGTCCCAACTGTGGTCAAATTGAAAAGCAAACCTACAGTTGAGTTTTTAATTACTTGTACACAGCTCTGTGACCCACTTCACGGTGATCATTACACCACTGCACTGTTGCTTTCTGCCGAGTACCACTTTTTGAAAAACTTCCCTCACGTCCCTTTGGACTCAGCATTATATCAACCATAATAAAGTTGTTTGTTTGTGTGCTTGTAGGGGGTAAACTCTGCGATAGTCTTTGAACGAGCTGTTAGCACTGTGCACTGTTGTGCTTGTTAAATGCTTTGTTGGAAGTTTGACACTCAGCTTCTCAGGCTGCACTCGACGCTGCCGACGGTATCCTTAAGTCATGAGGCTGTTTCATGCTGAGCCCCCATGGGTGAGGGAGGGATGACTGGATAGCTGTAGAGGCAAACAACAAATGTGAGCGCACACACACTCGTGCACACATACACAGTCACCTTTAAAGTGTATAAGAGCTCCCTGATGCCAGTGCTGCCATACCGCATGACTAATGCAGCCCGCAAGTCACTGTTTCTCCTCGCTGAGTCCCCAAGAGCTGAATTAATTGGCTGTCATCATGGTAGCTCTCACTTTCACACACTGACACACACTCACAAGCATGGGATGATCAAGATATAAATAAACTGAGTCAACCTGGCATTTAAGTGACATGCAACCATAAACACTTTGTGCAGCATTCAATGACCACCTCATACATTGGAATTCCCGTAAAGCATACGGACCCTGAAATGCACATTAGCAGAACTGCCAAGTGGTAGTATAGATAGGTCACATTTACAGTAAACACTCTGGGAAATACTGTTAATCTTGCCAGGAGTTGGAAATAGATCTATGTTTTAAGTGTGGAGGAGTCTGGGGGCGATTAGCTTAGCTTAGCATAAAGATCAGCAGCACGGGCAAACAGATAGCCTACCTTCCAGCATCTCTAAAGCTGACTGATTAACATATTCTGTTGTGTTTGTTTAATCCATTAAGAAACAAGCTATTTAAGTAAGAGGTTTTGGAGCAACCAAAAAATAGTTAGCTTCCACATACTGTCATCTTTATATTATTGTTTGTGTGCAAATTATATAAATGAAATACACTGAAATAATGAGTTTTAAAGGTTAGTTTAGGCGTTAGCTTATGGAAATGCAATTGCTTTTGCAAATTTGTGTTACATTACACTGTTTTAAGGAGACAGCAGTGTTAATATTTCTAAAATCAGAACTTTTTGTAGTGGCTGTAACAAGTGGAAGCAAATACAGAAATACACAGGGCACGTCTTCTTTTTTAAGAACGGCAAATCAAATGTACCAATGTCAGTCTTTATTTAGATTTTACGGAATCGTATCTTACGTGATGATATGATTTCTAGTCATTTTGTTGGTGGTCTTTTGAGCATTTGGGTGCCCTTAGCACAATTCCTTTGCGGTGCCCTCCCTCAGAAACCCTCACAATTACACAAAAACCTAAATAAGTAGTTGTGGTGCCTAAATTAAAACTGGAATAAAAGAAAAAACACATGCGACTAATTGAAGCCTGGTCGCTCACACAACAGTCCAGAATCATTCTCATTGAGCTGCAGCATATTGAGATCAGAAGGACTTGAATTACAGATAAAATTAAACACTGTACGCACGCATAAATGTATCTTGTATTGCCTATAATGATAATGGTGTAAAGTGTAGTCGTGCTTCATCTTAAGGGGCTATGTGTAGTATGTCTACTTTAAGATATTCAAAAATGACCTGAAATTATTATTAGAGTGTTTACGATAAAGAGTTCTGACATTATGCCAAAAATGTTAATGTATTGTATTGCAGTTCTCCACTGAATTTAGTCTGGCCCACTGGATAATAATAATACTGGCTATGCGAGACTTCACTAAATGTAAACACAGGGACGGGCCAGGGTGTCACTGTGACCACTAGAGTGAGTAGTGAATCACTGTAGCCTTGAGTCTGCCGGTCTCCCAGGGCGTTGAAAACTAACGCCAAGGGGTCTCGACCAAAGCAGCAGAATGTGACGAGATTAGAACCGGAAAGAAACAACTTCCAGAGTCAAAGAAAGTGACATGGTGATTAAAAAAAAAAAATAGAAGCCACATTGCTTTTCCTCACTGGATGCAGCTCTAAAATAAAAGAGTGATGTTTGATGCTGAAATCACAACGTTTTCTCTACACTGGTGAGTTCGATTATGAAGCTTATGAAGGTATAAAGTTATGTCATGTTTGCTGAGTTCGCCGTTTGTTGATACACTAAACTGGGACAGTTCTGACCTTGTTTGGACAGTTCAAAACAGATCTTTAGTGCGGCTACTGACAACACAAAACTTATGGTGGTGATTTGCGGTTTTGCTGTAGGTGTTTTCTTGCTAAAAACAGAGCTAAGCTAACAGAGCTGTAATGTAAACTATCGGCTGATGCAGTACGCGAAGATTATAAGACAACAGTGTTATTTTGACCGGAGTTTTTGTTTGAAGGAGAAAACTTGATGACACCTCAACACATATGTAGGTTAGGTTTCACACTTTACTCAGTGAGCGATACAGACGTAGAGGTAATTCGGTGGTGGTTTTGGTAGCCGCGAGTGTGTTCTGGGATGCGACTGCCTCCTGCTGTTGGTAGCTGGATTATCTTTTGAATATCAATACATACATGGAAGCCCTCTAAATGTAAGTAATTCATGATTACGATAATGATCATTGGGCTGTTTTGGTGCAACCTCCAACACAGCGCCCTACGCATACTGCATGATGCTCGTAATCGTAACGGCTATCACTGCTATCACTAAGGTATGATATTTGCAGTTCAGTTACTTATAAAAGTCTAAACTCTGAGGAGAAATAGTCTTCCTTTCCCAAAAGATTAAACAGTTCCTATACCTTTTTTGCATACTGTATATGTTCTCATCAGAAGTCGCGATGGATCCCTTTAAGGAACATATAGTAGACGGTAAGTTTTGTCTCTTTTTATACAGCACAAAAAAACATTACCTTTTAAAGACCTTTTCACTTGAACAAAATGCACTTAAAAGACAAAGAGCTCGCTCCCTTTCTATTCGTCTTGAACCGTAAACAATATTTGTGTTCCTCATAGGTTTGTTCAGACTAAAAGAAAAATGTGTCATCCCGACCCTTTGCCTGTGTGCCATGTAGTATAATATCCTGCCTGCCTGAAAGTGATTCTTTTCAAGGGATTTCATTTTTGTTCAAAGCACTGATCATCGGTTTAATGTTGGAGCCGAGAACTTTCCCGTTGGACAGTGACAGCGATGTGTTGTGACGTGTGCATTACTTCTGACAGAGAGGGCTTTACCTTTTAATGACCTCGGGCTTGTTTTACTCATGTATGTGGGCTCATGTGTGCGTGTGGAGGAGGGTTTGTTCTGCCTTTCTCTTTGTCCTCAGAGCTTTCCTTGCCGTAAGACTCCAGATGTTATCGTCTGCGCATTTGGGATGAGACTGAGCAGTCAGGTGTGAGCGAGGACTTCAACAACAGGATCTAAACGAAAAGAAAGCCCTGCCATGTGCTGTTACATGCTTATGGGTTTACAGCTTTTTAACAGAGGCAACAATTATCAGCAAAGTTGTGTCTCGGCTTTGTTTCAGCAGCGCGTTGCTCTTTTGCTGCCTGATTAAGTTGCAGATGCTCAAATAGGCATATTTTGGATGTATTTTAAAGGGAATTTTGAATGATGTTTGACACACCTACTGAAAACATACTAAGACTGTCCATAATTTATTAACATGTGACAGTAGAGAATGGTAAAATGAAACACACTATGTGGTTATGTGTTTAATAATAGCTGGAAAAGCATGATTTAACACATATAAAGCCTCCATCTGATAAAGAACTGATGATAAAGAGAGTAATTTATGACCTGTTTTGCAGTTGTCGGTGTCCTGTCAGCAGTTTTACAGATGCCTCTTATCATTCTGGTCTACAGGGAAAATGCTTTTTGGTGCCGCAGGGGATTTTTTTCCGCTGCAGTACCGCCAGTGGCCACTGATGAAATCGGTGACAGTTCTGAGTGGCGGAGCAGTATCAAAGATGATCTAACTAAAGAGGGAAGATTCCAAAAGCCGGGTGTAAACACATCGCAGCCTTGGGGTCTTCAAAGGGAGACCAGAGGCTGTTCTGTTTGAATGGAGTCCTGTGGGAGAAGTGGCTCACTTCCCTGAATAAACAACTATTTTGTGAAAACAGTTGGTTTCATAACAATCAGACGACCTCTATGCTGATCTTTAACGTGTTATGCGTAGATTAGTTGATTATGAAGCTGTCAGGTAACATCTCAAATGAACTAAATGGTCGTTTTGTGAGACAAGGGACAGTTTGAGCGTTGCAGGGCACGTTAACAGCAGCTCTACAGTCTGTCATGGAGCTGATCACACATGCACTTTTGTCTATTTTCTTCTTTATATCATCAAAACCAAAGTTTAAAAGTAGTCAAACTCATTAAGGACATCGGGAATCTCTACAGCTACAGCTGGGAAATATGCTCTGCTGTACCACAAGGCTGACTGTTCTAAATACTAGGAGAATGTTAGGATACCATTGAACTGAACTTAAAAGTTTAAGCCGTGGGGGTTTTTCGTAATGTTTTCATCAGTGGTGAAACAACCGAGATGGAGTCTTTCCTCTTTAGTTGGATCATCTTTGGCTATATCCAGTTCTCTCAGTGCACCCATGGATATAGTGCATCCCACAATACATTATGATCATCATTTTCTGCTTTTGTTTGATGGCAGGTTGAAGTTAGCATGTAAGGTGAATAACCGCTACCTAATATGCCTTTGGAGTGTGGGCCAGAGTCTATTAAAAATAGTATAGCTCAGGAAATTTAGACATAAATGGCCATGTGCCACCGGGGAGACGAGTGATTACACGTGTAAGTAGATAAAACTGCTGTGGTATGATTTGCTGTGACATATTTTCATACAAATGATGCAGCACATAGCACACTCTTGCAGATTAAAACACTGAAATGAGCGAGCTAGTTAACACTAGGTAGGAAACAGACACCAGCAAGTGATGTGAACAATCTCATATCTAACAAACAATTTCACTCAGATTTCTTTGTAAAAAATATAATGTAAACCTCTGTAAGCGTCTGCCAGCAACTGCTGAGTAATTGTCCGTTGTCTGTTTCCTTCCACTTCCGATGACCTCTTAAGTAAATCGAGTTAACAAGCCAACAGATTATGTGGTTCAGAGGAGTCTCAGGGTGCTGAGAAGTTGCTAAAGAACCTTTCAGCAGTGATGACTGGTTGAGGGCTGGTACAGATGTGACTCCAACTCATGTCCAGTGACTCACTAGCAGCTGGACATTAGCAGCATGACACTGGTAATAGGGTGGCCACTTCACTGGCGGCCAACTCTTTCGTTTCACCTCCGCAGAGCCCAAATGTGCTAATCCACTTATCTTTCATCATGACGATGAAGGCAGTTGACACCACTTATAAAAAAATCGAATGATAAGATTTAATCTCGTTATCTTGATAGCAGTAGCGGCTGGTGCTAAACAAGACTGGGG
>JAPQRN010000002.1:20226504-20237804 GCA_037367275.1 Coranthus polyacanthus
CCCCCCCCCCCCCCCCCCCCCCCCCCCCCCCCCCCCCCCCCCCCCCCCCCCCCCCCAAGAGAATGAACACAGCAGTTATGAATTTATGCTGATAATGCTTGTGTTGACATGTCATAAGCGTTTGATTTTAATGTTTGACTAAAGTCCGTCTGTTTATTGGGTTTTTTTTAACCTCATGTAACTCGCAGGGTTCAAGCCACAGTCTCCCAGGTGGGAAGCCCACTGTTTATGCACTTGACCACAGAGCAGATGCTATGTTGGAGCTCTACGTTACCTATGTAGCCAAATAGCCAAGTGGCGTAAACTACAGTCCCTGTGTACAACACGGACGTAGAGGAGACTAAACAGAGATGTAACTAAACAGAAATGTGAAAAAACTTTGTTACCGGCGACATTTGGAGCTGGTTAATCATCTGCTTTACGTTCATTCTGATCCTGAAAGCGTCCTGTCTGGATCTCACTCAAGGCCACTTGGCAAAGCAACGAAAATCATCCAATCACATAAGGACAAGAAGATAACAACAATTCGGATTGGCTACAGGTGATTCCTCCAATGAGAGCACAGCCTCATGTCACCTGTTCAATAGAAAGTTTCACATACACACTCATTTGGCCGGCGTTTTGTGACCATGTGAAATGAAGTAAATACAGTCAAAAACAACTTCAGTAAATGCTGACATGAACTACAAGACAAGAGTATTATATCATAATTATGTAATCATTTTTGCTATAATTAATATGTTTAATTGTATGATTAAAAAGCTCATGTTCCCCTGTGCTCCCTATGGAGCAGCCTCCGCTGCTTGATTGGTAAAACATGTTTTAAGACAACATGCCTCACGAAGAATGAAAATCATCACTCTCTTTTGTATTTTTTGACCCAGCTGAGGACTCAAGGTGCTGTGCGGATGAGAATGATGTATCACTATATCTTTTAGTTGTGAGAGGCAGAGAAATATTATCACATTAACAGTAGATTTCCATTTTCCATGAATAATTTCTTTTCTGTTCCATTTTGCCGCACATATTTCATCCTTCAGCACAACTGAAGAAAACTATATAATACCAGTGACTCTGCTTACCAATAAATGATGATTTACTGTTGAAATGAAACATGAAACATGCCTGAAATGTGTCCTCTGGAAATATTCCTACCAGTTCACTGTAATCACACATTCTGACAAGCAGCTATTTCTATTCTATTATCAGCACAACAATCAATGACAATGGTCGAAAGTGTCTGCTGGATGTCCTTTTAGTATTTGTTTGTTTTTCTGCCATATGTGCTGTGACAGCCCGGCAATGTGAAGATCCCCCTCATTGTTATTCACACAGTATAATAATATTTGACAACAGATTTCAAGAAATTAAATCCAAGAAAACAGGCCACGGGTGGGTGATAATAGCACCTTTCTATTGATGGGGCTTTCACACAGATCAAAACTTAATGGGCTTTATAATTAACAGTGATGATTCCTCTTCCCTCGGTTTAGCCTTTGTTGGGGAAAAACAAACTAGAAGGTTGACATTTCTCAGATTACTTCCGATTGATCTTGCTCATCCTACTGTGAGCGCTAGAAAGGCTAACTAGCTTTGCCTTTGAACTGTGGACATTCACAGACTCTGGCATTCAGGAGAGACGACACTGATAAGAAGACGCCTTATTAAATGTGTGTGGTTTTCTGCATAACATGCCGCACACAGGTGCTGTTACACTCGTTATTATTAGTAGAATTAGGAAGATACAAACCTCATTGCTCATTTCAATTCAATGTTTTGTTTTGCTCCTTGGCTTCAGTAATTACTCTTTAGCTTAATATGTCCTCTCTTGAAGGGGTTTTTCAGTATTTTAGTTTTGCACTTTCATGTTAGAAAGGAAGGAAGGAAAGAAAGATGAAGGACGGAAAGGAGGGTTTCCCATGAATGGTTTCAAAAACTCTGGATCCTAAGTGATCTCATTTAAATCAGAGACTTCATCAAAATGTTCATGCTCCCCCAGTGTGCGCAAGCTTTTGTTTAAAATGTTTACTTTGCAATACTCCTCCAGGGCTGTTTTCACAGGCTAAACAGCGTTATTCTCCCTGATGAATATACTGATCTTTATGTGTAAAAAAAGATCAGTGGGAAAACTTAAAACCGGAGAGAGAGAGAGCAAAACTTTCCGACAGGTACTGTACAAGTCTCTTTTCTGTCAAGGATGTTCATGTGTGGAAGATACAGTTAATGAAAAAAAAAAATGTGTCAAGCATTAGAGCAGGTAATAATCACACAAGTGCTCTTTGGTGAGGGGATGAAACATCCACACTTAACCAGCAGATGTGAGCCAAAGGATGTGCCTTGCCAAGACACAGCAGAAAGATTAAAAAGCCTCTATTACATGGCGCATTCACAAAAGAACAATATAACATCGAAAAAGCATCTTTTAGCCATCTGGCTTTCATCCAGCAGAAGAACTAGGCCACAAGACGGCTTGCTTTGTTAGCTCAAGTTCATTCTGAATGTAGAGGCTTTAATATTGGTAAACCGCGGCTTTATTACTGACATCAACAGGAATTTTTTACACTTCCTGTTACTAGATGCAGAAACAGGCAGCCCTTTCATTTGCTTTCTTGCGTTCACTTTTAGCATGAAAGCTTCGTTTTCTCAAACCTTTAGCAACATGAATTTGGCCACCAGCTTTCTGAACAGTGGCGGAGCATCTTGTTATTTACCCCCACAGTGTATTAAAATGCCAAGCAAGGAAATCATAATGAGTTTTTGAATCATGGTTGCTGACCAAAAGTGGGAGGCAGCAACTGCAATTTCCATTTTCATTTCAGAGACTCAGAGAAGTGCCTTCTCTGCTACATGCAGAGTCTTTTTTTTTCCCCCGTACATCTAAGATATTGTTTTAGAAGTAATTAGACTTTATGCTTGAGCGATTCCTTGTTTTAATTAAATGAAACTCAGACCGTACAAGTGTGCCAAAACTATTTTCAAGGAATGAAGACTAGTACAGAAATAAAACAAGAGATCTAGATATTGATTTGTCTGGAAGTGTTGGAGATGACTCTCCTGGCTTTCCATCTGAGGTGGCTCTTAACCCAAACAATGACAGGGTGAGAACCTGCACTACAGACAACAAGCACCGAGTACAGACCAGCCAGTAATGAGCTGTGTCTTGCCTGTCTTTGTATTCTTGAAAGAAGAATTTTGTTTCTCTCTCACACAGCCCTGTTTCCCTCTTGTTCCCTTTAGATGCTACTCTTAAGAAAATTGCTCTCATATGAAAATAGCACGGCATTCTTTTGTTCCTCCAATAAAAGATGTAACAGCTGCTTCTCAGGGAGTGAATTCTAAATGAGCCTTGGCATTGCCCTCCGCTGTCAGATTCCACAATGACCTGGACTACTCCTGCTTCCTGCCTTCCCTCTCCCACCTCCTTCCCCTGTCATCCCCTACCTCTCTCCTCTTACTCCCTCTCCTTAAGATAAGCCCCTAGTGTTGGCCGCGTTGACAGGGCTTTCTCACTCGAATGCAGCCAGAGGGAAGCTGATGTGTCCCGGGCCGCAGAAGCATCACGCCATGTGATGGCACCTCAGTCTCTGCTCTCATCACAATCCACAAGTCCCTGATGTGGAAAGAAAATAAAAAGAGGAAAGCTCCTCAAAGAATTCTTCAACAATTACTGCTGCAGTGGGTGGCACTGAGGTGAGGTCTAACCTCCTCAATGTGTAGTCTGTCCCACTTCTGATTACTGTTGTCACTCCTGATTGCTACAGATCAGCACCAGGTGACCCCAGGGACATGGCAGAGACCAAATCCCAAGCCGGTGACCGTCTGAACCCTCGAGTCAGGGCAATTTAGTACCAACTCTCATGCCAAATAAATGATTCATGCTCTGTAAAAACTTCTGATTGTCAGAGGAAGATGGAAAATTGTGTTTGGGAGGTTTATCAGCATGAGGGTAACAGGAGGATATGATTATTGAATGAATGCATCATACATTTCTGAACATACCATGTGAAACAGGGAGATATGGAGCAGGGGAGGGGGAGCAATGGAGTAGAACAGTGAAGATGTGACAGAATCAGGGGACGTGTGAAAAGGGAGGAAACCAGGCTGTGAAAAGATATTTAGGCCACACTGGGTTTTTTTAATCACTCGCACAATATGCAGCATGTCTGCTTCCGTGGATGTCCAGCTGCTGCTGTTCTCCTGGGTAACGCAACTGCAGTGACATTATGTTGTGACTCCTTATGCAGAGCATGCTATTATTTTCCCAAAGCAACAATCTCATCATGCAGCGTTCCTAACGAGCAAGCTAAGAAATCCCCCAGTCGGGTTTGTATTTTTCCAGGATTTTATAGCAAATTGAGCCAAGGGATTGAATAGGCTTAACCTTTCACCGGTAATCATATGTGATTATAAGAGTTTGGGCTCCCCGTTGTTCAGAATTACAGAGAGGGATCGCTATTTAGGCAGTAATTATCCTGCAGAGGGTTATCTGACTCATTTGGTAGATTTTTGTCCCACACAATCTTCTGCTCAATAGGTAAAAGGTTCAGATGCACTGCAATAACAAGAATTCACCTGGCTTATTTACAGCAACCGAGCTCCATTTTTATATTAATAACACAGTAGCGAAATCAATAAACCTCCTTTCCCTTTGGAAGATATATTTTATTAGAACCACTCATCCAACATGGCTCCAGCGATACTTTTTCCTTGTTCCTGCATAGCAGATGGATTTTCTAAAAATCTCAGCGAACAGCTTCCCCACCCCAACCCCCCATCTTTGTTTCCTTGACAACACATCTAAACAAGGAATGGTCTCCCAGACAACAGGTCTGAAAGTACCGCAAATATCTCTGCGTGAGAGTGAGCAAAGAGGTGAAAGCAAAAGAGGGAGCGATTGTTATGTGGGATTTTTTTTTTCCCTTGTTGAATTTTCTTCTGCGTGACCATGTGCTGATTGATCTATAACTGCACATACGTTACACACTCTCACAGTCTGTGCAGTGGAGATTTAACGAAACAATAGGATGATCTCTTTAGTCAGAGCTCTGCTAACCGTGAGTCTTTCCAAGAAGAAGTATATGTCAGAGCATGCCAACTGGACTCTCTTCTTCACCAATAAATTACTCTAAAATAAAACGGGCTTTGCTATGCACTTGAATATGTTATCCACTCTGGGAATGCTCATCCCCAATCTCAGATCCGCTCATCCCTCTGTCTGTTATTGACCCATCCTCACTTCTGCAGATGACTGCATCAGACAGTAGGGTCACTTTGTTTGGCTGAAAATTTCTTCATCTCCCCCTTCTCACTCTACGGTATCAGTAGTTATTACAGGGGATTGTTACTATGGCTGACTCAGTGGAAAAAAAAGCTATTAAAGGGCTGATGTGAGCGTTGTTTGCATTGAGGCATCATCTCTCCTCTCTGCAGACTTGTCTGCAAGGCTATGAAGCCATCTGCCAGACAGAGAGGTCAATACGGAGGGGGAATACTATGCACTTTCATTAAGACGGACAGGAAACGGAGATGGATCAGCTTCTTACTGGTATTTGAGCATTAATACTACATTTTCCTTAGCATAATAATACAAAATAATTGGATAGAGATAATCAAATTGAGCAAAAGGACCTTCACATTATTGAGGAAAGTGTTTTCCTTTGTCAACAGAGTTCATTTTATTGATTTATTCATTCAGCAAGAAAAAAACTGTATTCTTCATTGAGGCATAATAAATACATCCCACGTACTGAAAAGAACCTTCTCCCAACAGAGTACAGACTAGTGGAGGCTGAGCCTCTGTTGTACTGTCTTCCTGTAGAGCTTCCTCTGTCAGTATGGATTAGAGAGTAGTGAGCTGGAAAACTTTAGAAACAGAGCAACACCTCCCAGTGCCAAACTCATGAAATATCTGGAGCTATGCATAAAACATATAATTTTTCGATATTAGTTGTACATATTTAATAACAACCAAGGTGTGTATTGATATGTGAACTGAGAGGCATGTTGTCTTGGAGGATCATTAGATTGATGGGTGTTTCAGGAAAAATATTTCAACATCATTTATTAACTTTTGTCTCAAATATACTGGGATGAAATTTCAAAAGAAGAAGATCTACCTGGGTATAAAAATACTCCTTCAAGCGAGTGAGATTTAATCTGCTGATGTGTGGTTATTCGTGTTCAATGTTCGACTGATATTGCGATTTGCCAGAGGGAAGTTGAGTCGGGCTGCTCTAACTTGGCAAATTTTCGAGTACATATCTACCGCACAAATTCTTAGTAATGGTTGCACTGTGATTTGTAACTTTAGTCACAAGCTCAACACTGGTGCCGCCGGTGGTTTGCATATTTTAATCCATTACCCTCAAAATCTTGATATGTATTTTTGAGGCAGCTGTAGGTTTCCATATGTTTTAGTAGGTTACTGATAGCGCAAAACAGCCTAAAGATGGTGCAGCGTACTCTTCACCAATGATATGAAACGGTTCACTTCCTGTGTCCTAAGTGTGCGTGGTCAGAAGGTTTTCACTGGTAACTAACAATGTTTTGTCAAAATTCAGATTATATTTTACACTTTATTTTCCCGCTCGTTTTTTTACGTCCTTTAGATGAGATTTGTGCTGCTAGATTTCAGATGAGCGCGTCGCTGAGACAGAGACATACGTCCAACAAAGTACATTTTCTCCTTTTTAATGTGGCTTGCGAAAAATGGGTCCAATATGTACTTGACTTTGCGACGAAAAAATTGGTCGTAATCTGTGATCACGCATTTTCCAGTGAACAGTCTTGTTCTTAAGCATCTTGTACTCAATCATATATTTATATGTAAAAAGGACAATGGAAATGTTCCACACTGATACAGCTTACAGCTGTGTTGTTTTTCTTCTCAATAGTCCAATTATTATCATGTAATAAAGTTGTGAGCAGTTTTAAATATCTCGCTCTTCAGGCTTTTACATTTATATTCTAGTGTCTAAAACTGAGTCAGCGGCTGAGCCCCAACCTCCTCCGCCACATTTATTCTGTTTACAAAGTCCATGTTTGCTTGTTTGACTAATGGATTTGATATACCAATATAATAATACACAGTGGCTTGTCAAGTGAGTAGATTTTGGCAGCTGATCATTGTTGAAAATGCTGCCAGCACACATCTAAAGATTGTTTGATATCTTATTTAGGAGAGCAACAAGTCTGCATGTTAATTTCCAGAATTAACAGAAATAAATGGAAACCAAACAATTGCTTTGAAAGGCCCGAGAAAAAACGAGAACTTAATTTGTTCTTGGCAATATAATGGGAATGATGTAAAGCATCTCCCTGTTTGTAGTTATGACCTAAAATCCTCGGTGCCGTCCTTCAGAGCATATTTTTTTCCAAGAGTTTACTCTGTGGAAGAGACTCTAACATGAACCAGAATTAGATCCCACTGGAGCTGCCTCACTGTAGGGAATCAACACACATGTGAAAACCTGGTGGAACTGGATGTTTCACAAAGTTTTATTCATAAGTTTTGAGCCAGCCCCCCCACTAAGCGTAATGAATTATCAATGTTATACTTTCGAACACTGCCAGCACTCCCCATATAGACTGTGGCAGAATAAAGCTGATTGTGAAAACTGCATTACAGCAGACACTTCAGCATCCAATAAATATTCATATGGCTGTACAGGTGGTAATCTGAGTGGAGAACTATCTGTGACCACTACATCTGTCAGTTCAGTTTGTGGTGCATCTGGCCTATGTTGTACCGTAGCCAGTTTCTCTAAATAAAGACAGACTTTTTCTATCCCCAGCTCCAACCCTCTGTTTACACACAACACTTCCTCTAACCAGTGCCAAGCAGTCCAAATTAAATCAGGCTTAAATAAGATATATCTCCATCTCTGTATGCAAGGATAGACTGATCCTCGCAGCAGCGCTCTGACATTTCTCTCAGTCTGCGGGACGCCTCTGAAGGATTACCTCAGTGGGAGTGGGCTGCATTAGCTAGCCCATGACGGCTCACTCTATTGATAGCCGTGGCAGGTACACCTCAGCAAGGAGCCCTTGTGCGGCCTGTGGAGAGAAGTGAAATGAGTATAAATTGTGGGTGTCAATTCCAAAGGGGAAAGCTGGTCATCTGTAAAAGAAAAGATGTATGAGCACATAAGGATGGGTAATTCCACTCTTCTGCCAAGAGAGGAGAAGATGACATTCCCTCCTCTGGCCTGTGACGGGGCTTTAGAGTTTCTTCCAGTCTTCTTATGCGTTTTTCTGTCAGTGTTTTTTCTCACTTTCTTTCTTTATGACTTTCATTTACATTCACAAATATTCTGGTTTTAGACAACCCGACGGGCCGACCGATGCACACACATGGACGCGCACCCTCCTATTGATTTGCCTCCTGATTTGTGAGCCGCATCGTCCTGTTAGAAAGTGAAGGGAGCGATGACCCAACTATCAATCAAGAGAAAGACAAAAGCAACACCTTTTTCCTCAACAGGCATGTCTGCTATTTGTCAGGCAACGAATCGCATTCTCAAGGTCACATCAAACTGACAGCTGTGCCAGAGCAAATGTTGAACACCTTTTGATGCAGCCTTTACAAATTTGTTTAATGAGGAATTGATTTTCGCTCCCTCTCTTTTTTTTTTTTTTTGCCTCGTGAATGAGGCAGGCTGTCCCTCAGGCCTGGTAACAGCAGGCGGTTCGGCTCCACAGGAGCAACAATCAGACAGAGAAGAAGGGCTGCTCACCCTGAGAGCAGGCAGTAAGAAGCAGCTCACTGGGCGGAATGACTCACAGACAGGGCCATTCAAACACAAACACGACGATGACTGTGGCTGCAGCGTGCCTCTTTCACAGCCACACCAGGCTGCTGGACTGGAATGGATAGACTTCTCCGATGCTAATGTGTTATAGCCTAATGTTGTGGAAACAGATGGAGCTCAGTCATCAGGGTTGAATGAAACAGTAGACGGAGAGGTGGAAAACATGCTTCGGAGTGTGAGTGATCTCATCAAAACATCAGAGGGATCAAATACATCATGTCTGCTGCTTTTAAGTTTGTCCGCCTGGACGGAAGATATATGAATAAAACATGGAAGAGGTCCGAAGTAGCATGGCTGCCAACCAAATGGGAGGTCTGGAATATCTAAGCAAAACATTTATTCATGACCAGCGAGGTGAATACAAAATATTGTTTAAAGGAAGAGAGCGGCTTTGACAGGAATAGAGAAATACAATTGATGGATCGCAGCATTATTGATTGGCTAAACACAGGGATTTATCTGCCATTGATTGAAATGCACACAGATCATCATCATTTCTATTCTGTAGGCTCACAGCCAATAAGGAAAAAAAAAAAAAAAGCCAAACTGAGAGACGTCATCTTGGCTAAAGAATGTGTTTGGCCTTCTTACCCTTTCATAATAACTCACAAAAGATGGTCAAGACTTTCTAAATGGGTTAATGAAATCTCAGACTTTACCCAGCTGAGGAAGAAACTATTGATCCCACTGTGGGGAGGAAATCCTATATCACTGTGCCAGTTCAGATTAATCATTGGAAGCGCTGTATGACATTGCTTTGCATAATGGCAGCGATCACACTCTGTCTGAGGGATGTTTGGAATAGCAATGTGGGAATGATTACTCAAAGTCAGGAAACAAGTGTAAGAAATATAAATGAAAATGTGTTAACTAGTCACTTCAAGGAAGAGAAATCAAATCAAATGATTTCCAAAGTTTTTTTTTCTCCTGTATTTCACTTCATTATTTGTCTGGTGAATAATGGCCAATCTGTCTCCATGGTGGCTGGAAAAATGTGTAACATGTTCCACTGAATGCAGTGAGTGGCTTGATTATTTTCATTCTGAGAAAATTACCCTCTTTTTCTGTAACAAACATCTTTGATTGACCTGCCGCCTTAGCTGGGTCATCGAGCAACTCAATTGCTTACAGCATTCATGGTAGAAAGAATTCTAGGTATTGCCTCTACTAAAGGGGGAAAAAATGCTTCAGTAGGAAGTGTCTCTGAACAGTCATGACTGACATGTCTTCAGATGTGAACAACTCAAGGTGCAGATCTGTCAGCAGTGATCCACGCTAAACCCTGGCAGAATAAGCTGCCGATTGGAGCAACTAGAAGTCCAGCTCGGGTGGATGTCTTCCCTGTGACATTATGGACTATGACAGGTTCCTGTTCTTCCACAGACAGAATGAATTTATGGAAATGGAAGCGCAGTGTTGAGACGGATGGGAGCTGATCATTGTCTCTCCCATGCAGCAATCAGGTGAAACCCCGCAGGGCCGAATTTAAAACAAATGTGCCCTATAAATCTCCAGGTTTCCCAAGGCCACCTAATGAAAACTAATAGACAGACTGTAAAAGGAGTCATCCATCCTGCTAGTCTCAAAGCCCAATAACAGGTTACTTTCCTTTTCATGGTGAGGTAAAGCTATAGACTCTTTAAATGCAACTTTCTCTTGGGGAAAGTTTATTAAAAGTAAACAAGCTTGCAACAATTCCTCTTTAACTAGTCATGTCACCTTAAAGGGGGCATTTTGTACCTTATTTAATGAGTTAGTGTCAGTCTCACATGTCCCCAGCATGTGTATTTTAAGATTCAGCACAAAATACCTCACAAATCATTCATCATGTCTGAATTTTCAGAATTGTCACCAGGAGAATGACTTCTGTCCCATCCCGTTCCTGTGTTGTGTTTTAGGGGCAGCGGTCTTTCGGCGGTGCAGTGTTTTTTTGCCCATATTTCATTTCATCCCATTTAGTGTTCGCATTAGAACTGCGTATTTATATATTGAAAACGGACCTATTGTTATTATGATAGCCGCTCCTCATCCAAAATTGTCAGCCAATCGTTTTCAGCCCTTCGCTTTAAATGCAAACGCAGTGCTGTTGACCACACCCCCTTTCCTGTCAGTGCCATGGATATCATCAGGCAGATACCCTTGCAAATCACGTCAGGGTGTCAAGATGGTTCTGGAGGGTCTGGTGGGCCCTTAAGGTCTGTCTGAAGGCTGTATAGTTGAGACATCACAAATATCTGTAACTGCAGCGTCCTGCAACATTTTAAATATACATGATGTATTTTTTCTTGCATTTTCAACACAGTAATCAATAGTTGGTAAACTGTCATATATTTCCCTATATATCCAAGGCCTATGTATGCATGCTGGATGTGTGTGTTGGCTCCTTTGCGCTCAGTAATAACGTCTCATTTCGAAGAGCAGGGACTCGCCCATCCTGTGTGGAACCACAGGGAACGTGACAGAGAGAGGCGGGGGGGAAAGGTGGCAGAG
>JAPQRN010000002.1:20246231-20257667 GCA_037367275.1 Coranthus polyacanthus
CACACAGACACACACACAGACACACACACAGACACACACACAGACACACACAGACACACACAGACACACACACACACTCACAGACACAAACACAGACACACACAGACACACACAGACACACAGACACACACACAGACACACACACACCCACAGACACAAACACAGACACACACAGACACACACAGACACACACACACACACACACACAGACACACACACACACACAGACACACAGGCACACAGACACACAGACACACACACAGACACACACACAGACACACACACACCCACAGACACAAACACAGACACACACAGACACACACACAGACACACACAGACACACACAGGATGCATGTGCACTTGCACAACAAACATAATGGCACGATTCCTAGCACAGCTGAATGGAGGCCCATTTGCCAGTTCTTGATTAATTCGTTTGTCCGTTTACTCAAACGCATGAGGAATTCAATTAATTTCATAAAGTGGAACAATAGTAGACCTAATCAAAATAAATGAATCCACAAAACCACATCATTGCTATTTATTGCAAAAAGACATTTCTCCAATTTGGTATGATGCTTTCCAATATCCATGGGCTGACCTGTTATTCCCAGTTAATTAAAAGACATCCCAGTTATGTTGAACTTATCTAACGCGGACATACCACTGCCAAAGCTGCTCTTACAGCAAGTTAAATAAGCTTAATGAAAAGACTTGGATGGCATACAGTCACTACATACACTACACATATACACTCATTCATCATCTACAACAATCTGACAAGGACTTAACGGTAAAATGAAAGGACTACATTTAAAATATCTGTGAATTAATCTCAAAGCAGTGATGTAGGCCTTCAAAGTGATGTTGCTGACATTTTAATCACTGAATGAATTGTTTAAAACATAGTGTAATACAAGGACACCAGGGCCTTTTAAGTCATAGAACATTTGACTGTGCTGTGCCGTACGATTATTATTTTTAATTCAGACAGTCGCAGCTGCAGCAGCCCTGTTCCACAGTTACAGACTGACATCGACTTGTTTTGCCTCCGCCTTTCCTGTGCTATAGACCCGCTGAGACCTGCTCTGCTGTGCCATCAGTAACCTATACAGCACCGCATGTCAACTCACAAGTGACTGCCACAAATATCAGACAACCCGGATGAGACACTTTATCACATTTCATTGCTTTTCAAACGTATTCCAAGACAAGGACAATGTGATTTATTATTTATACTCCCAAAGCCATCTTATCCCTCTCTGGCAATGGGCACGCTAAAAATAAACAATTCATTTAGGACTTCTAAGCACAGATAATGGATGCTTTCTGCTTTATTCAGTCTGACATAGTCATCTTAGACACATTGTGGTTTGATGCAGTGCATATGCATTATTTAATACTTATCCAAATCTTCTTTATTAACATTGATTGACAGGCGTTGATCTATTTATTCTTTGGGGGGAGTTTTGTTTGAAACTTTTAGGCTGATAAAGACAAAACTAAAGGAGTGTGGTCAAGTTGTGACTGGACCACATGCAGCCTTGAGCTATGCATTTTCTGTGCCTTCGTTTAAAGGAATTACAGCTCTCTGAAGCCAATGGGAGTCTGGGTTACAGGACAAGGTTACCTTGCCAGGCTGCTTATCATGGGGAAAGTGGCCTGCTAGGACAAAGCAATTCAGAATTTTATTATCATTCAAATTAGAACATATAGAGGGGCTTCTATCCGATTGGTGAAATAATGGGAGTCATTTATCTAGCTCTCACCGACCTTTCATTTCCCATTCATGTCTTATTAGCGGAGCATACATCATCATCCTGCCATAATTAAAAAGAGAAAATCAAATTGATTGTGGGGGAAAAAGGTGCATGCAGGTAGAGATTGAATAGAGCTGCGTGTTCTCAGCAGCAAGGCTCCTGTAGTGGGCTTTGACTGGCCTCTTCTGTGTTGATTTTCTTTTGTTATACGGCTTCTTCATCACACAGAGACCTGGGAGGGACAGTGAGAGACGTCATAGGTGGTTTATCAGCTCCGAGCTAGCCACTGCCATAATCAGAACAAAAGCATATTACAGAGCCAGTGATTAATGCACCATGAGACTGAAGGAAAGGTTTCTCACGCATATTAGTCTTCGTAATAGATTTATGAAAAACTAAGTGATGAGCTGATCACTTAAATGAAACAGGATTTGTAATGTTAAAGTGTGGTTTGCAGTTCTTGTTTTCAAAGCTGTCTAGTACTGTGTGAAAACTGTGTCAGTGAGCCGACAAGTATAGACAGTTTTTAAAATTGAAAGTGATAGTATGTGGTGCCTGGGATGTCAAAGAGAGAGTTTCAGTGGAAGCTCAGAGACATGAGACACCAGTATGATTACTCATCAAAACCTAAACTAATTAAATATGGAAGGATGTTGTTACAGTCATGTTTAAACAAGTCAACAGCACATTCAGCAGCGAGGAATCCAGATAGGAACCGAAAAGGGAGGTAGTTAACTACTCATCACACTGCAGTTCAATGAGTATAACTCAATAGTGTGTCTCCTCTGTTCTTGATTTGAAGCTCACAATTCACCAGGGGTCCACATTGGAGAAGATAAATGGAGTGAGAGTTACCCTCAAAGTGGCCCTAATGAGAAATCTGTGGGAGACGCTCATATTTTATCTGCAAAATAGAACAAAACAATTCTCCCCAAAGCCCTCTTAAATGCTAATTGAATAGTAATGCAATGCCTCAGGCATCTTGTTGTCAGCTCATTTGGGCAGTGATTTGTCTCAATCCGTCATAGGATTCTCACTTTTGGCACGCTCTCAATGAACTGCTCAATGTGCCATTGAAATTCAATTTCATAAATCCCTGTGCTGTACAACAGCCCTGTTGCCAGGCTTACTCTACAATTTATGCCATCCCAATTCCTTTTCTTGCAGGAACATTTGTTACTTGAAAACGCAAACTTTGTGAAGAATCAGCGGCAACTTCTTTTCTGTTTATGCTATTATGTTTTCTGTCTCCGAAGCAGCAACGTGGACAGAGGTCCACTGCGGCTTTTTGATTCAAGTAACCTCTCTGCTAAAACATATTTAATCGCCACTCTTTGTCATGTGAAAATGGATTCCCCGAGAAACATAACAAAGTCTTATCTCACTGCTGCACTAATAAAAATGATGGATAACATGGGAGCCTGAGATGATTGGAGACAATTGGATTTCACCCACATTATGTAATTCAAGTGCTGCTTGGAGAACAAGCTGGAGTCTCAGGTTCCTCCTTGACTCCTCTTCTCCAGGCAGGGTTATGAGGAGGCTACGACAAAACCCAGCTGTGACAGAAACCGAAGCTGAGCCGCTGTTTTAACACCTCGGCTGTGTGCGCCGTTCACAACACTAGTAGTGGACGATGACAAATAGTAGTAGATAATAGTAGATGATGAAGCTTGAGCTGCTGTACTGGTATTAACAAATGTTAAAACATCATCAAACATATAGTCTCTTTTTTATGTTTGTGTTTTTGATCTCTAAATGTTGAACCGTCTAAATGGATTTATTAGATTGTTTTAAAGTGCATGTGTAAAGGTGTATGTTTAAGATCATTTCCAATATGATGATGAAACCAGACATCATGAGATTATCTTAAGTCACGGTCAAGGCACTTAGAGAGCACAGAACTCCACAAATGTCAATAGTCTTTTTACTCTTTTTCTTGTTCCACAATATTATTAAACCACAGACGAACCACAAATTATGAGCGGTGTCTTCCTCCCTTTTGTCAGTTGGTGCCACTTGTTAGTTAAACCAAAGATAATCAAACTACAGCGGGAAGATTCCACTTTTGGCCGTTTCACCACCGACTAAATGTAACTTCGGTCACATGCGTCACCGTGAGCCAATGGCATCAGTTCTCTGATGTCACCCGACGTTCTCCTAATGTTTACTACAGTTCGTCTTGTGGTTCAGCGGGGCGGAGGAGGAGATTAGTGGCACGTTTGAGTATTTTTAACTTAGATAGATAGAGGTACATGTGTGTTCTGCTGTAAATGGGCATCGTCTGTATCAACACGTCTTTCTGGCACTTCCACTGTCTCACAAAACCGTAATTATGTTCACGTTAGATCTCATCGGGTGGAGTCATAATTTGCCAATCTATGGATAAGATGTTAAAGATCATCACAGAGGTCGCGTGATTGTTATGAAACCAACCTTTTTCACAAAATAGATATTTATTCAGGGAACTGAGCCACTTCTCCCATAGGACTCCATTCAAACAGGGCAGCCTCTGGTCTCAGTTTATTTAATTAAAAGAAGAAAAAGTAGCTAATCTTCTATTTCATTAGCACCATAGACACTCTTTACAAAAGACAAATGTGTATTTATTTAATGAGAAATCATTTGACTCTTCTATTTCACCACTAGTGACACGAAAGATGACATTAAAATATAGAACACGTTTTTATTCTGAAATACTGGTGACGGGAAGTCGCATTTGCGCAGAACAAATGCGGTTTCCATTATGGATCAGGTAGAGACAGCGCCAGCAGGTGGTCGGTTTATTTCATATTATTTTTAAATTGAACTGCTACCATTTGAAGTGTGAAGTTAGCCTGGAGCTCTCCAATGTTAAAAAAGAAAAAAGTGGAAAAACTGTCTCCGACTCCTTTTCTGACACTTTTTTTATCTGCTCCGAAATTTAAGGGTTTCATCCTCGACCCATGTAATTCGAGTTTGACAATCAGTGCAGTAGTTTTTGTAACAAACAGACAGAAAACCAGAAGTGATCACATAAGCTCGGGGGGAGGTAAACAGAGCAGAAAATACAGTCCAACTACTGCTGCATTTCCTGCTGTTTTTGTATGATTAATGACAAGAACACTAGCTTTGCCTTATTAGTTAAAAGAGGCTTATTTAATTCAGTATTTAGCAATCAATTATTTGTCCTATTATAATTAATAGTATGTTCAGTTTTGACAGATGCAGTAAGCATAAGAACCAAAAACGTTGTTTGTTATCTAACAGCATCTTTGAAATATCTTTTAGTTACTGATAAAATATGTACCTTCTGTACTCTGCTGAGCACAGCACGTCAGCTTTTATTTGCAAGCTTACCCGCCGCCCCCTTGTCCCTTTTAAATTCCTCTGAAGTTCAGCTTCAGTCCAGCAGTCCCTCTCAGTGTGGGGTGACTTTGCAGGTTAATTGCTGATTTTTGATTGTCATGCTGTAACAGACGAATGTAGAGGAGAAAGTATGGCATTAGTAGATAGATAACAGATTGCCATCTATTGCTCACAGCAGGTGTGGCATAATGGTGTCAGAGAGAAGAAATTTTAATCACAGAGGTATGTAACGACACGAATCTACATATCATGGATGAGTAAAAATAATAGATGAACCCCTGGCGGAACAAATACTCTGCATGTACTGTGCATGTCAGTGAGCTGCATCATCTTCATCTCATGATGTTAAATTTAAACCAGTTCCAATATCCAAGAGGAAGTGGGTTTTAAAACGCCCACTCTAAAATATGACTCAGAGATTTAACAAAATAAAACCTCATACTCACACTGCATGTGGCAATACATCAAATAATTTGACCTTTAGGACTTTTGTGGCTCAACAAATATTGAAGACGTGTCTATGATGTATGGCTATCTCGCACTGAACTTTATATTTTGTGCTGCTGAAGGAATATGAACTATTTCTGTAACAAATAACTCCTACCAAAACCTTTTTTTCTTAGTGGTGATCATCCCATTGTTTTCAAGACTGTCTCATTCCTAATTATGCAGCCATCTAATTCACATATAAATAACAGATTGTACGACTTCTAAATCTAGAAAGCTATTAATATTATTTGTTTGTCAGTGATGCACTTTTCGCTTGTTGCAAGCGCTTTTTTTAAAGGCACCATATGGTGACAAGCTAATGCAGATCACTCAATATAATAGTATTTGTTTTCAGTACAAATCAAATTAATCAACCTTATAAGATGGATCCTCATGCACTGCAGCTGTCAGTCACTGCATGACACAACCATCCACCGGGTTTGTCTGGATTTGTTGCTGGTTTGACAACCCTAAAAAAAGGAATATTATACCGCATCAATGTAGGATTAGACATTATTTTTCGTTGTTGCTGATGCCTAAGCCCCGTCTAAGCCCTCGTTATGTTTAATGGTGTGAGTTATTGCCTGCCCTGAGCATTGTAACTCATGGGACGCAGAGCGTAGAACATTTATAGACCCTTCAGTCGCTATACGGGCCGAGACAGGGGATGAAAGACCACCAATATCCCTCATTGTGGTGCTGCTCTGTGATACCAGAATTTCAAAACTCACCTCATGAAGAGATGACTTTAATTATTTACGCCTTTTCCATGTTGTTTTGACAAGCAGTCTTACCTTTTCAAGTATGTGGTGTTTATATAGTGTTGTGGGAAGATGCACTGGAGTAAAGTGGACAGGTCATATTAGGGGTCAACCCATTATCCCTAGTAATGTGCTGTGAGATTGGTAGCTAATTGATATTGCATGCTAATTGATATTAGCGCCAGGCACATTATCAGCCCTAGGCTTTACATACTGTCCACACAGATACAATTAAGGGAAGTTGTGGGCGAAAACTCATTAACTTCAATCTTTCCTTTTCTCCATGGTTATGTCTTGGTGATTTGCATTTGATATTCTCAATTGCTCCAGTGTGGGGCATTTAGCCAATCTCTACCTGCAGAGGGAGAAGGAAGGTTACTGCTGAGATCCACAAAAGTGCAAAAGTACAACCAGCAGGACAGTGACAAGAGAAAAGGCAGAGTCTTGTGAAGTAATGACAAGCGCCATTATTACAAATTATAACCACATTAACTGCTAAGTGAAAATGATTTCAAGGCAGAAAGCTTGACGTAGTAGGTTTGGATTCAAGTGTAATTAGATGTGTTAGCTTCTGCATGAGGTGTGATGACAGGACGCAAGTCTCACATCCACGCACACAGATAACACACTCACCGTCCAACACGTCCTCGTACCTAAACAAAGACAGAATAGGTCACTATCTTATTTTATTTAAGGGGTATTCATTCTGATAATTATTAGCTGTGCTATTCACTGATCTTAAGGTCCGCCTCAAACAGAGCGACATAAACGGTCTGTTCGTCAGCATCATGCCTTCGTGGTCATATGGAAGAGAAAACAAATATTTCAATTTAATCTGCACAGATTCCCATGAAGGAAAAAATATCCTGTCATGATTCATTTCAGCTAAGATAAGAACCTGACAATGAATATGACTGAAGACAAGGCTGAACCTTTATTAAAGAACGAGGAAAGTCTTCTACATCTTGACCCGGACGTGTCGTATGGAATTCAGTATACCTAACTATAACCTGTGAGAGTGAAGGTAAAAACTATCAGCTCACTGCCATTGCGATTCACACAGTTCTCCTTTACCAATGTTCACAAGTCATGACAAGCAGAAAGCTAAAAACAATGCCTTTTAAATGTAGCTACTGCTAGCCAACTATCTTGCAGAGTAAACTATGCCTGCTTCTTTCAAATGTGTGTTAAACTAATCCTATTTATTTTCACGGGGGGGGGGGGGTTGAAGCTCTACCGACCACGTCACCAACACGGCACAAGTTGTCGTGGCACAGCAGAGCGATATGTGTGACTGTACTGGATGTAACTCAGGTTCAATGAGTAGAACAACAAACACTGTGTCTCCTGTGTCCGTGTCCACAAAGCTTGTTGTTCTGCCACATCTGTCCCATCCACCTCTTTCTTTAACAATGTCACCTGACCTATGACACTTTTCTCCCTTCGCTTAGCCATACGACAACGTTAACGCCGGCCATGTTAAAGCCCCTCCTTCAAAAATCAAGCCATATCCTTGGCGAGGTCAGACTCGTCACTCACACATTGCCACAAAAGGCAACCAAAAATATTTAGGTCTGTCAACTGGAAAGAAAATCCTCATACATATTACTCAGTTCGGGCCCAGTTCAGACCAAAGATTTGCAATGAAATTGAACAGTTTTGCATTTTGTGTGTTTTTTTGGTTTTCTTGTTACCACAAAGCACAACACTTTTCCTTCGACAAACCCAGTCTCGATAGCCTGTTTTCTCTGCTTTTCAGAAATGACACCAATTCCTCTTAACAACAGAAATGCTCCAGGAAGAGACAGGAGACATTCTCAACCCTCTTGTTTTTTTTTGTTGTTTTTGCTCTGTTTCATCAATACCAGAAATGCACCTGTAGTGAGTAACTCGCAATCACTATCCTAATTTATATTTTAAGATGCTATATACCCAGCCAGGAAAAAAAAAACATGAAAAGCCTGCAGTGCGAAGAGAAGTACAGAGAGTTGTTGACTGAAAATATACACCATCTCATCTCGTCGCATTGGACTGAACCTCGGCTTTTAGTTGCCAGGTGCACTTTTACTCCAACAGTCATGGACCCTGACCTTCCATCAGCCTCCTTGTGAGAGAGCAACAAGTGTGATGTAGCTACTAATAAAATATTTACTTTTCAGTCCATTACGACAGATTAGATTAAAAAAAAAAAAAGAAGAAGAAAAAACATCCCTCCTCTAATGATAGAGCAATAAAATGCAAATGATTCATCCTAAATTAGTGACTCACTTCTTATTCATGCTTTTGTCAGTTTCACCTTACTGGTTATCAGCGTCACAGCTCCTTTGAGTTTAGCTTGTAAGTTCAAAGAACATCTTAATTATCCTCACCAGTCTACTTCCCATAATACAGTGCATTTGAACTAACTCTACATAATCTTTTCTCTCAGCTTTTGAGCAGAATTACAGGAAGGAGACTTCCTCTGTGTGTTTCCTGATGACTCATGAATCAGGGTCTTATTAAAATTGAAATGATATGAAAACGAATGGCCACTTCAGTTCTTACTACTTACTACCCGTTTGGATCTTTGCAGCCGTGTCCTACTGTATATGGTGTTTACAACATATGCATAATTAAAACCCATTTTAATCTTTGTATTATTTATAACCTTTACGGGTTTTTCAGTCTAAAGTTTCCATTCAGCCATGAACTTGTAAACAACAGTTTGTCTCTGTTAGAGTTGAGAGTCTTTATGTGGCTAAGTGGTGCGTTTCCAGTAACCAGTGAAAACGTAGAGTGTTCTTTTTGTGTTAAAAGTGAATTAGTTTGTTTACTAAATAAACCCTGCAGTGGTTTCAGCCTTAGTTCGGCTCACTTGGGCAAAGAACAATCACAAAGCAATTCAGCTGTGGAGCAAAAACAAGTGATTCTAGCTGAGAACAAATTTGTTGTGGCCATTGTTCACATTTAGATTTGAGCTATTTCCCTAAAAATACCTCTTTTAAAATCTTAAGAATATGAAAATGCCAAGTACTAGAGGTGGAGCCGAATACAGGTTCAATATTTTGAAAATCGTGAGTTTTCTGAACATCTATTTCATACAAACATTTCAAAAATTATTTGTATTCAGGAATCAAAAAAAGGACAAAGTGCTAATATGACAAGAGGCCGACAGGAGAGTGCAGCGTAGTCTGATTACAGTATAGACAATTATATTTGCAGAGGGTTGTCATAACACTCTACGTCTTTTGTTTTCCTGTGAGACCTGCAATATGTGAAGTGAAGTTTCCATAGATTACTCTTTGTTAGCTCTGTCTGTGCAGTTAGTAGCTAATTCACATACATGCTGCGTTCACTGTGTGGATTAGGAATTGAATGGGGGTTTTAAAACACTTTTCAATGATGTTTATGGTTAAACATGTTTGCTGACAGGTTCGTGAAAAGCATCCATCAATGTTACGTTTAAACCCGCGGCATTTACGGATTAAAATATCTAAAAACAGCTAGGCCTGTTATCTATTTTCTTGACTTGTGCACTTACATTATATCAAACGTTTCCATTTTATATAAATTTTATAAAAACGTACTTTGTTAAAGGAGCTATATGGAGTATTTCTACTAATATTTTTTAAATTACTTAAGAGTATCATTAGAGTGTTTAGAATAAAGAGCTCTGACGTTATGTCAAAGTACTGAGTCACTCTGCTGGTCTCCCAGGGCGTTGAAAACTGACCCCAAGGAGTTTTTGATCAAAGCATCAGAAAGTGACAAGATGGGATGAAAACCGGTAACAAACAACTCTAGGTGTCAAAGAAAGTGACAAAGTGATAAAAAAATAGAAGCGCTGCTGTTATTTTCACCAGTGGGCACAGCTCTACAGTGAAAGAATGAACGTTTCTTCTACACTGGTGAGTTTGATTATGAAGCTTATGAAGGTATAAAGTTCAAAACGGACCTTTAGTGCAGCTATCGATGACGCAAACCATACAGAAAACAGAGGTGATTCGTGGTTTTGCTGTGGCTGTTTTCTGTCTAAAAACAGCGCTAAGCTAACGGAGCTATAATGTAAACTATCGGCTGACGCAGCACATGAAGATTATAAGACACAGTGTTACGTTGACCGACGGTCTGAGTTTTTGTTTGAAGGAGAAAACTTGATGATACATAATGCAGATCTGTGTGAACAATGAGTTTCAGACTTTATTCAGTGAGTGATACAGTCTGTGGAGATGTATAGGGTTAATTTATCGGTGGTTTTGGTAGCTGTGGCTGCATTCTGGACTTCCCCCTGCTGTTGATAGTTTGGAAGATGAATACTACATATATCCCCTTCAAGCTAACACTAACTTTTAGCATTATTGCAGCTAACTAGAATGATATGGCATCAATGTGAATGTATTTCACTAAATGTAATGTATTTAATGAAGACGTTCAGTTACATAGTGTCTATAAGAGTAATAAGTAATAATGGAAGTGGTGGATGTACAACGCGCGACAATTACATTACAAAAAAACATATTGTCAGATTCAATTAGTCAGTGAACTGTTGAGTTATAATTAAATTGAGTGAATACTGTAAAATAAGGTCTAAATGCATCACACACAACCAGGAGTGCAGTTACAGTTCTAATCTAATCTGTGCTAAAAATGAAAAGGTAAAGAAGAACTGCACTGATTATAAAATTTGGTGGAAGGGGAGGATATGGGACAAGGACAAACCAATTGTATTTTGGAGCACATCCAGAAAAATGGGTGTGGGATGAAATTATTTTTTTTCCACTTTCAGAGCGGCTTACCTCCAGGCAAACCTAGAACTAAGAGGAAAACATAGGGCACTATTTGTGGTTTTGTTTGCGGTTTTATAATATTGTGGAACAAGAAGAAGAGTGGACTGTTGGCTATGGTGGAGGTCTGCATTCTCCGAGTGAACTTGTAGATTTAGGGGTTCGAGAATATAAAACCAGAATGGATGAACACAACTGTAAGTTGGACAGTGCAAAAGTACGCAATGTTCATCTGTCTCATGGATGGATGGATGGATGGATGGATGGATGGATGGATGGATGGATGGATGGATGGATGGATGGATGGATGGATGG
>JAPQRN010000002.1:20275156-20316845 GCA_037367275.1 Coranthus polyacanthus
TTTTGTAATAGCACAAAAAGTAATAATCTATCAAAATCAGCATTGTTGCTAATCATTGACATATCCCAGACTGATAACCCCTGCACAAATAGAAAATAATTTATTTATTGTGTAAAAAAAAAAAGTAGCATTATGTAAATAAATTGGCATTTAAAAGCTTAAAATTATGAAAATGTATTCACATTTGCTATACATGATGAGGACTGGAGTTAACGACCAAATAAATATATAATAATAATAATACTTTTCTTCATGTTTAATGTGATGCAGTGACCTAAAAGGGCCTTAAGAGGAAAAGGGTTTTTTTTTTTTAATAGGGTGTCCTGAGGGTTAAAACGCGCTTCATGGTATCTGTAAATCGTTTCAGTGGGGAAAGAAATGTCACTTGCCACATGGCAGCCCTGACTCAAACAGATTTTATTAGCATTGTCAGCCAGAAAGTAGTGACTACCAGACTGAGCACTTCAACCATGGGAAACGTGAGTGTCATTTCAACAGATGAACTGAAAAAGAATCATACACGTGGAAATGAGCCTGGCTTCTGGATAGTAACAAGCATTCGCAACTTAAAAGTATGAGATTGTTTTGACATTAATCGCCGAATGGAGCCAGGTTTCATGAGGATCTTGAAATGCCCAGACTTGACAACCATGTTATGAAGCCACCAACACGGTCTGTTCAACTAAGTAATTAGCTGCGATGCCACCAGCGCTTAGCAAAGCCAGTTCTAAACCCTGTGAATCCCATTTCCCCTTTTAACTGGTCATGAAACGGTGATCAAAGAGTCACTGCTCGCAAAATCACACCGTCTCCCAGGGGCTGAACTATAATGTGTCTGAATATAATATTCAGAGACAGCTCTGCGATTAATTTGATATAGAGGGCATCATCCAATGTACAACACATCATGCTCACTCTAACAGTACCAGACGGAAAGCCAATACATCATCCGCAGCTTTGTGTATATCGAGAGTTTTATTTTGCCACGTGTAACAGTGGTTCACACGCAGCCTACGGACATGCCAATTAAACACAATTACAATCACAGGTTAATAAAAGCGCACGATCAGTTCCAGTTTGTTTGTAGTATGTATTGTACGAGCGGGATGGCATTGCAATCAGTTGCTGTGCAGACAAGTTAGTGCTCTCCAGCTACGCATTTCAAAACTGTGCCATCTTTATTTCAAAGGAGCAGTACCAGTTCAGACCGTGATGAAATTTACAGAGATATTTCAAATACAAGATTCTTGTGTGGCTTTGGGGTGAAAATATGATCTACTGCCAAATTTTTCAGATGGAGAAAATGCTATCTGAATGCCTTACAATACCTTCATGAAAAAACCCCCCCCACAAATCCCTATGTTATTAACTGCAAACAAAACATCGCATGAACATTTAACGGATGTATTATAGCTTTGATTATTGTATTTCAGTTTAAGTTACGAACACTTGAACAGTTCCCTTTCCCTTCTCTCGCAGGATGTGCTGAAAACAGGTTGAGGCTCATAACAATGACACAGAGATTACTGTCAAACATTAAATATAAAAATCACGTAAAGTGAAGCACCCTTTCAGGTAAAGAAGCTGTAAATTTACAGTACCATCTGGAAGCAAATTTTGTCTGTTTATTCCCTCGGCTCATGTAAGAAACTGCAAGAATGAGAAAAAAAAAAAAATCTAACAGAAATATTTCTCACCTTTGTCTTCTCATTTACAAGATAAAAAAAGCCCTTCTCCTTCTCTCTCTTCCCTTATAGGACGAGCTGTTTTAAAAGAATGCCGTCACATCTGTCATATTCAGTGTTCATCGGGACCAGCTTGAGCTGCTTTATAAACTGCAATGAAGCAACATAAGAGGAGACTGATGCACCTCTCTGTCACCACTCCACTCGCTCCCAAAAAGGAGTGAAATTAATTAAATTCTGGGTGAGACAAAGGCTTAGGACATAAAGGGCTGCTGTTAGCATTTTTCTAGCCCATTGATTCCTTGTTACTACTGCACATTATGGCCCCCTGAACCCTCATAAATCAATTCATACCCTATTGTCCTCTTCAGAGGGCTCTCTTCACTGTTGGCTCTAACATGGCCGAGGTGACAATAATCTATTGTTTCAGTTTAAAGCTCAGTGCTGCACCTCAGACCCATGGCCACAGAGGCCAGCAGAATGTATGTGCTGCCTGCAGGGAGCGGGGAGGTTACTGAACAGCGGCTGACACGCAAGGGTCGAACTCCACAACACAGGGAATCCATCTTTGTCTTCGTGAGGGATATACTGTACCGTGCATACTGTACTGAACTATACGCTCTGAACACACCACTGAACTACTTACGGGTACCTGTATTTTAAATGTCTAAATTGATTACAACAACCAGTTGACAGGAAGAAATTCAGTGAGTAAATCTTCACATAAAAGCATTAAGTGTAAAATGAAAAGTGAATTTTTACTCCATGCTTTCTGGGGTTGTTGCCGTGTGGATTGAAATTGAAAAGTGGAAAGCACTTAAATGCTACATTGCTCTTTTTGTTTTTCATGATTGTGGCTATAAGCATTCCCTGAGGAATGTGTTAGAGTGTTTTTTTTTTCCCCCTGTTAGTTTTAAAAAGGCTCTTCGGGACTGAAAATGAAACCTACATGGCACAAAATTGAGAGCAAACACACAGAAAGTTTGAAAGAACTGCGCTTTACACACGGTTCCTGTGCTTATTCTTCTGGTATGGGTATGTTTTGTGTGTAACATTGCATGCATATTAATAACTTTCTTCTATTTCACAAAAGAAAATGTAATGAGAAATTAGGCATGTTTCACGGACACAAAGGTGGGAGTTGAATCATGTACATGTGTTGTGAGGGAATCCATATAATTAAATAATTAAATCCAGACATTTCAAGCGTTAAGGGCATTGTGCTTGGGTGCCTACAGGGACTCGATGAGAAAGTCCAGTGTAGTTTGGTGTAGCTCAGCTGCGTAACAAACTTTGACAAGAGAAATGTACATGGGAGAAAAACACAAGAAGTGAAAAACAAAAGCTGACTTGTTTACGGCTGGGTTACAGACAAATGGACTTGCACTGGTTGGTGGACTGACATTAGATAGACCGATGAAGCAGGTAGTTAGACACCAGAGATTGTTCTATACAACACATGCAGTTCATTCAGAATATGTACAGTATGACTTTCAGCATCTGAAGTTCAACATTGCAGAAGGTCAGAAAGACATTCCTCCAAACCGGGGAAGTGAGTTTGTTGTTTTAGGTCAGACACGCAAAAAATAGGAACGTTATAGCGTGGCTTATTTTTTTTAAATAACGAGCAATGAATGTCTGGAAAGAAAAGAATTCCCCAGATTTCCAGGTAACTGTATAACAAAAGCCAAATTCACCTCAAACAGAATGACTCTTGTATCTCTCATTACATTCTTAACTTTTTTTTTTACCTGCAGAGCTAATTCCCAATATCTTTCTTTCTTTTCGTAGCTTATCTGTCCGTCTACTAATATTAAACAGAAACTTCCGGCTTCACGTTCTGTACTTTCTGCAGATACAGTTTCAACAGCGGTTTACTACTGACGTCAGCCGGTTCAAGGCACGTACTTTAAATCAGTGGAAAGACGCCCCGGCGCGTGTTTTATTGAACATATCAGCAGTCTGATCGATCGATAACTGCAGCTCTGATTTCAAGTGAAGTATGCAACGCAACTTTTGACAGCATTTTCCCCCGTTCAGTGACATTGTTCAGCTCCAAACCGCTGTCAATAATGTGAGTGAAGCACATGACAGAATACCTTAATGACAGTGGAAAAACCTTTTGTCTGAAAATGAGCGCTCATTGGAGCTCTTGTTCATAAAAGCACCATTCTTGTTCGAAGTGCACCCGTAAGAAAAAAGCCTGCTCCATTTCACTTCCCTTACATCCCTCATTCAGGCTGTGCTGTTCGATCTCTTGACAATGGTAATATCTAGTTTAGTCCTTGCCTCACAAAGGTGTGACGGCCTGGAGACACTGGTGTGGGAAGTATCTCACTGCGCAGCTGAGAGGTCAGTCTAGGCCTGACAACAGCCTGTGGGCACAGCTGTAGGCACTCCACTAAAGGTCACCCGGCTTGTCCACCACATTACACTCTCTGGACACTGCTATTAGCACTAGAAAATAACATTTTCCATTTTAAACATTTATCGCCCAGTTACCACATATTTATCGCCAATATTTCTTGCCTTCACTGTCCAATTATGTTGTTTGTCGGTATATTATTATCCTCATGAAATAATAACACGTATTTCCAGTGCAGTTGCAGTAGACTTTCAGTAAATGCTTTCCTAGACTTCCTAAACCATCAACAGGTAGCGTCAAGTGTTTATGTCAGTCTCTACAATCAGTATTTTGCAGTTCTGTTCGGCAATCACGCAGGGAGAAATCCACAACAAAAGAAGAAGAGATGCCGCTTTTGCCACCATCTGTAGCCACACTTATCAAGGATACAGTGCAGCCACAGTTCTATCTGTCTTCCTTTGTTTTTTTTTGAGTGGAAAAATTATTGTTATGTACCATTTTCATTCCTCTCTCAGCAGTACAGTACAGCAAAGGCAATAATGTCCACTGATGCTATTGTCAAAATGCATTCAGGGAAATATAGGGAGGTAAAGGTACCTGTAGATTATGCTGATGGCATGTTGCGGGAAAAGAGGTCAACACAAAAGCAAATAACAACACTAAATAAGTGCTGGAGTGAGAACATTACACATTAATAACGTCTACCGCTGTAAAAGGGCCAGAGGGTGCTCTGCTGATGTGCCGGCCACCTATGGTACACCGCTTAACTATGACATACTGTAATGTAAGGTGAGCGTGACGTTTGAAATGGACCATAAGCTATGCAGACCTTCTGAGGAAATGACGCTTCACGAGGTGACTATATGGTAGATTTAGTGTGATGGCGCACAATATACCAAATACTCATAAATTACTTTCCTCAACAGCAGTCAACACTTGCACAGGCGTGGTTTTCGACAGGGATCGGGGGGAAGGAATACATCCCCATACATCCCCCCTCCCCCCCTCCAATAAAACCTGACAGAAGCAGAGGGCGTTTATGTAAAGGAACACTACAACGTTACTCATAGACACAACAATGCGTTTGTCTTCTTCTCGTCTGTCAGTTCTTTCCAAAATACGAATATGATTTACAAACCACTGAATCTTTTTGGCTTGAAAAGTGATTATCGACCACAAAGGCTTTAATAACAAGGTGGCTTTGATGAAGAAACTAGAAGCCATTACCTTTCAACTGAAGTTTAGCCTTACACTTGACCCAAACCCTAAAGTTCTGTGAACTTTCATTGATTGTGGCATCGAATGTGCTCGATAACTGATGGAGTTTACACATTACATGCAATCTGAATTCTTCCTCCATGTTTAACTGATGTCCTAATAAATTCAGTATACATTTTAACCACACGATCATCTTCTTATCGCTGCTCCGGCGCTCTTTTAATGTGTGTAAAGAGTGGCGATGAGTGGCTCTATTGTACCGATGGAGTTTATTCTTTGGAAATACCCTATAGTGAATTACCCACGTGAGCCGCTAGAGCTCAGGTAATTCCATTTGAAGGGTTTGTCGGTGCGGCCAGAAATGATCACTTAAAATTTGTATGCGAGTGAAATGCGTTAATATTTGTAACGAGATACTGCGAGGGTTGAGAGGTGAAGAGCACCACTCCTAGAGGTCCCCGCCTTTATAAACTCAGCTGTGAGGAGTCAGTCTGTCTCCTCTGTGGCCTGCTGTGTGCCATTGCTTTGTTTGAAGGTAAAAGAGATTTAGGGAGAAGTAGCAGTGTGGTTGTGTGCCAGACATTTAATTGGTTTTCTTGATCATACAGAGCTGCTTTGGTCTGCCTTGGCTTTCCCGACCTGTCTATCATGTTCTGTATCCCCCCCCCCCCCTGTCAGAGCTATAGGGGAGGAGATATATTTTTATTATTCAGGTTTCATTATCTTTTAATGATCTTTCGACCTTGCAGGAAGATCCAGTATACTGGCCCGTTGAGCCGGATCTTTGAGCCGTGTTTCTCGCTGTCTTGAGCCAGACTTTTGCCAGACGGCTGCTCTGCCTGGGTGTGCTTTGTCTCGCCATGTTTTGTCCGCCACACGCCTCATCTCAGCAGCTGCATTACTTTTAACTGTTGTTTCGCCGTTTAGTTTGGTGTACAGTCATTTCGCTCGCATGGTTCGTGTTCGGCTTTTATATCCTGTCAACTAATGAGGTTTGTATAATTAGATTTCTGTTTTCTTTTAACGGAGAGACGACCAGAGATGAACCTGTCTGGAGATCCACACGTTGCCTTGCTTGCAGTGTGGTGGGTCTGAAGCGGCGGTGGGTCGCTTTACGTTCATTTTGCAGTCTTGATTTTGCAGTGCCGTCGCCCTTATATTATGCTACACACATATTGTTTTTGACAATCTTTATTTTATCTCACCATTAGTTCAATAGGTTAGTTTGGAAATCATAGCTTTTTATTAATACTGTTAAATATCTGCTCCCTTGCTAGCTGTCTGTTTTGTCACCAGTTTAATTTTGCAGCCCAAGTATTCAATTTTCTAATTTCAGTTCTTTCAATATATATTCAGCACCTGAGAAGTGAATGCATGCCTCTGTCTCTAAGTGAACATTTAATTTGCTACGGGTCAGGTTGGGTCACAGTACTTTTCGATTCGTTTCTGTCCATATCTGCTGGTATGACCGTGAAGAACACTTTAACAGAAAACAAATAACTACACTTTCAAGTTTTCTAAATGGACTGAAGTTTTTAATTGGTGGTATATTTTGACTGTATACACTGTTAGGACCAAATCTTCAGGACACATTCTAAGGCGGTCATGAATATTCATATTCATTTCTTGGCATTCTGGCCGTGTTGCCGAGAATTTTCTTTTCTTTTTACCAAAATAAGTCGTGAATCGAAGAACAGACTGACCAACAAACAACCACCCCCCACTGATATAATTAGCACGTTAACATATTAATGCAGGGCAGAGAGATATCCTTGTTTTATCATTTACATTAAAACGGTTGTTAATAACAGCAGTGGGTGTATTATTTTTAATGGCTGAGAGAGCTGCCTTCTGGCGAACGATTATTATTGCCATTATACTTGCAAAAGTCTCGTTTGTGTGTAAAAGGTAAAACAAACCACCAAAAGCAGCAAAAGTACATTTTTTCCTTTGTTGTACGCAAAAGCTTCACATTCAATGTGATATTACTTAAAATAGTGCAAATTGTTTTATTCTGATAATTTATAGACTTTAGGAGGTGTATTATATATTTAAAAGTGTGATGAATGTGAATGAATTTTTAATTTATCCCAGAGTGCAGTATATTAATCATTGCCAATTGCAGACTTTTTATTTGAAAATATAACACAGTTAAAGGTACTATTTTAGCAAAAACCCTAGTCCCATTTCCTCAATATTGATTTCGGTGATTTCTATCATAAGGACGGTAATGTGCTTTGCTATTAGCGTTATTTCTTAAAATAATGATTTTCAACGCTACGTGTCCATGTGAATGCACGTGCTCCCCGCTGCTGTCCAGGCTGTGCAGATGTTTCACGTAAAAGCAGTTTCTATTTCAGGCATCGCAGGAGCCAAGCAAATTTAAACAGCTGGAGAGAAAGAGCCAGCATGAGGAAAGGACATGAGGTTAAGCAGATAATATGCTTGCAATACCAGGCTGTCATCCACTGCTTCTCTACTGTTGTTGTTTTGTTTGTTTGCTTTAAGTTTTCTAATAGGTCTTTTCATTCCCAGGCAATTTCCGCACTCGGCGGTGCTGTCGGTGCTGGTCATTGTTCAGGGCGAGGCTAAGATCACCGTGGCCAAGGGCACGTCCGCCCGCCTGTGACTCCACTGTCAGCACTAATGCATTCAGGGCAGAGCTACATGCTTTTTCAGGTGTGTCGCAGCCTGCACTGTCAGCAGATTGTAATCAAATCCAATCTGGTATTAAAAGACGATCTTGACACTTGACTCCATCAAAAGAAAACAGGGAAAGTTGGTGTGTATAATGTGATTTTGACAAGTCCTCAATGATCTTCTCGACTGTGGTCACCTTATGAAGCTTAATATGGCGCACTGAATTCAACCTTTTTGAATTGAGTCAGTAATGATCCTTTGATCTGCACCACAGCAGAGATAGCGCGCTCTGTGCAAATTGCTGATGCCTGATTTCCACTGCGGGCTGGAACTGAATAAAATACTTACAACAGCACCACACATACTAAGTCCTCCATTACGTATTGAGCAATATAAATGCTCCAGTCAACAATGTATGTCTTCAAGGGATGCTTTGCTCTTGATTTGTCAAACTGTCTTCATACATATTCCCGCCGTCACATCGACTTCTCACTTAAAAGGCACTCGAGACGGCTCAGTCATGCAGGTGTACGTGAAACTGGCCTTAAATCTCAGTCACTGCTCAGTGCGGAAGTGTTAAGCATTCATCTACACTTTCACTCATGTATTCATTCAGATGCACAGTGTCACCTTAAAGGGAGAAACTGAATTCAGAAGAAAATCAATATGATAAACTGCTACTTGTTTTGTCCCTAAATTGTTTCAGTTTGGAAATCGATACGGGAGCCAGAGTCATTCATCACCGTTTGAGAGAAGTGGGCGCCCCGCGGGAAAATATTAGGGCCTCCATGTGGAGCAGACAAAAAGAAAATGCAATGGGTGTTAGTGTGAGGTGGGTGAGAGGGAGGTAAGCTGATGGCAAGCAGCGAGAAATAAGGAATAAAGACAAAGAGAATAAATACAGAGCACTGAGACAGAGAGAGAGAGAGGGGGGGGAGAAAACACAGTGGGAAGAAGAGGACTGTAAGATGCTTCTGTCTCTCCATCCTCCCCCTCGCTTTCCCTCGCAAGGATGGATGATGTGCAGGGGTTTATCAGAGTCTGACAGACACAATAAAAAATAACCTTCCCAGTGTGGGGCCCGCTCAAATTAATACAGTGCAGCAGGCGACGTCTGAGCTGGGTCATTAGGGGCCGCTGACAGCGTCATTAAGACAATGGGCCGATTATAGCGGTTACATCTGACAAACTGCCAATGCAGACTCGGCCATGTTCCTTAGTTGACCTTTGGTGCACATCATCATGACTCTGTAAAACGAGATAGAAGGTAGGAAAAAAAAAAAAAAAGAGGGGATACTGTAAGTGGTTATTATGACAGCGGTGCATTGTTGTCCTTTATTGTCACTGTTGTACTGTCAGGATTTTTATTGCTGCTCCCCTTTCTACATATTGCAGAAGACAAAGAGGGGAGGATCATTTAGAATGCCAGAACCCACTTAAAATGTTGTTAGTGCATTTTTGTTAAGTAAATGGCGTAGTGAATCAAGTATTAGATTGGCATTTAAGACCTATAAAAGGCTTACAGCTAGATCTAAACCATTCAAATTGCATTCACATTTAAATATATTACAGGTTGTAGCTGCTGCGAAGAGAGATTTGATTGCCTCGCTGATTGTCTTTACAACAGTGAAGTTAAATCTCAGATGGTTAAAGAGAAGAAAGTTAATCTGAGGTAACTGTTGTGATGTGAATTTAAATCAACTGTTAGTAAATGAGTTCCACAGTTGAAAGAAAAGTATGACCTTTTGTTTTGGTGTTAATTAGAGCAGCTTTTGACAACTAATGCCCAGTGGTATTGCATAGATTGCAAAAAAATGTTTTGCTTGCTGTTTTTGCTTATCCTGTTTTAAATTTAGAGGAGAATCATTATGCACCCATTTTGCATATACTACAAAAACACATATTCTTCTGCAAGGAATAAACTGTTTAAGTTCAGAAAAGTGCATCAAATTGTTATAAAACAAGCCATCTCATTCTTCCAAAGAGGAGATGTTCATGCTCTGAGAAACTCAAATTAATTAGATGATTTGGTGTTTACAGTCTGTTTACTAACAGATTCAAAGGTCAAACTCTTAAAGCTCAGTGGGTATGAATTATAATAAATTGCAGTAAAACGCTTCAAAACTGATATGTGCTTCCTCTTGCCTGGAATTTGCGTTTGCTTTGTCTCTGAAATACATAGAATAAATGCAGTGAAAAGTAAAGCTCTCTACTGGCTTTAGCTAAAAAAATACACTTCAAGATGAAGACATGTGCTGTCAGGTAGGCTGTTATAGAATAAAACTAATTCAATATCAAGTTTGTCAGGTCAGGTGAAATGTGAACACTGTAAGTATCATGTTATTAAATGCACCACGGCTTTTCTACACAGAGCATAAGGGAAGAACAGACAGACAGAGAAGAAAAATTACTTGGAAGCCAATGTTTTCTTTTTCATTTATGTGGTAAAGTGATGTGCAATAGCACAACCTGGCATGAAATGACTTTGGAGAGCAGGTATATACACACACGGATTCAAAAACAAACATATCAGCGCATGTTTGTCCAGGTAACGTGTAAAGGTGTAGAGGCCCGCACGAGACCTGCGGGACTACGTTACGTTATTTTACAGCCACATACATATGACCACTTTGGGTTTGTACGTTTTTCTCATTTTGACCACTGAAAAATACTTTCATTAATAGTTAATTAATAGTTTCAATTCATCAATAGTCGTAGGAGTCCCTCAGCGTGGTTGTCATAGTGACACAGTGTAAATTATTGTGATTGCTATGCAGTATTTTTTAACACTATCAGCGGTGCTGTTTTGGGAGCACGGGGAGGTGTTTAATGAATATTTAAAAAGTGAAAACGTTATATTTTGTACATACTCATTATGAATGACAGCCATTGGTTGGTGGATAGTCATTCTGTCTTTTTAAGACAGGTAGAGATCTGTTGAGGCAATTATTTATAACATCCTGGCTGCAGCTCTGTATTCCGTGCGTCTATATGCGAACACTGTTTAAATAACAACATTTACTGCACAACAATACACCAACTGGATTTGACTTTAATCCCTGAACAAATACCAGTTACTCTGTATTTATTAGTTTCAAATCATACATTTTCCAAGGCATCTTTTGAACAGATTGTAGTTTTAAGTATTTGTCAGCCAGGCAGACACATTTCTAAAACCTCTTTGAAAGTGTTTTATCCCACAAATAAAAACTGCAAGCTATTTTATGTTCAAAGAGTTATTTTTTGCAGCGCCGGTGTCATTTAAATCCTCCTGTCTGACTGCCAGGCTAACAAAACAGCTCTGTGAGAACAGCTTGCCGTACAATGTGCGACTTAATTTGCCTGTGTGGAATCCCTCGTCTCTGTTGGTCCATTGACTAGAAGTGTCACAAACCAGGGCTCGTGTCCCACTGTCGACATGAGCGACGAGAGTGACGCACAGCGCGAGGAAGCCATGAATAAACGAACGAAGTCCAACGTGGCACCTCGAATTTTAAGGAGTCATCATTGTTGCGGATAAACAGAGCAAGGCGATTTCGAGTTCTGGGGAACACTCGGGGTCTGAAACACATGTTGCTTTGTGCTTTGATCTAGCCTGACAGGGGAGGGAGCTGCAGAAGACAGGCAAGGCTGGCGGTGATCAAAGTCAACACCAACATACCTCTGCTTTTAATATTTCATAGAGCAGCACTGGATAACTAAAACATGTCGTCATAAAATATTTGACTTTTTTGACTGATATTTGTGAATACGTGTCATCTGAAGCTGTTGTGTGCTTTTGAGTCTCTGAAAGCACATCTATACAGAGTGGATCTTTTCAGCACTCATCTCACGAAAAAAAGAAGAAAACTGAAGAGGGGGTGATGAGAAATCATGTTTGCTCTCACTCTTAAATGATGCAATGAACTCCATGAGCAGTATTTTACAGCAGGGTGAGCACTCCACCTCAGTGTTTTATTTATCGCTGCTGTTTCACCTGCCAAACAAAGCAGCAGTGACAGATACACAGAACAAAATGCTGAATGCCTGAATCAAAGGGAATCTGACACACATTGACTCGGGCAGAAAGGCAAGAGGCTTCTTTCTTTACTACGCCCAACACCAGTAACATCATAACCTTGATACAAGTTGGAAAAATTAGATAGAAACTCAGAAAAATAAGGTAAATAATGTAATCAATGCTGAATACCTTCATTTAAACCTTTTCACCACCAGGATTTAGATTTTTCGGACTAAAAGAACAGTTTAACATTTGGAACATTTTTGTGAAAAGTTGACTGAGAAGATCAATAGCGCTCTATTGATTGTTCATTAGCATTAGAGCCAGGAGGTGTTAGTCTTTAGCATAAAGTTTGGAGGCAGGGGAATCAGCTACTCTGCCTCCAAAGTTGAAAAGTCTAAAAAACAATGCACCTAATGATCATGTCTTTTTTTTTTTTTTTTCTGATTTAGTACTCAAAGAGCAGTGTGAAAATGACTATAAAAGGACTATACTGTACATGGGAACTATTATTTGCAGTGACTTCAAGTTCTCTTGTGAGGTTGTCAGGCAACTAACAAGATAAGAGATAATTAGCGAGTTCTGGATGTGTGAGTAGGTGTGTTTAGAAACTTTGGAAAGTCAGGCTATCTGTTTACCCCAGATTTTCACATCTGAGTTAAAGTAATCAACAACTGGCTCCATAGCTCTGTACTCTGTCAGCAGTAATGTGTTGGCACTTTCCTCCCCTCTGCTACCTGTGTGTTATCATTTTCAAAGTCTGCCTCGCCAAAGAACAACAACAACCTCTGAGCTGCAACTGCACGCTGAAAATGGCAAGACATGCGTCTTTTTTTAATGCAGCGTTCGGGCCATTCGATAGTAATACGTGCAAATGTTCCACCAAAACAACTTAACCCTTGTCTTGTCTTTACTTTTGAGATGCTCTGGTGTTACCATGGGTCGTACTGAGGGTGGAAGATTGTGTACTGTGATGTAGAGGCATTGATCTCTTTTGTCCCACCCCCTCGATGTGCTGGTGCGAGGCATATGGTGCGAGAAAATGTTTGATGTTTAGAATGAATGAAAGAATCACATTCCAGAAAATGAGCTAAGGCCATTGAGTTTCAGGTAGAAGAAATGTATACTACTAACTATACTACTAACCATACAAGGGTTAAAAACAGTGCAATGCAATGTTTCTATTTGTCAAAAAAAAAAAAAAATCATGGAGCGCAAAAAAAAAAAAAACACTTGGAACTGAATGTTTGATTAGTAGTAACATGCATTATTAACTGCGATGAGGCTTTGGAACAAGCTGCAGAATACTGTTTTGTTGTGTTTATTACTCAAAAACGACTCAATTTAATCAGATCAGAGCAGGGTTACACTGGGTTCTCCGTGCAATTGATGTGGCAAAGAGCTGTGACGGCCAGAGTCTCAGCCAAGCGCCATGGTGTGTCCAGAGTCTGGGAAGTGATTGAGAGGAACATGGGTCCCAGGAGATGGAGATCTAAGTAAGAGCGATTCTCTCAGCTCTCTCAAAGTATGGACCACCATCCCGGTGACCTTGTGCTAGCGTGTGGATGAAATTGGATGATTTCTTGCTGGGGCTGAAGAGGAGTGACAGGTGGCTGTGCTCCCAAGCCTGAAGGAGAGCCAGTCTACTCAGCCCAAGTCCCCGACTCCTGCCATCCACTCATGTGCCCCTTTCCTCCACTGTGGGGTAACATCTCACAACATCATCACTTATTTATTTCCAGATATGAGAAGCTATATTTCAATCTCAGTGGACATTTGATATGTTTCAATATATGCATGGGACTACTGTAATTTGCAAGCCTGATTTGATAAAAATGCAATCACATGTGCCATGTGAAGTCAAGGCAGTTCTTCATTCAAATATAAGTGACACTGATGTTTTACTTCCGGGCATTATGTTTATTTATATGTTCATTTCTCTTTGGTAATTACTTGGCACATCTGTTCCTGTGAGGCGTCTATAATTTGATCAGTCTTTCTTGGTAATATTTGAGTTTGAAGCGATTACCCTTTAAGTTTGCAGAAAGCAAAGACCAGGTTTATATAGTTCTCCGCAGTGTAGCAATTCTCCAAAGCTGAAAAACCAAAGAACTGAGACTCTAATCTGTGATGACATGCTGATATACAGGTTGGAGCTGCTTCATTGACCATGAATGGGAGACTGACTTTGTGTAGTCACACAGTGTTTGCCCGAAGTTTCACATCCAAGTGAGTTTTATTTTGATAGCGCTATAACTTTAAAAGGAGAGAACGTGCCTGGAAGAAAATATTTTTGAAACCTGTTGTGGGCATACTTTTCATCATTTGGAATTCGTCACCGTGGAGCTGCACATCCCCTCAGACATCAGAGACACAGTGGTATGTGAATGCGCAAAGGTATGTGCTATAAGGCAAACACATAAACAGAGACAACCACTCACCTGCAGTACAGCTGCAAACAAACATACGCACAGCTTCAGCAGTGACTCTCATTTTTCCAGCAAGACAGACCAGGAGTCTGACTCTGCATCCTAGTTGCCTTGGCTTCCCACGTCCTCGGGGAGATTCAGCAGCCTAGGAGGATAAAACACTGTGCATGCAAAATGGTTCATCACTATCATCTACCCAGTCATACAAGGCTGTTAACATGCATATAACCATTCGTCTTCTGTTATGTGCTAATATTGTAAAATGAGTCCTTGAGCACTGTATTTCTTCAAAGGAACATGGTTGTGAAGAACAATGGATTCACCTCTTTTCTCTGTTATGTTTGTTCTTAATTTGCTCAGCATTGTGGGTGTAAACCTGTTCACACTGGTTTTCTATTCACAGACAAAATAAAGAAAAAAAGCAGAAATAATTAATGAATGAAAACCCTCAGGGAGGGCTTTTAAATCTACATAATATCAAACTGTAGCTTTTTCTCTTTTTTTAATAACAAGGCGTATTGGGTTCTGTGATGTATTTCTTGCATGCCTAATTACTGAGATATGAATTATCGTTCGTCCTTTGCAATTTAGTAAATAAATCCCAAGGGAGCTCATTTGAAGCAGGAAATAGGCCATATTTCTAAGTGCAGAAACCACCGTGTGAACAAAGTTCCATAGGGGAAATGTGTAACCAAATCAGTCATGTAATGGAGGAAATCAAAGCCCCACACAGCCTTGTTTACTCAGAGGATGCCATCCTGCAATTTTTGCTCTGACAGAGAGATAACCAGGAAACGACTCCCCCGCTTGCCTTCAAAACACATGTACCTCTGGTTGTTTGCAAAGTTAAAAGAGGAGATTAGGATCAATAAAAAAAAACAAAAAAAAACACCAAACTCCTTACCCGAGATCAGAGTAGGTAAGAAGTTGAGGGGAAATGATAAAAGCAGAAAAATATCTAATGATGGGGAGAATGTGAAGGTGAGAGAGAATCAGAGTCAGAGAGCGAGTCCAATCGGTGGAGACCTATTGGTTGGTTATTCTGGGTTCTTCTGAGCAGGCAATGGGCAGCCCTGCAGGTACTGCTCTCCCTGGGCTGAGACCACTCTAGACAGACTGCAGTAATTTACATTGACAAAGCTGTCAGAGGAGAGGTGGCCTCCCGCATGGTGATGGATGCCGACCTGGGAGGAAGAAGAGAAAGAGAACGAGAAAGAGAGGACAGGACAGGATTCTTTGCTTCATAAATTCTGGACATGACCAAGAAGCGAGAGCAGACATTGTGTTTTTGGGTGTGTTATTTCACTATTACTGAACATATATTCACTAATAAGGCGGTGAGTAATAAAGTAAGAGGAGTTTGACTTTCTACGAGAGATCAAAAGCAGTGCTGTACAAGCACAGGATTTTTTTCAGACTATCGATGAGCGCTGCCTACACTTACACCCTTACAGCAAAATGCAATATGAGACACACCAGGTTGTATCAATATTTTATGGCTCTGTCTGTATTTCACAAGGGGGTTAGTGGAATAACAAATAAAGTAGCAGAACAGTGAGAGAGGACGGAAGAAGATAAGTCCTTACCCTACCTGCTTTCCATTGCGACTTCCTGTGGAAAGATGTGCTGACGCTGCATCTCTCGGGGCAGGTGCTGTGTGGTGTCAGGGGCCCCCGGTGAGCAGCTCCTCACTCCTGTCACCTCTACTAACACCGGCCCTCGTCAGCAGGGGCTGGCGCCAGCGCCGCAGCCTCCCTCTCCTCCTGTCACCTGCCCTCACACAGGCCAAGGTGACTTTGTTCCCCCTGATGGAAAAATGACAGCTACTGCAGCTACAAGGTCCGAAAAAGTCAGGGAGCAACCAGTTGGCTTCTCTCTCTCTCTGTCCTTTTCCCTTGTCCTTCCTCCCTTTCTGTTTTCCCAGCATCTATTTCTCAATCACTTTATGCAATATAATTTGCACGGAGATGGCTAAATGTGATTTTATGTTAATAAGAAACTCAACTTCTTTTTTTTTTTGAGTTGGGTTGGGTTGGTCCAGACAGGTGGTCCAGATGGAGTTACATCCAATAGACAGAGGTGACAAAAGTATATACATTATTTACTCAAGTTGTGCATATACTTGTGTAGAGGTACTGATTCAACTTCAGATTCAAGTAAAAGTGAGGTTCGGGCTCTGAAATGTACTAAAAATATAAAAGAGTTCAATCACATGCCCATTATTAATATAATTCAAAGACTATTCAGATTCAGATTCCCTTTATTAATCCCTACGGGAAATTCAGTTGTCGTTAAGCTCACAGAAAATAAAAACAGAGTAAAATAAAATGAATGAAATGTGTCCAGTCTATCTTCCATTGATTGAGGTGTTGTAAAGACTGATGGCAATGGGGATGAAGGATCGTCTATGACGTTCAGTCCCGCATCGTGGTGAGGTGAGTCATCCACTGCAGCTGCTTCTCTGATTGGTCAGAATGTGATGAAGAGGATGATCTGAATTGTTCAAGATGTCCTCCGCCTTGTTCAGTGTGCATCTCTCCACCACAGTCCCCATTTAAAAAAGTAGCAGGAAAAATAATTCCCCTCCAACGTGTTAAAAACTAAATTAAGGAGCCAGTTTTGAAAATGTAAGGAGTAGAAAGTACAGGTGTTGAAATGTAGAAAGTAAAAGTAAAAATACTATTATTCATTCACACCATTAAATTACAGATCAATCTTCTTCCCGTGTTTAGTAACAATCCTTCTTTATATTTGCATTACACAGTGTCTTTTAAATGTTAACAATGCAGAAGTCATTTCCTCGAGTACTGACCTTGGAGTCATTTCACAAACAGTGTGATTTTCTTTTTTTTCAGCTGATAATGTTCTTTCATTTGACTTACAAATTGCTCGGGAAGCATTGTGTCATGACTGTTGAGAGAGTAATTATTGACATGTAGACGGCACACATTGCTGCATGCATTAGCACTGCAACACATCCCGAAACTGGAGCTGCTCTTACTTTTGTCGTTTTCATACCAATCTGATGTGTTTAGCCTTCTGCAGGTCGACTGCAGTTTGCATCGCTGGCTTTTGAGCAGCTTGCGTGAAAAATGTCTGCCGTCAACACAGTGTGTCTCCTGGACAATAGTAATCCTGTGTGGAGTTTTTTTTTTTTGTTTTGTTTTTTTTTAATGAGTAGCTGGGACTAACATGTGACGAAATGGAACAGTTGTGTTGAGTGTGCACACACAAAGGGAGGATGTGGAGAGAGAGGGAGAGAGACAGTGGTGAAAAAGACAGAGACATTTTCTGTGTTTTCCAATCCCTTGAGCACTGGGAAGATGTTGTGCTGGGGCTTCATGCTGTGATAAAAGGGGAGAAACTAGATATCAAACCATGCTGTCCACCTGCTGTCTTTTCTCGCATTTATCATTAGATGAACCTGTCATATAGGCCGTGCTTCAGTCAATTATCACCATCATCCATTTCCAGCGTGACACAATATGCAGCGAGTGGCCATCTGGTGCGGTATCGCCAGAATGATGGGTCACACAAGTGGTCGCCCACCTCTTCATGTGCGCTCCTTGAAAAGTTGCCTCCATCACAGCCTAAGAGAAACTTTGAAGTTTTCCGCTCAGTAACAGGAAATTAACAAATGCACGGCTCACTGAATATAATTTAGCTCAGGCTGTCAGTCGCGAGACATTAATGTAAAATTTCACTCACATGTCAGTCCAAACAGTTCTGTTGAGAGTGGATGAAGAATTAATTTGGACAACATCACTATCTTTTCACTCTCTTTCTCTCTCTCACGCACACGCACACACTCATGAGATGCACTGCAGTGCGAGAGAGATATCTCTAACAGCCTCGTGTTGACTCATTTAGCATCTGGCACCGCTTGTCGCTAGACTCCATGCATCTCGGCGTGTACAGCCAGTACGCGTCCTTATTTTTCCCTCATTTTCAAGATCTTTCACACCCGGGATGATGATGGCTACTGGTGACATCATCATCCGAGCATGTGAGGAAAGGTCACATCTGGTAAGTGCTCCATCCCAACTCGCGCTGCAAAGATTGGAGACTTTCATTTACTGACAGCAATTCTGAAAATGATATTTGGCAGATATCATTTTCTCGATTTCTAAGATTTTCTTTTTGTCAGGCATACATCATTTGTACCTCCAGGGACAATAATAAAACAGTCCTGAAAAACACGCATTATGCTCGACTTTGTGATTTCATGTTTGGATGTGTATTTTCAGTCTTAGAGGTATACACATTTGGGCAAGCAGTTGTGAGAGTAACATTGCTGTTTCCATCTCATTGTGTTTATCTACTGTGAATCCAGTGGCATTTCCTTCAAGGGACATTTTCCCAAAACAATACTTTGCAGTTAGTTGTATTTCTTATGATTGCTGAACTCTCCTCAAGGACTTATTGTCTTTAGAACAGGTTTGTCTCCACTAAATGCAAATAAAATTTAATTAGTTTTGGGTACAAATATCCTGTACATTTTGCTTTAATGGCTGCTCAGACTCTACTATCCTTTGATTTTGAAATTAGACCATAAGACCTTTTGAAGATTAAACGCCAATTCATCAGCCCTGAATTGTTCGTTTTCTTTGGAATGTAGTGGTTATTCTTATAGGTTGCTCTTCTTTGCAGTTTTATCATTTATAATGTTCATTAATCCTGAGGACTGATAAGTGCTTTTCTTCTCTTCTCCCCTTTCTGTCTCATCTATGGGTTTAAAACCCGTAGCTGGAAATCAAGCGTTCCTTTGTTCGCTGTTCATTTGGAAAGCAGACTTCGCTGGCTTGTCCCTCTAAGCAGTGATATTGTGGAAGCCGCTCATGGCAAGCATCCTTGGAAAAGATATTCTGCTCTGCTTAGCAGGTTCATGAATACTGAAAGGCATTGTAAAGATCAAACATAACGAATGCGGTGTTCCAGTGAGCACAGTGGAGAGGAGTGTGGTTGACATGTTGACATCTGCAATTGTGTCATTATTACTATGCAATGATGGTTGGGGTAAATGTTCATTGAAATGAAAATGTGCCATGAGCTATTTACTGTAGTTAGACACTCTGTAATAGTTCTGTTCACATTTCCATTTTGATGTGAGAGAAAACTTCTTTATGCAATCTGTCATCACTGTAATGTGATACTATTATAAGAGTCTGGCCAACTGTTCTGCTTGTTTTTGGCAACCTCTTGTGCAATATTCTGGGCCTGACTCCTGAGTCATTCCATTCCGGCTTCTTTTTAGTTTTGAAAAACTTCCAGATCACAAGATAAAACCTTATTCCATATTTCTCTCCTCCCTTTGGTGTGCTGGATTCAGTAGTCAAAGCCTCCTTTAGAGGGAGCACTGTGGCTGTCATACTTTTCTATAAGAATGGGCTGTGTAAGAAAGCAACCAGCAGCAAGAGAAGTAAGGACGCTTGCACCTGTCTGGTGCATTGTCTCTTCCTGCGTATAGCCTCTTCTTGTCCATTTGTGTTTAGAATCTTGGGCGTGTTTTGGGTAAATGAGGTTCATGACCCTGGCTTTCTGCATCGCCAAGCTCTCACATCGTTTCCTCGCAGTCGAGGGGGAGAGGCTGGCACTCAGATGGAAAACGCTCTTAGCAGACGGTTTAGTAATTATGCACTGGAAACCAATCAGCCTGAACACTGCTTCTTAATTAGCAGAACAAAACAATAGTGCATGGATTGCAAGGACCCTGGAGGTCACACACTCTCCTCAGGTATCCCTCCTAGGAGCCCTTTAAAGTGGCTTGATCCTCTTTGGCCACTCTTCACCACCGCGTTCAACGACTGCTGGGCTCTCAGTCATCACAGATGCATCACAGCAGGTAGAAAGAGCCTCCATGTAAAGCAGATGAAAGAGCCAGATCCCATTGGAAGTGGCAGAGATACGCTTTAAAGGTGTGACTGCCTGATAGGTATGGATGAGCATTTGAGCTTCTCCTCATGGATGCACATTGAAGAGAAGAGAGGTCACCTAATCCATTTTAATCAAGGCTACAGCGGCATCACACATGGTATTCATTAGTAAACAAGGGAAAGAGCCGCTCCACAACAAACAACTTAGCCATAATTAGCATGTAGAGGATCCTGTGGTGGACAAAGCCTCTGATAGGGGTCAGGACAAGCAAACCTTCACTGCAGCGTGGTTTTAAAGCATGGCTTTGATTCTCACAATCGAAACTCTTCACATCAGATTACACTTGCTCAAAATCCATACAGTTTGATAAATGCTTCGACTATAAATGGACTGCGCACATTTCTCTTGCACATTTGATATTTACAATGATATTCATAATGTCCAATAATGGACTATGTATGCTTGCAATTATTCATCCTGTAATACTACCCAGCCTAAATTACTACCATGAAAGGACTGCCTCTAATTTCCTGCACTGAAAGATCTTAGATGTCCACAGTCTCTTCATAAACCTTTATAAAATGACAGTAAAAGCAATTTAGATAAAGAAAACTGAAATATGTAGATAATAAGAACGAGCGAGTGTGTAACAGAAGGAGTCGAGCTGTAGCAGTCAGTATGACGTGGTGCCAGTGAGTTTTTCTCCTGCGCTATTAACAGTTAGGTGCAGTAGCCCGGTAATAGTTTTTTCATGTCTATTAATGTCTCTCTCCAGAGCCAGCAGCTACATGCTGTGTCATTAAAGGTCAGAGCAAATTGGATCCTCAAATGAAGACGGCATGGAAAAAAAACAGGACTTCTTAATAGGATGCCGATAAGTGCTCTGATTATTATTAATGATTTTTCTCTGTATCGATTTGGGCCCGTCTTGTTGTTTAGGCCTCTCGCGGTCGGACTGTTAATGTAATGCAGTGAAGGGCGGTTTTACACAAGTTTCTGCATATTTTTTATATAAATCAGTGATGGTATCACTTGAAAAAATTGTCCAATATTGATTTTCTAGACATGCACATACTCTATATCGGCTGCTTCGAATAAGGAAGCACAGGAAAACAAGTGTGAGTTATATGCATAGTTATAGAATTTTTAAAAAATAGGGAGCGAGAGGTGCAGAGACAGTGTAGTGCCTCCACTTTGAATGACAGTAGGATGTTTCTCAATTCCTAGAGGACAGTAAACACTGTCTTTTCCGCTTCTTAATATTAACTATATGCACACATTGAGTAGATCCAATCTGATCCACTTCTAAATTAATATTAATGACGTGAATTATGAATGTGGTTTTCTTCAACATAAGGAAAATACGTCATCAGTGGAGACATACTGTACATTTGCTGCTGATACATTTGAACACATTAGAAACAAACAAATCCTCTTATGTAATATTCCTCTGAGAAAAACAGAGGGCCCCATTAAAAAGACTCAAATGATTAGCTGAAGGAGGCTTTTTTTTCCCTTGTCATCTCTAGACTAGGAGAGTTTAACACTCAGGGCATCTTTGAGGGCAACAAGACAGACGCACCCCCTCTCCCCCTTTCCCCATCATTTCTCTGCCATATCGACTGCCAAGTTGATATTTCACTTTCTGTTATGTGACATTTGGCTGACTGAACAGAGGTGCCATGGACAGCCATCACCAAAAGAGGAGGCAGAGAGGGTGGAGGGAGGAAAGACGAGACAGACAGAGGAAGAAAACAGAAGGGGTGGGGGGCTGAAAGAGACACGAAGAAGAGGAAGAAGTGCAGACAGTGCATGAGGGGCAGGGGGACCGAGGCAAAGTGAAGGCGAGAGAGGCAGAAATGGCATATCCATCCTTATCACAGCGGTCTGCAGTTTTCCAAATGTCTCTTTTCAAGCGGCAGTGGAGGGTGCACATTAGCTATAATGGTGTGTCTTTGTCCATGCCCCTGCTGGGCCATTCACATCATGCACACTCTCCACAGTGCCACTTCCCACCCAACCAAGACCTTAAGTCTCACCGGCACAACAAAAAAAAAGACATATTTTTTTATCAGGGTGCTGTGGGAAATTGCGTAGTAATGAATGAAAGCAGAGAGACACTGAATCGGATATTGAATACTTCACGCAGCATCGCAGTCCACGTTGAGTTTGATTTAATTTTTTAATTTTAAAGAAATGTTGCAGACTTTCTTAACTGTTGACCATGTGTGATCCCTGCAAACACCTTCACTGGATAAAATGTCCATGATACAGTGTCCCCAGCCTACTTTAAGTTGCTCATATGAAAGCTGTTATGCAATGATAACCTTGAAATCCACCTCCACTGAGCGCTCAATCTGTGGATGCAATACTGTAGAAACGTGCAGCACATAATATCTCACATCAGATAAATAACCAGTGCCAGATACCCAGGTGAAATTTTTATCGAAGTAAGATATGTGTTAGAAACTGTAGTGTGCCAAGCAGACCCACGGTGACTCCGGAGTGTTTGCTTAATGTATGCTCAAGGGATGTGTGAGTACACTTCATGTCTATTCAAGGATATTTATGTAAACATATATATGGTTTGTAAGAGTAGAGTGTGATTAGTCCTTGTCTGGGAATATTTTCTTTTTTTTTAGCAAAGACACATCACATGCAATGTAAGGCCAGAAAAAGAAAATGCTTAGTTATTTTGTTTCACTGTACTGGAAATAAAGGGTTTGCAGATATTGTGTTTCTTCTGAAAAGGCTGTTGCGCCCAGTATTATTTAAATATTCTAAGATGTAAAAACAGACATACATTGTGCAAGTGATGATTCATTATTACCCCCGGTATCCTGTCTTATAATGTTCCCAATCTGGCTGCCGCACTCTTCTGGTTGAGGTCCCTTGTGCAAAACAAAAAGCATGCTTTCCTAAACATAAATCTGTGAGTTTATTAAATAAGCAGCGTAATGAGCAATTTGTTTTGAAATATGCGTTACTGTCATTTGTTTAGAATTTTCTCTGAAGTGTTTGCTTTCTCTTTGCTGCTACGGCAGGTTGTGTAATTAAAAAGATATACAGTATTTGCTTATTGCCATGTCGAAAAGGCGGTCGGTGTCACCTTGTGTAATACGCTAAGTTTGTTAAAATGCCTAACTTTCTCACTTTAACTTGAATTTAAAGTAGGGACACAAATCTGAAAAAAAAAAAGGACACTGACTCTTTTTCCAAATCGAAAAGTCCAATGTTTCAAAGATGAGCTTCTACCACACGACTACTGTGTTTTCATTTGTGATAGCTGAAAACATTTTGCATCGGATTTTGAGATGTCAAGGTTCTCATTAGAGTCTCTGCACATACCGACTTCCCTCTGGCAGCTCCTGCACCAGCCCTCCTTATGTTACATAAAATGCACGGCATGTCATTTCTAGTGTAACGTCATGACAAAACTGTACATATGAAATGCTATCTTATAGTTAGAACATTGTGAGACTTCTTACTACAGCGGCTTTTAGACATGTGCCTCCAGCTGACGTTTGATCCGGTGCCGTGAGACATGAGTTCAGATATAATCAATCCTATTCAAATAATAGTCCTGAAGAATAAGTTACAATCCTTCTTCTTCTGACACCAAACACAATAAACCAAGACAAAAGTAAATAGCAAACAGTGAATATTACCTGCTGTACATCAGCGTCCTAACGCGTCGTCGATGTCGGCATCTAGCTCAAAGCATTATTGCCGCTAGTGTGTCTGTGTGTGCGTTAATCTGTTATAATTTAAATCAGTTGTTCTTGTGAGTGGCGGGCCCTGATAACAAGCGATAAGAGACTTGACTCATCGACTTTGCAGGGACTGTAATACTTGATCGATAGACGCTAAAATGACTTACTATAAGTTGAATTCCCGATCAAGTTGCAAGTTTTGCCCTGGTAAATTCAGACCAAAAGTAAACAAGACAGCAACAAGGAAGAATTTCATAGCCACACTTAGTGAAAATTTCATTAGGTCTGCATGACTGGCATTGCTTCAGAACCATTTACACACTGAGTAGTTTCATTTGATGATAATATCAAATATATTGCCGTGTCTGTGCGTTTCATAATGTCTCTTATAAGAGCCGTAAAGAGAGTTTTGGTCCTGAAGATGTATTCGTCTGACTTAGAGAAATTCTCTGTGAAAACTATACACCAAAAATCAAACACAATAAAATTAAATCCATGTTTGATTTATCTGCTAGGCATTCTAGGTATAACACTGGCCAGCTGGGTTTATTATCAGCAGCGGCCGGTGCTAAACAACACTGGGGGCGCAAGAGAACGTGAACACAGCAGTGATGATTTTGGGTACAGAGACAATTTTTTTTTGCTGTGTCAGTCAGCCACAAGCCTTTGGTTTTAATATTTGACTAAACTGTGCCTGCATTTTAGTGTTTAGTGAATAGTTCACGTTGCTCACCAGAATCAAACGCCAGTCTCCTAGGTGACAACTTCACGACCTATCCACTCAACCACACAGCAGATGTATCACTGGAGCTCATCGTGAGTGTAACAGTTTGAACAGGGCAAAACTTTTTTTCAAAACACGAACATGATTCGATTGGCGCGATGTGACGTAGTGCGGGGCCGGTGATGCACCCTGACAGGAAGCCAGCGTCTTTCTAACTCTGCATGACACAAACAGCCATGTAAAGCCGCCACAGATATTGAGCTAAAGAGAGTGGAACATAGAGAAAGAAAATCTGAAAACCAGCTACTGAATGTAATACTATATAACTATATAATACTTACAGTAATTTGGTCTGTGTCTGATGTTGATTAAAAACAGAAGCACATAAAACTCCCAGGATCATTCAAGGACATGTGGGTGACTCAGTTTTATTGGGCTAAATCGATGTGATCTGGTTTCAGTTTTATGTAAGATACCGTCCTCTATTTTGTTAAGGCTAAATTATAATGCCATTTATAGTAATCATAAATTAAAATGTTTCTGTATCAGATTAGATTTAGATGAATTTGAGAGCTAAAAAAAGGCATATCTTCAGCTCATCTCTCTTATTTTTTTTTTCTCTTTTGTCTGTTTTTATTCTTGTTCCCAACTAACTAAACAGATGATGTTCGGGAAAAACTTCGCCACTTAGAAAAGTAGTTCTAAAACCTGCTCACCACATGTCTTCTGCACTGTAATTCTGGACTTTTAATCATTTTAATGATGTTTTAATTATATCGTTTCTCTTTTTTATTCTTTCATGTGTGCTGTGACTTTTTTGTTATGCTGTAATTTTCAATGTTTTTATCTTTTATTGATTAAGTGTTTTGTTGATACTCATTCCTTTTTGTTTATGTAAAGACACCGAGCTGCCTTTGCATATGAAATGCACTATATAAAAATAAAAAATAAGGAATAACTTCTAATGTAAACAGGTTGTTTGCTAATTTGCTCGTAGGAGGAAGGTACTACTTTTGACAACAACACCCGAACTGTAACCTTTGAAGTAACTGTAAGAAGTATGAAGTAAGAAGAATTTATGTCACTTATAATGAATTCTAATGGTGATAAGTTTTACAATCAAATTTCTTTGCTCTGCTGAATTACATTACTGGCTGGTGAGAGTTGGTGAGTAATGTATGTAACGTAAACAGACAACTTCAAGTTGAGGCAAATGGGTCATAGAACTGCTCTGAGTGGGTAAAAAATGCAGATGAGCTGAAAAATAGATCCATAACGTAATGTGTAATGTAATTTTTTTTGTGTGTGTTAAAAAAGTAAAATTGGTATAGAAAAAAAGTAGGAACTGATATCGATGTCAAGGTATCAGCATCGGTACCAGCATGGATTTTTTGCGCCCCTACGTGTAGTTATTATTGCAGGACTTCATGTCATATCGTCAGCTCATCCTTCACATGTGCCACAGTGTAGGAGTCCTCTGTATCACTCTGTCATCGCTTGACACCCGACTCCGGCCAGTCCTTGTCTGTCTGTCGGTCCAGCAGGAATGATGCGATAGATGGGCAAGGTCAGTCTGAGAGCGCTGACCTGAGCGAGACGCAGCAAAGGTGAGTGGATTCACCTGCGCGCCACCTGCAGACTGATTTAATTAAGGATATGTGTGCGCATTTGTTCGTTTGGTATCATGAACCACAAAGAAGAGAAGAGAAGAGAAGAGAAGAGGAAATTAGCTACTTTACAATGGCTAGCCTCTGCTAACAGTGTATGCTAACAGTTTCAGTGTATTCAGTGTTTTTTTTTTATTTAGGGACGTAGGGCGTTGTCACATCTGAAAGACCAAACCAAAGTCTGAACCAAGGTTCAAGTTTTTGTTACATCCTCTACATTTGGTCTGATTAGTTTTGCTTTTACACTGCAATTATGGGAACAGGCTAAACAGCTTTGGATGCCATACCCACGCCCTGCCGTCATCACCTACATGTACCACGTCCCCCCATACTTGACACTGAGTGGTTTATACATAGATGTGCATCTGACATGTTGTGAATTTGGCTCATTTTTAACTTTTTTTTTCAAACCATCCTCCATCTGTTTCTCTTTCTTCTTTTGTTTATTGGTGCTGGTAACCTTCCTGTAACTGGTCCAAATTTCTAAACCATCCAAAAAGCATTTTCACACCGTAAATGAACCGAACCACGGCTGAGTTTGATCCGGGGCCAAGAGAACATCTTTTGGTCGGATCAAAGCCCGGCTGTTTGGTCCGTACCGTGATCTTGATTCACACCTGTAAATTTGGTTCAGCTTCAAAGTGAAACGTCTAAAGGTCCGAAGCAATAAAGGTATGTGTGAACGTGTCCCAGAACATCTTGTTTAAGTTTAGGAACCAAAAGTACTTGTTAAGGTTAGGATTAAAAGACCATGATTTAGGATAAAATCATAGAGTACGTATAAATCCATATGAATCCTTCATGACGTCACCCATTGGTTTGTGTTCTGCTGTTTTGAAGCCTCGAGGTGCTGTTTGTCTGGAGTGTTTGATACCAGTAATGTCAGAGTCGTGAAATATATAAACACTCATTACTACTACCTGAGCTAATTAGCAGGCTAGCCGACAGACCATATAATTCAATATGAATTAATGCTAACATCAGCTAATGCAGCTAAGTTACAACAGTTACTTATTATAAATAAGTACAGTACAAGTAAACTTCATGACAGAATCCTCTGGCGGCCTTGTTAGTGTAGTCTGCTGTAGCCCTTAAACACAATTTCAGCAGAGCTGCCTGTCAGGGAGGAAAATAAGTTTTATTCAGTAAACCAGAGCTCCAAATATCTGATTCAGTAACCGAGCTAATGTTAGCTGTCAGTCAAAACCCATGCAGCACAGCAGACACTGACTGACTCACCTGTCAATCACAGAGGCCACTCCCTTAATTATGCCTTGAATTAATCTAAACGGTTTTGTTGTACCAGGCCATTTTAACATGGGGGTCTATGGGGGTTGATTCACTTTTGGAGCCAGCGCCCAGTGGACATTCAAGTTACTGCAGGTTTTGACGCTTCTGCATAGGTGTCACTTTTCAACCCCGGAGGCTGATGCTTGGATAAAACTGACCTATCACAACATTAACTATGTGTTAGAAAGCATTTCTGCCAGAAGACTTTGAACTCGGGGGCAAATGTATAAGAGTAGGCCAATACAACACCTGGGTGTGAATAGCACAGTTGGCTATGGACATACAGGTACGAATAACATCTGCCTAAATAAACTTGATTTGACTTGAGAAGAGAAGAGAAGAGAAGAGAAGAGAAGAGAAGAGAAGAGAAGAGAAGAGAAGAGAAGAGAAGAGAAGAGAAGAGGATACATGTAATGAAAAAGCGAGTGCTGGGGAATTGATGAATGAGCTTTTAATCTGCATAGAAATAGCTGGGTTACAAAATTGAGCTGTGGTCTTCACAGCCCCACCTAATGTATGAGGGCGCTATGGGATCACTGTGCAACACACACACTCTCTTTATTAGAATATGTTTGTCCTTCCAACACTGACCTTATTCCCGGCTTTAATTAAATGCTCCCTTAATGACTGCTCTGTCTATGCATAGTTATGTTGACTTGTTAGTGTGTGTATGTGTGCGCGCATACGTGAGAGTGCATCGACACATATTTTTGCGAATCCTATATGAGGCTTTGTGTGGGAGGTAGTTAAAGGCAATGTCTCGTGCGACTTCACATCATGATGATATTTCGATGTGTGATCATGTGTTTGCCAGCATCTGCATGAGTGTTTATTGGTTTGTGTGCGTACGCCAGCCGCACAGGCTTGCTTGTTTTACACCCTTATTTCATTAACCCGCATGTCTGTAATTGCATTGGAGATGAGTTAAGACTGCCGAAGTCACTGCAGAGACTCTTTATATGAACCACCAAAACCATCTGATTAAAAGCAGGTGTGCAAAACTAGGAGTGCAGGGTAGAGGGAGGTTACTTAATGAGATTTTTAACCCACTAATTCAATAGTCAAAAGTAAACAATAAGGAGCTGGGGAGAGCAAAAGATGCTGGGGGCAAAGCCGGCTTGCACGGAAACATGCACACAATTACTCTTACATTAGCTATGTGCTATTATTCTCCACCACCAAAACCAAGTGAGGATTAGCGCTCATATGTTTCATTTCTTTCTGTTCCTCTCAGGCCCCTCCTTTCCCTCCCACCTTGCTTTAATCCATCAACCTGAAGACTAATCCTTTTGAACATTCAAAGCGAGAGCCAGAAAGGCTGCAACATGATCAATTACAGACTTTCAGCTGCTGTCTAAGTCTACTACGTCATGCAAACATCGGTACAAATGCACATTAATTTTGCTCATGCTGTTTTTCTCATTTTTTTCCCCCTGCTGTCTTTATTCAATTTGTGCGAGCCGCTTTCTTAGCCCCAATAGCACGTTATAATTCTGCACCACTGAAAGTACTTTGGGTGGAAAACTTTCACTTGCTTAGCTTGCCAGTGGCATGCTTTGAGTTATGTCTCGGAGAAAAACAACCCTACAGGTTCAAAGTTTACCATGGTCTGCAGAAAACTGAGCCTGATCATTTTTAGCTTTTGTCTAAACAGCCAAAGACAGGCTAATAATGACTTGTGCGTCATGGTAATGCACCTGCATAAAGGTGCAGATATATTGACTTGTTACTTTTTGCCTTGGTCTTCAACAAGCATGACTCTTTGCACGTTTCCTCATTATCCTATCTGGTAGAGGCGGGTGTAAGTGAGGCATGCAGAGGGTTGAGGGCTCCAGAGTTAATTCCTCTGCTGTGTTACCATGGCCAGACTTTTTTTTTTTTCTCGCATTGTTTCTCTGTGGCCTACATAATGGCCAGTGTTCTGTTGAAAAGGATCCTGAGGGGAGACTCTAATAACCCAGATAGATAGTGCTGTTACATTTCTATCTCAAGGCACTCTGTCTTTGCCTGCCAGCGCCCAGGTGCCTTACTCATAGCATTCACAGCGCTTCCTCTGCCATGTAAATAGAATCTATCACCTGGAGAACAGGTTGAAGCGAGGGGTGGGAGAGGCGGCTGAAAGAGGGAGAGAGCCAGACTTTGGTCAGATTGCACAGATTGGACATACACGTTTCTGTCAAATGTCACTTGGTGCGATTACTCATGTTTTGCATTATGCAATGTGAAAATTAATTTAAAGAGGCAGTGCGTGTGCCTGTAAGAGTGTGGCTGCCCTTGTCGGAGATCAAATGTCACACTCATTGCGAAATATCATATTGATAAAAAATAGTTTGGTGTTGTCAGTGGATGTACTGATGCGGGTGAAATGGACCGTGAAAAGCATTAGCCCCTTGCCACCCTCCACACTGGTCAGCCATTAAATTCTTTATTTTCTCTCGAAGGAAAACAGCTATGAGATACATCCAATATCTGGTGCCACAGGCCTGTTATGTAATTACTTTCCTATCACAACCGCAACCACAAATGGAAAATAAATAAATAAATAAATAAATAAAACGAGGGTTAAAGGGTTTTTTTTGTTGTTGTTGTTGTTGTTGTTGTTGGGTTAGCTTCCCTAAACACATTTCACTCTTTTCTCACATCCCGGGGATTTGTCACCGTAAATAAAGTTACAGTTTTCTTTTATATATTTTAGATCATATCCTCTTAAAAGTACACAATCTACAAGGTGGAGGGAATAAAAGCAAAAAGCCAGCTACACACAGACATTTAATCCTGTTTTTCAGTGTGATCTTCTCACCACTTTTATATCCATGTGGCTTTATGGCAGCTTCTTAGCATTTTCACACGTCTGATGTGAGGTTACTAATGCATGCGGAGGCAGGGAGCTCATCTCACGCAGCCTTTTTTGACATTTTTTTCAGTAGTTTGAGGAAGCATTGATTTTGGACATTTAATTGTAAAGTTAGGGTCATGTTCTGCTCTCACTGCTCCCCAGAAGCCACTCTGCAATCAGCGCTACTGCTCTCATACATGATGGGGGTCTGCATTTCTGATTAAACCACTTGTTGTACCGTGTCAATAGTTTACATTTACTGATTTTGCACTTGGCTGAATCTATTTTGTCGCAAACAACTGATTCTGCCATTTTAACATGCAAAAAAATTGTATGATACCAGTTGAAAGGTTTGCTGTAATGTTAATTCAAAGGTGTACTGAGGTGATAATGTGGCTAAAAAAGTCTAAAAAAGCTAAAGATATTGTAAAACACATAATCTGGGACGTCCCAGATCTGGCGCCGACTTATGTGATTACATCCACTATGGGAATCTATAAATACGTCTTGTCAACATTTTTAATATGACCTGTTTTGTCATTCTTTTATTAAGCCCAGAACGGACAAAACCAACACTGGCTCTAACGGGGGACTTTTGTATTTTTAGCGGCCACCGTAGTGGAGGGTGATTCAAGGGGTGTTGTGTTGGTTGCGATCTACAACTTCACCAACAGGTGGCAATGAACTCACACACTTAACCTTTAAAAACAATAATACAGAAATTACCCCAGAAATAACAACAGAACCAATGTGTGGACCTCTTGATTTACAAATTAAGTACTGCAGATAACCACTCACAACAGTGACAGAATATTCAGACTGATGATTCACAAGTATTTAAACATAAAAATGCATTCAAGTTTATAGCCATGGAAACACAGTACACTAAGTTTCCCTGTTGGACTGGCTTCTATGATGATCAAATGAGGTTGTTTAAGCAGCAGTCTGTCAGGGTCTCAGATGTACAATTACGTCAAGACCAACGGGGCCTCTGCTGCTAGCTTGGGCAGACGATAGAAGGTGACCTGATTAACCTGCAAACTCACATTAGGCATCAAGAGGCATGCCACCTAATCTAATCTAGGGATTAATTAAGTACTTAAGGCATGAAAGTGAATGTAGTTCCCATGTAATAGGATGTTGACCAGAAACAGAGACAAACAGCTTCTTGCAAATTAAAAATAAAATAGATATTAAAAGTTGCATCAAAATCATTAGGTGAGAGTGCTATTCGGAGCAGCTCATACATCTTAATCCAAACCTGAAAGGTACAATGTGTCTGATTTAGTAAATACATTTAAGGTTTTCAAGGTACCCATTCCCATTACTGAGCAGATGAAGGTTTCTTTTCTGTTACTTTGGTTTGAGCAATAGTTGAAAATGATGAAACTCTAGGGGTTTTGTCTGGCCTGGCATGACGGATGACTCTGCTGTGAAAATAGGGCATTGTCCCCTACTATCATTTATTATGAGTGTTGCCCAGGTTTGATGGAGGGAGCCAGGCAGTTGGGAGCGTAGATCATTCATCCAGAATGAGGGGCTGTGCCGGGTGGAGACCGCCTCTTTTGCCAACAGCAGAGGAGCCTGCAAACCTGCTTCAAACACCACACAGACTGTGTAATGTTAATGTGGGCAGGAAGAATTGAACACAATGGTCACGCAAGACTGAACAATGGACTAAAATATGTCTTTGATAAACAGATTTCCATCTCCCAGTGTAAAAAAAAAGGAGCTCACAAATAGCTGCATATTTATAGATTTGGTGTCAAAAAAGGTGTCAGTGTCAGGCGACCCAAAGCTGCTACTACCTCAAACTGTTGATTTTTGAATAGCGTTGTTACATTCAAATTGAGTGCAGATCTGCGAGCTAGAGCATGGATTTATAGTTAGGTACACTGATCTGCCAAGGGGATGTGTACGCTGACTGATTGAGTGAAATAGGGCAAGGTACTCTGTCTCCGATGTCACTTGAGGGTACATTCTGCTAATGTATCCAGCTGTCTATCTCCTAACATATCTCAGAGGTAGAACGGTACTTGGTTAGAGGGACTACACTACCTATATTCAGTCAGATTTTCTACACGTTGGCCACACATGCACAAATATTAACACGAGCTCTTTAGTTCAGTGGAAAATTTCTAAACCACATAAAGACATAAAAAGAAAAAAAAACAACAACCTCAAGCTTCTTTTATAGCTCGTGCCAGTGTTATGGTACGAAGTGAGGGAGAGGGAAAAAAATCTGAATCTGTTTTTGTAGGTTCAGACGATATGCCATCTGCAGTGCACCTTAATATTTTATTAGGCTGCATGTTTAATGCACAAATCTCGAAATCTGAGCGTTTCTGTCAGTAAAACAATAACCTAGCCATTTGTGATTACATGGAGCCACTCTGCAGCCAGAACAATGCTGAAACTTTCCAAAGCCTTTTCATATAACGTGCTGAGAGAGCACGAGCTTCAGAAAGCTCTTTGAATCTGGTTACAAACAAATAACCGGTAATGATAGATCGACTGAGCGAGGCAGCCAATTAACTATAATTAACGCAATCAAAGTGCTCACAGAAAATAGCTATAATGATAACTGTGTGAGTTCTACAAATTTACATGAAAGTGATGATGATTGTGCACATGTGAACACGCTCAGATATTTGTGTGCATGCTTTTTTACATCAGTGAGGAGGGCGGGGGGGGCACTAACGGTTTCCAGACACCTTTGCTAATACATCCTTTTTTATGCGCAGTCTATCTATTGCCTCTCATTTACATGCATCCCTCAGCCAGACAAGCTTGTTTACTTTAATTCAACAATGGCGCAGTAAGCACTTTGTTAGTGATGATGGATAGCCACAGTGACGGACATATATTAGCACGGCTTTTAGATAGGCTCATGAGTGCTGCTCTTGACAGAAATAATCCTTGTCAATAGGGGAGACGCTGCCCTTTTTGCACCAGCACAGCACTACACTCAAACATCGGCCCGACCTTAAAGTCTGAACTGGATAGTGACCGTTTTGCTCTTGCACATCAATTCAAGGACAAAAACAAAAACGCTACTGGATTGTCTCATTTCATTGATGAGGCAGTCATTATCTGAGTAAAAACACATTTATTATTTAAACCAAGCATGGGCAAGAATGAAATGGAAACTAAATTATCAAAACAAATAATGTTTAGAGATGAAAAGCCTTTTAAACTCAGTTTCCAGTTAAATGTTGTGATTTTATTCATTTTAATTAAAAACTGTTGTAGTATTTTGTAGTTTAAACCAACGTGGTTTAGTCTTTGTGTTCCTTCCATTTCATGTTAAAGGTTCCGTGCGTAACATTTAGGAGGATCTAATTTCATGGATGGAATGTAATATTCGTAATTATGTTTTCATTAGTGCATAATCACCTGACAATAAAAATTCTGTTTGATTATTACCTTACAATGAACTGTTTACATCTACAGAGGGAGTGGGTCACCTCCATGTTGCACCACCATGTTTCTGCAGGATCTCAGAACAGACTTCTTCTTCTTCTTCTTCTTCTTCTTCTTCTTCTTCTTCTTCTTCTTCTTTGGCGTTTTATGGCAGGTGACATTCAGCATATTAAGGTGGACCACCATTATCTACTATATTTGACGTTAGTTAAGGTACTCAGCTGGTTGCAGTCTGCAATTTCACCAACTGATGCCACTAAATATCACACACTTAGCCTTTAAATGATACAGAAATTGCACATACGTTACATGATTAACAACATACAGACCTGTCTGTTCTACATAAACTGTTGTTTTTATCATTAAAATGATTCTCCTTATGTTGAACTTTCGAGTTAACATTTCCTCCACATTGATAACCCTGCACATGCTCCATTTAGATTTCATGAGATGTCATGAGACATTTCATTGTTGGATTATCTCAAAGTTTTATTCTGGCAAACTGATTTTTTTGAGCAAATCGAGTGGGTGAGTTAGATATGGCTATCAGCTCAAACGAAACATTTATTCATCAGATGATTCCACATATCCTCACATGAAAAGTAAAAATCACTTTCTTTTGCACTACTATCTCCATGACTGTTCTTTGAATCTGGAGAACAAAAAAAACTTGTCATCCAAGTGTTAAATCCTGTGAGAAGTGACTCTCATTGACAGATAACAGCCTTATTTCATGCCTGGCCTTGAACGGCTCTGATTAGATGTATAGTGTGTCACGCAATATGCATTTCATAGCTGTGCCATAAGCCGTAGTGGTTAAGTGACTGGCATGTATCTGTTCATAAAAATAAAAAAAAAACCCATCTACTTAACTGTTAGCTCTGTGTTTCATGTTACATTTCCCTTTGCTGAAAACAGAACAGCAAATTGATGGAAACAACTTATGTGGTAATGGGAGGTTAGAGAACAAAATAATCTCTTCTCATTCTGTCATCCCCAAATGGTTTTTTTTCATATAAATATTGACAATGCATGGCTAAATTATTCCAAAATTGGGTAAACATTTCTTCTAAACACTAAAATCCTCACAGAGTACCAGCGCTACTCATGGACTAATTAGTCTTCTTCCAGACCATCTTCAGGGTTTGGCACGTTACGGCTCTGAAGAGAGGCAGCCAGAAAACAGCCGGGCAAAGACTGCCGCTGGGCATGAGGGAAGGCACACACTGAAAGCACACTGTTAAAAAGTAATTATCTTCTCATATAAACCCAAAGTATAAGTGTACGAGAAGATCCCAGCCTTAGCCAGAATGAAACACAGAAAACACATGCTAAATATAAGATATTATGCAAAAACCAGCCCAGCAGTTTCTACGCAACAGTCGAACCTCGCACGTACAGGTGAAGCAATAGAGACTTAGGGGAATCCTATGCGGCATTAAAGGTCAAAGTGCAATTAAAATTAATTTACCTTGACAAAAAGTAATTTAGACATTAGGTTGATAAATGAGTGCTGAGTGATTAAGGTAATTAAGTCGATATGTTAATTTTCAGTCATCTTTGGGTTGGGTTAAGAAATCAATGATTCCCCTGAGCAGCTCTGCAGGCTGTGACTGCCAGTCTTCCTGTCCAGAGACCTCATGTAACCACAGCTTCTGCACCTGTGTTAGAAAAGAAGTGCACTACATTAAATTACACCTACCTTAGCCTTTGCAACCACTGAGGATTTCAACCAAGTACTAACAACACCATTAAGGAAGAAGGGTTATCCTCAGGGTCTCATACACTAGATTATTAAGGTGCTTCTGAAACTGGTCAGTAACCATATATTTTTCTCCCACACATTTTTAAGGGACCAATCAAACAATGCAGGATAATGATCATGTCAGGTAGACAGGGCATCGCTTCACACAGTGTTTTCGCTTCAAGACCTTATTTAAAATGTATTGTTTTTCAACCTATTACCAAGACAAATACCCTCGCTCTTGATTGCAGATGAGTACAAAGGTGCAATGATGTGTGATGTATGTATTTTATCTAATTACATCTGCCTTAACATGAGCTAAAGTAGCTGGGAGAAAGGTTAATAAAGTAAGCAGACAACCTGCAGGGCTGCTTCAGGAGCGATGGGAAGCCATTATAAAGCCTCTGCAGAGCTCTAACAGGTAACACTGCCAGCCATATGTCAAACGCTAGTGAATCCAGATTTTTGTCCGGATACCCTAATTATAAAATTTCTTTTGGCATAACAGCTACACAACATTGCCACGGTGTTGCATCTATAGCAACACCGTGGCAATGCTATGCTTAGCAGTGTATGACTGACATTTCAGTGTGATGCACTAAAGCCATACGCTAAAGTCACAATGGCAAGAAGCCTAATAAAGAATCTATGACACAAGTCTGGACACAGAGCTGCTGAAATCCGAAAATCCCAATCTATTGGATTTTTTATCTGCTGTGGATCAAGTGCAACCCCATCATTTCGAAACTCCATCCTTCCCGCCTGCTCAGAATGTTTGAGAACTGTGATTGATCGTATTTGATGGACTGAGCGCTAAAAGCAACCTTTTCCGTGCATGACTACTTGGATTCTTTGAGCAAAGAGTTCCAAGGACAGTTAACTTCGCAATCACCAATGAAAGCAAGAAAAGAAATCTAAACAATACGTTATTCCTTTTTAACAATACGTAATTCTGTTTCTGCTGTTGCAATAAAATCTTCACTTAGCCTTGAGCCACAGTCTAACTTTTCTTTTCACCCTCCACAATATGCTGTCTCATCACACATGACATTTATTCATGTGCATTGAAGGCAAAGGTAATCGCGTTAAGTTTGCTGTGCGATGTGTGAGACAAAGAGGAAAGAGTGATTCTAGGTTGAGGTTACATTTGCAGTAAAACTGGATGTATTTCCACTGACACACAAATTTACAAAATCAGCAAAGAAAAGCAAAACATTTGAAACAATTCTAACACTCAGTGCAAGTACTCATTTTGCTTAGTGATCCATAGTACAAGAGGATTTAGCCATAAAGCGCCGCAATTAAACCATCACCATCACACGCGGCGAAAACCTTTCTGTAATGTTCATTGGACATTCAGCCATTTGATCCAGACTGAACAAACAGCTATAAACATTATAGGTTACTTTTCATCTGGTGAGTGGAGGTTATGTTTCTGTTTGAGTGGATTGATGAATTGCATCATAGCATCATTTTCTTTTTTTTTTTCTTTTTTTTTTTTTTGCAGCTACCCACGGTGCTCAGTGACTGAATCCTAATTGCTTCGTTTATTTCCTCATTATTCATCTGGCGCCATCAGTAGCCATGTGCTAACTATCCGTATGCTGTCATTGTGAGCATGTTAGCATGTTGATGTTAGCATTTAGCTCAGAGCCCTGATGCACCAAAGTTGTGCCAAGCTTCACAGAGCCACTTACATGGTGTGCGGACTCTCGGTGTTGTTCTAACAAACGTTTAACAATACCCTAGTCACTTAGCACAGCTCCTATTACAATTTTTGATCCTAAAATACCAACAATTTTAAAAATGACAAGAGTAAATGACAGCTCCCATGGTACTGACAATTATTTTCAACAAAATGTAATTAACCTTTGTAACAGCAGGAAATTGTATGTAATTGTGTGTGTGAGAAATGGCAAAGACATCAAAAAACACTCAACCAATATTTCCATGTAGAGTAGATGTAGTAATTAATGATGTAGATTATTCTACCTTTGATAATTTTTTTTCTAGCGTGGTTATTACACAGTTGCTCATAGTCACTGCCTTATTTCAGACTTTGAAGCAGTGGCCCCACTGAGCTTGTTTTAATCTTATTAAATCTTATTTGATATTTGAAATGAAGAGATCGATTTAGCTGGCCTCATTGAGAGATACTGTATCTCAGCATGTTCAAGAGCATCCTTATCTCACCATGACTCTAGGGCATGAAAACCCTCAGCTACAATCTAGGTTCAAATGTTAACATGTACACCTACACAGGTCTAAAACTTCCACGCTCCCAAATCCTGAAAGGGAAGTGAAATTATCTCAGTGCCCAGGGTGCACAGGCAGACAGCGCAGAGGGACAAATGCACTGCTCTCCTGTGCTGTGTACAGATAACAGGCCAGGCCTTCAGTATCTTCTATACACAGCGCTCTGATAAGATTTCAATGTGATTGCTTCATATCAGTCACTGATGATGAGGTGTCTGTCTGTCCAAGAAGCCAAAACACATATCATAATCATTTCTGAACCCTCTGGCTGCTCACAACATCTTTCATTTAGCAGAACAACTTGCTGCTTTATGGGTGATGAAATTACTGCTGTTGCATCAGTTATGTTGACTTGCTGGGCTAGCAAAGACACTTGCAGGTTTCTAATACAGCACATATTCAGCTGAGTGGATTAATTTACACATGGATTCCTGCAAAGAAATGCTGAATGGTGAAAAATATCTGATTTTTTACAGCGTGAGGTAGTTCCCTCACAGAGGTGTAGTTGCAACTTTCCTTGGATCAATAGTAATGTAAAAGGGCTATTCAAACATTGATCAAAACAAGTACATTGTTAAGCATAAATGAACATACACACAACCACAAATTCAGATCCACATGCACTGAATTTCTAGAAGGACTGTTATCCCGAAGCACATTATCATTTGACCTAATTTGGGTGTTTTTCTGACCTACTTATTGGGTTGATCCTCGAGGGTTTGCCCTTTTTGCACTTGCTAAGTGTGTACAATGGCATACTCCTTTGATGTGCAAATATCGATTGTACTGATACAAGATTCTGTGCTGACCTATAGCATATTGATTTGAGAAAGCTGTGTGTATTCTGCCTCAACTCCAAGTTGATAAAAACTCATTTTGCAATGAAATGAAAAGAACAAACCTCAAGCTCTGCGATGCATAAAGAAAACAATCAGTAGAAACATTAAATGTCAGATTTGACCAGATCATGTCTAGACTCTTAATTGACTTTGACTTGTTATTTTCAGTATGGCATCGCTGCTCCTGATCTATTTTTACCCAGTCTGAAAACCGTCCCTGGCATTCCTGACAGGGTCAGGACAGTGATATGCTGGATTTAAAACCTGTCTATTCATTCAAAGGTCATTAGGTCGTTTCACATCAGCAGGTAATGGAGTTGACAGGGTTCATCTGAGCTATGTTCTTACAGCCTGAGGGCCTCCGGGTGAGTCGGCATCGTCTGCAACCAGCAGCCAAAAACATCCTCACAGCTCGGTGGTTTGGTGATAAGTAGGACGACTACTGGGTGAAATTCAATTGTTTTAAGCACACAAGCGAGGATTATGAGGGTGTAGGCATGCCGCTTGTTGGGGCCAAATAGCATTCAAATCTGATACTACTGTCTGTGGGAACACAATTGTGACAAAATGATACTATTCAGGGGTAAAATTAGGTAAAGATATGGCACAGACACTGCAAAGCCATTTTAACCTCTAAAAAGTGTACAAACTGAATTAGGAATGAATAAACTGAGCCTCATAATTTAAATGTGAACTATCAGTCACACTATAGCATTATCTTTAGAAAGGAATGAAAAGAAAAAAAGATTTAAACAGACAACAAACACTTTCAAGTGTATGGAGCGCAGTAGGGAGTGAGCAGTCAGGGTTCAAATTAGAACCCAGTGAGAGATTATAATGATGCTGCTCCATGGTTCAGTCCACATCCAGAGGGGCCAAATATCCAATTAAAACCTCTCACTCTCTCTCTCTCTTTCTGTCTGTCTCTCTCTCTCATTCAGTGAGGTAATTACCGGAAACCCTGCATGTAAATTCAATTCAACATAATAACGCTGGAGAAATGGCACACAACAACCACCAAACATCATCTCTGCTGCTCTATAATTGTCATTTTACTAGATGTGCTCCATCGTACTCTGTGTTTGATCTCACGCGTGCCACCTTTAGCTTTACAGTACATACAGGTTGGTGTCTAATCAGAGGTAATTCACATTTTGCTGCGCTCCATTAACTCAGCTCATTGTACAGTCACTGTAATTTGATGCTAATTGTTCCTGCGTCCATCATTATGGCCTTTAGCTGAAGTGTATATGTATAATTCATAACATGAAAGGTTTCTGTATCAAAACAAGGCTGGATCTACAGCTGACGGACTGGAAAGGGCAACTGAGCTAAGCTGATCGGTGCTACAATAAGAGTGAGAGCTATACTTTATTTCCTGACCTTTTGCGGCTTGCTTTCACACCCTCTCTTTTCTGTCAGTACCACTGATCATTGTACAGGCCAGGTCCCGCAGCCAGTCCAAATGATCTCAACACACAATCTGTCTCTATAATATTGCCAACCCCACGCCCTGCCTTTTCATCTTCACACTAGGGTAATGCATTGGATGTGGCAGAGCGGTCGAGCGGCGGACACTTCCCTTCATGAATACACTGTGGCTTTTACTGCATGTGCAGCTGTAGCAGAATAAAGAGCGGCAGCTTCGCAACGGCAGTTCTGAGATAGCTTATGATCATGGGCAGGTATGCCACAGCAAGGAGTCCGCGTTTCAGTATTCACCAAAGTCACTGTGTCTCATTTTGTCTTTCTGTATGCATCTTGACTGAGTAATTGGTTTCTACTACATTTTATTTGCAACAAGTCCTCCAGCCTGAACGACTAAATACGTTGCTTGTTATGGCACTATATGTTGCAAGCACAAATAAACTTTTTTTTTATGTTGTTACACACAGGGATATGAACTACCGCTCACACAACATGGGTCCTGACACAGAAATTCAACAATAGCGAGTTGTACAGGCTGCTGCGAGCAACAAACAAAACCGGGAGAAGCAAAGAATAGCACCTGTGTGGATAGAACTGAGCAGCAAGCACACAAAGCATCCACCACCCGAGAAAGAGTTTCTGCTTGGCGAGAGCTGCAGGACACACACACTCTTACAGGTTTACTCTGCTCTTGAAGTTGCGTTCTGCTAGCACGAATCGAGCTGACTTTTAGCAATTTGGGGGCTGACACCAAGGGAGGCACCGGCGCTTTTATCGTTGGTCACTTTCAACACAATCACATCCACACAACCTCCTTGAACATTGATTGACAGCTATTGTTGGATTACAGCCAGAGGAAGAAGCATTTATGTAGTGAGCGAATTGGAGAATTTCTAATGTCCATGAAATGGCTCTGATTGGACACACTGCTGTGCAAATCAGAACTCTATATAATAATTATAAACAAAGTATATATAGTATTTGTAAAAGGTGTTAATGTTCTTAAGTGATAGTGCATATTTTACTGTATTTTACTATGTTTATATTAACAAACCGAACCTATTTTGCATATATATATACTGTGATGGTAATTATATGATGTTAATTATAATTACCAAAGCCGTTTTAAGGATTTAGAACTTCCCTTGTTAATGTAGTGTTTGTACATTTAGGCGTTTAGACACTTACCTGTTTTTGTAACACGATCGTGGCTTCCCCTGTTAAACCCGTGGCACACTGTCACAACGCTATGAACCGTGGGTAATTCACTCAGGCAAAGTCTGCAGAAATGTGGACTTCCAGAAAGTGGCCATAAAAGGCTCAGAATATCTGCATGAGAGTCCTCATGCACATGACAGTTTGACAGTGGGACAACTCCAAGCCCTCACGGAATCACTGGAAACATGCCTCAAAGTCTGTGAGTCTGAGTGTGTGGACATTAGGATTGGGCATCTGATTCAGATTAACATTCACTCACCACAGCAACTCTTCTTCTTCTTCTTCTTCTTCTTCTTCTTCTTCTTCTTCTTCTTCTTCTTCTTCTTCTTCTTCTTCTTCT
>JAPQRN010000002.1:20325919-20345970 GCA_037367275.1 Coranthus polyacanthus
GCCCCCAACCCCCCCCCCCCCCCCCAAAAAAAACAAAAAACAAACAAACAAAACAAAAACGATGGTGGTTCTCTGTGGCGTCGCATATTTAGGAGCCTTTTTATCTCCAAAGCCCTCTGGACAGCAAAGTATTCCTCTTCCTTGCATGTGGAAACATCTTTTAGACAGAGCAGGGGTGGTTCAATGACACATGACAACAAAACTCTTGCCCATTTACCTTAAACAAAAAAAAAGAGAGATAATGGATGAACTCAAATCTTGTCTAAGGCAGCATCACATGTCAAAAAAGAGGAGACAGAAATAACAGCCAATAAAAATAAGTGAAGAAATTATATTTATTTTTTGTTTTAATGGTGCATATTTTATAGGAATCCTACGCAATACTTGCTTTGGATTCTTATCACCAGATATGACGCTTTATTATGTTTTCTATTTGTTTCTTTAATTTTTTTCCAAGGAAAAGTGCATGTTACTAAGCAACATCTAGTTACAGTACAGTCCATTCAGTACCATTCAGAAAGACACTTTTTCACACCAAAGCAATTCATCTAAAATGTGTGTCGTGTGAAGGAGCCAGTCATGCTTTTTGTCAACTACGCACACAGACCTTATAAGAGGAAAACAATCTTTTTCTTTTTTTTTTCCATATTTCATTTTCAATTAATTTCTCGTTTTCATAAGTCAAAACCTAATTGCATGTGAGCCACAGCAAACATCTGTCCTCATCATTTTCAATAAGTGAAAGCTGTCAGGCATGTAATCAGAAAATCATGTGCTGTCAGTCATATTCCATTACAGTCAAAGCAACCCCCTTTTTTTTTTTCTTTTTTGGCAAGATGCAGGCTTTTGAACTTTGAAGCTCATTTCCTTTCTCGAGCTGACGGGGGGGAAAAACTTCCTGACTTGTGTGACTGGTATCAACAGCTGTTAATATCCTTGTAACAATACCAAGCAACAAGTACAGTATGTGGGCCTATTTATTTTTTTCCTGGATGAATTTTTTTCCTGACCAAGCAATTGTCTAAAATTTTTTAAAAGATTAAAAAATCCAATAGAATAAAAGAATAAAAAACATGTTGCGTATTGAGTTATTTGTGAATATTATTCTGACTAGCACCTGTTCAGTAGGAAACAAAGTTAGCAGCCTCGCAGCTTGGTGCTGATAGATGAAAGAGGCGGTGAAGTGTTATTATGGTTGGAGTGTCCTCAAAGGAATGCAATGGATGGCCACTCTAGGGTCAACTCTGCTCACTCTGCCCTGGGGGAGAAATCTCAGGCTGAAGTATCACCGGCTTTGATATCAGTATGGTGTATTGCTTCTGCTTTTTGCTTCACTCAAACGCCAAAAACATGTGTGTGCATGCGTATGTGTGTGCAAACAGAAAGAAGTCAGCAATGCTATTAAGGGCCAGCCCAAGCCTTTATGGGGCCCCTGTGACTTGGGCCCCCCCCCCACCAGTACTGCTGACCAGGGTTGCACAATTTGATGAAAATGTCAAATTGTGATAATTGTGGACAATATTGCGATTGCAATTTGAGTCTATTTGCTTGCTTACTAAGAAAAATAAACAGATTACTGATCATTTTGAAATGTGTATTTTTTCAGCTCTAACACATAAACTTGAACTAGTATTAAACAGGAGCCATAGATTCGATCAGCTGCGTCCACTGTCATTGCATCGTAATCTGTTCATGCAGATGTCTCAGTTACTAGAAAACCTACAATTAGCAACAGACTTGTATACTTGTATAAATTAGTGGACAGAGGAACCTCGATGTCACCCACTGCTTTCTGAACTGCCGTTTTGAAGCCAGTTGCTTGCGATTTGGCCATCGCCATGTCGGCTTTTGGGAGCTGGAAGTGACCGTATTTGGACAAAAGGGAGCAGAGCTGTGGGAGCGCGAGAGGTCATGGGTGAACTAATGTTAAATGCTATCTTACTGACTCAGTAAAACTACAAACTTCATCAAGCACGAAGTCAAGTCATTTTACAATCTTGTTAGCCACAGCTACAGTGGAGCTGCCTGTCATGAAAGAAAGTGGTTTATTAATAAACAGAAAATCCGAAAGTCTGACTCGCCAAGGAAGCGAGCCATCAATCACACCTGTCAATCAAAGCCTGGCAAGCCTGAGATCTTATTAATGGAGCGATATTTTAAAGATGGACCAGGTCGCTTATTAGAGGTTCCAAACAAAACGAACAAGACCAGAATGACTCCTGGAAACAAAAATATTGACTTGACTATTTTTAGAGAAGTTCAATTCTATGGGACCCAGGGCTTTTTGGAGCCACTCTCAGCAGCCGTCAGCAGTATTACAACTTTAAGATATTTCTGCATTGGCTTCATTTTGGAGCTGAGGTTCTGTTAAGCTGTCCCTGAGGTATCATGTTTTTAACATCACCAACGGGTGGACACACCATCTTATACAGATGCACTATGAACTCATCTAAAAATACAAAAAAGAGTAACTTTTATTTTGCATGTTTTACATTGTACTTTTCTGTGCTCAATCTCACTGAATACAAAATATTTCCACACACATAGGACCTTTAAACTGGAGTCTTTTTCGATTATATAATTACACAGGCTGCAATTGCAGTTGTGGTTAATTGAGCAGCTGTACTGACTGTTGTCAATCCTTGAATCCTTTTACTTGTTTGCTGCTTTTTCTATCGAGGCAAAGGAGAGGACTGCAACCTAATGTTAGTCTGATTGTTTGATTGTTTCTCATCAAAATGCAGTCAGCTTCTGTTATGGTGTGCAAGCAGGGAACACCAGGCCATCATCAACATTATTCTGGTTGTTATACACAGTTCTAATCACAGGTACATATACGAACACACAGTAAAAGCTCTATACCCAACATTAATAGCAAATCAGAGTATCATACATGTAATCCCCGTAAAAATTACTGAAATGCATTATGCAGACAAAGTGTCGCCCTGAAGACGTGTGGCAGTTTTCAAATTTCCGGAGTCAGTGAAGTTGACTGTGTGGCAAAAATAAAGCCAGTAAGTAATCCCTGGTTTTTCTACCTCTGCGGTTGGTGACAGTCTTCCAGTCTCCAAACAGCCCCCCTCTGGTTCTTTCTGGTCTCATTAGCTTGAGCTGGGGTGCAGACAAATGGTGAGAAATGAAATGGATATGCTTTAAAGTCTCCGTAATGGGTTCATGCAATGCCATGAACAAAGCTAATTAAGGTCAGGGGAGTTCTCATCACAGGCAGTCCTAAGGTTGTGTATGTTTTTATCAAGGGCATTTATTATGCAGCACTGACGAGGGCTGTGGTGTCTTGCTCCATCAGAGTGAGGAAAAGGGTGTCGCCCCTTGTATGCCCAGAATAATTATCTCCTACCTACAATATTAACACATTTTCCAAAATGGTACTAGCTTCTGCTTTTTCCTGGGTGAAGCATGCACCAATCAATGAGCTGTGTACCATGCATTAAATTTGTTGACGACTGAAAGAAAATCAAAACCTGGACAAGGCTACAGAATCTACAAATTTCGCCTCAGATAACCAGCCGGCTCATCTGTAAAGTGTGTTTGCACACACAAAATAGCTGTAATTAGTTTAACAAATGGCTCACTGGTCATTTAGGAAAATGCTCGCTTAAAATGCTTAATAGTTCAGGTGACTTATCGCTCGTACAAACAACCATTAGACCGCACGTCTATAATTTCTGATTGCTTAAATAACAGAATGATGGGACTAGACCTAGGAGATTACTGCAGAGGCATTAAAATTGCTGTCATTTAATAAATGCATGAAGCCATTGCAGATTGGAGAGGTTAATGTCATTTCTATAGATCATGAAGGTACGCTTAGACCATAATAAAAACATTAAACAATACCTCTTAAAAGCTGCAGTTAAAGACAATACAATGTCCACATAAAATAGCAGTCATTTAATTTACTGCACTTAATTTACCGTACAATACTTTTATAATTGAGCCAGAGATAGGATTGGTATACATGTCACTGTTGGTTAGATGTACTAAAATTCTTAATATCTAGTCCTATATCATCCACCATTTGTGGCATCCACTATTAATTCATTTTATAACATTTGCTTTAAAGTTAACTTTCTTATAGCCCAGAAAAGGAGGATGTGTGTGTGCTTGTGTGTATAAAAGGTATTTTGGGATATTTCCTTCATGATTTTGTTTTCCATGGTCACTTCAGCAAACCTATACTGGTCAACCTGGACCTGGACTGGCATAGGAAAGTGTGGGTCATTTTGTTAAAGCTGCAAGACACGACGGAGTTTTATTAAAACATTTTTTGTAATTTACTTAAGGTTCAATATGGAAAATTTCCCCCATGATTGTCTGTTTTCGTGACGTTAGTGTTGGAATCTGCGTCGCAGCAGCTGTCTGCATTTCTAAGCTAACGATAGCTAGCGTTGCACAGTGTTGCAGCTGTAGAGGAGCAGAGGAGATGCTCTGAAGAGCGAGAATCATGGATATCGTAGATGTAGGCAACATGCTTAGCTTAGTATTGGAGTTAGCGAACATCAACAAACAATCGGCTCCACAAAACAGCAGCTACAGTAGCTCAGAAGAGGCTTCCTTTTTTGTTTTTTTGATTTGATTTTTATTCCTACTATCAATGAGTGTGGACCAGAGTTAATATCCCTGTAACTAAAAAGCTCTGAACGGACAAAACAAGTACTAGCTCTAATGAGGGACTTCAGTGTATTTTGCAGCCACCGTAGGGGAAGGTTGGGTTGGGTGCAATCTGTAACTTCACCACTAGATGTCAATATTACACACAACCATGCCTCATGTTTGTTTTTATTAGACTGTTGCTTTAAATAGAGACCACTACTGATCAGGATAGAGCCTTTGTTATATGAAGCCCTCTTCTTTATTTCATGAATGCCTTCTTAATTATTTGATGCACTGTTAGGTTAATAGCCAAATATTAAAAAGAGATTAAAAAATACAATACATCATAATATCTTCTCCCGATTCGATCAAACTTCAATTCTATGACTTATCAGTTTAACACACTGATTAGAGATATCATTTTTTGCTATCTTGTAGCTTTCAGTCTCCTGGTGATAACTATCAGAGTAACTTATTTTCATGTTCACAATCAAGGATCACATTACTGTCTAATCTCACGCTTTAAGAAGCAAAGCTAGTTGAAGATCTGGGAGATTTTCACTTGCAAACTGTTTTCAAATCAACCATTAAGATCTCAGTCTACGGTAATCCTTTGAATGTCATTCACTTGTAATTTTGAATGCTTTTCTGCACTCAGAGGGATCATGGCAGGGAAAACAGAGCTCTCTATATGTGCATTAGTGTTGGCAGTCATGTGCAATACTTAGAGCACTAGAGGAGACACGCATAAGAGAACAGTAAGCGCTCATACATAAGGTGAGTTGTTGTGCTGATCATAGCTTGTTTGCAGAACATTCATGGAAGTATCTAACAGCATCCAGTGAGTCAACATATGAATTAAATATTCTGCTTGGTTACAACGGCACTCTGCTACCACAGCACTTTAAAAGCCCTCTTTTGTTGAAAAGGTGAGGTTTTTAAAGTCAGCATTCAGTCACTCTGAGCACAGAAAGCACATTTGTTCTGGAGGACTTGAATTAATCTGACAAGCATCCATTGACGCAAGGTCATTTTTCAAAAATAAATTGTTAGTTCATGTCATAGTCAGCTTTGGCCCTGTTATATACGTTAAAAAGCAAATCCTATTTATTATTTACAAGCAAACAGCATCTAAGAAGCATGTATTTACTATTTCCCAAAATGTTAAAAAGAAATTCTTCAACAGCATGTAATCACTGAATAAACATACACTGCACCTGTATAATTAAATGTAAATGGGTTTTATACACTGACAGATTGTTATTGTGTAGATTCAGAAACGGGGGAAATGTAGCTATAGATCATATCAGAACCCAATGTTTCAGCCAAATGCGCAATAAAATGGTGCACTAAAATGCACTTTCAAATTCATAACTATCTGTTAACCTAATGCAGATTACATGTCTCTATGGTTCAGTTTTGCCTTATTCTTCAAATTGCCGATATTAATTAAAATACCCATGTTTAAGCAGCTTCAGTTTGTGACCTGTGCCTTAATAATTAATTTTCATGATGATAATAATAAGCATGATAATTCACAAAAATGTGGTGGCACTCAACAGTTCAGACATAGATGGAGGGACGCCAGCAGATAATGCCTGAATAAACTTTATTCTTACAGCAGAAAATAAGAAAATAGCCAGAAGGAACAGACCAAAGGAATAAACAAAAAAAATCTGTAACAAGTAACAAATATGACCCTTTAAACAAGTTCCAACTGCTGTAGGGGTGTAAGAATACTTGTACATCAATTTAAAGTTGTAGTATTGATTTTTTAACACAGATCATACTGTCTATGAATTGTAAAAAATAGTTGACTGGATTTTAGGGGCACCGAGGTCATGTTGAGATTTTCAGCTGCAGTAGTGGAGTACATGCATGTAAAATGTGTAACTAAATTTTACCCATGCATTGGGGTTTACTTTGGAGAGATACAGTATGTACTCATGCGACATGTGTGTAAATAAAATCATGAAGTCTGACAGGAGGTAAGTTCACAACTTACATCTCAAATTCAATCACAGCAAAGGTGTTGTCTTAAATTGAAATGTGACAATGCAATGCCATTCCTACGATGGAAAAGTGAAGCCAAAATATCACAGTTGCGGGAGTTGTCATGTCAGACCCTGTGCAGTTGAGACGAGGAGACGTGATGGCAGAGCCCGAGACAGTGATTGGTCGTTGCAGCTTTTTTAATCTTATAATAGCTTCAAAACAAACTGATCAGAAAGGTGGCATCTTGAACACTAATCAGCCTGATGAAATCTACATAAAAACACAGAAATCACCTGCGGGAAAAATGTGGGGCTTATGACCTGTACCGCAACCAGCCACCAGGGGGCGATGGGCATGTTTTAGCATCGCTTTAGGAAGCTGCTGTACTGTCCATGTTTATATACAGTCTACGTTACAGCCCAAGAACACAATGTTGATGTTGTCATTTTTCAAAGGAGAATGACTACAGAGCAGGATGTATTGTGTTAATGATCTGCATATGTAAATGACCCCACGCATCTCATCTTTGCATCTCATCTCTTTGTTTTTCCACACACCCCGTGCTCATCAGAGGCAATGACCATGAGACATCCTGTAGTGAGGAAAAATCTGGGCATGTTTGGGAACTCCACTGTCAGTGTTGAAAGGTATCTTACCAGGGGGTCTTTCTAATTAAACTAGTGCCCAAACCAAGGTTGTGGATGATGGTGCATCTGCTTTGCAAAGTGGCTAGAAATCCCCCAGCTGCCCATCTGCAAAACTTTTCATCTCGCCTCCATCGAAAGGGGAGGTTTTGGAAAATGCCTTTATTTTTCATAATCCCTCTTCTCTCTCTCTCTCTCTCTCTCCTACCTTATCCATATTTCATGAAGAGCTCTGGAGGTATGAAATTGTCTGAAACTAATCCACTACTGGATATTTAGTCCCAGATTAAAATCACTCGCTTCACTGCCTCATAATTCTGTTCCTATTGATTGCCTGGGTCCAAATATAAGTCAAGGATGTACAGAACATTTTTCCTGGGACTTTTTGAAATTGTATCAGCGAGGCGTCTTTGCACTGAATCCATGCAAATGGTGGCATCCACAGTGAGTATTTGTCAAGCTTTTGTACTCACTCAACACAGTATGTGGTTTGTTTAGGCTCGTCTTTATATCAGCGAGACAGTATGTGCTGGTTATACCACAAAAATGTTACTACATTCACGTTTAAAACCCTTCACGTATTTAAGTCACAAGTCAATCTGAAAGCAGTCCCCAATGAGCTTGATAGACAGTTGCAGTTAAAATCTATGAGGAAATTATGTGAATATGACATATCTCTGGCTTTGTGTGGTACAATTTAACACAAATAGCCTCAAATCTTCCATGAAATATAAACCGGGCAAACATAATATCAGTATAGTGTGTATCACAGAGTGTATTTAAACAAGGAATGCTGTAAATATGTGTCTACAGCATAAAAAAGTGTACATACTTCTTGAGGACATATTTTTCCTGTGTAATACACGCTGTGTGTCACTGTCTTTTGGTCCAATTGTCACGTCAGGCGGCAAATTCAATACACGCTGACAATGTTGCCACAGCCAGATTTCAACACAGAGAGAAAACCAAGATGAAAAGAAAATAGCAGAGCACTGCTCACAAATAAACAAAACCCAGCAGCATTTATTGCCAAGCTCTTTAAGGATCAGGTTGACATTATTCTATATTTTTCTTATTGTCAACAAATCCCACAAATGTGTTAGACATTTAATACCTTCACAACCCTCTGCCCTGGCGTATCTGATTACCCACTTGTTTCCACTGAAGGTGTACAATAAATGTATTTTTAAAAAATTACATAAAGAGGTTCCATTATTCCCTATAAACAGCTGGATATTGAAGGTTCTCAGCCAACGCTACTTAGCGTACATATTTTTAGCCGTAAGGGAGTATTAACAGGACAATTAATGTGGGATGTGGGAATGACAGTAATGAAGAAACCATTATACAGCGCAATAGTGTATAGTGTTCTGTATTGGTTTTTGGACAGTTACAGCTGACTGTGGCACAGAGGAATGAGACTCAGATATTAGCTACTATTTGATATCACCTCTACCTTTATCCTCAAAATAACACGGATGCTTTGAATTGTCACCCACACTGCAAAGGCTTCATAAAGCGGGGTTTAACAGGAAAGGTAAAGTACAGTAAATTACATTTCAATATAATTACATTCATATTAACAACCAGGTTTTGTTCGAAGTGTGAAAGATCGTTGTAGCCTATAATATGCTCATGCTGCTATTCATTATGTTTCCTCTTTAGACTCGACCCCCTACTGCCCTCTCTTAAGGTATTTACCATGTTTATAGAGAGAGATTAAATTGCAGCATTTATTTCTTGTTTTAACCCATCTACCGGCTCTTGCTATTTACTATGGCTCTCGCTTATTTCAGCACCATCCTGTAAACCTAAACCGTGGTCTACTTTTCTGTTAACGTTGAGTAAATATTCATAAATATACAGATTTTTCATGTACCAAACCAAACCAAACCCTGCTATCTTTCCTTAACCTTAACCAAGTACAAACAACACCTACACTTCACCATAAACATTTAAATACCGCTGTAAACACAACCTGCAGGCTGGCAGTTCTGTTGACAACAAACAAATTGCTATTCATGTTTACATCCAGGATCAACATTTTTGCTACTTGATGATTAAGTTAATTAGCAACATGTATAATGTAAGTGAGTCATATATGAATGTAATGTCTGGGTTGTAGTGGATAATACTGTAGCCTACACCGACATGTTCTCATCATGATATCATGCTGTAAAGGTTTTAGTTATGATCAAAGGACTGAAAACACATTCAAATAAAAAAAGAAAAGAAAAGCAGATCCATAATATATCAAACATACACAAACACCTTTAAAACAGCTTGAAATTGCTTTTTTTTGACCATATTTTGTGCGTTGCCTTTTAAACCAACTTCATTTTATAAATAATTAACAGTGAAATCCCTCATGTTGCAGTGTGAAAGTAGCTCGCATGTGATGCTTGCAGGTGTGAATGATGATAACTAGTTTTTTTAGATACTGTTTAGTCATAGTCAAGCTTACGCATGCCTACTGTACTGTAGCTCTCATTACTGACTTATCAAAGAGGACCATGTCTCCCCAATTTTTGACATTTTTCATGTTTGAGCTGATCTGCAGAAAACATAGGGGGTCTATTCAAGGCAGGCTCCGTGGGTGGGGGCCTGTTCGGATTTGCGTAGGTACTGTTTTCCCGCAGGGAGCTCGGCAGCACACCATTCACAAGACTGAGCCGTCACAAAGCTAAAGATGGAGATGTGCTGATGCATGCTTGCCAGATAATCACAGCCCAACTGTTCAGTGCCAAAAGCCACAAAGGCAAAGCAGATGAGAAACTGAATGAAACTCTGAAGCTCTGCAGGAGAAAGGCGGGTTGGAGAAAAGAAAGTACTGTACCAATGTCACCTTTCAGCTTTCAAAATAATGTTTTGAGAGATGTGTAGAGGTGTGTAAAAGTATTTTGTGAGGAGTTTTCATTGGAAATGTGTACTTGAATAACAAAAAAGATAAATGGTAAAAAAAAAAAAAAAAAAATTAAATAAAAAAAAAAAAAAAAAAAAAGGAGAGCCAGTATTTTATGTTAAAATAATCATTTAAAAGCCAACAGAGAACATTTAATTTAAGGTACAAGCCAAAACTGAAATTCATAATCAACAGCAACAACTAGGAGCTTATCTATGCCTACACAGAAAAAGTGAAGCACTTCCATGTGCACTTGATTAATTATGGAAATAAGCATTTGTTTGTTTTCCCTGACTCTTTGGTGCAATAATCTGGCTGCAGAATGATTTCCAGCAGGCGCTAGCTAGAGTATCATGTCTGGTATGGTACAAGCCCTCTTGTCTCCAAAGATTATTCCATCTATAAAGAGTCTGGCAAGTAAACAAAGGAACAGGTGGTTGGCTGCGAAAGAGGCAACGGCATAATACCACGTCCACAGTACATGAATCCCTGTCTGTTTGTTGTTCTGAGCTTTCAAGCTCTCAAGTCTGACTGTGAGCATGGACTTAATGACAGTGTTTAGTCATCCCCTCACCTTCAAAACCATCAGGAAACTCTTGACAGTTGTTCCTCTACTGTGGCCCCCAAAAAAATGAGTTTTATTTCCTTTTTTTCATCCCTAGGTTTGTCAGAGTAAAGTATATGCACGAATTAAACATAACATAAACTGCATAAAGTATGAATTGGAGATGTTACAGCATATCGATCTCCTCAGTGGTATTCTCCAGCACTGCAAAACAACAAGGATCCTTTTACTGTAGATATTTTCTCTGAGTGTAATGATACTTAGGCCACAAAACAAATGTAAATCAAGATGAAAACCATACCTTACGTCTCATATTGGGTCAAGTTTGTGGGTCAACCCTTTATATAACTCAACACCCATGCACTTTGGAGCGAAACTCATTTTATTTGCTCGGAGGCCACTTCATTTTATGTTTATTCACTGCTAATATAAAGCATATCGGACCTGATTAGCCTAAGAAGCATTACAGAGTCTATTTCTTGACGGTGCACTTGAGTCATCTAGTAATGACCAGGCCCTTGGTAAAAACCCAAGTATTCCAAAGGCTCTAAGCTGCTGCAGCACACAACATACGGCCATATTCAGACTGGAGAGCAAATCCCAAGAGTTTGTATCCAATAATATAACTTGGTGTGAAAATGCCTTTGCCATGTTTCAGTAAGCAAGTGCATCTTACTGTTTGTTCTTGTTGATTCCCCATAGAGGCCAGTTTTTAATGAACCCCCTAGTGATGACTTCCAGTCTCAAGGCCCAACTGTACAGCGAACCTGATTTTTTTTTTTTTTTCCTTTTTTTTTTTTTTTTTGAGGCCAATCATTTTACCTTCATATGGGAAATTCCCAAGACGACCGCGGCTCCTCCTGAACCCATACTTCGCTGAAAACATTACACTTCCCCTACCGCCAGATTTCAGCGGGGGAAAACTCATCTGAATTTGAAAAACTGTGTCTTGTGTGAGCTGAATTCCCAGGTGCTCTGCGCTTGGCCTGGAATTCCGATTTATCAGGTTCTACTCAGAATACAACTCGTATCAAAGAGGAAGTGAGGATCATTTGGCAAATAGTGAGGAGATGAGTTGTAAAACGCAACAAGGTCAGAACTCTCTTAAAAAGAACACACTGTCAAAAGAGCTTCTGTTTTATCCATCAAAAATATAAAGAATAAAACAAGAAAAACAATTCACGATCTATTCTCATTTCACACTTGAAGCATACAATGACAGCTATATTACTGCAAAGAAAGAAACTATACAACTATAAAACATAATTCCAGGGTTCTTCCACACCTATGCCGTTTGTTCCAGACTTTCCGGGTTGACTCCAGCCAAATTTGCAGGTGTGAAACCTCCCCGGGAACACAGTGCAAACCAAGCAGCCGCTCTTTGGTCTGACCGAAAGACGTGGTCTCCATCTGGATCGAATGAAGCATGGTTTTGGTTCATGTACAGTGTTACAACACTTTTTGGATGGTTCAGACTTTCTTTTTCATGGGACGAAAAAAAAAAGGATAAAAAAATCGGGTGAATTAACATTAGACATCGGACACAGGCCTGTCTATAAAGGGAGACGCAGCACATGATGAAAGCAGGACGTGTTAGTCTGCTTCCAAAATGGCAACGTGAAAGCAAAACAAACTGGACCAAAATTTACCAAAAACAAAACTTAAAAAAATAACCTTGCCTCAGGCTTTCAGGTGTGAAAACTCCTGAAGTAATACTGCAACCATTGGGTAAAATTCTTATAATTTCACTAAAACTTCTAAATTCATAATTCATAATAAAATATATGTTGCAAAATGTCAGGGACAATTTACCACGGCAGAATAAAATACGCTTATGCTTCTAAAGATATATTTGGTTCATTTGCTACAGTTCTGTTTTTCCCTATGGCCCCAGAAGCATAACCATTTCTCCTCAATTCAAAAGTTTTATTGGAGTATATGAAGTTTTAAGCCTGTCATCATCTTTGGTCTTTTGTATCCAGCAAAGTAAAAAAATACAAAAAATTGTATGTATAAGCAACAGAAAAGCCTTTTTGAAGCGCAGGGGTAAAATGGATGTACAGCTCGGCAGCTGAAAAACAGTTTGAATGCAACTGGAAACTCTTTTCATTTTAGTGCAGTATTTTTTATAGCATAACAAATTACCATTTTGTTACCCTATTGGCTTGGATTACACGGATGTGTGTATTGAATATGAGGCCTTGACTTTTGCGTCTCAAGGTCTGTCAGTGAATTTTAATTTCTTAATTTTATTAATGCATTTCAATGAGAACAAAAAAGAGAAAGGAAGCCAAAACCGTTCCCGTGCACTAGCAGTTGAATAATGATCAGCACAGTTTATGGTTATGATCAAATGTGTTCTTCCATGATGATAACTCTGGGCTGAAAACTTGTTCACCTGGGCCAGTTCTCACAGCCACAGCCCACTGTCTGTGTTTGTCTTGGTTTACATAACTGGCAGATTTCACAGAATGTTCTGGAATTTTCCAGAATGTCCAGATGGCCCGTAGACTTCTGAATATGATATCAGGCTGAAATATTTATAGCGTAGACACAAAAGCAATGCACAAGTGTTTGTTGTTCAAACAAATCTCAAAAAGTCAGTTGCTAACGTTAACCCTGAGCTCTTCCAGTGAGATCCTGTACCCTTACGTACGTAGAAATGTAAATAAAATCTCTGGGTTAGCGTGTGTTTTGTGGAGTCAAAGGTTTCATTTAGCCCAGAACTAAGAGCGGTTAAGTGTCAGTAAGGAAAACTTCCAAACCAAGAAGAAAAACATGAGACATTTAAATTTTCTGAGGTTTGGCTTTTTTCTGTTAGGTCTGGTGCAACAAATCCCCCCTGAAAATGAAATAATAATAGTAAAAAAAAGTGTATTTAGAACAATGTGAGAGCGTCATCAACGTGGTCAGAGGTCAAAGGGCTCTAAGACACGCCCAGTTTTCCTTTCACGTCCGCATATTGATTAGCAAGAAACACAAACCAATGAATGAGTTACTTCCTTAACAAATAATAAAATGCTTATAATTTGCTCGCTTGGTGTGTATCACAGCTGATGAAGGTGACTTAGATGAATTAACAACCGCGGAGTTCATGTCAAACTTTGACAAGAACGCAGCCAGTGTTTAAAGTTAGCTAGCTGCTAACCAAGAAAAACACAACGGATAAAAATGGAGGAGCAGTGGGGCGGCAACGTCGGAAAAACATAACGGATAACGGATTGTTGGCACGGACTTTTTTTTTTCTTTCTTTTTTCTAAAAGTCTGCTTGTTAGCAAAGAGCCTGAAGAAGACGAGAACCGAGCAGACTAGTGGTTTAGGTTAGCTAGCTGTGAACCAGACCAGCTTCCATAGCGACAGACACCTGTTCACCAGCTCCGCCCTCAGCTCCGCCCTCATCTCCGCCTGAGCCGACACCGAACCGGAACGCCGAGACCCGGTAGGAACACTTTACCAGTACCACAGTTTATCTGTTACTTTTCAATAATACAAACAACAGGTTGAAGTGATTGAGGGGACGAGGGTTTTATCAGTTAATAAATTCATTCATTTAGCTAACCATTAACCCTAACCCTAACAAGCTCAAAAAGGCAAAAATGACAACAGTATCAGGACCTGTGTTCACAGTGTTTTTCTCTGGCTGAAAACTCCTGTCAGGGCGCTTGGATGAGAGGAAAAATCTATATGGTATAGATTCAGAATACTCACATGATGAAGACTGTCTGTGTGTTTACATGCTGCTGCTTGACTCAGGTTTTCAGATGTTTCTACAGGTGTTGATATTGTGCCTCGGGTTGTGATCATAGGCTGTATCTGTCAGTGTAAATACAGTAAATACAGCACACTGGTAGTTTACCAGTGTGCTGAAAATTTAGGACTGGAAACCTGGATTGTAATCGCGATGGCAAGAAAACAAAACTCCTCTCATGAACGACTGCATATTATCATTTCATTATTTTAACTCATTTTTAGCCCTAAATTGTACCTGTTCCAACTAAATTGTTATATTGCTGCATTCTTTTTCTAATTTGCATTCTCCATACCGTCCCAAGTATTTCATATTTGGGGTTGTATTTGCCTTGAACACTCCAACACATTACTGGCTATTGAAATATACAAAGACATTTCTGGTAATGACAAGTACCAATAGAAGTTAAGCACCTCGAGATGAAGGGGCCACGACAAGATGACGTCATTAATCGAGCACCATTGGTCAAACAATATAACAATAGATATCACAATTATGCAAAAATAATGGTGTCTGGAAAATTAAGCTTGATACCGAAAGCAACAAGACAACACTTTAAATCAAGTGATATGCTTTCTCATTCAATTCACAGTTATAGTTCCAGGGCATTTTTTTTTTTTTTATCACTGATAGACTGCCAGCAGAACAGCTTTCCTTTCAGACAGCAACAGTTGTCTAGAAAAAAGCTGCAGAAACCTGGTATTTGCAAGGAAGGGTTGGAAAATAGAGAGACCTGATGTTATTTAACAAGATTCTGGCATAATGACAGCAGTCATGTCGCAACAACTGGGACAAGCTGCTGTATACAATTGCTTTTAGAGGAATAAATACTGTTGTATTGCATTGTAATAACATAAGAACTTCAATATATTGTCTAATCAGTATGTGTTAGCCGGGATGTTACTATTAAAGTTTTATGGGGAACAAGTGAAGATGCCCTGTTTTGGGTTTGTGTAATTGCACATCTGCGTACATCACTTTACATCAAATGTAAAGGTTTCGTGGTGTCAGGTTTTAAGATAAACTGCTGGCACTGTCAAACATACATAATGCTGTCATATGCCGTGTCTGGTGTTTGTATTTTTTTATGCACCATGGAATCTAACATGTTGTCTCATTTGACAATGGTGACAGACAGTCACATAATGAACATAGCAGGTCTAAGCAAGGTGGTTGATAAATGACAAATGCGAGTCGGTCGCTGCAGCAACTCTTAGATTCCATTCAGTGTGATGTATGACAGGTGCTGAAAGTGAACTATCTGTTATGCACAAGGTACAGTACGGCACTGCTATTCCTGGCTGCACTGGGGTTAACAAGGTTAATGCAGGATGTGGTGGCTTGTGTCCTAAAGGGAAAATGAGTTTTTCTGGTGAAATACTCTATCACACAAAAAGCTGAAAAGATCAAGCAGTTCTCATCTGTCCACCTTTGCAAACCAATTTCTCCAGTACTGTTTTACATTTTAGTTTCATCACATTGTTGTCACAGTGGCGACGAGTAAAACAAATCCTTTAATGTGAGACATCACACTGTGAATTCTGAAAAGTACTTTACCTCTGGGAACTTTTCAGTGAGGTGTGCAGAACAACCAACTGATGGATGCCTGCCTTTACCGATGACCTGAAAAATCTTACCTGAGTTTGTCCTAATGGCGCCACAGTCTCATGAATACATATCCAATAATAGAACATGTTTGTGTGTGTGCATCTGTAAGATCACATGGCTCATGAGAAATCCTCCACTGGGATCGGTTCCAGCAGATTGGGCGGCCGTTTGGGGAAAGCGCCGCCACATCCAAGAATTTAGTTCTGAGCCTCGATTTCCTCTCTGGGCTTGCGGTGGTGTTTGTTTTCCCTAAACATTGTTTACTTTCTGCTGTGTGTTTGCGTGCGTGCACATTTGTGTTTATATTAGTTTTTCATAGATCTGATGCTAAAACTGGATGCCTGGCAGTAATAAAAATTAAATCCCAGTCGACTTCCATTCCATGAAAAATAGATTATGCTCACAGTGGTTAAGTGAGAAGCTCTGTGTCAGGTCTCTTTTTATTTCAGGTAATGTTTGCAATGACAGAACTGGCAGTGCCTGTTGTATAAAAAACAGTATACGTAGGGAATACTGTGACAAAATTAACTACCGGCTGTAATTAGTGCATTTTAACATCGAACCACAGTTTATCATTTAATGATAATACAATAATCTATGTATGCAGATGTCAGACAAGTCGTGCCCAGCTCTGTTTATTTACTTTTGCACTTATTTGTTTTTCAAAGACTAGCCTCCTTCTCTGCACTTAATGCAACTTTCTTCTTTGGCCTCATCAGCAAATATGAAAAAAAAATCAGCCCCGCTGGGTATGAAGTAGGTCAAACTGTTAGTAGTTAATTTGGGCTTGGCTCAGACTGGGCTTGAAACAGCACTTATTTTTCTGTTCACTTAACTCCCTCTCTCTGGATAATACATGATGCTGTCCAAGGCCCTTAATCTTATAACTTTGCAATGTTCCAAACTTATATTTTTCTTAACCATAATTTCATGCTCTTGGTTAATGTGAAAAGCAATTATTTGTACTGTGCTGTACGATAAAAACACTCTGTTCTTTGCATCATTAACTCTAGACAGTGTAATCTGGGATATAAAATGGTGTGTCAGACAGTGTGAGTTTACAGCACATCCAGTGTTGATGTTGTTTTCAACACGCTGTGCTGTGTGCGCAGCACATGTCACTCAGTCGTTGGCATTTAAGACTCAACAACAAGGATAGTCCCATCTCTTCACTGCCACACGCGAACGTCACTCTGTAATTTGAAATGCATAATAATGTGTTGCAGTAAACAACAATTATTAGTTGTGAGAAGATGTTATGATTAGATGAGCAGAAAACACAGTTGCTCATGCCTGTGCTGTGCTCCTGTACCTCAACAAATTGAAGGGTAGGCTTTTTTTTACTGACTAATACCAGTTTGATCAGGAGCTGATATCAGTTTGTTCTCTTAGTCGAAGTCATTTGAGAGACTGGTCTGATACATGTTTATACCTTATGCTTATAAGGGTTGTATATCATGTATATACACAGAAGAAATAGATTCAATCATAACATTTTTGTACAATTCCAAAATTTCTTCCACCACAACTATATTGCATTGGTTAACTTCATGTGAATATTCTCTTTGCACATTATGTCCTTATTCAATGTCTTTCTGAAACACACAGCTGTGTTATTTCTGTTGCTGACTGTTCCTGCTCAGTTACAAAAGACATAGTAGCCATCTTACTAGAAACCAGCCAGAATGCTCTCTCAGTGTGCAGCAGCTGTAAAACAAACCCAGGAATCTTAATTAGCCAGTTTTGAGTTTTGTAAATACATTTATGTAAATACATTTTTGTAAATGATTCATAATTTTTTTGAATTTTTGATGATTAATTATACATTTTAGAATCATATGTTGACCCAGATGTTTGTATCTGTGCATCAGTCTTCATTTAAGTTCTGTCAAAACTGTTGATAGTCTCATCATCGTCCTATTAATTAAGAGTGAAGCTGTGAAGCTTGTTTATGTAGGTCTCAGTGTGTACCTGTCCCTTACTAAGATGGCACCGACTTTGGCAACAACTCAGACTATGCTTTGTCACAGTGATTTCCTATCTCTCGTTTACATTTACGGCCGGCACATTTAACCACTTTGTAGGGATATAAGCACAGATGGACCTTGTGTGTTTACAGATGTTTGATGATACTGACTGTCCATCACTTTGGATGAGGCGCATCAGGCTATTGTATCTACAAAACATATGGTAAAGAAAGAAAAACTGCTTCAATTTACTATCAAGATGGGTGATAATTCAACATTAAGTTTATTTGTTTTGTTTTTTTAATTAAACAACTCCAACAGTATTTAACTGGATTAAATAAAGAACTTTAATTAAAACATGTTACATGATGTATAGTGGTAACGATAATTACAGTCATTTGATACAGTTCAATAAAACTAATTTAACTATAGAGCAAAAATGACTTGCATCCTAAATACCATTTTAATTGGACATTCGTTCATATTACTGACGCCATCTGTATAGTTCAGTCATTCAAACAACAGTCAAAAGATTCATACAGTTGGTTTTGTTAGCATTGTGCAGACAGAATCTTGCTTTTGATCAGCAAAATGGATTTATAATAAATCTATTCATGAAATATAAAACAGAGGTGCCGTGAACCTGAAATTTTAGACACACAAAAATCTGTCAGATGATAAATTATCACATTCAAATATGGTTTGAGAATGAGGAGAATAAAATATTATTGAATGAAAATATTGGGGGTTACAATGACGTGTATTACATAACACATGTAACAAAGTGTCACTTGTTCACTTGATGTTTTTTTTCTGCTGGAAGCCTGAATTCATAATACCACTACTAATCCTTTTGAATCGAGCTTAAAAAAGAAAAGCCAAAACCCTAAAAAGGCTATAGTTTAGTGTCACCTGAAAAATTATGTATAAAAAAAACTCAATGTCTTCTTTTGAGTGCAAATTATCCAGAGTATTATATAAGAAAAAACACAACAAACCATGTGTTAAGCACTGACCATGCACATCGTACATTTTCTGCAGTACATGAAACTATTGTGCCAGATAGTTTTCATTGCCATCCGTGTGAATCATGGTGATATGTAGCCTGTGCAATAAAGATTGAATCAGCTCTAAAGTTTGTCAGTTGCATTAAAGTCTGAACAGCACTGACACGATTTATGAGATCCAAAGTTAATGCAGGCAACAGGAATGCCACACAGATGGGCTGTAACTTAGACACTAAGTGGCATATATTGGTTTTAATAGACTGAGAACTGTCTCATATGGTTGAATACTTTGATATAGAGCCTGTTACGGCTGCAGGTCTCAGGTGTTGCTTTGCTCACCAACCAGTGTTACGGTGGATGAATTAGATGTTTATTTCTTTGACATTGTGAAATCAAGAATTGTGTGTAAAAACAGGTTAATCTACCAGACAGCTTGTGAAAGATGGTGAAGTAGGGAAGTGTTTTTTTTTCTTTTGCATATTATTCTAACCACACTACAGCCACTTCATGCAGCAAAAGGACACACTGAATTCATATCTATCATTTATATACAACAATAATGTAAGTTGAAGTCAGTTGAAACTGACTGAAACATTGCAGGATTAGTGTATGACTAGTGTCGCATAGCCAGACCTATTTCCACACTTCATAAGCACCGTGCCAGTGCTGGAGATAGGTCTGGCACCCTCCACTATCATTCTGGAGGGGTAAAAGTTATTTGGGTAGTTTGACTAGGTCTTGGGCGGCGCAGAGCGTAGGATGCCGCGACAGCGCATTTGCAAAATAGTGTCGGCAGAGAAGTTGTTTTGGTGGAACGTGTGCGCATGAGGGGGCGCGTCACGGTATTAAAATGACTAAATCCCTACAAAAGAAAACGCCACATAAAAAGACATGTCTTTGTCAAAAATTGCCATTTTCAGTGTGTAGTTGCAGCTCGGAGGTTGTTGTTCTTTCATGTAGCGAGGGAGACTTTCAAAGCGATAATAGCAGAAGGAAGGAGA
>JAPQRN010000002.1:20346070-20363558 GCA_037367275.1 Coranthus polyacanthus
GACCAAAATATTCACCTTTATTCCGGCAGAGCACTTCCAGCGAGCCAGACTAGTCTATGGCATAACATGAAACACAAACGGTATATTATTCTTATGTTTAATGTTCAATTAATCGTAAAAAAGGAAAGGAAAAAACTCAAATTTCTCTGATTTCAGCTTCTTAAATTTGGGCTCAAACAAGACATTTTGAGGACATCATCTTGGTCTTTGGGAAACACCGTTCTGACAATTTATAGACCAAACAACTAATCGATTAATTACAAAATAATCAACAACAAAAAAATCATTAATTGCAGCCCCAAATTTTGTAGATTACATCAACATCCAATATTCCATACCTGTACTGTTAAGTATTGTTCTATTCATTAATTCAGCGATTCCCAAACGTTCTTCTTGGTCTCCTTGGGACCCACATTTACAAAAGTACATCATGAATTGCCATAATGTCGACAATTTTGATGCTTCCATTGCCAAACTAATGTGTCTGAAAGTCTCTCTTTTACATCATTTCCATCTTTTTACATCTTTTATGACCTTTTTTATCTTTCACATCTTCTTTAATTCTTTTACGTCTTGTTGCGTTTTACGTAATTTTTTTCTTGTTGTGTTGTTTTTTTTCTTATTACATCTCTTACTTCTCTTTCTTCAAACAGATCCACGACTCATTTTGCGTTAAATTTTATCTCCATATATAATAGCAACCTTTGAATTTCAAATAATGTGGATCCATGCTATTTATCTAAGTAGTATAAGACACTGTGTTACAGTTTTTCATTTTTCTTCTCACTTAGCCTAAATGTGTTCGTGTACATGTTTACACTGATAGCGAGCCACCTTTTTTTCTTTTTTTCTTCAAATTATCTTCACACAAGATGGCAGATATCGTCTTGTACTGGAAGTGTGGACCCTAAAGACACCCACACGCAGACACACGCATGCGAAGAGTCTTTGTTTCCTCATATTCGGTGCAAAATACCACTGTAACTTCGGTGCTGATATGACATCCCCTCTCATAAATCCCCCATTCCTATAAAGGGGTGCAGAGCAGAGGCATGAGGGAGGAAAATGAACTCCATCAGGAAGCTGGATAAAATTTCTCTGACACACACAACCTTGGTCCAGTAAGAATATCTCTGTATCCTGCTGACATGTGATCTTCTGAATCTATTTGGGACAGCTTGTCTCACTGAACTCTAAACAAGTCCTTTCAAGCTGCATCATTCATCAATTTCAACCCTGTTTGTGGGCTACAGATGATACCCCGCGAGCTCGATAGCTGGCAGACATTTAACGATACAGTATGTCACAGAGGCATTCTTAGACAACCCACATTTAATGCTTTTACTAATCCAGTGCTTCAGGTGTTGATGGCACGAAATGCTTAAAGCACTGACAGAAGCTAATCATATACTATTGTTACCATGACAGCGCTTAATCAACATCTATCGCAGGTGAGCGCTGGAGGATTGCCATTACCGTTCCTGGCTAGTAAGAATGCAACTTCACCGGTGAAAGCACATGTTTTTTGCGGCTAAATCTGTCTTTGTTTGTGATGATGGTACAGTACGGGCAAAGCACTTTCTGCTGATGGAGAGGTTCAGCCGATAAATGATGAAAGGGATTTTCTGAGAACTGCTGTTATGGCTCTTTGAACTATTTTTACTGCCTTATTCTCCATGATTGCTGGGAGGTCCAACTCTTCTATGACAACCTCTGTGCACTGGCTTGCAGAAGCTGTGGCTTGTTTACTTTTTGATGTCGATGTAGTACAGCGCAGTCGTTCAAGGACCATGTTAGTTGTCCTACAGTTTTTCAATTCTGTTCTGAGAACTATATTTTATCAGGCAGGTTATTGTCGAATGTATACACAATCAATAATAAAAAAAAACAGCACTGATTTCATACATAAAAATACTATATTATTAAAAAAAAATTAGCATGAGCAGTAGAAAGTGTGTCTATTCTTGGTTGTTAAAATACCGCTGGAATAAGAACATAATATCTTGAATTAGGACTTAATATATGTTTTAATTAAACAATAATATGTTTACTTTAATGCATCTGCTCTATATATTACATCTAAATTTGAGACTAATTGTGATTTAAATGTGTAAATGGCTCCACAGATTTCTGGCTATTTTTTGATTAGAATATTCACTTGTTTTATTTAGAAAGAAATATCAAAATGATAAGAGATAACCACAGCACTACAAGATAAATGAAATTAACATTGTGAAACTTGGAATAATTGTGTTTGGTTGTTTGTGTCTCATTTTGTAAAAAAAAAGATATATATATATATGTGTAATTATATGTCTGTGTTGTGCAACTCTTCTTCTGCTATGGTGCCAAACTTTTATTTAAAAAAATACATCTAGAACAAAATTAAAATATCACACTTTATTCCTGGCAAAGTAGTTATTTCTGCAATCTATTAAGTATTACATTTTATTGTAAATTGTAAAAAGCCACTTGATCCACTTCATTTGGTAGGAGACCAAATTTAATTTGTAATTTAGACCTTTCTTCCTTAATGGTGTAATGTATGAGGGCAAGTAATAGACCAGAAATATTATCCCTCATCTAACACAAGAAGGCCCTTTTTAAATGGCTTAATCGGTACAACTGTCATCTATTACAGTGACCTGTGCAGGACACATGGGTTCAACACCGGGAGCGACTTGCCCCCTAGAGGAGGCTCAAGTATTTCCTTTAATGAATGAAGCCTGTAACATTGATGCCTGATGACCTAAACCGTGTGGTTAAGATTTTCAGCTGAGGTCATTGTTTCCAATTTCCATTAATATTCTGATATGAGGTGTTCTGTTTAAGTCTGGTTTGTAAGATGTGAGAAAGTCATTAACGCCATTAGAAATTCAATATGAGGGGGAATGTTTAACTAGGTTTTGTGTGATCTTTGCCAGTTTACATCCCTTGATACTGTTCAGTATTATTTAATGTATCTATACGCACTTATGGGATAAAAATGAATGTGTTCTTCAAATAACCTGTCTAGAACTCTCTCTCTCTGTGTGTGTGTGTGTGCGTGCGTGTACTGTAGATAACAGAAGAAGAAGTCAGGTAAGCTCTCCTCTACCCTTCACCGCTATCCTGCATCAAATTCAAGGCTGCGTTTTTGAATTGGCTTCATCACTAATGCAGCCATCTGTCATCCTGGCAGGTACAGTGCAGGACTCATGAGTGGAACACTCAAAAGGAATCTGTGGTTGTTTTATGAAAGACGTCATCCATATGGAGTTAATGGCACTTGTAAAACTTTGCCACAAAAAAATAATCTCATGGTTTTGAGAGCATCCTCGAGTCTTCAGGTCAGAGCAATGGCAGTAAAATCTGTGGTTTTTTTTGTAAGAAGAAGAAAAGACACAGTATGATGCAGTATGTTTACAAAAAAGGATTAAATGACTCATCTTTATCCCACAGAGGACAAGGCTAACATTAACTTCCTGCTGATAAAAATGTGATGGTACACTGCAAGTAACAGACTCATGTTGATTAATTTTACACAACAGGGGACTTTTTTATATTGCCTATATTATGTTAGATTTATCTTGTTACAATTGTTATATTTTTGTTCTGTGTATGTTTGGTGTTTTTTTTCCTGTTGAAAACATGACTTCATCCTTCCTCTGTGGCATGTCTTTTAGCCGGTGAGGTTATTTGCTGTAAATGTCACCTGGGACGCAGAGTGACAAAATAATGACAACCTTTTTTGAGGCAGAGCAATTTCCCAGAATTGAATGAGCAGGATGTGTGCAGAGTGAACAATATGTGCACTCGCCTCCTGATTGGTCTCTGTCAATACCGTTCTGACATCTCTCCAAGAATGTGTTCAGACAAATAGATGTGATGTCTCACAAAGAGGAAAAATATAGATTCAAACGCATGCATGTGCCGCCCAATGGCCCTGATTATTTTTGAGCTTCCTTTGGATACATGCCGTAAGAGGCAGAAATGAATCACATTAGGCAATGTCAAAATATGTTGATCTTGGTTCCTCAAGAAGTGCATTTCTGCTGGAATATATACTGTACTGTAATTGCGGCATAAATCTAACCGAGAGCTTGCGCGTACCTACGCATTCAGAAAATATTAGTTAATTAAAGTGTCATTGAACTGGGTGGGTTGTGTGACAGAAAAATCCATTCATTCCATTAACATAGTAACTGTATCTATTTGCATGCCAAATGTCAAAGAGAGTATTGAGTTGTGAAGTGACGAATTTATGTCTCGTTTATTGTTGTTATATGACACCTTACCCATGTATAACAGATACAGAACAGGTTTCCGTCACTAGTTCTCGGTGCCTGAAGGTCATTACTTATCAATCGAAAAGATTTCTTTAGCTGCATCTGCTTTTGATCGGTTTGCACCATTCGTTATTTTCGCATGAAATGTAATCACTCAGGAGTTGTATAAATAAACACCGCTCCCCTCTTGTGATATTTTTGGAGGTTTAAACATGTGTTCGTGAATGGCAGGTGCACTTGAACATCTCTGGTGTTAATTAAATGGTTCATTGGATGTGAAAATGAAATTACAAAAAAAAAAAAAAGAAAAAGTGACATCCTGATATATTTTTTAAAAAGTGCGTAAAATGTTACAAAATGATTTAGGTGTAAATTTACATGGGCTCTCAGAGATGTTTCTCATATATATACACAGGAAAGGCTGGTGAAATTGATGTTTGCAAATTGGCATATTTAAAAGATATTGCGCCCTGCGATGAACTGGCGACCTGTCCAGGGTGTACCCCGCCTTCGCCCAATGTCGGCTGGGATCGGCTCCAGCCCCCCCCCCGCGACCCTCCAGAGGATCAAGCGATATTGCAAATATTAAACAAAGGAAAAAGACACATTTCCAGGGGACAGATTGTGAAATTCATCTTTTTCAGGCGCTGAACAATATCCAGCATTTTGAAGTAGAGTTCCTCTGATGTATTTTTTTTGTTTTTTGTTTTTTTTTTTTTTTTGTTTTAGATTAATCTGTAGTAATTAATTGAATACAATGTATTCCCCGAGATGTTACGAATCATTTTCCCGAGGAGCTTCTCAAATCTTAAGCATGGTTAACCTATGTGTTACTCCTACACTGTCAGATCCAGCAGTGGTGTGTGAGGTTCTCCTATCAGAGGCACAGAGCTGCACTGGGAAGACTGACACAAAAGCAGGGAGTCATAAAACATTCATCATCATTCAAAGTCCCTCTCCCATGCACACTTAGACAATGTGACATTCAAAACAACGAGAGAATGACGGTCCAGGAAGCGTATTTCAGGAAATCCTTTTTTCTTTCTTTTTTTCTTTTTCTTTTTTTTTTTACAGAATAATGAAATTGAGCAGGGGGGAGAAAAAAAAAAGTTTCAGCTTAACACTCTTTACTGTCACCCTTTGTCTGGTGAAGAGGTACATCAAGCACACTCACACTGGAATATTCATGTTTCTACGTTGGTTCTAGTCACACACAGGATTTTGAATTAATAAGAAAGCATTGTGAAAAGAGTGTAGATGCTGGTTTTACTCAAGTCAAAGATAATTTAGACAAAGTCTGCTTAGAAACATGTCATCAGGTTCATTTTTTTCTTCTTCGTTTTATGTGTTTTATGAGGTCTTTAAAATGTGGTTGCTCCTTTTCCTTCCACCCTCACCCATTAGAGCACACAGCTGTGAGGCAATTCAGAGAGAGAGAGAAAAAAAAAATCAGGTTAGCATGTGTTGAACTGTTTAAGCGCTAAGCAGCGGGTTTGATGAATTACAAGTCAGTTAGTCCATTTTTGCTGACAGAATGCAAATTTATTTATGACCCCGAGACTGGGAGAAAATGAAATCATCATATATTTCCAAATACTCGTGCGGTGTTTTAGATTAGGTGAATCTATTTGGGATGGAAACACATTCTATGAATAAATTGTTTGAATTCCCTTTTGAAACAACTCTTGGAGTGCCTGGCCGTCTGTATCAAGCTCTTGAATTTTCAAAGAATGGGAAGATGGTGCACGAAAACGATTTTAATTTAAGGGTATGACAGGACACCCGTTTTCCTCTAAGTCAGGAGTGTTGTACTTTGAATCAAAAACACAAAATCAACTTTAATTTTTTGGAGTGTCTGCTTTTGATTTATAGTCATGGAATAAAATGCAGCCCATTTCTATGATTTGGTGGTTATCCCATTTTACATTTTCATCAAATCACATTCTGGGGGCCATATCTGTAAAATTGAGAAATCATCAGAGCTGAAGTAGTGGGATATTGGAAGTTCAGCTTCATCAGCAGTCTGTGCTGCTGAAATGAGAGACCTTCAGTAGGCTCCTTCATCCCCCCGCCCTCCTATCACTTTCTTCCGCTCTGTTTTTTAAACTCTCCATCTCTCAGCTCTCATTTGGTTTTTTTCTCCTCACTCAACTGCAAAAGACGTGGTGAGATCACACAGAGGCTATTTTATCTCCACTTGTGTGAAATAATCTGATTAAACAAAGTCACAGTTATGCAAAGACTATCCAGATCATAACATCCCTACTAGTGTATTAAGAGCAGATGCAATAGCAGGGTGTGCTGTAAAAGCCTGTGTTTGGGTTTTATAGTACTCGGCAGAGATAGCATGTGCTTTAGCATCTTTATCGTGACTTTGGAGTAATTCATTATAACCTGAAACACCGAGTGTAGGACCCACTCGAGATGTTATGATGTTAAAAGTAATGTCTATTCTCTCAGCATTACTGGATTTAGCTCCTAATTAATTTACAGAACCCCATATCAATAATATATAATTAAATTGATACATTATTGATCATCATTCAGTCATTCTGCATGGTAATTAAAGGCTAAAGGCTAAAATGCTGCAGCATACAAATCTCAAACCTCAATTTCATTCTCCTTGGACTGCTTCCTCATAAGTGGTTTGCTATGTAATATGCAATCCGCTGATGGCTTATTAAGATCTTTACAGTCATTTAATCTGAGACTGTGGTCAATTATATCTCTCTGGAGTAGCATTGCAGTTTAATTTGATATAAACAAAACAATAGGCTGTGAAGCTGTGGTCATGATGGAAGTTGATACACCCTCCCTCTCCCTCCACAAGTCTGTGCTGGAATTCAGACAGTCACAGCCTGCACTGCATCCTCCTCAAGGGACCATCTCTGCTGTTTGTAAACAATAAATAATATTAATTTCATGCTGGACACCTTCATTGGATCGATGCTTATCGACCAGGCGAATCAGTTGTCTTTATAGGATGCATATATTGTGAGTGTAATTGCACAGTTTACAGAAGGACGCGGGAGCATAAACACTGCAATACGTAACACACAAATGATCCTCATGTTTTCTTGTACTCATCGGTCTGATCTCTTTGGGTCATATATGATGCACGAGGAAAGGCTGGAAGGTTGGTTCTGTCGTGGGTCTGTGATTGATTGCAGTGGAACAAGCTGCTTCAAGTCTCAGGATATTGTAACTCAAGCCAATGACAGAGAGAAAATTAATTACAACGCCACAAATCGATGGACAACTGAATGTGTCATCTCCCCAAAGAGCTGTGATTGTTCATTGCAGTCAGATAGAAGGAGCAAAGGGGCAGGATGCTAGACCCAGAAGAGTCAGTGAAGGAAAAGGTTGTGAAAGAGGTTTTGCCCTGCTTTGACTCAGCAAACACACACTGCACCACGAAAACCTCACTCTAATGATTCTTTTTAGAACAGCTGAAGCTAAATCCCATCCTTGTTACGGCCGTAAGATGACTGACCACGCATTTATATGCATATTCTCAGATCTCAGATTTAAATTACTGGAAGACACGCTACAGCTTCCACTGCCTGATAGGACACCAAGCAGATTAGCAGAACGAGAGAGATCATTACAAGCAACCTCACAAGTGACCAAGGCTGAGTCATTCTCTTTTATTTCACAGCCGTGCATCTGCCTTCTATAGCCTTGACCATCGAGTGCCTGTCAGGATTTCATCATGAACTACAGCTTTGGGTTGTGCCTTTGTGCATACATGCGTCTGCGTGCATGTGTCTGCTTTGTACTGTTATTCTGACTGTGACTTTGACCTTTAGCAAGAGATGCTGGATGGAGAGAAGCCTTAATGAGTTTGTATAATAGCAGAGCTCTATCTGAGGAATCATCCATCTACATGAGCCCCATAATTAGCTGGTAAGACAGTGGTCCAGTTCTGTGCTTCCACTTATTATTCTGCTGACTATAGTACGTGGGAATGGAGAAATGGATAAACAAAGACACAAAACCTCCTCTGAAGTGTATTAATAATCTGCTGTCGATTCTGGCAGCGTTGTAAAAGGCATGGCTGAACAGTCTTATAATCACTCCGCTGACACCAAGAGAAAATGACGAACAGCTATGTGCAACATAAGTCACATCCTGGTCTGAGTTCGCTGACAGGTGTACACTCTCATGGGAGCGCTAATCCTCATTCTTCTTCATCTGTGTTTGTCCATCACTGATGCACTGCAGCAGACACACAAAACCCCAAGACAAAGCAGACGCATATTTAAACTGAAACTCAATGACATGCAGATGTGATCTGCGTAAATTTGTATGCAAAGCACCGACTTGATTCCTATCATACAAGACTGGATGTCATATCCATCATTTTCATGTTATGCAGGAGATAGGAAAAGTACACTTGCAAGGATACGGATGGAATAATTTCCATTCTGTCGTGCATTTCAGTATGTGGTTAGTTATGCTTTTTCAAGATATGTAAATGTTTGCCTACAAAAAAAAAAAAAAATCATATAACAGTAGGGCGCGCTAGGACACTCCATTCCGACCGAGCACGCAGAATCCGCTCCTGGTTTTGCTGCTCCGCTCATCGCAGCACATACCTTCCCCGACTCCCAACACTCTAGCATTGCTGTGCAAGCAGATGTTTTTTCCTCTGAAGCCAATTCTTACCATTTTCGCATTCGGAGAAGGTATTCTTTCGCGAGAAGGCTGCAAAAAGTGACAAGAAAGAAGAGAAACTGGCTCCTTTCTCGCCTCAGACACAGAGAGGGAGAGTTGTGAAGGGATAGAGGGCTCAGGACGTACACAGAAAGCAGCGGCGGCAGGCAAGGCAGCAGTTTATTTACCACACCTGTGATGCGTTGTTCTGAGCAACGAGGACGCACGACCAGGATACAGATGGCCACGGTACGGCACGAGGATATGTGCTGAGGAAAAGACTTGGGCGTTGTGAAAAAAAAAAAAAGAAAAGAAGGTGTTAAGTGCTACAGAGGACACTCTCCGGACCTTTAAAAGCCCAGTGTGCCAGTGTTTCTTCTCTGCTCGCCGCCTTTTGAAACTTGGGTGATAAAAAAAAAAACAAAAAAAAAAAAGCACCAAGATGCCCTTACTTCTGGGCCCCTTTGTCCGCTGTAGACTCAGCTCTACGCTCCTTGTGCTCTGGCTCGTTCTCCGTGGCTTCACCTGCATGGGTGAGTTGCATCATTAATGTTTATGTTTAATTATGCGGGTACATGCATTTTAATCAGACAAAGCACAATGAGTAGCAACACGCCGGAGAGCCGCACGTGACAAGTTGTTTGCTGCTGATTTTTTTTTTTTTTTCCTCCTGATTTTTTTATTTTATTTATTTTTTTTGTTCGAAATGCACTCGCGCGTGACAGAGCACGCGGTTGGCAGTCCTTATTGTTCTGTAATTGCTAGCACTAACGCACACCAATTAGCACCCGCGCCTTCAAGGTTACAAAGCAGCCTCCAACGCGCCCACCAAGGTTAAAACTTAATGGCAAATGTCACTCAAGGAGACAACAATAGCTCGGCTTTTCGGACGCTGTCGATACGTTTTAATTTCAGCTGCGTTGTTACGGACCGTAGCGTGTCTTTCGTCGCCACTGTCGCGACTGTAGTGGGAAGTTGGCGCTACACCTGCGTGCACAGAGTAAGGACAAAACCCGCTCTAGAAAATGTGTTTTTAACAGCCGAGCCGGTTAACAATAACACCGCACTCCTTTCAGCGAGGGAGGGGAGGGGGGGGGCTTTAAATCTGCGCGTTTAATTTCAATACATGCAAAATATCACACCGCAAGTCGTTTTGTGATATTAATATTGGAGTTGTGTGGCTTCGGGCAGGGTAATCGGCACATTTGGAGCCTGTATTCATCCGTCTACCCGTGTACTCTGCTGGCTGCGAACTGGATCGTTCAACTCCACGTTTCTCTCGGGCCAGGACTCATTCCTGCTGCATTTGCATTATGGTGACAGCTTTACGGAGTTGGTAGACGACCTACTCGCACTGATGAGTTACATTTTATGATGAAGCCTCTTGGCCAGACACTCCCGGTTGCATGCAAATGTGCACTGATGTATAAAACAAAATTCACCAACAGTGGGCTGAGCCGAGGTACTGTAAGTGAAGATAAGTTTCCCCGAGCAGCCACAAACAAGCAATTTCTGAGACACCCTAAAGCAGACCCGCCTGCTCCTTTTTTTTAGACTTCTCCTTTTATGAATCAAATATGAGAACAGTATGTTGTTTAACAGTTGGTACTTTTGCAGAATCAAATATGCAAAGGGGTCCTGCCACTGTCCCTTAATATTTACAGGTTACAAAGCAAAGACATCTAGTGTTTAAATAACTGATGCGATTATTGCAGTTCATTGCCTTGTATCACTTCATCCACCTGTTTAACAGCTCTCTTAATATCAAGCAGTAGCCCTTTTGTTTTAAATTAATTGTCCCTGATGTTGAATGTAATCTGCACAATGCCACACAGCTGGAAGCTGCTGGTGAGTATCCAAACATGAGAATTTCACACATCATTTGCCTTGCGCTCGTTTCCAAACTGTTAACCTTGCTTTGGACAGAAAGCAAACATGTCAAAGTTGTGTAATTGTGTCTCTTGCTTCAGGACACAGAGATGATGAATTAAGAGGGCTTTTCTCTTGCATTAATTAGTGTATAATTATGAATATATTAGGATTAAATAAACAGTCATGCTCCAGGGACCTCATATATCAAGCTAAGTAAGTAGAAGTGCGGTGGTATTTACAAGTCATTTTATGATGCATGTTGAAACTGATATATTTTGATTGGGTGGCTGGGAAAAACAGGAGGCTAGGTGATTCAGTTGTTAGCTATTGTTGCCTGACATCAAGAAGTTATTTGGTGTTGGTACTGTGTGGAGGGTGCATGTTTGTGCTTTGTTGGTGTGGCTTCCTTTGGGTGCTCTGGTTTCCTCCCACAATCAAAAGAAATGCAGCTTTAGGTCATTTTTAAGACTCCCAGCTCCCACAGGGGTGATACTGTTTATCTGGGTATTTGTTCACTCGTTAGGCTAGTGGTCTACCCAAGGTGTTTCCTTGCTTCTCACATAATGAATGTTGAGATCGACCCTGAGCCCTTCCATAAAGGGTGGGAAAATAAAGAATTAAAAAAAGCAACATGGAAAATCTTTTCGGTTTCCTCTGTCTCTTCTGTATCACATTTATGGGCAAACCCCTTGTCCCTGTTTCACTCTGTCACTCTCTATCATATATTAGATCAGTACAATCATGCTTATAAGCTCCCAACAGAGCTTACAGGCTACTTTTATAGGACAGAGTGAGTTCCAGAAATGGATCTGAAGGTAATTTGGTAGCCAATTCTCTCTACATCAGGGCTGGGACAGGCTGAGATCAGTTGAGCTAACCCTCTGTAGAGGGGTAAGGCGCTGACTCGGCATTCGTCGGTATCAAAGCCGACTTGTCTTTTTCGCGGAGAAACATAACTCAGTCAGTAATAAAGGTAGGCCTGTCAATCTAGATTTGAGCTTGCTGAGCACTTTCCCTTTCCCTTTCCCTTTGAGTGATCTGACGGGGCAGGACAGAGGGGATAGGTACGCTTTCAGCCCGCCAAACAAAGGACTGTTCTCGTTTGCATGTGTGAGCACACTACTTGATGTTTTCAGTATGCATAATGTGTGTGCGTTCATATTTGTGTGTGTGGGAGGGTGTTTCCACTAGGACTTGCATTCATGCACCTCGGCTGCATGTGTTAGGTGTATGTCTGCAGATTATTCCAGCTCCTGTTGCTTCTGTTGTATCCCAGTTCTATAAACTTTCCCGTTGTTGTCTGTTGTTACTCCCCCGTTACTTCCTTAAGAAAAGATCATCAAAAACCCAGCAATCCATACAGACAGAATACAAATCCTGGATATTTGTTTTTTCCTCCTGCCCAGTGAGAGCGTTGCCAAGCAATTGTTGTCTGGTTCAGTGAGGGAGCAAGGGATTTGGTATCAGGCACTTTCCTACTTGTGTGAGCCGTCACCTCAGAGCAATTTCCACGGGGTGTAAAGCTTGTGATGATGCAAGGAGATAGCCATTAAGTGACAACAAGCACAAATCTATTGCATAATACAGTAATTTGTGAGTTCCCATTTCCTGGTACAGTAATATAAGAGATTCTTTTGCCAGATGTCTCTCATCATTCTAATGTGAATCATCCCCGAGTTGTCTTTCTCGCAGCCAGTTTTGTCTCTCTTCATTGACTCACTAAAGAATGTGATAAGGAGAGCGAAAGCTGAAATTAACATAATTTATTGGGGGAAATTGCCTTCTGGTCAAAGGAATTTAAAACCACTTTGTTTCTGTCCCATAGCTAATGCATGGCAAATGATCGCCATGTATTTGCAGGGATATGGTCTTTTACAGGGAAGTGATAATTTAGTCCCAGAAAGAGTTTTTGCTCCCTCTAGTCATGGGAGATGAATTCAAATAACACACACAACGGGAAGACACAGAAGGAGGAGAATATTGTATAAAATTATTTATTTTCTCAACTGCTGATAGTCACCCAGTAAATTACCATGATGTACAAATGTAGAATATAACGAGAAAATTACATTGTAGGGGAAAAAAAGGAAGAAAAACTTTAAATGATTGCGCTCCTCGGGAGTACAAATGCTTATGAATTTTATGCTGCTCACAGAGTTGGAATTGGACAACATCACAATGAAAAACTTGTGTTGGAATTGCTTATTTGCAGGACAGAACTGATCAAATATATTGCATTTCTTACCCGCTCCCCATCCGCTTCTTGTTAATTTGTCTGTAAGAAAAAATGCAGATGAATTAATCTTTTTTTCCTGTTATACAACATGTAATTTTCCCAGTTAGAATTACTGTGATTAATGGAGGCGGAGATAATAGTTCAGCATAGAATAAAAGGTAAACTGTGGATGTCAACACGGGTCAGCCTTAAACAATGGTGGAGCATGCTCCATTTGATTACAAATGCCCAGACACCTTATCTTTTAGAAGGCTATGTCCCTGTGCTTATCATTTGCAAATGGCACTGTTGAGGAGGAAGGGAAGGACACAGGCATTGCCGAGGACATGGAGGATGAATCTTGGAGAGGGGAGGAGTTAGGTGTTATTTTCTGCAGTCTGTGCACAGGCCCTGCAAAGGCACTATATCTCTGTCAAACTCTGCCCTTTTGTTTCAATTACCCCATTTCTATGATTCAGGCCTATGTGAGAGTGCTTAGGGGTTGAAGTTGGGCTGTTTCCCCCTTGAAATGCGGTGCAGCGTAGCCACTATCTGGGCTTTTCTATCTAGGTAGCATAAAATTGACCTTTCACCTTTGATGTGGGATGAGATTACCCTATGTCTCAATGGGACCCTGAACTATAATTCACGGAAGACCACAGTATCTGACATTGTATCAGCAGTTTGAAGATTGCCCTCAATCTCTACAGTTGTTTCCGTTGCCGTTAACCACGTCGTGCCAGCTATGAGCACACAGTACTTCCTGCTGAGAAGTCGGAATGAGTTCTTAGTCTTTCCCAGGAGGGTCTAATCGAATCTTCTTTACCCTGGGCATTCTCTCTCAAGGAGAGCAAGAACATACATAGCTGACCTTGAACCTTGAATGCCGCTATGTTCTCTCGTTGGGAAAAGATTACACTTGAGCACATAGCCTTGGACTTGTGAAGGTTGAGGTTTATCTGAGAGTCATCACAATAGGAGATACTTATGTTGCCGGAGGCACCTTGCCATTGTAAACACTCCAGTGGCCAGGATTTCTGAAGAAACTGGTCTGTATTTTAGGTGTATGACAGCCTTACAGACAGTATTTCTGTTCAAAAGGCTGTTTTTGTAATGTTTTTTAGTATACATGATGTGTCGTCTGGCAGCTCACTTTGTACAGCGCGAATAGTAGTGTGTTAGGAGACATTTCCAGGTCCTTCCTGTTCTTCAAGTGATCAATACTCTTCTCCAAGTGGTTAATTGGCCATCAGTCACTGTCAGAGGAAGCGCTTAGATACCCAGAGGTGTCTTGGTGCAGCTCATAATAAGAGAGTGTCCAGTCCTTTGGGTCCTCTCCTGGCCTTTACTTCAGGCCAGGTGGTGGCTGGGGAAAGCAGATCTGAATGCAATATGGAGAGCCATAGATTAATAGTTCCTTAGTAAGGCCACAAGGGAGCGATGTGAAAGCCACTTCCACTTCATCATACAGTGGATTGGATAGAAAGTCTGCGAAGCACACACTAAGAGAGGAACTTTGAAGGTTATTTGATCTGAAATAGCACCCGGCAGTTTTTATTAGTTCAATGTTGCCATAAGAAATCTTTTTTTTTTTTTTTGTTACTTTTTTTGTTGGTTTCTTGAAAACTCTAAACGCACTTCAGCACTTTTCTTGTGTTAGTAATGGGGAATGATTTGATTTTAACAAGACTGCTTGTATATGAAGTAACAAGATGACAGTTTTGCCTGTTACTTCAACCTTGAAGAGAAAACACACCTCCAACACATTGCATGGCTCATTGTTATGCTTAGCCATCTTTAGCATGGCATGTAAAAGACGTAATTAGAAATCACCTAAGGCTACCCAGACAGGCCTGCTGGCGTCTGATTGGCAAGGGTATCTGAGGGAGGCCTGGCTCAGACCGAACTAGAATTTGTCATCTTGAAGTGATTTTGTTGACAAGACAGGAGGCACAGTGACCTTTCCTAATTATGTGTATGTGTCCAGGCACTGATGCCTTAGGCAAGCAAATCAACTGAGTCAACAGAGCGCTGACTCTAGGAGCACATTTGAGCCCAGACAGCATGTTGTATGACGTAAGGTTAGGATATCGTGGGTTTAGCAGCAAGCTCATTAATGATTCAATAATGATATAAGAGTACTAATGTCATTTGTGCCTCTTTTGGTCCAGTCCTTTAGCTTAAATGTCTGCAAAGAAAAACCGAAAGATCAGGCCAGATCAGGAGCCTTCTTTTGTCTGCCTTTGTTTTCCACTTCTCTTTCCAAATCTCCAAAATCATTCTTATGTTATACTATGCCAGTTGATTCCCACAAAGACATGAACCATTTATCATCTACCCTAAATTTGTAGCAGTCAAAGAACAGTTTCTCTGATCTATGTAGGCCCCGATGTTATTGTTTTCCCCAAACAAACCATTTCCCGGTGTGAAATGAGGTCTGAACATTACAGATTCAAAGCTTAAAGCTAAGCAGCAGATTTTCTTGACAAGGCCATCAGGAACATTAAGCTATACACGTCTTTACTCCAATAGAATTAACTAAGACAAAGCAGCTACCATTGGGGCTAGATGATCCCTTTTTACAACACACCTTGCACTTGATTATAGCTACCCTGGATTTAAATGTCCACTGACAATACATTCATGTTGAATCAAAGCATGTTGTCACTGATGCTTGAATTAAATAAATGAGCAGCTCTCCTCGTTTCTGCTTTGTGCTGCCGTTTTTTATAATTATCCACCATTTCAGTGTTTTAGGCAGAGCTTATACTGGAGATAATGTTGGTACTGGATGTAGTGATATTTAAGTATTTAAGAAGAAGAGTTTTACGTACAGAAATGAGCATTAATGCTGAAAAATGTCTCGGGGCTAGTAGCATTTTGGTCTGCATTATAGAACTTCCAGCTTAATTTATAGGCATTACTTATGACTCATATATATGCAATGCAGTATAGATTTTATAGAACAGAGAACATATCAAATATGAAAGGTTTATTTGTTTAGAGCTAGAACTCAGTTTCTCCTGAATACATGTAGTAGTCTCTAATATGTCATCATGTGCACCATAAGTATTTTTAAACTGTTGATTTTCAAATAATATTCAAAACCTCGTAATCATGTAAAATGTATAAATCCTCCTTAGTTTTCATTGAACTATGTTTGCCGAATTGTTTGGCAAAGTACTATTTACTGTATCATAAGATAACCATATTGGATTTGTTCAGATAAATTTGGCAGGCAACTAGATGCAGTCTGTACTGTTGCAGAGAACATCTCACTATAATCCATTTTAAAAACTGACAGTGGTGAATGTTTGAACAAGCTTAAGGGAACTTGTTACCAACTGTTGAGATTAAAAATGTGTAGAAATGCAGTGCACTGAATTTACTAACCAGACCTAATTTTAGAGATGATAAAGTAATATTGGAATGAGATCATTAACTTGATGTTTGCATGATAATGCTGAAACAAATGAAGATGAAAACAAAACCCCACTTGTGTTCTTTGCGCTAGTCTTTTGTTGACGGCAGATAAAATGTTTTCTGCATGTACAGATGTTTGGACGCAAAAAAGGGCTTTCTTTTAGACTGAACTGCTTCAGGCATATGGGTTTGATATACCTTTCACTTTTGCACAACAGTTTAAGTCTGTTGGGTGCTGTCATTTGGTGGATATAAACTGACATCAGCATGAAATGTCGTGTGGGTGGATGGAAGATGTATTGCAGTTCGTGTTGGTGTTCAAGCCTCGTCTGTCAAAAAGACAGTATGATGTCACTGTACTGTAGTGCCTCCATTCGGGCTTAACAGATGCTATACTTTAGCTTAATTAGACACTGAAAAATTAGTATTTACTGGTTTGCTGTTTATAGACTTGAAAGTGCTTTTACATATTATTGATTGGAGTTTTGCAGTTTCTTCTTTGGGGAGTTGGCACTGTTCAACACGTTCAGTAAAAACAACAAAGCTCAGTTCAATTTGTTCACTTAATTAATTTGCCTAACATGCAGTTTGGGGGGGGGCAGACATCTGGTGACCAATAAACAAGAATATAAGGAGTTATTTGTTTGATGCGAGTGTCTGTTAATGAATGCGAGTTGGTGTCCAATTTCAAGCAGTGATTGAATATAGGCTGGCCCCTGACCGAGACATATTAGGACATACACTATCGTTAACAGCTCCTCTAATGACTCCATCCATCCTTTATTTGAGTTGCAGCAACAATTTTTTTTCCTACAAATCAGAATATCCTATCATTCATTTGTTGAAGACTCTATAGAGGAGTATTCATCTCAATTATTCCAGATGTGACAATCTAATTGGAGCTGAAAACCCAATTGGGAAGAACCAGGTATGAAGAACAGTGAAAAATGATCTTTTGAATTTAGTGGCACGTGCATTAGATTCAGTTTTAACCACGCCGATAAACCCAGCTGTCTTGGTTTCATCCAGAAACCTGCGATGTGTGTGGTCCAGG
>JAPQRN010000002.1:20371713-20413337 GCA_037367275.1 Coranthus polyacanthus
TGATTCTAGATTTTTTGTGTCTTATTTCTTTGGTTTTAATGGATTGTCATCAGTTGAAGGCTATATGCTATAACACAGGTTGCAGCAATAACAGATTTCATGACGTATTTGACATCTGTTGGAAATCCTGTTTTAATGAAATGGCACTCTGATTATCCATCATCTAATTTTCCTAATGAATCAGTTACTGTATAGGCTACATTATAAATGGTGACAATATTCTGTCACTGCAGCCAAGCTTATTACACCCACAATCCCTCCACCACCACCACCACCACCTCCACTCTCCCTCCTCCAGGTCATGATGGAGCATTGAAGATGATGTCTTGAGGGAATTCATCTTTGCTTTTTACGTTTGCCTTCCAAACAATTGAAAGGCAAAGAAAACAGTCCAATTTGTCTAAAAGGAAGCCACCCCGATCAATAGGTTTTTCATTACAGTTATGTTTTCATACTGCAGTTGAGACAGGGTGCAGAGTCCTGATGAATGATACATTAACGATCCCATCCCCTTCTCTCTCCCGTGTCAGTCCTCGGCTCCCATGGCCTGTCACTGCGATGATGTGGGAGCACCGGGATGAGTTTGAGCGCAGGGGGCCTGAATCTCCTCAATGCCACGTCCTCAGTCAACAGCTGCCTGTTTTGTCATTGTAGATTACAGGCAGTGTCGTGGCTTTGCAGGGGGGAAATACCAGAAGGCATGATCTTTGTGCAAGCTCTGCTTTATTGAATTATCCCTCACTCTCTAGTTCCACTTGGAGAGGTGGAGTTAAGCAGCTTACCTATGGCCCTGAAACTACGTCACTGCAGTATTCATGGTCCAGCAAGGAATCAAGTTGCCCTCCTGACAATATTATTCATAAGTCTAATTTTTACAGTACAGGTACAGTTTATGAGAAGCAAGATACCCACATCCACAAAAGTTTTTTCTCATTTATTTATTGGGGGAGCTGCTCATTATCAGACTATGCTTCTTAGTTTTAATTAGAGAAAATCCCAGTGCTGCTGCATCCACTAGTATTTTACACAATGTGATTCCAAGTTTTTAGCAACCATTTGGGCAATGTCCTTTGTTGTTTCATGACATTGCTCTGGTACATAAAACGATGTTTTTTCCTTTTTGTTTTGACTTGTTTGCACAGTGCTCTGAGCTCAATACCATCAAACATTGAGGTGAATTAAAACTCTGCCTGCAAGCCAGACTTTGTTGCCCAACATCAGTTCTCAACCTGTCTAATGCTCTTGTGGGTTAATTGGGGGGGAAAAAAAAAAAAGGAGCCAGCTTTCCAAATTTTTGTCGAAAACCTTGCCAGAATAGTGGGAGTTATTTATCGAAGCATGTTAGTGTCTCCAGATTTGGAATAAGATGATACAGTAATTGCATATGGGTTTGATGTTTAGGTGTCCACATACTTGTGTTTAAATATAGAAACAATATGCTCCCTGTTGACTACTTTGTTGGATAACAAGCAGCCTTATGTTGGGTAACAAGCAGCCGGACATCAGTAATGGCATCAGTTTATTTTTGTTGGGCTACCCTCATTATCTGCATTTATTTTCTAAGTACTGCTACATCATTACCATTAGCTGGCATTGTATCTGTCACAGCAGACAATTCCTGAAATGAGACACTGTGGAAACCCACACACCACACAGGAAATGCTGATCAGCACCCATGACAGCACAAGGTGTAGGTGTGAACCACGACAGCCCGGTCTCTAAATCCAATAAACCTCTCTGTGATACAGCTGTGACAGGTCACCCAGATAAAGCAGCACAAAGGGCAAAACAAATCTGGCTTACTCGCACTGGGTGCCTATTGCTCATTATGCACTTGGCAATCACAAAACAAATGACCACGGTCTCTACAGGTGCAACCGTTTCACTCTGTTGGCATATAGTCATTTACATTATCGTCGTTTATCAGGCATGGTGTGGCAGCCTGATATATTGGTTAGTGTTCGGCCTTTGTGTTACACATGCACATCTAAAAACGAGAGGAAATTGCACTCATACACATCTCAGTTTATGGACCACCATACTGGTTTTGCTGTTGTGAATGCTAGCAAACAGCAGCTGTGAAAAATTGTTCAGTTTAGTGACTTTGCCGTTTCCTCTTCTGCTGCTGTGCATCTGTGCACCACTTGTGTTGGAGTTTTAATTGTAATTTATAATTATTTTTGCAGCTGTATGTGTTCAGCTATCTAGTCACGATCAAGCATTGGATTTGTACTTGTCTGCCTTATTCACATAAAAACTCAAGTGGGCTAATTAGGTTGTATTTTTTCACCAAACAGCAGGCAGACATGATTGACCACTGCAGTGCTTGTAAAAAAGTATTTGTCTTGCTGTGCAGTCATAATACATCTAGATGTTATATACATTTTCTACATGATAATGATATTCAGCAAAAGGACTGGTAATCTGCAAACGTGGAGAAACCTTTCCTGAGTTTGAACCTTTTTCAAGGTTAAAAGAACCTGACATTCGTCAAGCATAATCCTTTTCAATATCCATTGGTTTCTTCTCCTACTCACTGTGCCAAGAATTGAGACCTGGATTCAGAGCTGAAATTGATAAATGGAATCAGATTCTGGGTTGATTAAATCTTAATCCCTGACAACAAGATGAGTGAGGAAAATTTAAGCACTTTTTGGGGGAACTGCTGTACTCAGTCACAGCCAGGATGACATAAAAACAAATGGTATCAAGTGACAAATGGGCAATTTTAAATAAATGGATTTGAAGAAAAAATTGAAGTCTGCAGTGAATTTTCTGCTCATTATCATGTAGCTGTTTGAAGTCAGGTGGGGCTGAAAGTAGCAGCTACAATCTCAGCCAAGTGTGATTACCTGAGAGGACTGCCAAAAGGCAAACATACCCCTAAATATGGATCAAGTTATTAGTTAACAAGGGAGATTATTGGATATGTCTAATTTTTATGATTATGTGTCAGTATTTATTTATTTTTTTATATATCCATTAAAACAAATGAGTTTATTTTAGTTTTATTTCACAGTCTGCTTAAAGGTTAGCTCCAGTTTCTGTCTGGAATTCCTACTATATGTCATGTCGGCAAGAACCCTCAGTTATATTACCTCTAAAAATGTGTGAAGAGGATGTGTACCATACACATTTACTACAAGAAGGGATTCATTGTTTTGATTTCCTAGCAAACTGTGCTACTGCAGTGTTTGCCACTGTGAGGTTTACACACATCCTCGACTGCTTGCAGTGATGATCCGATCTTATTTTTGGAAAGCTGAAATGACCCCCCCCCCCCCACTAAACCTACAGCATTGTAAGGAGTTGAACACCTGCTGACAAGAGTATATGGTAACAGACACAGGGCACTTTCCTCCATAATACATTTTCGAGCTGTACTTTAGAGTTAGAAGCCTTTAATTATACTTTACAGTACACCTCATATTTCCCAGTGTCAATAACTCAACCCACTCATTCTAGGATGGCTCAAAAGTGGAAGAACTGTGCTGTGGAAATGTTTTGTGATCCACCATCGTCTTCTGAATTTAAGCCTGCACCGATGGGTTGTAGTTCATAAATGATGGACAGCTCAGTTGCTGCAATCTTTCATTTCTCCCTTCATCTAAGGACAGGTGAAACAGTAAGCTGATGATATCGCGCATTTTTTCATTACTGTCTCATGGTGCACTTTCTTCTGCTTCGGCTCATTGCTGGCAGGCCATGAACCCAAATTCTGTAGGATCCGAGCCATTTAGTTTGCAGGTCCATTTTTTCCATTGTCCATTTGTCAAATAGCGTAATGAATCGTAAACTTTTTATAATTCATTTTTTGTGGTCTTGCCACTAACCTCATACAGCACTGGATATTGCATCTTAAGTGAAGTTTGAGACTTCCCATTCCTTACACACACACCACTATATACACATACCCACTACTCTCACACACACACAGTGTTCCTGATAGCAACAATTGCCTGCTGTGGAAGAGATTAAGCCAAAGTACAGTATGCTAACATTTAATCTGTGATGATTTATGATTCGTGTTTATTATTTCCATTGAAGTCTGTTTTTCTTATCACGCTTGTCCCAGAGTGAAAATTTGGCTTTTGTTTTTTGTTTTTTTCTTTTCCTGATAAGCCTAACTTCTGCATTTCCTTTATATTACCCTCATCAGTTATTTATTTACCTTCATTGTGGTGTGTTGTCCTCACCAGAGGTAAATGGCAATAAGAAGCATAACTGCATCTACAAGGATCCGGAGCATAACTCATTTTTAGAGGGGTTACAGGGTTTATTTTGCTTTTCCACCACGATCTTATCACTCGCTCTGACTGTTTTCTCTTTTGACCTTATTTGAATTCTGAGATAAGCATCCCTCCAGCAAAATTGGACCAAATTAGTCTTTTATCTAGTGTGTGTTTTAAGGGAACGCTTTGTCACCATGCCTGTATGCTGAATGCAGACTTGTACAATCTAAATGTGCTCAGCTGCTGCCTTGTCTGATTTTCCCAAATTCGCTTTAGTTGCTGTCGATGCTGATTCAGGTCGCACAAGTGAACTGACCTAAGTCTGAATGCCTTTTAATGCTTTATCAGATCTAGCAGAGAAACACCAACAAATCTGTTGTGGTTGAAAGGGATTCCAACACATTATGATGTGAAAACAAACAGTAGGATTTGTTGAGAAGTGTGTAAAAGCTTACTCCACTCCAGCATTACATTATCTCATTTATTCAATTCTGTAAGGAATTATTTTTTTCCTTGGCTGCATAAAATATTCAGAGGTTTGAAATGTATTGAAATTGTGAGCTGATGCTTAGTAGGAATGACTTGCATTACATAAAATTTAAATTATTTTAGATGCGCGAATAGGGAATTTCATAGCAATTATGCACATAATCAGAAATTATTTTGACAGCGCCACATCTTATTATCAGGGTTGTGATCAGTTTATTTCAGATTAGATTAGTTCATGGTGAGCATTAGTAAAGCTTTTGACAGAAGAATGTTTATCCAGCCTATAGTACAAGTAATGGCAACAATTATGTCAAGTTAAGACTTTAATTTAAACTTGTGCATCGGCCTTGTCTGTCAGGTTGTTTTGGTTCAAAGTTTGAAGAAATGTAGGTCATCATTAGCTTCAGTCTTTAACATGTTGAACAGTGGCGCTAATGAAAGATTAGTGGATTAACTTTTCATTGACGGGTATTTTGCGGTTTGAATTGAATGACATCATTTCACCAGCAACAGGCCTGTGACGCTGATGTGAGACGAGCACGAGGCGAGCCGCCACCTTGTGCCAAGCACTTTTGTGAGTTATCTGGTGCTGAGGCATGGAATGAGCAGATAAAACAATTCTAAAGGGGAAATGATTCTGTCCGTAATCAGATTTATTTACGCAGCCCACTGAGGAAGATTGATGTCTTATCTGTGGCTGTGGATTTCAATTCTCTATGCTACGATGCAGATAAACAATCAGTCTGCTGTCTCCAGAGCTTTTTTAATTGTCTTTGTGTTTGTGTGTGTGTGTGTGTGTGTGCGTGTGTGTGTTTGTGTGTGTGTGTGTGTGCATGCAGGCGTGTGTGCCTATTAGCATGTTTTGTCTGTCGGCATGTTTTTTGACAATTGAGACAGTGATGTTTCAGAATAAAATTACCGTCTCTCTCTCTCTCGCTCTCTCTAGCTTTTTCCATGACTATTTTTCATGCCTGTTAAATGCCAGACATATGCTCTTACATCTTTGTGACTAGCAATTGAAAAGTGGAGCTCAAGCAGAGATCAAACCACTGCTGTTGCTCCTGTCTGACTGGAAGACATGTTTTCTCCTTTCTCGTGAGTGTGGGAAAAAAAAAAAAGAAAAAAAAGTGAGCCACCATTTTGACTGAGCAGACTGAGATCCATGTTGTACTTTTTCTTACACTATGTAGAATTATTTTTTCTTCAGCATTTTGAGCTTCTGTTCCTCTGTGGTTAGAGCAAAATGTTAAAACGCATCTGAAGCAATACAGTGACTAAGTGATTCTCTAAATGAGTTTGTCAGTGAACAACAGTGCAGCACAGTATATCTGTTCACTAAGGAATGAAGAACTCATTACTTGTATGTCGGGCTATTATTCATATGGCGCATTATGTTAATGACTTAGTTGGCCAGGGATATACTGTACACTATTTTAGTATTTTACTATCGACTATAATAGCGCTCAAGTTTCCATGGCATCCACTATACTTGATGGCAGTGGCTGCCAGTATGTTGCATTGGGATTTACTGTGTTGTATTGGGAATTAAGAGGGGAAAGCTTTCTAAATCTTAAAATAGGCCAGTCAAAGAAGGTGTGAAAGCAGAGAGTTGGCATTAACTGACTGACTGTTGCTCAGACGCTAACAAATGGCTCACAGGCAATCTTTTCTTTCTCAAAGCAAAAATAGACAGACAGCTGTCACATTTTTATGTGAAAAAAGATTTTTGTGACTTGTTATCACATTGAATTTTTATTCCAGAGGAATAATCTACAACAGAGCAGTGAGATCTGAGAAAGGTTGCTTCCCCCCTCCCCACTCCGACAGCTCGTCTTATTATCTCCTGAAATGGCAAGGTTACAGTACCTACAGGTGCAGAGGAAGGTGAGTGTGTTAGCTTTTTATCTTTAAGCCAGTCAACCTTAACAGAGAAGCAGAGCCACTGAAGTCTCATCAGACTCTGCGAGGAATAAACATTCTCTTATGTGCAAGTTTTGCCATTCAGCTGAGCTACTTAGATGGGGAAATGGGAGAATGTAGAAATATATTAGGTGTGTTTAATGGACCTGGAGAAATACTGGGAAAAACAACCTTGGTTACCTCTGGCATTAATATAAAATTTATGAGAAGGATTTAGGCCGATCTCCAGCAGAGCCTTGAGAAGACGATGCTTTGTCAGTCAGCACACGTTTAGCATAAATCTCTCACATCCCCTTTTTCTGCAGCCACCTTGATTCTCCCAGCATTCACTTATTCCTGCTGTTGTACTACGCTCGGATTTCCTTCCTTTACTCTTTAGATTATAGACGGCTTTAGAAGTGTTAAGTCAGATTGTAATAGATACGACATACGCCTGCCTGCTCTGTGTTACTTTATCTATTTTGATATTTAGGGCCAAGAGCAAATTACCATTACCTTGCTTGAGTGGTAAATTTTTAGATGTCAGTATAGAAAATGGCAATTAATTACATGACCCATAAGCTTGTCATTTCATTCAGTCTGTAAAAAGTGCTTTTAGGATGTAATAATAGCTTTCCCTCTGTCACTTAACTGTACATAGGAATATCCATTTACAAAATCATCAGCATTTGTTCATTTAAATCTTTAATAATTGCTGGAAATATATAAATGTTGGTGTTCGTCTTTCCTTTGGCCACTCGTTCTTAATGACATGCCAGAAGTTGGATTTATTGATTGCACCTCATTTGCATTCATATGAAGGTGGTAATAAATTGAACCATTTTCCTCAGTACAATAGTTAGGCTATCTGCCTGTTAATAAAAGGGACTTTTGTACAGGTGAGGAAACTGTCGTCTGTCTTGCTGTGATTCATGAATTTAGTGAATGGACTCTAATGAGCAGCATATTTCAATCAGCTTCTAAGGATCAGGAATGGGGCCTTCTCCTCCTCCTGCTGCTTATGATGGTAATGGAAATTATCAGCCAATCGGCGTGGTACATTTTCTTGTACTTTACAAATGGTCACAAAGCCACCTTCGAACAATTAAAGACACAGATTACCTATAGTGACCTTTACAATTTACCCCTTCACATGTGCTTCTTGTTATATCGGCAGTTTTCCCTTTTTGTTCACGTTACTGTAAATGTGCATAACCTATGTATATGCACATACGGGATAACATTAAGAGAAGTTGAAAGCCATAAAAGTAACGTAAGATACTGCTGGTTATTCCGTGTTGGCCAGAGCATTTCAACATGCATCATCAGGGAAGAACAACTCTACCAGAAAATCTACCAATTACATCTGCATAGCTCAGCTGTACAAATTGATTAATTGTATTGATTAACTGATACATTTTAGAGTTATTAACTACTGTATGCAAGTGTTTGTAAAAGACACAGGGATGATATTTCATTAAAATGCCAGACTTAGTGAGTGGTGTGTGCTGCTAATACATTTTTTCGGACCCTTGTGCACGTAGACAACCATAGTAATCGTAAATGGCTCTTCTACCTCACTTTATCAACACTATTTCTTCCCATTTAAAGCACAAAATGGCTGCTGTCTGGGGCTTTGTTTGCATACCTCCTGCTCTGTGTGTAACTGCGCTCAACAGGCAGCAAATCCAGCCTCGTAAATCAGAGACCCTTCCACGGTTATGAATATGATCGAGCTCGGCCTTTGCGCACAAACATTTACACAGGTCCTCTGGACCGTGATGCTCCCACCCCACTGAGACAAACCAGGGATCAGGACCCTCAGTGGGATTGCGCTGAGCCGGTGTACCTGGTTCAGGAGTTTGACCTTAAAGCTATTATTAGGACAAGGCATGCTCTGTGAATTTGCAAAGCATGCACTCTCAGATGACCACGCACACCTAGTAATACGGGTTTGCAGTAACTTTGCTGCAGTACGAAGCTGAAGAAATAGAAAACTCAGCTGAAAGTTTTCTGTTGCTCTGGAAAGAAGATACATTGTTAACCTGAACAGAAAATGGAACATTTTCTTCTGGAAATAAACTCTTAAAAAGTGGTCTGTTATTGGTGAATTTTGTTTTGGGCCTAGTACCTTTGTAGTACCTAAGTACCAGTATAACTACCATATTTTACATACAGCTTCGGTTGTTTGTACCATTAATGTTGCTAGATTAGAAAGTTTGTCCATTGTACTTTAGAGTCTGTCTGCACTTAAGTTGTTTTTTTTTGTCCACTTTGACCTGTAGGAGTTTGTGTGTCGTGTTTTGCTGTCACTGAGCAAATAAAGCTGCGACGGTTTAAACAAAGTTCAAGGCAACGTCTTTACGGCAGAAGTGATCCGAGAGAACATCCGTCAAACTGCTGTCACAGATGAGCTCAGAAAGACTGTTCTAACTCTGGTGGTTTTACTGATGTCACCTTGTACAGTCAGGAAAATATAAAGGATTAATTCAGGACATGTTTACTTCATCAGAGAGCAGATTTGTTTTGCCTTTCCTTTTTCTTAATGTTCTTAGCTAAATGTTGGAGTGATTTCAGTCAAGCATTATTCAGAAATAAATATTTACCCTGCACGTCAGCAAAGAAGGGAAAGGTGACCAGCATGACTCACAAACAGCATGCATCGATCTTTATGAAACTTGGAAGGTCTATTGACTGAGCGAATATCCAGACGTGGTTAGATTATGGTGCATCAAGGTAAAAATGATCAAAATGGCATGTGAAAAACAGCATCACTCATTATAAGAGATGAATATTTTTCCTGATGCAGGGTTTGTATCCCCTCTTGTGGCGTATATATAAATTAACTTGAGGGAGAATCCATAAACCCTACAGCCAAAGGAGATGTCATTTGAACTATTTTTAATGAGGTCAGTTAACTTGTGGGGGAAAAAAAAACATCGGAAATTATTATTCACTGCAGAGTATTTTTATTACAGTATGTCTTACAACATGACTGGAGGGGATCTTTAATACTTTTCTGAAGTATTTCACTCTATAAATCTACTTAGAAGTAACTGCCATAATGATTTGTTGTCTTATATGATTTGTATTTCCTATTTTGAGTATTTTAACTGGTTTTAAACTATATTTTAAAAACTTATTTTTAATGTTGAGTGCTCTCTCATACTTCTCAACAGCCTCTGGAATACACTTGCCAACCATATACTATACGCCTATATATATCTAAGTTATTTGTATTGTTTATTTGCATGGTTGTATTTGTTGTGGTACCTATTGTAACTGACTTTTTGTGTTCATTACATATGTTTGTGTCTCTGTAAATGAGGGTCGCCCTCAATGATTTCCAGGAATCTTAAAGATTTACAATACAAAGGTACATTTTCAGTGTATGAGGGTTTCAAGGCTGTGCTTCTGTTGTGTTTACTATTATCTAAATTAACCAATATTCATGTATTGTAACCACCATCTCATGAGTTTTGCCATGTCCTATAACGCTTTTTATTTAGATAAATTGCATCGAGTCGATCAGACAAAGGAATAACTGCTTCAAATGAGTCTTTTAATTAACCTCATAATGAATCCTGTCACATGAGAGTTAAAATACCTGTTGCAAACAAATCATTAGGCACAAACAAAAGTGTGAAAAAAAGATTTGATATCTCAAGGTTGTTGATATTAATAGCATTCAGCTGCTACTGTGTAATGCTGCTATTCATTCTGAGCATTGAGCAAGCGTCGAAGAGACGCAGCAATGATTAATTTACATCGGCTGGAGATGGAAAGAACCAACAAGCAATACTCTTTCTTTTGCACTAAGAATGGTTTCTTAATGTCTCTTGAAGCACATAGGTCAACCGTGTAAAGAAAATATCATAAATCAATGTTATATGTTCCCATATATCTTATACTTACGCCCTGGGGTAAATGCTTTGAATCATAATCTCCTCACAAGCTGCACTTTCGCCTGAAGGATGTTGCCTCCTGAAGCCATATCACCCCATTTGTAGAATTCACTTTAGGATTTACACCACCCGATAAGAGTCCACTTCCATGGCCTGCAAGAAATGACATTTATATACAAGGCCATCATTGCTGCAGTATGTACAGTAGGTGGACACAATGACAATAAAATGTACAGATACAAAGTAAATGTCACCTTGTAAAATAATTCAATAAAATCATAAGCCAGACCAATCGTTTGGTTTTTAAAATGTCAAAAATGCTAACACATGGCAATCAGTTCCATAGAATGTGAAGTGATGTTTTCGTTTGGTCTCATCATCCTTTACAACAGCTGGTTATAATCATTTGAGTCAGAAGAAGCCACAGTTACAACAAGTGAGAAGCTGGAATCGGGGAGTGTTTGTGCCTGAAAATGTAGTTACATGAAAAGCATTTTGTTATTTTATTTTTTATTTCATTGTTTTCATTGTGACAGAACCTATAGAATCAAACCTCTATCCACAGATGCCCATGTTGTCCATACTAATACTATGTAATACAATAAGATGATATAGTTTACCTGACATCCCTTCAAAACCAGAAGATGAATATTCATGCCGTCCTGGTTTCTATATACAGTTTAAAAAAAAAAAAAAGAAAAAGAAAAAGAGAGCTCCTGAATTCCCAAGATAAAAGAGTAACCCAGTGCTTGAAAAGGTTAAATTTGGTTGCACAGCTCGAAGTATCTTATCAAATAGTGCATGAACATAATAAATTGAGTCTGCCCCAAGAGGAAAAAGCCTATGGGACCTTTCTGTATTATTAAAAAAGAAGTTTCTATATTTCACTAGTTAAAGTTTCTGGAGGTTAAAGTGAGTGAAATAAGATTGATTTGACTTTTTCTGCAAATTTCACGGAAGAGCAGTCAGAAAAGACAGAACCGTTGTCAGTTCACAAAATAACCAGATGTTCAGTCCAACGCAACAGAAAAACATGTTTTCCAAAGCGTGATACAGGGAAAATCCTTCCACAGTTTCATTTTTGATGCTACTCAGTCCACACCTGTTTCCTTAGGATCAGAACAGAAAATTGTTTCCAATTTCCTGTGCTTTTTAGTTACTAAGTTGATCATTACAAATGTTTCCTGTCCAGTTCAATTAGGAGTTTAGAATGACAGAAGACGGCATCAGAATTGCATGTTTGTTTTGTACAAAAAAATATATTAGTTGCACTGTTAACTTAATTACAAAATAAAACTCACCAGATGCCAGCTCTGATTCCCCCCCTGCATTTCTGAAACTTCTCTTAACAATGAGTTAAATATCGTCTTCAAATTAAAAGGATTTTTTCAAGGATAAGAAAAGGAAACACAGCAACTAATGTAGAAGCCTAACTTCAGTGTTAACTCAGAAATGTAATTGTACCTTCCAAAGAGAAATTGGAACGCACAGTAAAATGGTCTATTAGATGTAATGTTTTTGTCCACAACGTCTATCATCTCTGATTTTTACCATCAAAGATCCTGTTTTGGTTTACTGTAGCATAACTCTTTTTCAACTCCATTGCCAAAATGTTACATGAAGGTCAGCTTCAAATTTAAAAGAAAGGAAACTTTTGAGATGCTATACATATGCTGATATATTAATTCACACTGGAGGAGAAAGGTAAAAATAAACGCGTCACATAATATTAAGTCAGAGGTTGTGCAAGAATCGCTGAGCATAAACATATTTGCTTTTGTTCATCACATCTAGTTCACTACAATGGGCCCAATCTGGCCCCTACAGATGGCTAGTTTGTCTGGGTGAATGGGTGCACGGGGCAGGTGGATCAAGCCATCTAATGGAATGTAAATCTAAAAGGCACCAGGACCCAGGGATCACATCCTGCATTTAGTCATGCCCTTCACACGGTGGCTAAGTGCAGGTGCACATCAGATGACACCCCAGTGACAGCGAGGGTGGAGGGGAAGGAGCATTCGTCTCTATGTAGAACTGAACAATCAAGCTGAGCAGAGCTCAGTTGGTTATTGAGCTGCAATTATGCATCAATTAATCGGCAGCTATTTTGATCATTGATCCGTTTCAGTAAGAAAAATAAGTCAAAATTCTCTGATTCCAGCTTCTTAAATTTGAGTATTTTCTGCTTTGTTTCCTCCTCTGTGAGAGTAAACTGAATATCTTTGGATTGCAGATCAAACAAGACATTTGAGAGCATCATCGTGGGCTTTTGGAAGCAGTCATCAACATTTGACCATTTTCTGACATTTTATAGACCAAACAACTAATCGATTAATCATGAAACCAACCAACTGACACTGAAAATAACCATTAGTTGCAGCCAGAGCTGGTTAGTACACATCTTTAAAACATTGTGTGAACTGTTGCATGGGGGGAAAAAAATCTTTATTATTTAAGTATGCTGTGGATTCTGAGTTATTGTACTTTGAGGGGAAATGTAATTATCCTCCCTTTGGCATCGAGGCTTCGAGTGATCCAGAGGTGGAAGTAAGCCAGCTCAATGTGGCTCAGGCACACCAGCCCCAAGGAGGTCTTTACCGACTCCAGCCTTTATGTGCTTGAATATTCCTTCCCACTTCAGTACCCCAGGGTTGTATCTGTTTATCCTGCACTCCTGATTGTACAGCATTGGAGGGAGTGAGCGCAAGACAGAATGGATGCCACTCTGATGTTGAAATGTCTTCTCTAAAACGTCTACATTTAAGGCGGTGTATCTGTGGCACAGAGCACCTAATGTGGCATGGATGGAGTGCTTAGCTGCACAGCTAAGCACACACATCAAGTGGGGTAAGAGGCGGAAGCTGAGCCTGCAAGACATTTACAAGATAAATATTACATTCTAGACAAGAACTCTGCATTTTCGAGACGTAGGAGGCACAGGATGTTTTCGTAGTGGCATTTCTGTCAGAGGAATGCTGGGGTCGTTATGCATCTCCAGAACCACACTGACACGGGTTGTGCTGTTTCTGGAAAAGAAAGATTTGCTGTATGGCAGATCTTTACTCCTGACTAAATCTAAGCTAAGTGATGGAGAGACGTTTTTACATAAAAACGTGCCTATGTTGTTTTTTCTTTTTCCAGTTGCGGTGAAAGCTACTATACATGCTGACTTGCGAGACCTCATTTGAAATCTATGCTGTTTTGTTCTATAGTATTTTTATATGATCAAATTTTAACATATGGTGTTGTTAACCCAAAGAAGAATTTGAACAAATGCCTTTACAGACAAAAGCACTCACTACTTCCTCATAAAAAAAAAAAATAAAAAAAATCAATACATAAAGATTACAAACCTGCCTGTATGATGGACGTTCTCTCTAGAAAAATCCCTTAAATATACATTGTTTCACGGGTAATACAGCTTGTAGACACGTCATGTATTAATTGGTAATGATTGCTGTCCAGATCCTCCATAGAAGGAAAAATCTTTATAGTAGCCTCAATACTGCAGGCTTAGGTTTCACTCAGGCGTTAGTAAAAACCCACAATATGGAAATATAATAACACTCAGTTGAAGGTAATTGAATTGATAAAAGCCTCTGTCCACCCACCTACCCATCAGGGGCTGCCACCAGGGTTGTGGACTCACTTCTTGTGAATTGATTTCTATGCTGTGTCAACGTGTCAGGACTTGTAACCAAGTGGATAACACATTACATACAACTGCAATGCATCGTGTTTAATTCTTGCTGAGGATCTTTGTCACATCCTCTTCCTGCAGGTCTTATCTGTATCCGTCCTCTCACCTTAAGGAACGATAAAAGTCAAAACGCTTGTATGCATATCCTAAAATGTCCCACAAAAAATGTCCCACTTTAGCATCCCCCAGTGGTAACATCCTTTCGTCCCCTCATTGGCAGCAGTACAGTCTAAATAGATAGTACGGCACAGTACACGTTCTTTAAAACACTGCTCTACACTGCTCAAAAACTCAATAATGTACCCTAATTTAAAAATACGGAAGCACAGAAACTTTAGTTGTTGTTGAGGCTTCGATGGCAGCTGTAATATTTTAAACTCAATACTGTCCCTGTAAAGCTCATTCACATGTTTTTAGTTAAGTGTGCTGTCAGTCTCTGCTATACGTCAATTAACTGGAGTGTCCACAAACGACCTTGGCCAACATCCAGCTCCTTAGCTGTCCGGTCAGTGTTGGACCCACGCCAGCCTACTACTGTGCTTGTTGTCCAACCAGAACCAGGCACAATGTAAGGTGGGTCGGTCCCAAAGCACAGTCTGAGAACCAGCAGGCTACCAACAGCCTATGCTAATGTCCATATGCTCCTGATTGCACTCAGCTCGGGTCTTCCCTGGACCCAGAGGTACTAGTCACTCATATGTCATTCAGTGACAGCAGTCGACAACACTTGTGCCTGTCTTTACAACTTATTTGGTCTCATTCTGTCTTAAAAGCATGATTTAAAGTGATTAAATCAACTTCAATCAGCCATTATGTATAATAGAACATACATTTATATTTAGTCATTAAGCTTCCCTAGATTTTTTTTTTTTTCCTTTAATGTGCTCACCGGTTTCATCTTTCCTATTTCCACTACTCGCTGTCCCAGTCTAATCAACCTCACAGTCCTCACTCAAGAGTCTAATTTTAGAAAAGTTAATTGCAAGTGTGTAGTAGTCTATGTTAAATGCATTGAACACTCAGAAAAGATAATGAGGTCCAATGAAAACACAGTGTGTAATTGGCAGTTTATTCAATGTGCCATGAAAAAAAACATGGATAGTTGAAGATGAATCTCTGATCTCAAATCTGTCTTATTCACTATGATTGTCATTTGCTCGCAACACCATTTCTGATAGTAGCATCTTCACAAAATTCAAAATTTTCCAAAGGTAAGATTCAGTTATCATTGAATTGTATTGGAAAAAATGAATTAACCCTGTGTTTGTCTCGTAAGCTTCCTGCTTTGATGTCGTCTTTTGCTACTGCTCAGCAGTACGTGAGTTACACAGGAGCCAGGCTAATGCAGATGTAGCTGGATGGATTGCTCTTTGGCTGATTGTTGAGCTATTATGATTTGATACATCTGAGTGTTTCTTGTTCCAGGTTATTTAACTCAATACCTCCTCTTGGTGTTTGTACAACTTTGATGCAGATGCGATTCATGATTTGCCAGTTTCTGGCACGATGATTTTGGAGAGCCAACAAACCTGTATATGCTCTGAAATGCAGCAAAGTGTGCTTTGTGATGAAGTATTGTGTGTAATTACACATGAAAGCTCCTCAGTTACCATAATGCTTATAAATGTAATTTGTTCTTCCACTCCTGTTTGGGTGTGTAGTTGTGTGTGTGTGTGTGTGTGTGTGTGTGTGTGTGTGTGTGTGGAAAAGCAAAAATCACATATGTGAAGTCTGCCACAAGTTGGGTATTAGTGAATTGCCCTCAGGGGGAAAGATTTCATTTCTTGGAAAAAGAGCCACATTCCTCTGCTCATATATGGCTTCACTGCAAGTATGACTCCCAGTTGCCCAATCAAACTAGGTTTGCTCATTCAGACCAACAGAGTTTGTTTTCTGGGCTTGATCACAGTAGCATCCAGTGTTATTTTTCTTTCAGATCAAGCTTATTCCCTTTATACGTTTCTCAGTTGCAAACTGGTGTCCATAAAGATCACAAACACACCCACGCAGTGCTCAGGTGATAAATGTCTATCATTGATCTCCATCACACTGCTACTCAGTGCCCACTGGAGCTGATCCCTCACTGTTATCCTTAAGGCAGGAGCCATATGGTTAGCACTTAGTGCCACCTGCCTCTGGTGCTAACCAGGGGAGAGGGGGAATTGGATGCTGGGGGGAAAAAAGGGATTGGCAGATTCAGCTGCCATGAGAACAGGAAACCACAAAGTCTCCAAACTGACTTAATGGACTTCCTCTGGTTGGCGATCTGAGAATGCAAGCCGTACCACACAAAGGCTTTGCCTGGAGCAGAGGCCTTTCAGCAGTGAAACTCAGGTCTGTAGCAACATTAGCAGGGTTATGTTATTCTGTGTGCATCTGTATAATTCTGCCACACTATTATTTAGTGTACCTTTGGCTCTCATTTATTCCATCTTTGCCCCTAGCTGTGTGAAAAGCAAACAATTATAATACCCTTAAAGAACAGTATAAACATAGCACTTAAAAATGAATCATACTTATTTGCACTTCAGCTATTTAGCATACAATTACAGCTACCAAAGTGCCATCTGGTATTAAAGTCGTCTCCTGTCTTGGCATGTTTAATCTTCACTTACAGCAGATATATTTTTATTTCTTGTTTAAAGAAGAATCAACAGGGTTCTTATCTCAAAACAATATCAGTCAGCACTAGATGCACTGAATGCGCTGAAATGTTTTCTCCTCTGCTTTTATTATGTACTGTAATCAGATAAGAAGAATATGTTTCACTATCTTCAAATGGTCCCATTGTTTTTTTTTTCCCCCCTTTTTCAATGAAGATACATCTTCCTGCCTGGACACTGTTATTTTGCTGGAAAAAAGTAGTACTTGCTCTTGCGTATGTTGCATTTATGAATCCATTTTCTTATTTCCTCCCCTTAACATTTCTGTTGTAAGCCTTTTTTCGTTTCAGCATTAGAGCTGGATTTTGACCCACTGCAATAATGTCACATCCTGAAATTTGAGCTAAATCAATAGTGGAGGCAGTGTGCCGTCAGTCAAAAGACAATATCACTTCTGATGCATTAGTGTGTGTCAACTATTTCACTGGTTATCAGCATCATATTGACAAATCACATCTGAAAAGACAATACTGAATGTCATATCAAAGAAGATGTCTATTCACAAACATCCTTCTGGTGTAAACACAAAGAGGCTTCCTCATCAAACGTCAATGTTACTACACTAACACTGTATCTAAATATTTAAAGAAATGATTGCAGGACAGTCTCCCTTTTAGTAAGTATGAATGATATAACCATATAATATGCATCTCTGGAATCTCACGGCTTTAGATGTGTGTTACACAGGACAATGCTCGATTCTGGTGCAGTAATGAGCAGAAACTCCTGGCCCCCTAATTGCTTGCCGGGCCTTTGCATGGCTCATCAGAGAGGGGCTTAATTGGCCATCACTACCCAGGCAAGCATGAGGCTAAGGCTAGCCCCGTTCCTGCCTGCTCGCTTTTACCAAGATGCTTGCAGAATAAGTAAGCAGCTCCATTCATTCTGCATTGCTGCCACTAATGAACACAGTTTAGCCCGGAGGTCTTGATCATTGTGTTGTACTCCATCTTGGTCTTACTGTGTTTGGTGTGTTTGTAACTGCAGTTTGCTGGTGTTATTCCAGTGTTTGGTCTTTTTTCTTACAGTTAAGCATTCAACGTAATGAAGTGCTTCCTGGTTTTGGTATTGGGGTCTCTAGTGCAAAGCTGACTCGCTGGGAGATAAGTGTCTTCAGCTGCTGGCAATCAATTTATTTGCCCTCTAATGTTGAATACGTGTGTGGAATGAATACTGAAAGACGTGAAAAGATGGAAGAAGGAAAGGGGGTTGAAATTGCTGTCTATGTGTATTTCTGTTATATGAGAAATGATCCTTTCATTGAAGGTACACAACTCTGCATGGGCCATTACACTATCCTGAAAATACAATCACACATGAACACAAAAGAGAATCTGGAGCCACTTTTTTAAAAGACATGCAGTTACTGTTGACTGTACAGAAAAGAGAAATGGCATCATTTTTTATTTTCACACTTGAGCGATTATGCATAGTTATTATTTTATATATTTATTTATTTATAGTTTTTTTTTTACGAGCCGGGTATCAAACTGAGTATCTGAGTACATGACGCTACTGTCTCTATTTTCAACTCAGCACAAGTATGTTTTGGAGTGATTTTAGATGGGGGGAAAAGACATTCCTGAAACTGCCCTTGGAAAAGTTGCCACAAGCCTGACAGAAAAAAGACACCCACACATAATGCAGTATTGATTGGTGCTTAAATCAGTTTGATAACAGCTTTGTCAAATCAGCTCTTTTAACAATCAGATTAGAGCTTTTAGTACAATCGATCGGGGAGGGATTTCAAATCTACAAGATGACAGTTACGGAGGAGAACATAGCTAAAGCCTGGCCACCCATGAAAAAGATCCAAGCCTGCATTTGCTGTTCACAATCACTTTTCTTATATAGAACTGCTACAATACGAAAAGACAATCTAAAAGCAATTGCTGTAACAGAGGTATATACTATAACCAGTCTTGTGACCTGAAGTGCTATCCTGCAATAGCTGCAATAGAATCTTCACCGTACATCATGTAGTAATGGCAGGCTCATCTGCACACGTCTGAAAAGAGCGCAACATTATTTTACTCCGCATGCTCCTGGACAGTGGAGGACATGCAGCAGAGATCGGCTTGTCAGTTCACTGTGTCTCTCCCAGAACAATACCGGCATATTGATTCTTGCAGCTGAACCTGAATTAGTGTCACGCAGTGTGACATCCAAATGAAACAAATGCCACAAGAAATGTCATGTACAGTAAATAAGGACAACCCCAGAGCGGCCAGATCGTGACAAAATAAAACACCTTCCGCTGAGGTTACACTTAGAACACAAGATGTTATGCAGTTCTATCCGAGTGCTGGCTTATCATGCATCTGGGATGTATTAAAATGGGGTTTTATGACTCACCACATCAGTTGGCAAAATGGAGCTAGAGAATGAAGGTATTCAATGGTAATTGCTGGTATTCTCTATATTCGATGTTGAAAGGTACTCTCTTGTGCTATAATTCTGGTTGCCAAGTCAGCGAGAGGCGACTGTGAGACTGCGCTAGCTGCTCTCCTGGGCTTCTTAATTGGCTTTGTTATTGCAGACCTGTGCAGGGTGAAGGCAGTGAGAGAGAATCTGGGCTTTGGTATATAAGATACAGAGCTTTCGACTGTGACCCTCCTCCCAGGGGCAGAGTGTTCACAGCTGCTCTCTCCAGAGAAGGTGACCTGGCTTTGGATCCCTCTCTGTGCTTCTCCCAGTGGACCAACCCCCACCCATCCTCTGCTGCCCCTGCTGCTCGCTCCTCTCCTCTCAGAGGTCATTTTCTACACCATCATGGAGTTTTCTCCTCCTTTTCCTTTTCCGCACCCATCCGTTTGGCCCAGCAGGGACTCACTAATTCTCTCCGCTCTGCAAATTTTCACACTTTCCGGCGTGGGATGCCAGCACCTCTTCAGTGCCTCACTCTGGCTCCACCACCACTCCTACCAACACACACATTCACATCCACACGGGTCTAAACCCACACTCAGTGGGCTTTTAGAAGTGAGACAACAGGGGTGGCGTACGTGACAGTCATAACAGAATAACCCTAATTTCTTTTTTTCTTTTTCTGTCCTGCCACCGAGGCTTTTGACATATTTACTAACAGTGATGTTCAGTGAGCAATTCTTCTGCTGACCGCTCTTTTCAAAAGCTTAAGAATAAATGACTTGGGCAACTAGCAGCAGACTCTAAATGAATGACAGGGGAGCATGTATGATTGTGTGTCTGTGTGGTGTGTGAATGTAAAGAGGGAGGAAGCAGGTCGTTATGTTAGGGCAATAGAACAACATGTTCAATCAACTCCCTTTTGTGTGCTTTTTTTTTTTTTTCCATCGATACATGCTTTGTTTTTGTTTTTTTTTACCCTTCCACCCATTACAGCTTATTATCATTACCATCCATGAAGCTCCAATGTATGTACTACTGTGCTTCTTAATTTGTAACACAGAAATAGAAAAAAATGGATAGGAAAACATACATTTTTAATACAACACGACATGGACTTCTAAAGGGCTTTCAAGTAGACATTAGTGTACATGTGACTTGATTATGCAGTGTTAGTCTATTTATTACTAGGAAACTGCTTTTGAGCTGTCACAGCTAAGGCTGTCTGAAGCCCTGTAAACACAGCTTTGGAGGCCATTTGTGGAATTAAAGTTGCAAATGAGCATTTCAAGAACAGACCAAGAGAGTGGTGTCAGAAACATGATAATCATTTCAGCCTATATTAACGCTTCTCGTCGGTGGTATTAAGGGACGTGGATGTCTTGCTTAATGTGTAGGTTATTCTGCATAATATATAGTTACATTCTTTGAAAAATGAATTATTCAGATAATTGGCCTCATTTATGAAGGTTAAAACCAACAAAAATGACTGGTAGATGTAAGATTAGATAGACACATATACACTGAGCATCGCAGCAACAGTTATATCGTAAGATATTTGTGTTGAATCAAGATATTTTTAACTTAAGGGTGTCAAAACCAAATGAAAAAAAAAGAAACTCCATGAAAACTAAAGAAAAGACTCAGATTACTAAAGTTATAATAAGTACCATAAGTGGTATAAGCTGTAATTAGTGCTCAGGCTGCTGACAAACGCGGAATGATGGGCACTGAGAATATGGCTGCAAATGGATGTGGGCCATGATATCCTTCCTCTAGTGAATACTACTGATGTGACATCTGCAGAGCATGAATATAACTAGATTTCGGTTGAAAAGCGTAGTTGAATATTTGGCTTTCAGCTGTTTAGGGCTCTTGTGGAAATCTGCTAAAGCATCAGGGCCGCATTACAAGGTCCTGGGTGTTGATTTTCAGTAGACTTTTGGTACATAGAATCTTAAACTGAGGAAATACTATTAAATTATGCTGCTGTGGTTATGAGGTTATACTTTTGCATTTACTACATAAACTAAAGTAATGCCTGGTGTTAGCTCAGAAATGTAGCAATTCATGAAATATTAAGTAGACGTTATCAAATTGTCACCACTGGGAATATCTCATTCTTAACTGGTGATATACTAATTTTAAATATTTTTCAATTTATTTTTAAGTTCTGTCACCTTGCACTTTTACGCAGGTAAAAATGACAAACAGATTTGATTATGTTATGATATTACAGGATTCAGTATTCAGATGTGTTATTTATTTTTTTTAATCTTCTCTGTCTGTAATCATGACTGTGTGGTCGTCAGTAATGCCCTGCCCTCATGACAAGTAAGACTATCAACATTAAAATGAGAAGATAACTTATTATTTAGAATCCCTCTAGTTAAGTGTGAAAACTCATAATAAATATTATTGATTTTTACGTTCTTTTAATGGTCTACAACGATGGAATTTTTAAAATTTCACATTGCACCAAAAAGCCTCATGTTTACGTTGACATATTTTATATTTTATTTAACACCTATGTGAATTTCTGTATGTAGCCTAAATAAATTCCAGTTGATGAAATCCAAACTCAAATGTCTCACGCTGTCAATAACTCACAGCTGCAGCTATTTGTTGGAAGCTTGTCTGCAGTTCTCAGCTAGCAGTGTTTTATGGGCAGGGATGTACCTTTTAAGATTAGTTAGAAAACAAGCAAACAACACTTCTGACAGGGAAGTAAAAAGCATTAACGCTACCTAGTGACTCACAACTTACTTTGTTTTGGCAGTTTTTGACAAAACATGTCCTAATGTCAGACTCTTGGTCTTTTTCACTTCCGACTCTTCCTGGTTTTCAACCTGCCTGCAGCTCCCGAGGAAAAGAGGCGACGCTGCTGACAGTTTTTATTAGGGGGGACAAATGCGGGTGGTCTAATTATTGAAGGCGGACGTTCCCCCCCCCCCATCCCCCTTGAAATCTACGCCTATGACTGTTCCTAGCATATTCCTTTTCATTTTTACTTTTCCCATGCTTTATGTATCACATTTAAAAAAATATATATCATTTTGTAACTGGGTTCCTCCAACACAATTCCATTTTGTTCTCGATTTCTGCAGTGGCTTCCTCCTGCCACGCCACTGAAACCAACCACAGAGGTGAAAGCAATCATCTAGAAAGCACTCAGCGAGGCCAGAAACTTGATCATGTTTCAACCAGGACACATTCATTACAAATGCAGCATACTGTAAGTCTTCATTAATGAGCTGGAAAATGGCAAGTAATCAAATCTCTCAAACGTATGGAAAGAGGAGCTGAGGTAGGACAGATTAGCTGAGTAAAGGACAGGAGCAGGAAGAAGGGGAGGAGAAAACTGAATTGAAGACACAAGGCCTTGAAGCATCTGTGTCAGATATCTGGTGCTAATCATGATATCACATTAGCACACTGTAATTCTCTTTCATATTGTCTCTAGTGCAAGAAAAGCTGTTCCATTAAATGTGCGTACCACTGGACAAGCAACAATAGGCCTGTTGAATAGCTTTCACAGTCGGCCCAAAGATTCCTTTAAGTTTCTTCAGCAGTGCACCAAGTCATTATTGAATACAACGCTCTTACCCAGAGAATAGCCTTTGTGCCTAGTCTATTGTACGAGGCCGATATTTAGGGCAGGCCTTCCTGAAAATCAATATCCACTGCCACCAGCAGAATGACATGTCTTTACTGAATATGCCAAATAGAGCAGAGCCAGATAACAGGTCCAGAGTCCAATATGTGCGTTTAGGAGACTGATCGATGTGATTGGTGTAACGTTTTGTATGCGGCTTCTTAAACAGAGACCATGTAATGCAGGGGGATAATTGCTGTATGTTTTGAGGTTTACAGCAATTGAGTTCTGTGTGTGTGTGTGTGTGTGTGTGTGTGTGTGTGTGTGTGTGTGTGCATACATATACACACACACGCGGCACATAGCTTTTTTTTTTTTAGTACTAATTAAGGCTGGAATTGATGATTATTTTCATTGTTAATTAATCTATCAATTATATTCTTGATTAACTGATGGTCAAAAAAATGTCTGAAAATGGTTTAAAAAAACGTTTCCCAAAGCCCAAGATGGCGTCCTCGTTTTGGTCACAATCTGAAGATTTTCACTTCACTGTCACAGAGATGGAAAGACACCAGAAACCAGAGAATTTTGACTTGATTTTCAAAGTAGTTGTAGATTGATTTAATAGTCAACAAGTAATCGATTAATTGTTGCAGCTCTAGTACTAATAGCAACTAATCGAATATCTGATAAATGTAATTTTCTATCAGTGACAGGAGTGTCCTGTTGCTGGTTTGTATTTTAAGCCTTAAAATGTAATTTTGCACTATTAAACAGATCTGTTTTTGATAGAAACCCTTGAGCCAAAATGACTGAACCTTATTTTGTAGTTGCGCTCATTGTACACGGCGCTATTCTCATCAGGAATAGTCAAGGGGATTTTTACACAGGGCCTGGTAATCCACTCAAATAAGAAATTAAATATTCCATTTTCTTTGAGAGAAACTCCTGCATATATTTGTGTGCAGAAAGTAAATTGGCGTGCGTACCAACTCCCAGCTGTGTTGTTGTCCGTGTCTGTTCAGCGAAATCACAGCAGGAGACCCCATCAACATCATGGTACTAATTTGATTTATGGCGTGGTGTATGCTAATGTATGTTTGAAAGGGGCGTGTTCCTGTACAAAAAGACAAAATGCTGAGAGACGAAAATTTACTCTGTATTATGAAAACAAGTTGGATGATTAAGCATTTTTAGTATTATTTGAAATGATCTACATAAACACTGTACAGCCTTAAAATGCATCCCATTAAAACATCGTAACAGCAGGTATGGCCATTTTAGCCTGCAGTAATATCGTCTGCAGGGAAGACTGTTTGTTTGTATTCAGAACATGTGAAGGCTGATTATATTCTTATGCAGTGATGCACATTAGCCAACCTTTGCCTTCCCCCTAGAAAATATTCATATCCTTGTTTTGGTTGTTAAATTCATGTCAGGTTTTTGTTTGTTCATTAGGCAGAGGCCATTTACTCTCTATAAGATTAGATTTTTTTTTTTTCCCTTATGGCTGAAGCTGCACCGACAGCTTTGAAGCCTCAAGGCACCACCGCTACCTCCCTCATCAGACACTTGTGGGTGTATCCCTCCTATCTGTCAATCAACATAAATACAGAGATGTATTCTTGCCTTTAGAAGTGCTGCATGCTTATACAACACTTTGTGGACTTTGCAGCTGTTTACCATTAAAACGGAATGAAAATGAGTGTTTTTTTCAATAGAAAGCCACAATAACAAGTACTAATGTATACACTACGATAGTGAAAACCCAACAACTAAATACTACATGTTGAACGCGGTTCAACATGTTCAACTAAAATTTCCACAGGAGTCAGAATCATTGTTTGCAGACTCCATTTAAACAAATATTTATGCCAGCAGTAAAATAATCAATAATGTGCCAGTTTAGGTGCATTCTTGCAGTTTAATAATTCTTCATAAAAGTCAAGATCAAACTTCTGGGTCTTCTATTTTTAATGAGACATGGTTTTAATGTACAGTCAAAGTGGAGCAGAGATACCAGTCTTTTAGCCGTTAAAAGATCTAATTATTTTTTTCTCTGACACTATACAGCCAGTGCTCCTAACAAGATATGGTCTTCAAGAGTTTGTTGGCTTTTAAATGTGGTTAAAAACCAACTATTATGATTTGAGTATATGCTGTAGTACACGAGGGAGTAGAAAGTATAAATATAAAGTTGGTACAATTGATTAGTTAGAAACTCATCTCATACTTTGTTGACCTTTTTCACAGGTTGCTCAGAAAATAAATTATTCTTGTCCTACTTTGGAGAAAAAATTATTTCATAGTCTTAGTTGAACAGTCTTTTTAAAAAGGAGCACATTAAGATAGTTTAACCAGATTTCAACAAGAAGTTTAAGCAGTCATCAGAAAGACGTAATCTCATTACTTAGCAGATAATGTTCCATACTTTTCAGGTCATTGTTATTTTTTATTCTTCATTCCAGGCTATAAAGTCAAAGTAAATAATGGCTCTCAAACATTAGTTTTCCCCAAACATGGCATCAGTGCTCACTGATTCTGGCTTTCTAAGTTTTATACACACCATTCACAATCCCACATGCACTTTGCATGCAGTTAACAGCTCACTGAAAATAAACACAAAGTTGATGTTTCACATTAAGGAAAGCACATTATGGTGTTCCTAGACACAAAGTGTCACACAGTGTCACAATAATTATTCACTCAGTAAACACCGTAGTCACTTGAATTCTTCACATCGGTTCAACATAATGTACGTACTTGTCAGTGTATTTTGCAGGAAGGGTTTATGTGAAATATAGTCATGGCAACTTATTCCCCATTTTATTTTGGACATTGGCTTTATAGCAGTGACTGTAGCGACTGCAACATGAAAGGACAATTCCTCTGAATGATCGTACCAGTACAAAGGCGCTCTTAGTTCTGGGCTGTCGATACCGTCGTGCTCAGCTGGAAGATAAGTTTCTCCATGATGGAGGTGCATGCTCTGTGCTGCTGTGCTCACTGGGCGGCTTCAGCACAGAGTCGGTGAGTAATACAGCATACTGGCTCTCATTGCAGCCGATTACTTATCTATTGATTGAAACCAGCGTTGTGCAGATGGATGCCTTTGGAGTGTGACAAGTGCTTTAACAACCCCGGAACCTAATGCTCCTTAACGTCACTCAGGGTCCATGTTAAATAATGTCCCATCTCTAAGTCACCAGGATTCACTCATGGTCAATCCCGGCAACGGAAAAAGAATCCATCTTGATTGGTTGTCTTCAGCAAAAAGATCTATGGCCGCAATTACATGTAGCCACTCCTCGCTGCAGCTGGTGAGATGTAATAAATAGCATTAAGGACTGTGAAAATCCTTTAAATACACTTTCCCCCTTCTCTTCCTGCTTGACAGTTAGAAAGAGCAATGAATTCCCAGCAATCGTTGGAAGCAGCCTGTGAGAGGCAGAACGCTGTTTCCACTGCTTATCACTTTCACTTAAGCTGCTCGGGAGATTCAGTCACACATGCACCCTTGATACGTACACACACCCACTCCTTCATAACACAGTGCCAGCGTTTTTATTGTTCATACCAGGCAGAGGATGAACCACAGTGCAGTGTAGCAGCCGGCTCTTTGTCCTGCTGACAGCTTCTTTCACATGAAAATGTAGTACCTCAAGACACAGAGTGTTTAACTACCCGCTGTAATTCTGCATTCAAACATTTGAACTCAATGTTTTCTTCTTGCTTCCTGCTGTCAGGTTCAGGCGCAGGTCCGTCACAGCTCCCTAATAAGGAGCCTTAGGCCAGCCAAGTCAATCAGATGTATAATTTCAAAATGTTAGACTGACACAGGCACATGGATGTTTGAGATGAGTCACAGTTCAGCTCAAGCATCAGGCTTGATGTTTTTATATCAAGCTGTGATGAACAAATGCACAAATACAGCAATTTCTTAGTTTAAGCCATTATTGACGCCATTGTTGGTCGCATAGTTTGTACCAACATTTCAAATTTTGTCTTTTAAGAGTGGACAAAGCTGCTGTTTCTATGTCATAGCTCGAAGTTGACCTTTTTCTCCCACATTATGCTTTACATAGACATAGGCTTTCTTCTTGGCATGTTAAAGCAGAAGCTGACTACCGTAGAATATGCCTGGAATGATCTCGGGTGTTTCAGCCTCCGAACATACCATTTCCATACCAAGGGCATCCACACTCAGACGAGGCGGCTTTTCTGCCTTAATCTTTATCTGTCCTTGTCAGCCGCAGCACGGCCAGACACCTTATTCTCAAGTCTATGCTTCTGTCACCGCTTAATGTGTTTTTCCTTCCTAATATTTATAATTTGACATCTGACAAAAAATGTTTTGATTAATTGGACCATCTGACACAAAGTGTTGCTGAAATAAACATATATCCTCAGCCAAGGTATATGTTGTCCTGTATAAACCGGATTACGTGACAAAAGTGCACTCGACAAACTGTCATTGTATTTGAATAATTGTTAGTGTAGTGTGGAAGCCGCTGTTTTTATATTGGCTTTTTCCAATAAAGATGTCAAATGTGTAGCTGTGAAGAAATGCAAAGAGCATAGAATGTTGTGCATTCTTACCAAACCGACTTTGAGCTGGTTGCCCTTTATTAAATCTGCTAATTCAAGCATTATTAATTTTCAAACAATTCTTACAGGGATTCAGAGAATATTTTTTAATCAAACATCAAAGAGCTCATTTTCATAGAGCAACCCTTTGGCGTAGAACCCACAACAGGATTTCTGTGTTGGTTCAGGATGTTATTGCTTTCTTGTCTTATTTTTATTTTTGGAAAGATTACAATTCCTTTCCAACTCTTCCTCGCACAATTTTGTTCACTCAGGGGTGCTTTCCATTTGCACTTTACTAAAGCGCAGGAGCAGACTCCCTCTGAGACAGACTGGTTCTCACTTAACTGCAAGCTTGAAAATAGCTGGACACTCTGGCCTGTCTATAAAAGAATACAGTGATAACTGAATATCCTGCTGAACTACACCATTTGCCATCTCCACTCTTTCATTTACCATAGATTCGCCTTGATGATTTCCTGCTGAAAATCAATGATTCACTCACTTTCAGAATAGTAGCTCCTCTGAGGCCGTTGGCTTGGTTCTCCCAGTGGCAATGATTTCAATCAAGAGGCGTGTGAATTCTCAGGCCTTACAGAAAAACAATGAAACACTGTAATAAATTGAACAAATAAGTGATTTCTCTGTAGATGATGGATTTAAATTGATTCATGTTGCGACCTCTGAAGACGCATGCATAACCAGACACATGCTGCAAACCCACGGATATAAAAACACCCTTCATATGCACACATTTGCTCACCGGCTCTGTAGGTTCAATTACTGGCAACATTTTACCATTGTGGTTATATTAGTCCAGATTACGGGGATGCTGGGGCCCTGTGTGAAGGAAGGTCATGTAACACTAAAGGCTATTCTCACATACACACAGGCACTTAACAATGTTGACCTTTATCTACACTTGGCCTGCATTAGGAATACTCGCTGCTTACAGCATCAGACAGAACTGCAGCAAGGAAAGCAGCAACCTTCTGAGACTGTAGAAGACGGCTGGTGATGGACAAGCAGCTAATGATGTTGGAGCGGTTTCCTACAGTGACGTTTGCATCCTTATTACTTCACCATTATAGATGTTCAGATTAATTTGTTTAAAGCCTAAATGTCCTAAATCTGTTGTTTAGACTCCAGACTGACACTTAAAACCACGTGACCATGACATGTGTCAAAAGACATTGCTTTTGTTTTTAAGTCAGTGATTTGGCACATTTGTCTAAAGGCCAAATTAGTACAATTAATTTGACAGCTAAAGGATGCTGTGTAATGGTATTTTAATTTCATAAAACCTCTGCAAAGTGCAGGCGGTTTTAATCTTGCCATTCAAATAATTATCAGACAGGACTAGCGGTCTGCGACATAGCCAGAATCCTCTCTGTGATTGTTCTGTAATTTCAATTAAGAAACATTTTAAAATACACATTTGATTATTTTCGTCATTCATTTGGAGTGTCTGTGCAAACAATTCCTGTTCAGAATTAACTCTGTTCTATGTCACGTTCACTCTCTACCTTGTTTATTTGTCTTGCCTTCATGCAATTTTCCTGCCTGCATCCACGTGGAAGACCATAAAACATCCAAATGGCAAAAAATATTGCCGTAAAGGGTGTGATGTATAATATCAAGCGATATACATTTCTCTACTGTCACACAATTATATCACACAGCCCTTTTCAGGACTAATCTTCAGTCATAATAAACAAGTCCTGCATAATATGTATGAGCTAAAGCGTCTTTACTGGACCAGAATGTTACTTTCCTTCCCTACTTAAATGGTAGAAATCTTACAGTGAGACAAAAGAGGATGTTTTTACATGGATAAGGTTTAGCAGTTCTTACTAGAAGGATACTCTATAGAATACTGTATTATTGGCAAAATGGGAGCAGTCAATGACTCTAATTTTTTCCAATTAGGTCATGCAATTTTATCAGTTTTTGGCTGTGCAGAAATCTTGTTGCAGGCCATTTTTTTATTAATGGAGGACTTGCTGCTCCTAGCCAGGTGGAAGCGGAGCAGTAATAAATGTGGCCCAATATATCATCCGCAGCACATTACAGGGGAGCTGGGGGTGATTATTCATGCCGGCAGGGGCATGAACAGACCTTTCAGGGGTTCATGGGCTCAAACTTTGAAAAGGGCGTCTCCCTCATCTTTCTCAACAGGGTACAGTCTCCCTGTGTGTCTAATGCTGCTGGCTCAACTTATCTTGTAATGAATGCATAAAAAATCCACCACAAGGATCAGACTGGGAATCGTGCTGATGTCTTTTTCCTTTTTGTTTTTTAATTCTCATCTGATTGCTCAATGGGTCTGGATTGGATTTCACATGTATTTATCAAGGTCCTTTGTTTGTTTTCATACACTCATTGTAATTATCATTGAATTCTTTAACCTTAATCATCAGTGTCAAACACAGCAGCAGGCAATTTGTTGTGTTTACATTGCATTGTTAACTCTGCGATCATACAGACCACTGCATTAAGCTTTGCTGATACTTAAATCCTAGAATTAGCTTCTCAGACGGGTGTAATCAAGACTGCAATTACCATACTTGCAGTAAATCAACTTTTTCCCCATCAGCCACATTCTTGGACTCAATTAAAGCCGGCACTTCTACAGTCATTTAGTCAGGGGCCTGGAAATGATGGTATTGTGAGCAGCGGGACGCAGGGTGAAGGTAGATGGGGCGTTAGGCTTGGAGCAGCCTGTGTTTACTGTCTGTTTGCAGCTATCAGGGTGCACAGAGAGACAGATGAGGCACAACAGCTGGCCCTAATGCGTGTTGGGTAGGATCAGGCCGGCCCAGTCACAGCACATCAATAGACCCATACGTTAGCTGACAGGGGGAGCACTAAACTGTGCTCGTCTACCAGGTGTCATGGGCCCGGCCCCGGCACAGGTGATAGGAAAATAGGCAATCTGTCTTTCCACCGGAGAGGGGGGGGGGTGTCGGGTTGCCACTGGACATCAGAACTCTGATCCTTCACAACACAGAACAAAAGGGCCGTTTTACACAATGACAAACATTCATAACCTCAACCTGCCGCACTTTCCCCAAATAACTGTCGAGAGCAGCTGGGTGGTCTGCGTGTTCATGTTCAGCCTCAGTGTCAGACTGGATGTGTAACTTATGACTGACTAACGGCACGACACCAGCTTGATGCGTGTGTTGTAGTTGAATGTATTAACAGCTTCCCTACACAAGGAATACAAAGAAATAGTAGACTCAACTTTTAGTCTGGTTGCTTTTATTACTGTTGCTTCTTAAAAAGCCAAACCAGAGACGAGGTCAAATTATCTACGGCTTAAACATTGCAATTTATTTAAGAATTACATACAGTTTGAACCGTTTTGACATTTGACGGCAGTGAAAACACCCAAAATGACGGGGGTTTTTTTGTTGTCTGAAATTGAATGACTTATAATAGTGTCCCAAAAGGTGCAAAAAGGTACTTTTGATTTGACTGTTTCTGGATTGGTCTTCAGTTTCAATAAAACACATTTCAATCATCGTGGCTGTTATGTTTTTACGTCTTAGGCAAAATACAGGACATGAATTTGTGTGACAGTAGATGCTTTTTCTCAAATTAACGAGTTGTGTAAAACCTAAAAAAAAAAAAAAAAATCCCTGCTCTCTGAAATCAAGGATTAGCCACCCATATATTAATGCCAGACAGGCTATTTGTATTTACTGTGGTTCACAGTTTGGTATAGCGACTCGTTGGATTCTTGAGCCGGGTCAGATGTGAACTGAACCTTACACTGAAGGTAGAAACAGTTTGTAAGGGTTAAATGTAGCAATGCCCATATGTATTGTCAAGATCATTAACATTATACATAAACTCTTCCACATCTACTACAGCAGCTATTGTCTTTAACTTAAAGTTATTAACATCTTTAAAAATGACTAGATGAATGATAATAACAATAATAAAAATCTGAATAATCTCTGTATTTGATACTGCTGGTGCATTCGGTCGTACGCCACTTTGAAACTACATTTTTGCAGCTCAGACAGGATAATAACCCAGGTACATTTATTACAAATGTGGATTTAATTACAGGACTAAAGCAGGAAAGTATCGTAGATAAAAGCAGTGTTTTTTTTTTTTTTTTAAATCACTGTGGGTTTTTTAAGTTGGGAGGGAAAAAAGAGTCCCTAATACTAAATCTGAGAACAGTGTGTGTGATCAGCTTTTTATCTGACACATACTGACAAGTGATTTCACAATTCAGACATATGTCCAAAGGATCTTAGAAACTGTGAAAATAACAATGACAATAAAATGGCAGTCCTGTCTGTGAAACATAATTTCTTCTGAAATATCTTTATTTTGCTCTTTGTTGTTTTCCACTCCTGCTTCTCTTGGTGTTCTACACTATCATTGTGTTAACAAACAGTAAGCCATATAGCAGGCCTTTTTAAATATGTCAAATATAAATAATGTCTTCTCATCCTCCATTACATGGGAATAAACAGATTATTCTCTATACATACATACACCTTATAACAAAACAGAATGGCTGAATCTTAAAGTATACAGACAGCTTTTATTTCCTACCTGTTATCACTTGACAACATAAAAACGCTGGCCGCAGACTGAAAATTGGTGAATAGTTGTCTCTGAATTTATCACTTTGAATTCATCATTTTATGATGTACAGACTCAAAGTTAAAAATGAAACTTCTTTTGTGTGAGTGTACAAAAAGCCAAACTAAAGATAAATTGATCATTCTTTTTTCCTGTAATCCTGGGTGATACACATAAAAATGGAATTAGGACATTTTTAAAATGTTTCTTGTGTATAGAATACCGAATTTTCTGCACTGTTCTGTGGAAAATGGAAAAAGGAAAAGATATAATGAAGTGAAATATCCATGGATATTGTTGGATTTAATTTTTTTTTTTTTTGTCCTGCTCGTGTTTCGTCCTTGTCTAAAATCCTGTCTTTACTCCTGCTTCTCTGCTCAGGATTGGCGGTGGTCCGCCCACATGTTCTCTAATATATGGTACCTCCAAGCCAAACCATGTCCTCCTCTATAGGACAACGTGGCCTATTTATACAGAAACAGCAAAGAAGTATTTTAAATTAAAATAAAGGCTGTCATGCTATATTTAGTGTGACCAACATTTTCCCTTTTCAAATCCTGAATTGTCATTTAAACCAAATTCACCAGGTGTTTTCAAAGAAAGGCCTGTCAGGGTTGGCACCTGCCTTGCATTTCAAAGCAGTTACCAAAAAAACCCTGAATACCACTCCATTATCCAAATGACATTCAAATGCTCTCAAAGTGAGCCCTATACTTTAAGACTCCCTCTTTCCTGGTAGTTTTACAGTCAAACAAGAAAAGCCCTAATTGCAGTTAGTCAGTAGGACTTTCTTTTCTATACTTTATACCGCTACTATTAATAAAAAATGTTCGTATTTATTTAGATAATAACCTTTCTTTCTGGTAAAGCATTTCAAACTATTCTTCTCGGTTCTCTGTGCACTGGTTGACAGCCTTGATAAGATGTTTCCTCTAGACTCATAGCTTGAACACTATTGGTGTATTTTCAAGGAGCAAAGGGCCTCTTTTCAGATATTTATTGCCAGTCACCTAATGCTTTGCTATTGTTCATGCACATTATTGGGTTTTATTTGGAAGCCATTTCTGTCTCCGTAATGCTGACCATGGCCGTCAAAGCTCTTTATGGATTTGGGAAGGCAAGGCAGGGAGGAGGGAAAACCCCAAATGAGCCATTGTTGGAGGAATCCACGAGAAAGGTCTACTCTGCTCAACGTGTACACTCCCAACAACAAAAGCAAAGATGCTCAGTTTGTTCTCATGAGGTGTTTTACAGCACACCGATGACAGATTGAGAGGCACAGGCTTTCTTTGGTAGAATCTCAAGGACAATTTGAAGAATTTGTGTATTGTGAATGAGACGTAACCCTCTGCAGCTGTAAGGGAGGGAAAAAAAGAAGCTGACCATTGTGTTGAGAAATTCAATTTCCCTCAGCGCCAGCTGAGCCTGCTTCAGTTTGGCCTTTGTGTTACAGCTGCACTAAAGACTGTTTAAGTGACTTGAAAACAATACTTCTGCAAAAAGTGTTCAGGATATGAACCGATGTGACAAAAGTCAACAGTTGTCCAGAAAAGACACATTTACTCGGATTTCTCAGGCAAATGTTGACAGTAGCTGGCATTTAGGTTTATTATGAGAAATGCAATGACAACCTGTTTGTGGCATGTTGTACAGTAAATGATTAACAGGTCAAGTATGTCAAGAAACAATGTACAATTTCAGCATACAGTGTCAGATTTTTTTTTTAACTTTATTTTCCTATTTGAAAAAGTGAGCTGTTGTGTCAAGATATTACACCTCAGTAAAAAAAACAAGAAAAGAGATGAAGGCTGAAATTCCCAGCACCTTCTGTGCAGTGAGAGCAGCTCCCTTGTTATCAGACAGTGCATGTTTTCAGGCCTTATTTGTGGCGAGGTGTTATTAGCAGCGTAGCGGTGCTGTCCCACCTCATCACATCATCTGTCAGAAGAACATCAGTTGCAGTAACGGCTCAGGAGGAGGATCCCTGTGTGCTGCTTATCAGGCTCAGACACATGCAGCCTCTTGTCCCTGTGAGAGAAGGAAACTAACCAAGATTGTGTTCGACTAGTCCTTTTTGCTTAAGATTCCTAACTGAGTGAAATGACCTGGAAGTATCTCAGTGTCAGCCACGAGGAGAGCTGTTCGAATTCTCTAAATGCAAAGGAAATGAGCTTCCATGCTCCCTTTAGTGTCTCCTTTAGCATAAGATACACTGGACATCCTTTACCAAAGGAGAGGAGAGAATGCTGTCCCACAATTCACTGGGGGTTTTCTACATGGATTATTTTATTGTTTCATTTCCAAATGTAGTCGCTGGTTACTTTGCACAGTAAGATTTTGGATGCAGCTTGTATCAAAAGCACACGAGCTTTGTAGTTTAAACTAAACAGCAGTTTATAAATGTAAATGTAGCTGTAGCTCTACCTGGATCAGCTATGTCACTTTAAAAGCTGTTAACATGTTAACGCATCAATATTTTAACTTAATTTCCAAGGCTCAGAATGGGTATGTTTACTTATGGCATAAATGTTTGAAAGGTTTGCGTCTGTTTGTTTTCCATTTCTCATCGAGCTTATTGTTTCATTTATTTAGGTAAAAGATTTAAACACTCCCATCACATTCAGGCAATGAAAAAACTGATTGGATAAATTCAATTGCTTCTTCTTATCATGGCCCCTAATTTCCCACGGGATTTTCTCTTTTACATTTTCTCCAGATTTAAATGTTCACAGGTGTGGGGAATTAATTTGTGTAGGCATCAGCAGCCACTGCCTAAAGTAGCTTAAAGCCTATAACATTACGTCTGATCTGCAGGGCTAAGACGGAACAAGCACTGCGCTCAAGTGCGGTACCATCTCTTCTACTTTTCTCTTCGATAACAGTCTTAATGTTGTTAAGGTGAAAGACATTAGACGGTCTGTGAGGAAAAACAAGAACAAACATCCGCTCCGTTTCAGAAGCAGGTCGGTTTATTTGGTTGTGGTCGTGAGCAGCAGGTCGTCTTTTCCTTTTTTTACCTTTTTTGGGGTTGTTTTTGCCTTTTTACAGTTGGTGTTTTTTAGCAGAGATGCAAAGTAACTAGGTACTTTCACTTAAATAAATACAATTTTGAGGTACTTGTGCTTTACTTGATTATTTCCATTTTATGCCGCTTCATACATGTACTCCACTGCATCTCAGAGGCAAATATTGTACTTTTTAGTCCACTACATTTGTCTGACAGCTTTGGTTACTTTTACAGATTTCAGCTTTCCATCCCCGTCTTGTCCAGTGAAAACCACATATGACTGAAGGATTAAGTATGCCTTATAGAGTTCAGTTTAAAATTCTCCTAGTTCTTGAGTAAACTCTCTCTGATCAGCTGGAAACTGCACAGCGCTGTTTGACGTTTTAGAGGTCGTTGGTTCTCACAAGACAGCGACGCTACAAACTTATGATGATCTTACAAAATATGATGCGTTGATGTAGATTAAACTACCAACAGTTTATAAAGTAGTTAAATGAGCTCATCCTTAAACACGTACAACAGTAAAGTGCAACATGCACGTGAATGCAGCAGCAAAATGAATCCAAAAACACTGACCGGGACCATTTTACCACACAATGACTTCTTTTACTTTTAATATTTTAAGTACATTTTGCTGTTTATACTTGCATGCTTTTATTTAACTAGGATTTTGAATGCAGAACCTTTACTTGAAGGCAGTTTTTTCATAGTGTGGAATTAATGATTTACTTAACCCATAACCCACAGATCTATTCAGAATGTTTAGATATCCTCTCTGGCAGTAAATGGTTTATTAATCCTTAATTCATATTCCATTAAGCAAGGAGGGTGTGTTTTAGGGATTACAGCACTTGTTTACGGAGAAAAAAAACATTTATTGTCACTCAATATTGTGTCCTATTCTACCAAGACACGAATACATGAAATAAAAAGCAGGCCGATTTTTATTGAAACTGAAAACAACCGTTCTGTCATTCTGCGTTCTAGATAAATGATGGACATCCTTTTTATTTTTTTTTAATGGGGTGAAATTACCTTTTTATGTTTTCAGTTCACATGTTGCGCTCATGTTCTCTGAGGTCCATTTGACATCAGAATGGTTTAGCAACATATTAAGACTCTGGGAAGAATGAACACTTTGTTTTGGTTGTTTTTGGGTTTAGGGATTTTTTTTAATTTTATTTATTTATTTACATTTATATTGTTGTCAATTGTTGAATTGGGTCAAATTTGACCCCCAACAATATGTGTGTGTATGGGTTAAGTTAAGGATTTGAATACTTCTTCCACAGCTGGTCTACGTTGGCCTGCACGATTATTCTTTTTATGGATTTATTAGTGTACTTGGTTGTGTGTTCTACTGGTACTGTTTAATCTTCATCATTCTTAATCTACACGACCGGGTGAGGAGTCATGTACCGATTACATTGAGTTAAAGGCCAAATAACATGAGTCATTCTCAAAGAGGAGAATATTTATTAAAGTGAGAAGGCAATGCTGTCAAACCAGCTGCCATCACCGGCGATTTTGACAGGACTCGGATCAGAGCTGTTGTTTTGCGTTAGATGGTGTGAATGTTAACCTGTGGTTGCTATCACACACTTAAGAGCTTCATTTTATTTGCCAAAGTTAGCAGTTCATATGTAGTTCTACCCTCTTACATTGGCTGAGAACATACAAATCCATTTGATTAACCTCAAATAGATGATTAAATGGGTGGGTTTTCTTTTCTTTTTTTGTATGTGTAATGAAAGAGTTGCCTCTTCAAAACCGATTTGTATTCATGCTTTGCTAAATCACAGACGCCGGAGTGTCTTTTGGTTGTGATGTCAGGAGGACTGGAGGGAGCAGGAAAAAAATAAATAAATAAAAAGGGAGAGAATAATCAGAAAGCTGTTCAGGTTGAAATGAGTTTCCTCCTCTGCTCCCTGCTTCTGCCTTCAACCGATACCCTAAACACACGTCGAGTTCAGATGTGCTTCGGTTTGCTTTGGAGGGAAAGTCATATCAGATAACTAGCTCTGTCTTTCATTTCTAGACAGGTTCACAGTTATCTACATAATTCCCCGTTATATTTCTCTTTCAGGTCCGGAGCCTCTGGATTTGAGTTTGTGCCGCTTGTGAACGTGTGACAATATAGTGAACATGTTTGTCTTTTGATAATGCTGCAGCCGCATGTCCGCAGATTTCATTACTATCATAATTATGTGTTGTAGACACAATATGGGAGATGCAGGAACACACCGAAAAAGGAGTTTGAAAAAAAACCAACATTTCTGGGAAATTTGTCCCTTTTCTCGTTTTTTTATTTTTTTTTTAGAAAGAAAACTAATCTTGTCAAGCATTATTTCAAATAATTTAATTTCAAGAGGATATATATATATATATATATATCCAGCTTTGTCATAATAAGATATTCCAGCTAATATTTAACCAGTAACAAGCTAAAACAATGGTTTGCATAATATCATAATATCCCAGCAGAGGAACGTGATTGTTTACATTATTTTTAGAGTGAAACCCCTTGTACAGCTTATCAGTTTAAGAATATTAAGTCTGTTTTAAATAGCTGTTTTCATTGCTTGTAATAAGCACAACTGGCTGAAATTTTCACAGGATGTTTATACTTTCAGAGCCCATGCTTTAGCACTTTGGCAGATCTTGTTCACTTAATATAAGACAAGTCGGTTATTTGTAGGAATATTTGGCTGCTTAGGGCTGTTTTTTTTCTGTATGTATGTATCTGTTTTTATGGCTTATAATAAGAGCATAGGCAGTTTTTTAAAAAGTGACAGTCTTGACCAGGGAAATGACCCTTTTCTGCTTAAGCGTGGTTTTCTCATCTTCAGATTACAGTGTAAGAGTACCCAGTGGCGTTGTGTGTCGCCACTGCACGGCACCAGTGGTGGCTTGTTAAACTGGAAAGTCGGTGGCGGCTTTGTGTTACGGTAATTAGAGTTGAACAGGTGATGCTTTATCTCAGTCTTGTTATGGATCATATCTTTGTGTTGTGTTGCACCTCCGTCTGATGCCGGGGAGCCTCTATGCTCCGTCACACTAATTAGATCGCACAAGTCATTCCCCATTTTCTTCCATCCAGGATTTTTACTGGGAGGAGGGTGAAGGATGAGACATGTTGGAGGTGGAGAAACGAATAGGCACGTTGACGTGGTTGACATGTGTCCCAGGGGGCTTCACGTTTACAACAGTTTATGTCAAAAGTCCTTGGAAGAGACAGAATAATTTCAAGGAGCTTCTGCCGACTTCAGCAGTTACACACTCCCCTTTTGCCGGTTTATCATTTCGCCAAACTGAACCTGTTCTCAGACCGTCCCTAAACCGAGGCTGTGTTTTTATTTATTTATTTTTTCCTGTGAGGACATTTGGTATATTGTGTGCTCGGAGACCCGGCTGAAATGGAGCATGTTTTATCAAATCCAAAAGCGCTCGTAGTTACAGGGTATGTAATATGAGAAATGGGATATGGAGCAAGTTTCATTTCAGCTCTGAACTGCAATTTGTAGTGCTTTGTAGTGTTTTTCCAGCCTCATAAACAATATAGATTACCGGTGATACTGACATTCCATTATTTTAAGGTTTATGGCTCTTGATCATTATGGCAGTCTGCCTCACTTTCACTTCCAGTTGTAAAAAGCACTGTGTGAAACCTCTCATTTTAGCTCTAGGCATATCCGGTAATTAAAGGATTAACTTTGTAATCTAAATTGTCTCTTGTCTTTCCCTTCCTCTTTCCTCCCATTATTTCCTAACATCCATTTCAAAGATTTAAGAATGCCTCCTTTCCCTCTCTCTGCGTCTGTTTCTTCCCATGCCTGCATTGCGTTCTGTAATCAACTTGCTTCTGGATAACCTCGTTTCCGGCTAAACGCGGGGGGGACAACAAATCCATGAGCGTGTGTGTGCCTCGGATGGCAAAGACTGTGACTGCGCCTGCCCCTCCTGACAGCTCAGGATGTCTTCAGTTCCTTTGAGGATTGCGTGTCGTTATTAAGTCAAAATGTGTTTAAATCTTCATGGTTCTTTTGAAAACATCCTTCACTGAACTGCCAAACAGGTAAAGCTTTGAAGAATCGGAGACATTTACATCCAGAGCTTTGCTATAGCAAGGCATTTTGAATCATCCTGTAAAATGATTCATGTCTATCAAATGTTTCTTCTGTGTGCACAGGCTCTACAGGACGTTAATAAATAGGTTTTATTAAACCGTGCTTTTATCAGTGTCTCAAATAGCCTCCTGAGAGAAATTCATTTTTAAAGACTTGTTTAGTGACCTTATACACTCACACTCTCAACGTCAAGTTTTAAATATCTAAACTTAACTTTACAAAGCAGAAAGGTTAATAAACTGTCAGTTTTTCAGATGAATGATTTTCAGCTTCTGCCTAATTTGCTGTTTTGAAGAGCAGGGATTTAAAAAAGGAGTACATTTCCAAATAACAATGCAACTTGATCTTTGCCATCCCTTGGGTTTAAATTCAAGTATTTGCAGTTAAAACTCTTTATCCAGTATGAGGGCAGCCTATTTGTAGCCTGAGTAAAACAACACTGAGTGTAGTCACTGAATTATGCAATGCAGGCTAAAGAGCCAGTGATTAAATCACTGATATAGAAAACTGATTGTGTGAGAGGCTGATTCTGCTACAAAAAGAGCCACGAAACTGGGACTGTCCATTGTGTCCAAGTATCAGCTGAAGTAGGGCTGGGTAATACGGCCACAAATGTTATGACGATGAATGTTAAATCATTATTTCTCTGAAGTTTAAAGGTTGATTTATGGGCCTGTTGAAGATACCATTTTGTGGTTTTAAACTCTTCTTAATAGTCGTAACATGACAAACACTTGCCAAGCAGTGGAACATTTCACAAATCTCCAGGAAAATAAAAAGTAAAACAAGAAATTGAAACATTTTACAAGCGTTTTAGCTGACAATGTAAAATAAAGCCATTATTGCAAAATAAAATTATAGCAGTAGTTTTTATATTTAACGTCTGGAAGCTGAAAAATGATGCTTTTATTTGCAGTTTGAGAGGTTAGACAGTAAGTGTTTAAATTGGAGAGACAAATTTATCTTGTTACTTCTCTACTCCTCCTGTTATGTACACAAACCTAGACTCCCAGCTGTTGATCTTGTTAAACATCACCTTCAGCCGTTTATTCATACACATTTGCACATTCGCATTTACACAGAACAGTAGAGTCACATTCCCACAATGATGCAGTCTCGTACACACAGCTCTTAAAGTGTCAGCTCTTTTAGGTTTGACAGAAACTTAAAATGGTCTCATAGGTTTCAAGGCAAATGTGCCTTTCAAGATGCCGCCGTCTTGAAAGGCAAGCGAAGCGAAGGTGTCGGGAGGTGTCAGAGCTGGTGGCAAAGGCAGACGCCACAAAGTCGCTTGGACCCCCCTGCTGTGGTGTTTCTTCAAATAGATGACAGGGAGAATGTAATAAATAAAAATCAACAAACCAGAATAAACAAATATGTGCGCTCCTGTTCAAAGGTGTGAGGCTGATTAATAGTGTTGCCGTGCACTGTATTTGCACATCTAACAGCCCAAACTTTATTCCCTCTTTGTTGACAAACTGTTTAATGACACATCTCAAAAAAAAACTGCATTTAATCATTCAAAGTGTTGCCTTTCACAGTAGAAAATGATTTATGTTGCTTGCTTTTGATGGCAATTCTCCAAGTTGACAATATAACCCGAGCCTCAGCAGTGCATCTTATCATGGAAATGTTCTCGTCAGGGAACACTGTAGGCAGTGTGTTATTAGTATCTTGAATTAATATATGCATACAGATGTACATGCCGTGCATCAACGGCACATGCTTAGCAGCCAATTTTCTATTCATTTAAATGGAAGATTGTAATAACGTCACATGTGGCATGCATGAAAATGATTTACATATCCACCCCCGTCCTCGTTGTCCCCTCTCTCCTTCTGTCCTTTCTCTTTTTTTTTTTTTAAGTCTCTGAATCCTTCCATCACTGATCCAGACGTGATGTGATAAAGTACACTGTGTGGGCCGTCTTCCCTACATGTTTATTTAATGCATCTGAGCTGTTTGTATTTCCACCGTCAGTGATGGTGCTGTTTACGAGACCAGCCTTAATGACTGGTAACACCGCATTGGTCTCAGAAATGCTATTGTTTGACCGCTTCAGTGTAAACCTGCATTTTTGTTTGGCATGCATAAATTCCGTGCCTCTCATTGATTGAGAGAACAACAAAGATTGTTTGTGTGCCTTTCACCTTTTTGCCGTCTGTGTTTTTTTGCTCACGTGTGCATGAATGTGAATCTGTAAATCTTCCGGTGTATAAAAGGGTGGTGTATGTGCCATTGATAGAGAAATGGTGTTTGTGCGGTTGAAGGACTGCTTGTTGAAGCATGGTTGTCTCATTGAAAAATGTATTTTGAATCCCAGACATGTGGTGGAGTAAATATTTGCCATCTGGAGACAAACATACATCAGTCAGCCATGCTTCAGATTATATACGATGGTGGATGGAGCGTTTTTTTTTTTTTTTTTGGGGGGGGGGGGGGGTT
>JAPQRN010000002.1:20420016-20430400 GCA_037367275.1 Coranthus polyacanthus
GGCTCTAATTTCATAATGTATGTCAAGTTTTTTTTGACATGCTCTTTTGACTTTGAACTTAAATTTACACACACACATATATATATATATTGTGATTTAGATACAAGGTTTTGTACACATGACCCACTCTCTTTCCAGTATAAATAATTTCCATATAATTTGGGTTCAATTTTAGACATTTCTTCAGCGGAGTGGTATTTTCACCTGTTTTTGGATATTTTTTGCGACAGATGTGACATGTGTGACTCCATAGATACATTATGTAAAGTGTTTGCGTGCTGAAACTCAGGTTTGCAATTTGCCAGTGATTACTGTGCTCCATCAGGCTCTTGGCTCATCCTCCAGCCTATTTAGCCTGCCAGTCTCATAATAAGCACATTGGTTTCAGTCTCAGAAATCTTCTCGATCACCTTGGAGACCTGTTTGTTTTTCTCTCTGTTGTGCTGTAATCCCCCGCCTCCGCCATCAGTGTCATAAACATGTATGACACTGATGTGGTGTGATTCAGAGAGGCGATCTGCAAATTCAAACCACCCATTCACAGCCTGACAGCTGATAGGGTATGAGAGAGACGTGGAAATGAGCAATTGCGAATGCGCAAACACATTTTTCTGTTTTAATAGTGTTTTAACATGCATTCATTAGAAACGCTGTTTCAAACCTGACAGAAAGGGAAGTTTGTCAACTCATAAACCCACTTGGCTTTTTTATTTTTAAATGGAAATCACTTTTGAATTAACATGCAGCAGATCACTGTCAAAAACTCACTGTCATGGGGGTAACTTCCGTATCCGTTGATTTAACCTGACGCATAGGTGACGATTTCAGATCTTGTTTATGGATGAACACAAATATTCTCCCATGCTGAGGCTATGATTGCTGTGCATGCTGACGCGTCCTCTCCTGCATTCTTTTTTTTTTTTTTTTTTTTTTTTTTAATAAAGCTAGACAGAGGAGGATTTTCTAAATTCTTTGCTACCGGAGTGACTTTGATGCACGAAGAGTGATTTGAGCTTCAGTTCTCTGCGGCGCAGGAGCTGTTTACTTGTAGCTGAAGTGCACAGCAGAAGTTAGAGAACACTCAAATGTGGCTATATTTCCACAGACTCTAGTTTGTGTCACTATTGTGAGCTTATTGAGTACAGCTGTAAGACAAACTGTCTGCACTTCTAAAGCTCGTCACGTCAAGACACAACCTTGCTGTCACTCACGCACAGCGCTCGGGTGTTTGATTTGTGTTACCTTGTATATTCTTGTATACTCGCTGCAGTTTTGGATAGTGGAGTCATTTTGGAAGCGGGCTCTTGCAAGAATGAGAAATAAAAGTATAAAAAGATAATTATTGTTCTGTTCTGTCTACACACAAGGCACAACGTGTGGATTTGAATCATTAAGGCGAAACAGCCACTGAGTCAACACTGATAAAATGTAATCATTTCCCAAACCCTATTTTCTTTCTTGTGTTGTTTCATTACCAGTTGTATTATTATTACTACCCTCAACAACTTTATATTGGACAAAACAGTGAGACAAATTAAAAGCTTTGCCAATATAAACAATGCAGTAAGTTTTGACATGTATATAGGTAGATAGTCAGGCAATCGTGATATACAACTAAATTTAAACCTCAATGGTCCATGACATAATAGCACATAATTATTTACTGCTTTTGTTTTAGCATAGAATTATATAGATTTTATTTGAGGCTGTGCGTCTTAACAAACATGTGACATTGTAACTCTACAATGTCACATGTTTGTTAAGACGTCTGCGAGCTTTGATACACAGAATATGAATTGCATTTGTCAATAGCTTAAGAACAGGATGTGCCCCATAAACTGCAGATTTTATGAGAACATCACATTACCAATGCAACATTGCTCTGCCAACATTTAACGATGATGGACCATTTGCCATGTGGTTATGAGCTGTTATAGTCAGCATTTATTTGTCTGTGAAACAAATATTTCTTTCTGGATGCCACGGACCCCTGCAGCAGCAAGAGCTTGGTCTTTTAAAAAGCCCTGTGAAGTTTCAAGGCCTCCTCTCGGCTCTCCACATCACCATGTGGTCCCACTGCCTTTGATGATGAATGTGTCATATGTGGGACTGTGCAGTTATGAAGGACACGTGGTTGTCCAGAGGTACGGTTGCTCCAAGGTACCCACATCGATCTCTCAAACACTTGTGCTGTTTAATGTCAGCACTGCCCTGAGGAGTTTACTGATGGCTCGCTCTAATCCCCTTCCTGCAAGAAACCTGTGAGGCACACACATCCAACTGTGGTAAATCTGCGCACGAGTGTTTGTGTGTGCGTAATACAGACTTGTCAGGCTGTCCTCTCGCCCTGGTCGTCACAGTCACACTGGACTCATAAACTCATACCTGTTGCCAAGCAACCATGACTTCTGTCACACCAGGAGCAACCCAATACCAACATCGCGCCTAGAGGAGGGAGAAATGAGGAGTTTGGAGACATACTCAAGTTGACAAAAATTGATTGACAATTTATACTCGGTGTAACAGTGAAAAATCACCTTCTCAAAATAGCCTATTTCTCTGAGAGGAACTTTGAGAAATATTCTGTCTAACTTGGAGTGACCACCTTAGTCCAGGCTTTGGACTAAAATGATTCCACCTTAAGTGGGATCTACGGATCCTCTTCCAGGAAATCTTGAGCATGAAACACTTAATTTTCTGATTTCTGGTGAAATCTTATGCACCAATTTATGTCTTTTCTGCATCAGTTCATAGTGGAAATGTGTTTACTTATGTAAAGGAAAAAACAAAATTCACACCAGGGAACAATTATAAATATAATGGAAAACGATGCAGAAAGGCTCCCGCGTAATGTGGACTGCTTTCAAATATTTATTCTCCTATAGATCAATTGTTCTCATTTAATATTATCCCTGCACACACATTCATATCAGTTATACATTAATCCATTTTAATTAATTTATAAACCTGGGCTTTAATAGCTCTTATATGTTTCTGAAGGGTTTCTGGTTGGCGCCTATGCATGTTTGTTTTCTACTTTAAAAAAATCTTTATTAACAAAAACTAAAAACTATGCACCCAGGTGGGATTTTAGAGCTATCAAAATATTATCAAAATCATTATATATGGCCAAGTGTGATGTCCAAAACAAAGGAACTGCTCTTTTTTTGATAAAAGTAATAATGTGTCACAACAACATACCGTTAGAAATGAAGCTTTGAGATGCAAATCAGTTTCTAAAGACAGAAGGGAACAAGCTTGTTTGGTACCGACCTCAGCAAAAATCCCATCTTTTTTATTTTCTTTAAGTTAAAATGAAATGCAAAAATGATCTCTCCCACTAATACCATGACTCACATTTGCAATCACAGTATCTGTCGAAATCATATGATTGGTAATATAACTTAATGTGTTTGGTTAAAAATTGACATTCTCATCAAGGATCCTTGTTCCTTTGTTATGCAAATGGACGGTCGAGCTTTGGGTTGATGCTAAAACAACAGAGTAATGAAAAAGGCATGAAGACACATCGCAGTCACGAGTAGCGCTCAAGCTGATGCACACACGAGTACGTCTGCCGTGCTCAGTTCAAGTCGAGTCTCGGTTAAGTGGTCCATCAACAATAAGGAATACATAGTCTGATTATGAAAGAGCCTCTCAAACCGTCATTAATATATAATCAGTATAAATTTCCTACAGAAATGTAAATATTTTATCAAAGAAAGCTGTTAGTGTGTCACTGTGCATGTTAATGTTTATTTTTCCGTAACTGTACAAACATTTCTCAGTCTGTCTAATTGGATCTGAAAAGATTTCAAAAAGCCAAGACTTGTAACATGTTGTAACTCCCTCCTTAAAGAAACATGTTTACCATCAATTAAAACATCCCAACGCACAGGGCCAAGGAGATGCTCAGAGTGTCAAAAGAAAATTGCGGTGTATGATGGCGCATTGAATGAGGCTCATTTTGGCGGTAGTGGGTAAAAAAAAAAAACTAGTGTCATAGCTAAACCTACTAAACGGATCTATTATTTCTAATTGTAAACATTGAGCGCTGTGACAAATGCGTTATGTGGGCTGTGGCTGTGTGTTTATACAGAAATAGCTCTGGCTGTAGATATTTTTGAGCTGTCTTGCAAATAAGTTTACATACAGTTTTATGTTTGCAAAGACAGTTCTTCTGTAACTCTATTACAATATATCATTAGGACTGTCAAAATAAATTTCGTTACAGAAAAAAATGACATGTCAGAAGATTAATCGGGCTCTATGAAGCCCCTTGATCTCACTGAACACGTTCCTTCCACAGTAGTTTTATAAACATGATGGAAGCACATGTGAAAATGTTGCCTGGACCTTGAAAGGGACATTTTACATGTTAAAAAACACCCATAAGGAAGAAACATTGTTCTGTCTAACTTCTGCAAAGAGGAATTTTTGTACCATCGGAGCCTGAAGTATCCCATCAAAGCAAAGAGCTTAGTAGTGAGCTCGGAGGTCAGACCTGGCACTGACCCCGATGAAAACATTACTTAGAGGAATCTCCCTCATCAAACCACACTCTGCCAGGTGTTCAGAAACAAACTCAGTAAGTCTACGTGTGATTAAATGGATTGCAATGCACTGCAGGCCAATTTCAGTGGTAGAGCGCAGGTGGATAAGAGAGGCTTTACATAAAAGATGTTGACATTTAAAGTTCATAATATCTATTCATCGATTCACATTTGAAATGTTGGATGCAAACTTTGTGCATACTTAAAGTTAGAATGTGTTTGTTACTTTTTACCCATGAAGCTCAAACTGAGGGCTCTTGCAGAAAAGGCAAAAAAGGATTCCCTGATACAAAACATTCCAGCACATACTGCCGCCGTTAGAAACTATCCACATATTCTAATAATGCAGGATGTTGACAGAAACTGTGCCTCCGTTCTGCACTTAATTGCTCATTAAGTGTCAGCAGCGGCCCTGACGTGCAGGTAGCACTGCATGTATTTTAAATAACAGAGAAAACAATGATTATGGACAACAGATTTCAACCAGATATCATATATTAAATACAGTATATCAAACTGGTAATGTACATGTTATGCACCCCTACCTGCAAACTACTGACATGAGTCCTTGTGTTTTTACAGTACCTGTACAGTGTGATTCTTCTTTCTTCAAATGTTTTTTAAACCAGACTGAGTATTAGAACTTCACAGCTGCATCTGATGAATTTCAGTGTCTCTATAAATATGAGAAAAGCTGATTTTGAGACTTACAGCTGTGACATAAGTTGAAAGTCAACCGCCTGCCTGTTTCCGAATGCACGCCTGATCAAAACTGTACTTGAAGCAACCTTTTGTCAGCGGCTGTGATATCTGCACCGAGAATATCGAGGTATTCCCACAGTCCAAATGATTTTTTACAAGTAAAGGATATCAAATGGGAAAACGAAGTGAAAGAGAGCAGAAGCTGTAACTGATAATCACCTTCATGCAGAAGAAGGGAGCTGAAGTAATATCAAAAAGGTGGTTGTTTCAGAGATTTACTGATGTGGCCCGGCACAGCAGAGGCAATATTCAGCTCCAGCTCCATCCATGTTCCCTCCCTGCGGAACCCGGCAAATCTTAAAGTACCTGGAAGGGTTTAAATTAATAACTGGCCCAGGTCTGAAGTGCAGACATGTTTCAGTCCGACTGTTCAGTATTCAAGGCTCTGGCGGTAAGAAACATGACAGGTGGATAACCGTCGACAGCAGACATGACCTCTGCCCCCATCAGACAGGTCTGTTCATTGAAACTGATTCAGTGCAGGAAAGACAAAAGAGCTGCTCCGGCTGAGTGTCTGCACTGCAGAGTTATAGTTTACACTACTGTGTATCGTCTGCATGCCTTGGACCCCACTCTACAGATGGGTTAGCATTACCTCACCGCATACACACACACATACACACTTGTCTCAAAAGCTCCTTTGAACATGAAAAAAGAAAGAGATGTCACAATTTGTCCTTCCTCTCCTGGTATCAATGTCCAATATCGATCCATCCCTGAGTCTATCGGTTCTCATTACCTGTCCTCAGTAACTTATCTCAATTGTTATGGCTGTGACTGCTTCCAAAGCCCTGGTCTGCTCTGCATCTTTCCCAGGTCATCCTTTATAGGACAGAAGAAACGGAGACGTCTGGCAAGACCTAATAAAGACACATCCCCTCTGAACAAATCGATGCTGACAGTGTGTTTGCATAGATTAGGAGATTCTCCCACTCTATGATTTTTCATCAGAGACATGATGAGGAAAAGGAAGATTGGCATTTGAACAGAGGATTGTTGTATGGGACAGACTGATTTGATTGTGTTTGCATTTCATCTGCCAGCATTGATGGAAACAATTTTGATCCACGCGCTTCATTGTCACCCCTGCAGCGAACCCTCTCAGGTGGAAAATACATGCATTTCACATCCCTATTTCAATAAACCTCTGCAACTGCCTTATAACGATGGGCAGAGATTATATTTTCTCTGTTGATTGAAACCATTGTCAACAAGGCTTCGACAATGAAAACAGAAGCTGATGCAGAAAATAATCAAGTGCTACACTTCTGTACTTTATGAAGGCAATTTTTTTAATTTACATCGAAATGATGTAGATATTAAACTCTTTAATATCCTCTTTTTATGACTACATATATCACTTCATATCTATATAAAGGAACATAACCCTTCCTATTCCTCAAACGTTTATCTGCATCGGCTCCTGTCCTTTGTCAATCCTTTGCAGTCTAAATACAGCGCATGACGTAGACCGTAAATCTTTTAAAACCATCACTTTATGAACAGAACTAATAATGTTTTATGATACCACAGGCCTAACCCCAGTGCCTGCTAACCAGTGAGGATTCATTTGTATAAAATATGTATTTTCTGATTGACTAGATCCTGGATTGTAATGTGATGACATATTTAATTTCTGATCTAAGAGGAGATAAGCTCGGCTTAGCTGAAATGCTCTTTAACCTTTATTTTAATACCTCAGTACTTATCTGTGGTATTATAGCAGCCAATCACCTCGCTCACCCACTCTCACCACACTCTTTCACTTTATTACACATATTTCATCTGTCTGTCTCTGGTCTGTATAGGTCAACAACATGGATGCAGATAAATGGCTTTACCTTTTACATGAAATTTACATTTGGTTCCTTCACAGGCATTAATAAAATCTGGAGAAATGTGAAAGCACTGACTAGCCTCCGGCCAGTTTGTTTTCAAAATTCAGATAATTTCAGTTCAGAATCATCCTTATGAGGCAACACAACAGTGATTAAACATGATCTGTAATGGAGTATTGAAGAACAGCGCAACTGCAATTTGTGCAAAACGTGATAGGCCTGGGAGTCTAATGAACAGAAGGAAACAAGAATCAGGAGGAAGAGGACAACATAGTCCTAAATGAACGAAATGGCCTTGTACCACCTGCTAAGCATCGATCAGTAGCCAAGGGGACTAATTGATAATGCATTATTAGTTGCTTCCCCATAATGGGACTTGTATTTCATCCTGCCCTTGATTGCGGGACGGAGGGGTAAGGATTTGGCGATGAAGCTCTGAAAAACAGATGGCAAGGTGAATTGTTCCCGTGACACATCTGCCAACATGTTCTATTAGGCTTCTCAGGCAGGTCAGTGCTGTGTGTGTGTGTGTGTGGACCTTCCTCAAAGCAGAGCAACGCACCTCAGAGTGTGTCGGAAGTCAAAGTGGATTTAATTGAAGCCTGTGTTTGTCTGGCCTTGAGACAACTGCAAGTGTCTTTGGAGCAGTGGGAGCAAAGTAGTTAGTATTAGTAGTATCAAGCAAAATTAAAAACGATCCAGCTCTGCTGATTGATCTCACCAAGAAACTCATACAAAGGCCTTCTCTATTATCGTCCACAATTCTGTGTAAAGTTGTGTTTTTATTTTGGAAATGTGGACTGTGGCAGGTCTGTTCCTTTTGAAGTTGGTCTTGACATTTAGGAATAATGAATTTCAAAATTAACTGCAATTAGTGCAACAAAGGTGAAAAAAAGATAATTACCATTTGTCAAACACCCTCCCACACGCACAGCCTTTGTCGCTCTACCACAACATATCCCGAGTCAGCTTCACACTTTTCTTTCTCTAAAGTAATTTTGTGTTTGTCAGTCTCACAAAAGCTGTGCCCTTGCTGGAAGCTGGAATGCATTCAGCTGTCTTAGTGGATCTTTCTTCCTCTGCAGTTCATGTTATTTATTTATCCCGTCTGGTAAAGATGGACATGTTATCAATACAGTCCTTCAACCTTGCATTTGTAGTTTTTGTGGATGCGTACACTGTTGGCAACAAAACGTGCAACAAAAGCTTTATTCTGTGTGATCCCATTGGCTTCATCCCTTTTAAGTGATGATGCATTGCTGGCTATTTCTGTGCATACTATATTTTAGCCATAGAACCATAACATTTTACACTTGTACTCATTTTAATCTACATTTCTAAAGGCACAGAGCTGTGTATCTTCTGTGAAAAGCAGCTTGGTTCCTCAGAGCTAACATGGAAGTGTTTGTATTTGTAACTGTGGCTCTAAGCTCTCTGCACGCAAACCGAGGCATATGAATAGAATCATTTCTGTATACTGCAATGAAATGCAGCACATGCATTACCTAGGCCACTTGTACTGCCCTTGTGCTGAGCAAATAGAGGCCAAAGTTGCAAATGTGCTTGGGTTTCACAATGCGCCTCGAAATGTGGCGTTTTACCATGGCGGGGATTCAGAATTTAGCAGAGAAGAAGCAGTAAACTTGCTCCTATTTTGACTATAGGCAGTGAACTTTGATATTTTCTCATTTTACATTTTTACCGTAATGTAATTTTATCTTTCAACTTACCTCCACATCCCCTGGAAATGAAAGATGTGAATGTTATGCTGACAGAGAGAGAGACAGAGTGGGGGTTTGTGGTGTCAATCAACACCTGCTCTGCTCAAATTCGTTTAAAAATAGTGGAGCAGGGAGGTGTAGTGAGGGAGCTGACAGCTAAATAGTCCATGGAGATTTTTGATAGGCACTGGAACTCGATGGCTGACAGTTAATGCTTTGTGTGTTTGGCCCCAAGGAGACTTTCCGTATAGGTATTTTACACACTGCTCAAACAAACATCAACTTACTGCTCCCGTCCTTTTAAAGCAGAAGCTGCAGGGTGTCCTGGGTACGGGATAGTCTTTGCTGCAGAGGAAAGACTTTCATGCAGTCAGGTAAGAAGAATAGCTCCAATCTTCTCATGAATTACTGTGTGAAATATAAAAAGAAGCACACAAATTTAACTCTGGAAATATTACAAATAACAGGTGAGCTGCAGTTGGGATGTTACCTTCATAGCCTAAGGCATTTTGAAGCAGTTAAGTCAATATTGTACATTCAGAATTTGCTCCACATACTCTGAATGGACTGTTTGCATGCATGTTGCCAGACTTGAGGTCAGGGAGGTGACGGAGTGAAAAACAACCAGGGAAATGTGTTCTGCCTCATGTTTCAGGGAATAAAAACCCTAAGTCACTTATCGGCATGTTCCTGCCCACATGCACCACTTCTGGATTCAGTAGCATGTGGTCAGCGTGTCAACCACAAACGCACACAAACGAGAATGCAGAGACGACGGCGCACACATTGGAGGAAGCCTTTTCTTAGGAGTAGGTGTTAAATGAGGCGTGCTGACAGAAGCAGGAGCAGTCCTAGTCCAGGAGCCATCAGAAAGCAATCTTAAGGATTTTATGAAATCAACGTTAATAATTGATTCGTTCACCTTGTTTTAGACTATGTGTTTGTTTTCTGGGTATGTGTGTTGCTTTTCTGTCTTCTGTTCTCCAGAGGTATAAAAGCAACACACAATTCTATTCAGTCAATTTAAATTCTACTTCCACTATTTAGATAGGAATAAAAAAGAGGAATGTAGTGTTTTTTCTTCCCTTCACATGTCAGCTATTCTCCAAATTAATAGCAGAAACAAGGGAGAATGAAAACAAGTGAAAGATTTCACTTGATGTGCCATCATTTTGTTGGCTAAGTAGAAAATGGAATAGAGAATTACTTCCAATAATTCCAAAAACATGCAGAACAATGACTAATATGTTAAAAAGACAAAGGACAAAGTCAGTAATTACCATTATCATTAAAATAGTATGAAACTAGACAAGTATTACACTTTCAGATCTGTATCATATTTTTGTGCACATGGTGTCGGCCTTGTTTATTTAATTTTTTTTGTCTGGGCTTTGCAAATGTTTTTGTTTTTTTTTTTTTACAGATTTTGTCTTTAAAATCCTCACTTGGTATCTTGTTTTTTGGCATTTTTCTGAATATATATATATATATATATATATATATATATATA
>JAPQRN010000002.1:20430500-20451843 GCA_037367275.1 Coranthus polyacanthus
ATTTTTCTGAATATATATATATAGATATATATATATATATATATACTTCATTATGTGTTACAGATTGGAAACTAAGCTCAGGGGTCCACTCTGTACTTCCACTCCATTCTCTCAATTTTCAGCTTCAGGTTATTTATAAAGTCCACACTTCTCTGTCTTGCATCCACTGCATTAATAATTGATACAGCTACATTTGAACAAAGAAATTAATATTTAACTGCTCAATCCGTGTTTGCGCTGTTGCACTTCATCCCCTTGTGCCTCATGTTATAGGTGATTTTGGACAAACTACACGGGTCCACATTGGAATGAGAACCATATGAACTCAGTCGCCATGTGACCAGTGAGGGAATCCACAGATTAAAACAGATTAGAAATTGAGGCTTTTCCAGGTGTTTTTGTTTTAAGGTGTAGTCATTTCTATTTCCTACACTACAGATTTCTCTCACTGGCATTTCTTTGTTTCTTTTCTTCTGCCCTAAAAAAAAATAAAATAAATAAAGTAAAGATAGCACTGCTTTACTTTGACCGTTGTGTGATTTGCTGCTGCTGTCTCCTGAAGAACGTCTTGTGTTTTCTTTTGCGAGGGTGGTAGGTAATACTTGAGGGTATCACTCTGTCCAGGAAACACTTCAGAGAAACACAGCAGTCCTGCTTTCCAACAGCACTCTACTGACACTGACTATCCAGAGGTATCTAATAATCCTTTCAAGTCTGTTTTTTTTCCACAGTCTTACACAGAAAATTTATATCTAATTTAATAATATATCTAAGTAGGAAATGCTGCAAGTGCAAACAATCTAAATAATATCACTTATTGTTTTCTACACTATTCCAGCACCTCTAATGAGCTCTCTACCTCTGTGTACTGCATGCAGGAAGAGAGCTAATTAGTGCTTATTAAAACATACATGAGCATGTGTTTATTCAGTATGCACACATGCTGAATGTTATTTAAAAAGAACAAAAGCATCACATGAGAAGTTCAGTACATCATAGCACCTCAGAAATGAAAAAAGAAATTGTTGAGTTTTGTAGAAAGACTTTCGTAGCCTCTGTGTTCCCTGAGGCTGTTTACTGAATGCAGTTTGTTGTGTTGAATATTTGCATTCGCCCCCACACCTTCATTGGATTACCCAAAACCTCTGCCTTCTAACTCTGATAACACTGCCGGCCAAAGGCCCAAGAGGGACTAACTGATCATGAGAAGGGAGGGGGAAACCCGAATGCAATTTGTATGGCACACAGCACTCGGCAACCAGATGGGAGCCAGGCTGAGTTACCTGAAGCAACTTTCCTTATTTACTTCAGAGCCCAAGGCCATGTCAAACAAGGGTGCGAGAAACATGTTAGCCCGGGCAAATTATCACGCCTTTCATGTGGGTAACATTCTATCAGATCCTCCCACTCTGCAGAGTGTAATGGAGGCAGAAGCAAAGTGCTCAAGGCCCTCACCTCCAACGTATTCTCATTTGAGGTAGGACAAGGTGTGTGCAGGAGATAAAGAAGCGGGTCCCAGTCACTCCCAGCCTGAAGACTGGCATCTAGAACATTCTGCTCTTGCCAATCATCGGGGTCAGGATATTGGATGGAGAGTAATTACAACGAGGGCACTCTAGTGAGGGCAATGTGGTAAATCACAACGCTGCCTCTGTACGTTAGTGTTGATGTGTGTGTGCTATTAGGGAAAGATTGCACAAACTAATTATGGAGGGGCAGTGTAAATAGAAAAATCCATTGCTTTGAATTAATGTCCATTTGATGTAATCAGTACTGGCTTTTCTGTGTTGGCTGACAACTGGATATAAATGTGAAATATAGAAGTGGAAACCTAATTCTAATGCGCATGTGATGTCAGCGCTCGGTGAAAAGCTATGCTAAAGTTTGGTGCATCAATTATTATATCACGTTGAAAACTTGTGAACTCCTGTGCAGCTGAAAACACAACTTGATCATTTATGTAAACTGCATGCTGCATTCTTGTGAGACCCTGTGCGCAGTTATCAGGGTGTTGTGGCAGTGACAAATATGAAAGTCAAATTTCACACTCTGGCAGGACATTCTGCGTGTGTCATTATTCACTATTACTACAGCGTTTAAATGGTTTTCACTCAAAATCTTATACCTTCATATATTGCTGCATAGATCTGGGCTCTGGTTGTGGAGATTTACACTTTACTCTATTCATAACAGAAGCATAATTTTGAAAGCAATCATGTTGGCCCATGACTTCAGTGTTTCTTATGTCCTGCGCCATTTACTCTCATCACCCCTCCACCTGAGTCTCCTTGGAGTGGCATTGGACTGAACCTAGCTGGATTGATTGGAGCACTACCTGCTCCCCTGTTTGTCAGCCATGAATAATCTGTAGCGACATTCAGAGCATCAGCAGGGGCCTTGCAGCGTGCATTCATTGTGGAAAATGGACAGCTCAATCAAAAGAAGCTTTTGAAAAGCTGGTCGTAACCGGAGGCAGAGCCTTGACCCAGAACGCTGTCCCACTGACTTAAGTCGCAACCTCACCAGCAGCCCTGAATGGGAGGCCTGACTAGCGTATTCTCCATGAACTCGGAGATGCTTTTTTGCCTTCCCCTCCCTCTTCTGTTCCTGTCTCTCTTGCTGTTTAATAGAGCCATGCTTCACTCAGAAGGCCACGTTATCCTTGTTAGGGGACAGGCGCTTATGGCACCACCAACTCTCCATGTCAGCCAGCATGGGCCACCCATCACTTTGCTGCTTTACATAGTAATTGAAGTTTGAGGACTTGATGATAAAGCAGTCATGCCCTTGATTCTGTGACCTGGGGTTAACTTTGCATTTTACCCATGAAGATTCTGTAAAGGCTGTTAGAACATGTGCTTTCTGTTGTTTTATTTTTGTACCTTTTATTTTTGATGGTGGAAAGTGGCAAGTAGGTCTGCACAATATTAGTCAGATCTGCAGTGTATAACATTTTACTATTGCAGTGACAATATGAATTGCTTTAAAGGATCAGTGTGTAATATTTATTGGCATCTAGTGGTGAAGTCGCAGATTGCAATCAGCTGAATACCTACATAGGAGGTGCATATCAGCTATACAGGTGCTGTGTCTTTCTGCTTTAATAGGTACACTACTAACATGTTTTACAAAGTACATGTTTGTAACACACGTCTCTTTTGAATCCAGAATAATTCCAAATAGCAGAAGTGCTATTTTTTTTTTTACCTCAAGGACTTCATTAACCACATTTTCCTCACTCTTCTCTCCTTACTGTGGCTTTGTGCTAGATTACATCACAGTCGCTGAGGTAAACTGAGGTTGGTTGATGGTTTGCTGGGTCTTCATCCGATTGGTCAAATGGTGTGAATGCAGGGTCCAGGTACCCAGAGCTTCATCTGATAGGTCAAATGTTTACATGCTGAGTGCGAGTGCATGACGCATGTATATGAAATTATTTATTCATCATGTTTCAGGCAGCGTTCTGCTATATCAGTGATGATGATGAAAATATTATTTATCAACACTAGTGGAGAGCGAGGAAGAAAATGCAGGGAAACATGGCAAGGAAATAATCCAGCCAGTTGGGAATCGAACCAGGGATCGACTGCTGGGGCATTTGTGCCTATATGGTATGCAGCCTAACCATTCCACCATTGCGTCGCCCCTGCACCTGTGTTTTTACACCAGATTCAGCAGGCTTTTTAGCTTCGAAGTTGTTTTTGACAACCTGCCTGAGTGTCAGGACTTCTTTCATGTAAGAAAGGTGAAGTAATTGGTCTGAGGAAGAGCGCATTCTTGGTTCTTTGAAAAAGAGCTCTGGACACTTGTGGTGCTGGTGATGACATTGATGCCATCCGATACAAAGAAGTACCACAGGAGGAAATGAAACACTTAGAGCATGCTTTTGACTGGTTGCCTGGATGTGCAAGCAGGGCATTCTTAAAAGCCTTCATCTATGATGTCTCTCCTCAACCATTGTGAACTCACTCCCTTGAAATGGTGCATTCCCCTGATGTAGAATCACCCAACCCTAATCCCCCTATATCCACTGATGAATCCCAGCCACACACAGTAGGGATGCCACCTAATTGAATTTCCTTGGTCACAATGAACACACACTCAGGACCTGCAAGTTCCAGTCCTTGCCTTTGATAAGCAAATGACCCCTATGGAATTGAGGTCACAGCCTGCGAAAACAAGAGTGAGGGAGAGAAAAATAAAGTCTCGCACTCAGACAAGCCCAATATCGACTCAGCTTGGATTGAGTCCAATGATGTTTACCCCGTGTGTGTTGAGCCCCCATTGGGTCAGGGAGAGATTCATATACACACTCACACATGCACACAAGTACGAGTTCTTGTCCCTCACCGTCTCTCTTTTGTTAAGTGTTACTGGTCCTTTTTCACATTTGAATGGAGTACATGAATAAATAATCTTGTTCTTGCCACAGATTAGAATAAATCACAGTACAGTAAATGTTGGAGCTTCCTTTGCGTGTGTGCGCACCAGTGGATCTAGTAATAGCTTGTATTGTACTCCATCGCCTGAAGACTTTGGAACAAGCTCCTTCATACAATAGTAGGGTCAGTTAATTCATGAACCCAGCACTCTGCATCTCTTCCAGTATTTTTTTTTTCTTCATTTGTTAAAACTCAGTGCCTCTCGAGGGAGACCACTGTGTTTGCTTTGGTGTCTCTAAACCCGAGCCCAGAGTCTGAATGAGGACATTTTACTGCAGCTTCTCTTACAGACTTTCTGCATTAAAGACTGATTGTTGTTTGACAAAAGTGTCTGAATAGTGATTCAGTCTGTGATTAATCCATACCTGACATGACTCACAGTGTTAAATGTTGAATTCATGTTACACTGAACTGGCCAGGATGAAAATTGAATATTTAAACTTGACTCTTGTATTTACAAGCAATTAAGAATGAACCTGTATTTAAAAAAAAAAATTAAAAAAAAAGATTAAATGAAGCCTGAACCTGTAACTGTGTCAAAAACCTTCTCTTGTGTTTACTGCTGTATATGTAACTCTTGCCAAGTAGAGAGTTTTTGCATTAAGTAGTAAACCAAAGGAGCTGACTCTGTTGGAAATGTGTATGTATGACTGTATGAATGTATGACTAGTTTGTTTGTGCGTCTTTATGCAACCATACATGCTTTATTCTGTTACTCCCTCTTTATCTCCATGCTAATTAACAAATGCTGGCGGTACGCTCCAAAAAATGTGAGTAAGCTTGCTTAAGTTGCCCGTGTGCAATCTAATAAAAATAAACTCAACAGGGTTCCAGCTGTAAGCCCAGGATTCTTGTGGTTTCAATCACTTAATCACCCTTTAAACATTTCACAGTAACTTCACTGATGTTTGGGATATGAGCTCATTTATAAATGGGCTGCAGATCAAAACCGAAGGCTGAGGAATGGTGTCATATTTTAATTATCATTTAACAGAAATGTTAACTACACACTCAGTATTTAGCAAGAATGGGAGTGTGAATTTCCTCTTACTCCTTTTTTAGTTTTTTTTTTTTTTAATTCAGAGGCAGCTGAGCATACAATCAATATTGATATAAATGAGTCAGAAGTGTCAGGATTCTTGTTCCAGAAGAACACACCAATCTATGAACTGATAGTGCTCTTGCTATAATCAGCCAATCTCTGAGTGAAATTCACAAAGTTTTATTTTACTTGCAGCTACCCCAAAGGAAATGTCTTTGGAAAATAACAGTAAATAGCATGCTGTCCAATCATTATTAACTGCTATAGAATTACAGTCCTATTTTGTTCAGAAAGTGATAAGATTATTTTGTCCTACTTATTAATTGGAGCGAAATTGGACAGAGTGACTCACAGCAGTGTTACTGGAAGGTGTCAGACACAGAAAGCAGGTAATTATGGAGACAGGAAGAGATAAGGAAACAGAATGCAATTAGCCTGGCAAGCAGAGCTTCAAATTGCTCTTCTTAGGATTTCTCACCTCAGGTTGCTATTGTTCATGCCTTGCATCTCCATACTGATCTTTATTCCTCGCACCCTCTAGCTCAAAGAGGAAGGAACGTTTGCATTAATCAAATGCATTTCTACTGTAAGAGCCATACACTGAAGCACCAAGCACAGCTTATTCAGATGTATGGATTCAAATACGTTTCTTTCCACACGACTGTGCTTAGTTAAACTGCTGTGGGCTCCGTCGAAATCGGGCCATCAGATGTTTCCATTGTTCTTTCTACGTGAGGTTTCACCGAATCCAAAGTTCAGTTTAACTTTCAAGTTTGAGGGTGCTTTTCAATTAAATCTCACCTATCTTTAACCTCCATCCTGAAGCTTTACTGTTGCTGCAGTTGTGTGTCCATACCGAATAGCAGCCATTCCCAGACTTAAGAATGGCCCAGTCTGAAAATCTTCAGTCTGCGGCCAATCCAAACCATGCTCAAGACCGAGATGTAGTATTAAATTGTAACTTTCCCCCCATTCTGAGTCTAACCCCACCCTCTACATGATTTTGAGAAGTGCAACAAAATCGGAAAGCGACAGGGAGGAGGGTCATTAGTGGCTGAATGTCCAGGTGTGGATGTGTGAGACGGGGGCAGTTCATGGACACTCACAGCACAGAGAATCACAAGACACCTGTACAGAACCTTATGAAGCTCTCAAAGGGTTAGTTTGGGTTTTGTATTGCTCTAGCACCTAAAAAAAAAAAAAAACCCATCTAAAAACAATCAATAAAGTGTACGTTATATTCAGAATATTATATTCACATTACCTTGCTGTCATACAGTCTTTCCTCACAGGGAACTAAAGCCCTGAAGCTCTCTTCAAACCAACCAGACTCACACAACAATAACACTCTCACCTGCGAAGTCTCTCGTTACAGCCGGTGTTTGTTTTTGTTCAGGGGATAATAACTCTGGTCCACACTCATACATACATAGCAGATGATGGTAATGCACCTTAACCCTGGATGCTGCCTGCTATAAAACAGAAAAAAGTAGAAGTTCAGAGCTATTGTAGAAACGTGATGGACCGACATGGATATAAAGGTAACACAAACACAACCATTCTTATTTTCATGTGATTACACACTAATAAAACGTAATTGTGAATATTCTATTCAATCTGTGTAATTAGATCCTCCCAAATCCCTGTAAAATTATTTAATCAGCAGAATAATTCTATGTGAATGTGGGCCTGTGGTAATGCAATGCAAATGAAAACATGTGGAAAAACAAATGTAAGAAATGAAGTGCAAATAGTCAGTTATTTAGAAAATATCATGCATGTTTCTCGATGGATAATAAAACTCTTGTACATAAATCCCTCTCTTTTAACCGCTTTCCTTTTGGCACCTGATAGATATGAGATGTAAGGTATTTTCTGGACAAAAAGATAGATGAAGAATAACACCAGCACTGTTTCATTAGTTCTGGTTGCTTTTTAAAATGTAAATATTTAATTATGAATATTTTATGGTACATTTTAGATGACCTTGCAGTTCACGTGCTACGGCTGACGCTGTGGAAATCACCGCTTCATAGTATAGCATTACATAATCACAGCAACAATCAATCCATCATGCAAAAACAAAACATTCCCGATCCTAGATTCCTCTCCTGTTAACAGGATATAAGTTGCACGTTGCTGCATGAAAGGTAAATGAAAAGAATACATTTAAGAAAAGAATTTCTTACTCTTAACACCCGAGTCAATGCTTTGGTCAGTCTTTTTTTTTTCTCCAATATATAACTAATGACAGCAAGAACAACCTTAAGGATTTCATGTTTTGTGATTTTACAAAACCTCGGTCTTGAGTTTCTTCCTCATGTTTTCTATATTTTAAGGAAAAAGCCAAATGTTGCCATATCACCGATTTAAAGGAAGACGGGAGGTTTGTTCCGCTCCATTTGTTCCTTTTCTGTAGTGCCCATTTTGTTGTTTTAGCCATTTGTTTTAGCTTTTAGGCATTCCCTTAGCCTGTGCCCTTCACTCCCACTGCACGCACACACACACATCCAACAGAAAAACCAGACTTGGGAAAAACAAAGTAAATGAGCCTAAAGACCTAAAGCGATTTCAGTAAGTTAAATTAGATGCAGTTTCTTGTCAGTTTTAAGTCACAGTTTTTATTAAAGCCTACATGAACACACAAACCTCTCTTCTTCCTCCTTTTTAAATTAGCTGTGAGTGAAGCATTTGGGAGAGCGTGTTGGTAAATATCTCGCACACAGGATGGGGTGTTGTTGATGCTGAGAGTGGCGCTTCAGGGCCGGATTCACTGCACATGTAGTCAGCTTTACACTGATCACATACAGCCAAATCTTCCACATTTAGACTCTAATACATGGGGGGTCTGCCAGTGACCCTTATCACCGTGTGTCTGCTGGCGATGGAGCCACTCAGCTTTCCTTTCCGACAGCTCACGTCACCGGCGGGCCAGCTTGCACTCACGCATGTCCGTGTGCGGTTTGCCTCAAATTGTTTACAAAAACCCCCCATTTCAGTTTGATGAATGCCCTGTATCAGCACAAGTGCTTTATATAATTGCTGTATAGGTTTGATGGCCTGATAGGTGGCACTTAGTCAGGCTTCAGTCAGCTTCAGACTGGGGCTGGAAATGATCATTGCAGACAGATCAAGTATGTGAGGGGAGTGTTAGAGTGTCACAAAGTGCTTTTATGTAAATGGTAGTAGAAGAGCTGCACTCCATTGAGACTTAACTATACAGCACTCTATATCCTACACTATCTGCATCAGGGACGTGTCCTCTGTGACTGTAAAATGTTTTGCGTTCATATGAAAGGTTCAACACCTCTCTCTCCAAAGGACCCCAGAGAGAAAAGATCAGACGAGCAGAGCTGGAAGCCGAAGGAAAACATGGCAATCTCTTCATCAGAGTGAAGAGAAAATAGGACACATAGTAGGGATCAAGGTCGTTGCTCAATATATAAAAAATACAACTGGATTACAGGTCTCAAATAAAAGGTCAACAGAAGATGAAATGAAAGATTGCTTTCCAAATATCAGAAAAGACAACACTCTTGACAACGCTGTATTGTTTGGATGGTTTAGAAGGAATGGATTTTGGTCCAATTTTGCGTTGTCTAGAGTTGGCTTTATAAAAGTCTTTTATCTTGAAAAGCAATAAACCTTTTGGTTTTTTGGTCTGTTTCTGCTGCATGACTTCTATCAACACTGTGGTGGAAACACGCCATAGAATGTGAACTCTTCCTCCTTAGTGAATTTAATAATAGAGAAAGCGGGTTGAGCTGACTATTTGTGTTTGTAGAGTGTTTGTTTCGTGCCTCCTTGTTCCTTCCCAACTGTTGCTGTTTTAACGCCCTCCAAATTACACCGAGGATAGCTCTGAGGCTCTCTTCTCATTTTCCTCAGTTAACAAGCACTCTGTCTATATATGATTATGGTTCTCTGCTTGTTTATCCTGCCTGGCTTTTTAAATTACTTTGCTGGTTTAGTTCAAGGTACAAAATGCACTGAAGGATGCAGCTCAGCTCTTTTTTTTTTTTTCCCTCTGTTGAGAAATATTTCCGGTCATTTCATTTTTTAATGCCATCAATTGAGCAGATTGCTCTCATTCAGCTCCCCTGTTCACCATTTTACTGTTATTTCTGTATTTTCTTTGCAGCGCTGCCAGTCATGCAGGTGACAATTGACATAACCAGACAGCAGGTGGAGAAGATCTTCGGTCTTGATGACTACTGGTGTCAGTGTGTCGCTTGGAGCACTACAGGAACCCAGAAAAGCCAAAAAGCCTACATCAGGATTGCTTGTGAGTGCGCTTTCCAAGTCATTAGAAACACTTCCTAACAAGGTGCTTACACGTTGCATGTCATGTTATAATCAGAATATCAGCAAGATTTTTTTTTTCACCGTGGGTTGCTGGGGAGGGACTAACTTTCATTTAACAATTAGCCCAGAGGCCATTATGATTTGATGCACCACAGTGTATTACTGTGATTACAATTTAGTTAAATTATCTTCCTGCGATACTACTTATAAGAGGAAAAACGTCAGGCCAAGGCCTAGAGAACAGAGTGCTTGAAGGCAGCGTTTATAAAAAAAAAAAAAAAAAAGAGAGTGAGAAAAGGGGGAAAAAAGTGGAACACTAAATTTGAGTATTCATGAGCATATTTTTCACTGGATACACTGTATCAGCAATGATCCCTATGAAAGTAACTGAAATAAAAACAGATTTGAAATTTATTGCTGTGCAGCAATCATAAATCTGTCTGGGGAACACAGACACATCCCTCGCTACAGCCTCAAAAGCTTTATTAGAAGAAGCCATTTTACATTGGAGTATTTTAAAGCATTCTGCCTATTAATTCTCACATAAATATGCATTATTCCAGACAGAGCTGAACACAGCACTGTCTCTAAACCACAAGACGTTTTGAAAACACACATTCATTATCCAAACTTGTTTAAGAGCTCAGCAATGTCAGTTAGATGTAAGAAAGGACACACAGAAAGGCTTTAATAATGCGCGTGTGCACAGATTCAGAGTGCAGATAGTGACATGTGCCTACATACGCACTCCCATACAATCAAGCCTTCCAGGACTGTTGTATTTTAGGTCTCTGCCAGTCTCATTGCCTGCTTTAATTAAATTGAATGTCATGAAACGCTCTGCTTGTCTTAATGTTTCTCTCAGTATGATTGGTCAGGACAGGCTCAGCATCTGTTTAAAAGATTTCACTAGTGGCTCACAGCCACACCCTCAATTCTTCACGACACAATAACACGAAACCCGGCTTCGTGTAGCTCATCGGTTACAAATAGCCCTGCATTTATTTCTTCCCGCAAGAAATATTCAATGGCACTTTTACCTATGTAATTCACAGCCTGGGCTTACTGACAAATATATAGCAGGACTTGGTGCAACAGTAAGAGTATTCAATGAGACGTAATGTGAAGCCCCATGCAGTCAGCCAGGCTTGCAGGAGCTCTTGTCCAGGCGCCTCAGGGCTTTGTTTTCGTGTGGCTGCTCCAAGCCCTCATACAGATGGAAGCTGGAGGCTGGCGGATGCTGGAGAGAGCAGAGTGGGTGGGAGGGAGGGTTGAGGGGTAATGCAATTGCTTTTGCTTGATGCCGGGCCCCTCTGGCTGCAGACAAGCATCTCTGAACCAGCCAGGAAGCCTGTAATAAGCAACATGGTTGGTGCCACCGATCCCTGTGTGGCTTAAGGGCCAACTGGAGTGCGATATGCATAGTGAGGCAATGGGTGGACATCTCAACAGTGGAAAATTTAGAAAGATCACCATGCCAATTTTTGTGGATTGAGGTATTTTGTTTAAACCTCACATGACTTTACAAAAACACTCTAATTGGTTGTTTCTTCACAACCTTTTTTCCACCAGACCTGAGGAAGAACTTTGAGGAGGAGCCGCAGGGTAAAGAGGTGGCATTGGATCAGGAGGTGTTACTGCGCTGCCATCCTCCCGAGGGAGTGCCACAAGCCGAGGTGAGACACGGATACAGAAGATATTTATAGGCCCAAATCTAGCATCCGTTTACCCTTTCCTTGCCAGAGGGACAAAGAGCAAGAAGTGTCCCAGTACCAGCTCCCTGTGCTAGCAGGATAAATTACACCTCTAATTATTCCCCATTATTGATTTATTATCTCTCTTACATCTCTGAATCCATATATCACATCGTCTCATCAAATCACCTAGGATCGGTAAGGGCTTCACTCCCCGTTTGGCATCTCTAAAGGCCTATCCATAATTAATGGCTCTATTTGCTTCACTCTTTCCTTATCTCATTCTCTCTATCTCTCTGCCATCTCCATGAACTGTATCCTTCATACACTCTTGTTCTCATCAAGTTTCTGTCTCTCTCTTTCTCTCTCTCCATATGTCTCTGGGTGGTATGTGTCTGTGTCTGGACCAGCCTGGGGCCAGCTGTTTCACCTCGTCTGCAGAATCCCCCCCCCTCGGTCCCAGATAGGCACTAACTGCTCTAATAACAACACAAGAGGAGGTTAGGCCAACCACTCAGACAGCCCAGAGACTGGGAGCAGCAGACTAGCCAATCACGGCTCGACAGTGTAGGGACAGTTTGCAGAAAAATGGGGAGGAAGGTGCCCACCACAGTTCAACACAAAAGAACATCAGAGCAGAAGTCACCACAGGAGAAAACAGGGGTGGCGCACAAGAGGAAGAAAGCCCAATTATATGCGGAATTGCAACTGGCAGTAATACCAACAACAATGCTGCCACACCGTAGCTGCTCTCAAGACAGCACAAGGTCAAGTGAGAGCAAGAAAACAAGCAAGCCAATCTGAGAGAACACCAAAAAAGGAATAACATCAGTTTTGGCTTCTGAAAAGGGCACAGAAACTACACAAAGCATGATCATTCTGTCTGCAGACCACCAACAGCTACAGAGATATCCAACCGGTACAAAATAAAAGCTGCGTACCAACACAGGAGAGAGTAAATATAAAAATCAGTAGGGTGTATAACTAAATTAATTTCAGCACAGTATCCTACCAATTTACATTTCTTCTGTTTGTCTCTTTGACGGTATAAAAATGGAGCTGTCTGCTTTTTTTTTTTTTTCCTTGTCCATATAAAAATCTTTCATCCCCTGCATATCTGTGGGGCCGCATGAGGGAGACAGTGTCTTTTGTATTTCAGTGAATTTCTGACCACTAAAATATATTTTCAGGTGGAGTGGCAGAGAAACGAGGATGTGATTGACCCGGTGAGCGACCCCAATTTTTTCATCACTGCTGACCACAATCTCGTCATCAAAAAAGCCCGGCTGGCAGACACGGGCAACTACACGTGTGTGGCGAAAAATATCGTCGCTCGCCGCAAAAGCACCTCTGCCACGGTCCTAGTCTATGGTAAGTGATAACATTTTTCAACAGGGTAGGCTGTCCGAGCTGTGTAAACAGAGGTTAATGAAAGGTCTGGGCTCTAACGATTCCCAGATTCAAAATATAAAAACATGGAAACAGCTCAAATGAATCATCTTATGCCTGCATGCTGCTTCAGTTTTCCTTCATTTCCACATCAATATCTGCATGTTCTCTTGCATGGGGAATAGGGTGCATTTTAATTTCTTATAGCTGGTTGAAATATTTAAAAGAAAACTACAGTGTAGTTAAAATAATAGCAGTGTGTGGCGTTATGCACACTTGGCATATGGTGACAACTCGCCTAAGTCAGCTCTATTTTTCAGCAAGAAAGGAATTACACTATCATAAATAACGACATAAAGATGGTAGTGTATCTGCACATTAATTAGCGCAACTTAAAATGTTACTGGCAGCCACTCTGTTAAAGCTGGCAGTCTCTAATCTCTGGACTGCCATCTTCTTCCTCCTCTGTAGTGACTCCAGTATGAGGAAAGAAATTGAATTAACAGCAAACTGTAAATAATGACTTGGCTTGATAAATAGACTGACCTTTATTAAAATGCAGAGAAACAGCATATTTTCTATCACAGAGGGCTCTGTGCATCCTGGCACTACGCTTTTTCTGCATACATTACAACCTGGCTTAATTCTTGAATATACACAAACAGGAGATGGAAACCACATGGGAATGCATCATGAAAGGAACTTTGTACGTATAAGGAGCAGATAATCTGGCACAGGTTCTGACACAGGGTCTGTTTTTGTCGACACTGCCAAAAGAGATGTAACATGATGGGCTGTAAAGTCAGAACAGGAGCTTGTGTTTATTCACCAGACATGTCAGAAAAAGGGAAACATGCCATAAGATACAAATGTACTATGTGGGAGTCTGTTCTTGTCTGAAAAATGGGTTATCACACAAAAACTTACTTCTGTAGAGGTAATACGTTTGAAGAAATAGGTATGCGTATCCCTTATGATATTATAATGTCACTGGGAATTAATAAAATTAGATTTCTTTTAAAGATCAGAGTTACTTTGCCTTTTCAGACAAAAGCTCTCAATAGAATCTCTGTGGATTTTAGGATGCAGGATGACATTTAGAAAACACCTCGAGAGTCACTTATGCCTTACCATATCTGAGTGAGGGGAACAATGAGAGGAGATGAACTTTATATATGTAATAAAGTAATTTTGATACTGCTAGCAACAGGAAAAAAAGTTGCATGTATTAGCTTTTGTATCAACTTACAAACTTTAATGTATTAAATTTAAATGTTCACTTAATATCAACAGTTAAAATGAATAAAAATGTATCAGATCATAGACAAATCATTATAAATATAACCTACAAAACCTTTCAAGTGATTAATTTTTAGGATAATTTTAAAGCACAACAAACTGCATTTGCTGAAGGGGGCCCAAGCATTTAAATGGTGCTGCAAATGTTGAATCTGAGGCATACGCGCTTTTCTTTCACGGTGAATGGTTTCAAATGAAATGTGTTAATTTATTGCACGCAGTCCAAATGCATATTATCATACAACCCTTGAAGCCTCTAGCATTCAAATAAAAACATGCAGCTCTTCTTACTCTTGATTATAATTGATTACTTTGTTGTGAGAAGACCGGCCCTGTGGATTTCAGCGTATAAATCTGTAGTTAAAATGACTGCGGAGGCAGGAGCATTTGTGCTCTTATTGTTTGCCTTTCTTGTACAAATAACTCTGTTTGACCTGAGAAATTGAGAACACGCATGTGCAATATTATATCTTCCCATCATATTATGTGCTTGACAAGATGAGGTCTTACTAATACCGATGTCGGCGATTTATTTAAGGTGCTTTAAAGCCAAAAAGGAGGACATTGTATAGCTCAAAATATGAGAATCCACCTTACTAGCTGATCTAGCTAGCTGTAGCCAGTCATAATAACCTCTACTTTTCAAAAGGGGGTTCAACAGGGGGCCAGAGATGCATTTTAACAAGGCCTGGCTGGTGTGACTGCACTCTGTGCTAAGAGGTAATCAGAGGCCGAGTTGCCTAGCAATTTACCTCACTGTGGCGGGCAATCAATCGCATAGAGAGGGCAAGGAAATGATTCAGCCACGACAAGCAGAGGAAAGAGTTAGAGGGAAATTAGGAAGGAAGTATGTACAGAGAAGCAACGACGACTATGCTGTTCAAGGCAATATATTAGGAATCTTCTTATCTTGTAAGCGGAGGCACATACAGTGGATACAGGAAGAAGGTGATTATAAATAAACCAGCATGATTTGACTTAATCACCAGCCCTGATCGAATGGTATGACACCAATTATGTGCCAATAGATTCAGGTTCAGACCATGGGCAGTGGTTCAGCAAGAAGCTGCAGTAATGAGAATTAGGTGTGCAGTTCTTGAACTGCCTGAACTTGAAGTTAAAAATAAAATACAGAATATTCTCTTTCATTCAAATACAACCTGAGTTGAAGAACACACATTACGGTGTGAAATCAGTGATGGATGTGTGAAGGTCATGATCTGAATTACTGGGACAACCATGATATATTTATATTTCAGTACTGTGTTGGCAATTCTAAAGAGTAGGTGTTGTTTTTATGCATTTTCTGCCATGAGCAATTAGCTTTAAATGGCATGTCTCACACTGATTATCTTCTGACTATATTAGACTGTTTGGTATAATATCCTTGCATTGCTTTGGTTGAATTTGGAGGGATATTTAAAATCTCTACTAGTTCCTAAAGATGTGGCCAAAGATGGCAAACAGTCATGTTGTTTTCTGCTCCCTGTTGAAGCTTTTTTGTTTTCAGTGCAGTTGGCTGTAATTCCAACATAGGAAGCAGCCTCTTTTGCTTTTGCTCTTCCATTAGTTCCCCTTGCAGTGCAGGAACCAAAAGAGTAACAGTAGTCACGATTACTCTAGCACAACACACCTCTTTTCCTTAGTGCATGTCGGGTAATCCTGGCTGCTCTGTCCCTTCATCCATCCCTCCCTCCCTCCAAACCTTCTCCCTCCCTCACCCCTCCATTCCCGGGTGCTGGTCTGACAGTCAACGGCGGCTGGTCCACGTGGACCACCTGGTCGTCCTGCAGTGCTGTGTGTGGCCGTGGCTGGCAGAAGAGGAGTCGGAGCTGCACCAACCCCACGCCACTGAATGGAGGCACATCCTGTGAGGGGCAGAACGTCCAGAAAAGTGCCTGCGTGGCCACCTGTCCAGGTAACTCCAGGCAACCCTGTTTGTCCTGTGGCGCTTGGCTTCCTGTGGCTTCCTTTTTGCATTTTTTGCATCCAGAAGTCATCTATTCATCTTTGTTTTGGCTGCCCTTTTGTACCAGCATCTCCAGGTCTCACTTAGATGCCAGTGCTTCTGTTGTTTCCTGCAATTAGCCCACTTGCACAGCAATGTCAGAGCCTATTAGTCTTCACAGTGAGCCTCATCCTGAATGTGATTTATTATCATCACGCTTTGTTCACATATCTCTTTATCTTCTGGGTTGTACGCAGACCCTTCTTTGATTTCACTGACCTGTCTGCTTTAAGAGACACGGTCCCAGCCATGGCACTGTGTCAGACCAGCCACTACATTTGTTATTGTTTGCTGCTCAAGCTATGTAGTAAATATAGGCAATAAAAAGCTGAATTATGGTGGCCTCTGTGCCATGTTTATGTGTTAAGAGTTGAGGGCGTTTCATTTGCCTCCCCGTTCTCCCTTGTGAGAGAGGCAGAGAGTGTCCTGCCTGATACTGAGCAACACATATTGATCTCTGGTAGCCTGAGATGGAAGTCAAGCTGCTTCATTTGCAGTCCCACATTAGCCCCCTGACAGAGAGAGATAGCGAGAGAGAGAGCTGGATAGGAAAAAGGAGGTGTAAGGTGGAAGCAGGGATGGAGACAGATGGAATCAGATACAGTGTAAGAAAGGCAGGGACAAAGCACAGTGTTAGAGAAAACTGAGAAAGAAGTGGAGAGAGCCTGAATGTTTACAAGAGACGGCTGTTTTGCTGCCAGCAGATCAGTCTGTGGACATATAGCTGGGGCTCTGCAGCCATGCTGACCGCAGGAGAAATCTCCCACGCTCAGTAAATAGCAGAGAGGGAAATCCAACACCTCTGGCAGTGACAGCTTCTCCCTGCCTAAAACAGAGGTTATCTTCCTCAGTGAATCAGGGTGTTGTGTTACACATCTCCCATGTAAAGACATCACTAGATGTCAAGCATCAGTGTAAGTAACATGGCCCGCTGGAATACAACAGGACAAGACAAAGGAAACGCAGAAATGCATGACGCTCCGTCAGGACGCTATCTGGATGGATTTGGAATTATTAGCGCTGGAGCAATGAGTAATGGAATTAGAGGGGTGTCCGGGGATGCTTGACATCCCCCCATAGCAAAGCAGGATACTGACCTCCATGAGCTTAAAGAGATTAATGTCAGTCCAAGCTGCTATTGTTAGACCAAACTCCACCCTCCTCTATCTCTGTCTTGCCCCACAAGGAGAAAGTGTGTAATTTCAACCCTTTGGGTGCTGTGACAGAAATTGCATTGTGCCCTGTGAACATACTTTGTAGAGACTTGGGCAGAGAAAGAACTCCTTTTTTTCTTGTTGTGAGACGCTACAGTGACGTGACCCCTCTCACACCTCTATCAGCCCTGTTGTTTGGAAACAAAGGGTAGTCTCTGCCTCGTTCTCACTTGTTACCTGTCTCACAGAGAATATCAGCGGCAGAGACGGCCCCAGCTGTTGCCACCCTGTGAGGGTTCCCCTCAAGGCCAAGGTCCACTACACCAGAGCCTGGGGATGATGGGTTGTTTTTTCCAATCACAAGTGGCACTACGACCCTGTTGTGGACTTAATGACATCTCTCTGAAGTCCCCCAAGATGAACTGACTGCTCCCATCAATTGTCACCAAGCGCACACACAGCCTAGCAACGACAACCTCAAAATGCATCTGAATTTCCACTTTGATTCATTAAATAGATGATTAACACATGTATAAATCGTCAGCCTGAATGCACAAATTGTCACCCTCATGTAAGAGTCAGCCGACAGATGAGATCAGTCTAGCACAGAACATCTCTCCAAGCTGGATAACAACTTTTAATTATCACTGCGCTTATAGCCTTTGCAGGTCTAATCCACTAGATGCACAGTAGATGGTGATTTCAGACCATTTCAGAAGAAGGAGACTGGAGAAGATTGAATTACACAGCAAGCTGTAATGCTGCAGATAGACATCATGTTATTTATTCAGACACGGCTGACATTTGGATTCAGAAGCAGCGTTCTTTATTTTTTTATGTCAGTGCCTTTGTTTTTTGAACTTCATTTTAAAACTTGCATGATTTAATGCTGGTCTTGTTTCAAGAGTTCATTAATTATCTAGACTAAGAATCTTTGTTGATTATTAGCTCTCTTGTGCATTTAACTAACTTGAAAAGGGTTTCAGAAAAAAATACATTTTGTTTTGCTGCCGCTTATTTTGTATAATTTGTGGTTGCTGCCTATTTCAAACACACTGATGGCCTCTTGGATTTGCTGTATTCCTCCTTTGGGGATAAACAGATGCTGTCAGCATAATAAATACTCACTGGAAACAAATGATTTTAAATTTAATGCAAAGGATATCTTTTATACTTTCATTGCCCAGCTTAGTCTTTATATAATTCTTGTTAAAGTGCCAATGGCCATGTATTGCTCCACATTTAAAAAGTAACCTGATTGCTTCAATTCAGTGCTTAGATACAGCTACAGAGGCATACTGTTGGTTTTTATATACACATACTGTACGTCATATGAACCTCCACAGACTGACAAAATCTACAGCAGCCTGTTCAGCAGCAGAACTCTCCACATGTCTGTTCACGATGACTCTTGTATCTAAATGTGAGCTCCCACCTCTCATCGGGAAAGTGTGAAGCAAGAGAGGCTCATCTGTATTTTTGTCTAAGTCTCCAAAGTGTTTAATGAGAGTTGGCGGAGGCCTGTGTGGCAGATCAGATGGGCTCCATGCTGAGAGAGACACAGGGAGCTGTGGAGGAGGAGGAGGAGGAGGAGGCTGAGGCTAAAGCCTGAGGCTCAGAGCAGAGCAGATCAACACTTGAGACAGCGAGTAGCCAAACTATGCAAAAGCTTATCTCCATTTCTCCTCACTCTCTCTGTATCTTCTTTCTTCCCTGTATCCAGCTCATGATATCCCACTGATGTATCCCACATAATTCTGCCGTCCATCCCTCACCCTTTGATTGACTCTGTTCCTGCAGTCAGAGCCAAAAGTCATGGCAAAATGTCAGCTCACGCCAACATTTTTCAGCTAAGACACACAACCTGAGCCCACGGTAAATAGTCATTCCCCAGTTTAGGAAGTAAACAAGGTTACACCTGCCCTACACAAATGAATTGAACTGTTGCCTGATGTTCGAGAGAACAACAAACCACCTGAAGAGATCTCTGCCTTGCATGAATTATTTAAATAATGTACTGATCCCTCAGGCTTGCCAGAGGAGTCGTGAGAATTCTCCTACATGGAGATTAAACTGACTCGGGGCTGGTGTATTTGTGCATGTGTACTTGTAGGTGTGTGTATGTGCATGTACATGTTGTACACATCCAAGTTACCACCCGTATGTCTACAATGTGCGCTGCAGGGAAATGTCTAAATCTACTTTGAAAGCAAGCATTTGTGTATCTCTGGATACTATCACAGATTATTCTGGAGACTCTATATTTTATCCTAGGAATAAATAAAGGGTATGGCTAATAAATCTGACAGAAAACACATTAGTTCACTGCAAAAAGATGGTGACCATCTGGTGACAGCCTTGCATCAGTGCTGTTCTTAATCATTCTGTGCCATTTGTTTTGGCGCGTCCTCTTCATATCTCATTCTGTCTCCCATTTCAGTTTATTCTACTGGTTTTGTTAACATAAGGGAACAGAGACTCTTTTGTTCAGTTATTGATTACATACTGCATCACAACCAGCAAGAAGAAATAGATTTTTTCAAATGTATTCAATACATCAGATATACAGAATAAGGTGTGGTGATTAATCTCTGTTGCATCTCCCACTTCTGTGGCTAAACTATCAGCCTCCTCCACAGGTCTGTGGTTTTCTGTGGCTTTTTTCATCAGCTGTAACAACAGTGGGATTAGATGTAGTTACTGTGCACACATGTGTGTTGACAGGACAGTGGGAGCAGAGGGGCAGCCTGCTGATCTCAGTGGTACTTGTCTACCTCCTCGTGTTCCCCTCAAGGACACAGGAGCCATAGGTGTCCGATGATCTCGGACTGTGTCCGTCAGTAGCCATTGTAATTTTGAACAGCAAAGCCTCAGAAAGGCCCACCTACCGACCTGTAGAGAATGGCTGGGGTCCTTTTGCTTGTCTCCTTGATAACATGTCCAAATGGGGGCTTGCCACTGGGCTATTGTATTACTGTTCCTCCTCAGAGACCTGCCTGACCTAAAACCTGTGGTGCTGCATGATTGAAAATCAGCTGTGCTGCCTTTTGCAGTGGTGCTAACAATCTCTTTCTGGGGATTTGATAAGGAAAACTGTGGTTGTGGATAACAATTTTCTTTATATGGATTTTGAAAAATAATAGGACGAGGTTTGGCTCTGATTTAAGCCTTTAATTTGAAAAAAGGATATTATGGTAAAGTGTTATTTTCTTTTATACACTGCATATACTGTATAGGACCCACTTACTTTTGTTTAAAATAGCTTGTGAAAGCTCCATTTATGCTTTTCATACATTTCTTTTGTCACTTGTCTAGTGCAAAGCCTCTTCTGTTTCTGATATATTTGCAACATATGTTTAGTCAGCCATCAAGAACTGTTTTGCACCTTCATCTTTCTTTGAATTTTTTTTTCTCTTCAGCTATGCGTCGCAGGGCTTGTGCCTCATCCACATTCTTGTGAGCAGTACCCTGTTTCCACTCCAATCTACTTGTTTGAAAATGTTATTTGCATGGCCATTAGTCTTGCTTTGTGGTGGGAAAGAGAAGAAGAATTTCATCACCTCATCAGGGCAGATGTTGATCTCATCTCTTTATTTCACAGTGGTGTGGATAAACTGAGGGGCGACATAATATATTCATTAGGATGTAATTCGCTATTCAATCATTCTCATTCCCAGCCTGGATAATCAGCCCACTGGCCCACGGATGGGTCCACTCAATGCCAAACAAGGACAATTATCTGATTGGTTCTGCTCTCTCTGCCAAATGGATCTGACTGCAAAGACGCTTGAGCTGTGTCAGCATCCTACCACACAGACACAAAACACTCTCACATTCTCGTGCAATCATTTGAGGACAAGCATTGAGTGTGGAAGCAGGCTCTTATTCACACACCTGGTCTATTAAGCTCTCTCTCTCTCACACACACACACACACACACACACACACACATCACCTTTTAGCTGCTTTTCCAGTTGGGGACTCATTCTAAAACCAAATAACATCATTAC
>JAPQRN010000002.1:20460672-20472087 GCA_037367275.1 Coranthus polyacanthus
GAGGGAGGGAGGGAGGGAGGGAGGGGAGGAAAAAAATGACTGGCTTTGGGTAGAATTTGTGTTTGTGTATTGTCAAGAGTGTGCGTGAGTGTTTTTCTGCAGCATGTGTCTTTTCCTGTTTGCTTCAGTTTTCTGTGTGTTGCGACAGCTTTACAGAGTGTGAGGTCTGTCTCTGCGATTAACAAAACCACCCCCTCCGTGCCACTCATAGAGATTCACACATTTGCTTTTGTCTGTTTCCTTTTTTATAATTTAAACAGAGAATTCCCATTTGCTTACCATCCAGCCCGATCTAACCACGACTACCACCAGCTACCAGGGCACCCTGCGCTCTCGCCACGACGCCACTGGGAAGTTTTCTATGCCCAATGGGCCTCTGCTGGACCCGCTGCCCAACGGTTCGCACACTCTGCACAACGGCAAGCTCAACTCGGACCCTGCTGAGTTCGTGAGCAGGCTGTCAACTCAGACCTACTTTAAAACACTGCCTCGTGATGTGGCCAACACCTCATATGGGACCTTCAACTTCCTGGGAGGAAGGCTGACAATCCCCAACACAGGTGGGTTATCCTTTTAGGTTAATGAGTTTTTAATTGGTGCTTTTATGACTAACCTGTTATATGTGGTTCAGTGAGGGGAGGGTGGCGTGAAAGCTGTCCGGTAAACTGTAGTACAACTAAACCCAAGGAGGGTCTTAATATTTATTTCTTATTTAATATGTGCCTTTCCCTGTGGATGAGTAAATCCTGAGGTTTAATCCTGTTAGTCACCTCTGTACGAGAAGAAGCACCTATTGGCACTTGTTGGTTATTTTAAATGAAAAGCACAGTAGTGTTTCTGCATTTCTGTCAATTCTTAAAGTAAATATTAATAATAAGATATTTGACAGATTCTGAGAGGATGAGGACCAGGGAGAGGATGCTCACCATTTTATTTTCCTTCCAAAGGATGCACATGCTTTTCGTGTTGGTCTGACTGGTACAAGAGGTTTTTTGTGGTCATGAATGCATCTATAGCTCTGCAAATTAAGGAGAACGGGAACAAACAGTCCAAGCCTCATGCTGCCTCAGACAAATGAGTGAGCAGGCAACGATCTGGTAAAGATCTGATTCCTGGAGGCTAGGCCACAACCTTCGGCTGGATTCGGCAATTTACAATAATTAATATTTTCAATAATGCACCAGGTTAGAGGGTTCTTTGTACAGTTTTCGATTTAGCATTATTTTACTGAGAATCTTTCATATCATAAGTAAAATTGGTATCATAACAGAAATATCCCTTACCAAATTGATATCGGATCAAATCAAATTCAATTAGAAATCGTATCAAATTGGGACCTTGTGACTCGGAACTTAATCAATTCAGGAAATCAATGCCGCTGCCCAGCACTAGTCTTGTTGCAGTTTATTTGTAGTGTGTAAACAAGTCACATGATTTGCTGTTAATTAGATATGTGAATTCAACAGCTAAACAGGCATCAGATGCATTTTTTTGTTCGTGAACCATCTAGAAAAAGACCTTTCAATCTGAAGAGTGTGAGCATCATATAGCCTGTATTTGTGCAAAGTCATTTGGTTGCCATAGTAACACACGTGTGCGTCACCCCCTGATTACAGGTGATTTTCTCTTCTGAAAAGGAGTTAAAGTATACCCTTCCCACTCTAGATAATTATTCTCTCAGAAATATTATATACCGTGGCTCTATATTGCAGTAGGAGATGCATCTTTCTTGTCCTATATGTACATAGAGTATCTGTTTGTTGCCATTTATGACACCAGAGAAGGCTTAAAGTATGATCACATAAGATTCAGCAAAGTGTAGCACGGCTGTCGTCAGTCACCAGAATTTGACTTCCCTGTGTGGGTCTGTGTTGTGCTGATGATGCAGGATGACAGACCGTCCGATCGATGAGGTACCCGTCAGTCCATATCATTCAAGCTTACAGCACTTTTTTCATTCGCAATATTAGTCAGTGTGGACGTGAAATGGACTTGAACTGAAAGTCAACAGTCTATAATTGTTTTCATCGGTCTGGACAAAATGAACCGAACAGGTGTGGAAGCTACCTAAAGGCAGTTTCCATTTCACTGCTTTATAATTGGAAAATGTGAGTTGTAAAACTAAGAAAGAAATGAAATGAAACTCAAATGACAGCAACTCAAATGACAGCAAAGTTAGACAGTAAAAGCACGTTAGTTTCATACAGGTATTGTTTCAGTAGTTGTGTGTCGTGTAAGAACAGAGATTGCAGTAATCCTGTGTAGGATGTCGGGTTTTGCCGTTAAATTGCACACAAACAGTAAAAGTTCTGTCTAACAATTTAACATCTGCTGCTAAATTGAAAATACTGTCTGCTTTTATTTGTGTTACACTTTTCTATGTTGTCTTTGCATAAATATAAAAACAAATAAATATGGCGTACAAGAAGGGAAAGAGAAAGTTTATTATAGCTGGTTTAGTGCCTCTTAATGGACGTTAACAAGGAGAATTTATCAGTAACAGCTGAGTCTCATAAACATCTGACTGTCTTGTTGAAACTGACCTGCACTACTGAGCCTTTAAATCTTGTGCATGTGGGTTTCTTAATAGGCTTGGACCACATAAAAGCGGTTCACTGCTTTATTCAAAACTTGCACACGCTCTCTACCTATCTCCAATAGCGACTGATTTATGTTGACACAAGAAAATGCATGAAATTGATAGCTTTAAATAGATAGGTAAGGTGGATTTGGGGTAAAGTATACCTGGTTCAGCCGGACATTTTTCCCTCAATCATCTAAAATAAAGTGTTTTGGCAATAATTACCAACATCAATAGTAAAAATGAATGGTTGTGAAGGCTAGCTGTAATAGTGCGGGTGTGTGTTAAATGAATTGTACTCTGAAAGATTCCTGAAATAAAACCTATGGAAAATAATTCCAATTAGGCTGCTCACTTATGAGAGAACTGGTTGAATATGTAGCTGTCCACCAGTCCACTGGTGTCATCTGTGTGCTAAAAGCATAGACACAGAAAAGGAGATGGTCAATTAAAGATTACTCTGATAAAATATAAAAAGTCCACCATTATTAGTCATCTGTTGCTCCCCCACTTCACTTTAGTGGAGCACTGAGCTTATGTAATTATAAGAGAAGACAGTGTTTTCACTTGGCTCATTGTAGGCTGTCCAGATTAGCTCATGACAGAGCCACTATGCCAGTATCTTGTGGGAGAAAAGGTCTTTTCTTTCCTGTGTTTCGCTTCCCTTCCTTCTCTCTCTCTCTCTGTCTCTCTGTTTTCTCTGTATCTCTTTCACTCTCTTACAGATATGTTATGCATGGATTAACTCAGAAACCATGTAGACTATACCGCGCATTGGCACCCATCTCCTCTTTGGGACACAGGAGGAAAAAAATCAGCACTAGCACGCATCCACTCAGAGGAGAGATACTGTCATTCAGCGTAGTTTCAGAGTGGGCATAAGGATTATAGATTTAGACAAGGCTGTGATTCAGGCATTCAGGCACCTTCGCCTTATTCAAACAGATGTTTTTTATGGTGAATAGAACATAAACTGTTAAGATTTCACATAGTCACTGTTTGTACTACCTTTTAAATGGGATTCTAAGTAGATGATTTTGATCACAACACAAACGCCACAACACTCAGACTACCTCAATAGCTCTCTCTATTCTCTAAGGTGTGTTTCGACACCCTCCCGGGAAAGTGCAATTTTCCTGAAGTAGTCTGTTCCATGGTCTCAATTATCTACTTGGTGACAGACAGAGGACATTTAAACAGCGATGCAGCGTGCGCTTTTGTCTCAGCTAATTGTTGACCGTAGGGACATGTGCCGCCTCAGTTAGCGGTGCGCAGATTCGCATCTACTGTACCTGACGGGAGCTGCCTCTGACCTTCAGAATACATTTGTTTTTTGTTTTTCCAGCCATACAGTTTTGTTGAGTGGGCTGGCTTCCTTTGTGAGATGACAAAAACGTTGTTCAGTCAGAACAAATGAGCTTGCCCCCCCCCCCCCTCTCTCTCCCTTTGTTGTTATTTGCATTAGGAATCAGTCTGCTCATTCCTCCCGAGGCCATCCCCAGAGGAAAGATCTATGAGATTTATCTCACTGTTCAGAGGAAGGAAGATTTAAGGTGGGTCTCTTTAACACTGCCTAACTGGCAGTCTTCCCTGGATGCCACTACACTGTTTGTTTTGATGCTCTACTGTTCCATTAGAAAAGGCTTAAGAGTCTGTGCCAGTAATGTGGAGCAGAGATGTAAATAAATAGCGTAGCCATTTACCAGGATATGCACTGTTTAAGTTAAATGAATTGTTTGGAGAACACTGTTTATCTGCCTTGCTGCATTCAGTCTCTGAAGGCACGGTCATTGTAGCATGCTGTTATAGTGTTATTACTCAGTCATCACAACTTGGTCCAGCCAGTCAGTGTGTCCAGCAGGCCCTTTATAGTTCTCTGTTAACAGCTGCTAGATAATTTGCAGAGGTGACAGTATCACATCCTGCGTACAAGAGACCAGTAAATTCTCACTAATAACTCGACGAGTAAAAGCACTTCATCACAACTTGTGCTCCCCCCACCCACCCACCTCCTCTCTCTCTGGTGTAGGTTACCCCTGGCCGGCTGCCAGACTCTACTTAGTCCCGTTGTGAGTTGTGGCCCTCCTGGGGTGGTCCTGAGCCGGCCTGTTATCCTCAGCATGGACCACTGTTCTGACGCATGCCTCGATAACTGGGCCATCCGCCTCAAGAAGCAAAACTACGAGGGCGCTTGGGAGGTGAGACAGCACTATAACTCTGAACACAAATCCTCTACAGGAAGACAAAGTTACCATCCAATTAATCTGTAACATCTTACTGGACTCACTGAGGACTTTTCCTTGGAAAAGTATTAACTTGCTCAGCACTGACTTGAAACATGCGCTTGAACTCACTCGATGCTGTATAGAGGAGGTAATTCTGAGCCAGCACTCATCCACTCCATAGGGTTTAAATTGTATTGACCATCAGGTGTTTTCTCATTGGGCTGGAACAAAAGCCTGGAAGCACTGGCTCTCTCCAGCTCAAGAGTTGCTTGGCAACATGTTTCTGAAAACAGAAATTCTCTAAGCAAATTACTGATCCTCAAAGTACTATTCTGAGTGCTTCTTGACCATTTTTGACCGCTGCTTCCAATTACAGAGTTCCCTCCCCATTTTTCTATCCATGAAATTCAAAAGTAACCAGAGCTGCAAGACTCCAATAGCATACAGTTGGAATGAACCTTTGGTGTCTACACATGTGTGCGCACACACCCACACCCGTGCAAACAAATGCGGTTTGAGGCAGTATACCCATCTCAACAATCCAGAGAGATTGGAAAGGGTGCTGGTGGGCTTTGGAGTGTTAGTAGGTCTTCTTTCATGTTCGATATTGTGCATAAATTATTCAGCCTCCCCGTGTGTGGCGGCGGTGGGGTGTCTGTGGGATGGATTGGCCTGTCTGAGGCAGAGGTTAGACCAGCACTTTTAATCATCGGCCGGACCAAATATAGCCCATCGGCCTGACTGCGTGGCCACCACAGGAAGAAGTGCTAGGTGGACAAGAAAATGAAAGTGGAAACACGTTAAGAGGGAGAGTGAAAGAAAGAAGCGATGGAGATGAAGGCAAAGTAGACAAGCGGGTAATGTAGATGTAGGATAATGATTAGAAAGAGTTGGGAGATTGGAAATATGGCTTGTGTAAGAGGAGAAAGAAAAAAAAAAAAGGCAGATGTTGAAAATGGAGACGCAGGAGGAGAAGAAGAGAAGGAAATGAATTGCTCGTAGAGTGAGCGCTCAGTGGCGTAATTGAGCCACCTCGCTCTCTGCTCCACTACGAAGAAATATTAAGATGATGAAAAAGTGAGACTCCATTGTGGTTGCATAGCAAATGAATTGTGTCAATACTAATTCTATTGACGTAGATGGTGTCTGGTTGAATCGATCCTAGAGGGGCTCACCGGGCATTTGGCAGGCAGAATGCACTCTTCAGCTTGATTGGCTAATGGGAAGAGTCAGTCAACTGGCATGATGGGATTTTAGAGAAAATGTTGTCACCTTGGGTGCAATTTGTCCCCATCAAATTAGCCTGGAGAGCAGTGGAATTATCTCATAAAACTATCCTGTACTGTGATGGGGTATTTTTGCAACTCTGTCATCTTTATCAGCTACAGTTGTGATACAGCTCTTCATCTCTGTAACAAAAGCAAGAAAAATGCAAGATATTGCTTCTGTGACATCCAAATCTGTCCTTTTTCTCATTGGAAATTGAAACGACTCGTGTTGTCTGTTAGCATTTTCTTTTAACAAACTCAACCATGACGTAACAGAGTTGTTTCACAGATAAATTGGTGAGTTATTTTCACCTTTTTTAACAAATCTTAAAGGCTGGAGGAAATTCCGGAAATCCCAATAATCCAATATTTACTGCACCTCCACGTTTTTTTCATTCTCTAGAACCATCTATTCTTGCCAGGAATCTATTCGAGTCTCCTTTCATGTCAATTGAGCACCTCATTCATGCATTATTAACTAAATTGATGGTGTTCTGTAGGATGTATGTCTTTGAATGAAGGAATGCAGATCTTTTTTGTCAGTATGTAGTAGGCTTTCTGCAGTGAAAAGGGAAATTTAAGTTGGGAACAAAGTACTCCCTTTTTCCCCTCATCCTAACTGTTGTCCTTATGTGGTATTACCTTAAAGAACTTTAGCTGATAAACTACTTTCTTAACAGCCTTTAACAAACACACATCCACACATTAACAAATTACCCTTCCCTTCTACACAAATTGAGTGCTTGACCTACTATCCCCACCACCAGGATGTCCTGCTGATGGGAGAGGAGCTGGTGTCGGAGCCCTATTACTGCCAGCTCGAGGCCGAGACGTGCCGGCTGTTCTCGGAGCAGCTGGGCACCTTCGCCCTGGTGGGAGAGTCCCTGCACATGGGCGCTGCCAAGCACCTGAGGCTGGTGCTCTTCTCCGACGCTTATTGCTCCACGCTGGAGTACAACATCAGGGTGTACTGCATGGACGACACGCAGGATGTCTTTAAGGTAAATCGTGACAAATGTAGCGATGCCTGTTATTCTGTTTGGCTGGCAGTTTCTCAGTCTGACATTGCACGAATGGAGTGGCTTTGCGTCAGCTGAGTGATAGCTGGACTATTATGTGTAATAGCATTGTCTGTCACATTGGAAGGTTAGCAGAAGTCTGTGCAGACATGTAGGAGTTAGGCATAGCTATGGTAAATTGAACAATATTGCAGGGCTGATTACACCATGTGCAGTTCAACGGTGTGAGATTTGTGGTGCTGATGTCCCCCCCCTTAAATCTACCGAAGCAATGCGTATGTCCAGGTTAATCATGGTACAATATCACTGTGTATTTTGTGTTCATGCTTGCAGAGACTTTTCATTCCTTTTATGCTGCCAGTGGTTCTGCTTGGCTGCTGTGGGCCAAGAAGTTTCCCATCACTTTGTACAACACCATATTTCGCTTCTCTTTTTTTTGTGCTCCACATGGACAGAGTATAATCAAGCACTAATGCCTGCCTCCCTCCCCTGAGGACTGCCTCCGAGTAGCCTGTTAAGATTTCATTTGCATGGTTAATTAGTAAATTAAAAGGAGAGCCTGTCCCAATCTTTTCCCAGCAACCCCCCTGCTCTCTCTCTTTCTCTCCACACCGCTCTTTCTCTCTCCTCCACTCCCAAGCTGGTCCTCTCCGTCTGACACCACCCACAGCTACAAGTGCCACTTCCCACTCAAGTCCACTTTTGTTGGCTGTAATGGCCGACCTTCTTGTTCAGAGGCTCACCACCAACACAATCTATGGAGGGCTGCGGGACGTAAACAATAGGAGGCGGTGGGGACTCCGGCTGAAATTAGCCCTTTCACATTCGGGGAGCTGAAGATGAGATGAGAACTGTGCACAGGCTCTAGCTGTGGGTGGGGGTGGGTGGGTGGGTGGGGGGGGTGGGGGGTGCTTACATTGGTCTTTCCATGGTTCTACTGTTGTCTTTCTTAAAGCAGGAATGCTCATGTAAATTGCTGGCTGACATGAGCTGTGTTCCTTTTGTAGAAGTGAATGTAAAAACATAACACGAGGAAGCTGATAAGTGTGAAATCACCCTTTTTGATTTGGTATTAAAGTAGTTGTAATGATTAGGTTCCGTTTTATATATCGAGATCATTGGGTGACCGAGTAATGTTTTGCTGCAGTGTGACTGATGAAATGACCTTGTGTATCCTGTGGTGAAAGCAGGAAGGCTGCTGGTGCACAAAAAACTCTTTTCTCTCCCTTGTTCTGCTATTCTCCTGCGCTCTTAGCCAGGAAAAGGACATCTGAGCTTGTTGACTCCAGCACTTGTGCTGCCATACTCTGCCGCTCCCTTGACGCCCTTGAGTGCATTAGCTCCCCTTCTCTCACACAACCTGGTCCTGTGGTAAGCCACGGTTTCTCCAGGGCTTTGTAGTTTTTAGTGAGTGATTTAAAACGTAGCCCACACTGTTTAGTAATCTCAACTTCACACTGCTCTTGGTGCTATTATGGAGGGAGCAGTTCATTTAGCAAGTACATTAACCACTTTGAGTGGAGATTAAACTTCCCTGGAGAGGTTCAGCCTAATCACTAATCACTATCTTTAAAATGCACCATTTATGATTAGACTTTCACTATGGCTAACATTAGAGTTAATTGTAGTGTGAAACAGTAGTGGAGCAGCAGTCGGTGGTACAATGAAGTGGCACACCAGCATTTTGCAGTATGATTGTGCTGATGTACAGTGCATGTTCAGCACATGTGAATTTTAGAATGCCATTTCCAGCCTGCTAAGACACGAAGACGACTTTTCGTGCATTAAAAGGGTTGTACTTTTGATGGGAGATGAAAAATATTTCTGCTTTTTCAGTTAGATGTGTAGTGGCAGGAAAAAATTTAGAAAGAAAGAGGGATGCTGCGGTTTTCCCTCCGGTCCCATCGCTGGATGTCAGTCTGCTTTGACAAGCCCCCCATCAGCAAGAATAACACATTCACAAACCCACAAACACACACATGCATACTATACTTATGTATGCTGTACCATGCAATCTCTTATCTCCCAATTACAGCAGATTAGAACCAATGTTATTGTCTTTGATCCTAAGTGTGCGGGGGCTCTGGGGAAACAGTGACATTTCTGTCTGATGCTTGCCGTATGTTAGCAGGGCTCTGCCGGGACCAATTAAGTTAATATTTAATGTGTGTCCCGCTCTTGATGGGCCCAGCCAAGGCTGGCACAGCAGCAGAGGAGACATTATCTGCGTTTGGTATCGCCCTCACTGTGCATTTGGTTGTTCCCAGCTAGACTCGTGTGAGAGCAACACTGATGTTCTGCCATCCCACGACTGACTGCAACACCTGCAGTGCAGTAAGCCTCTGCCTCAGTACCGAGAGAGACCCAAAACCAACATCTAATTAAACTGGAAGGGTGCCGACAAAGGTCTTTTTTTTTTTCCTTTTTCTGAAAAGGAAAATGGTGGACTTACCTTTTTATTTTAGTGCAGTTAGCTGTGATGTGTTAGCTGTCAGATTTTGGCATGTAGCTAGAAATGCTCACTATCTTTTCCAGAGAGCATAATTCGTGCTTGAGTAGAGTGGAACAATAACAAAATACCTGAGTGTTTATTGATAACTAAATGTCCTTCCTGTACTCCCACATGTCTGTGTTTTGCAAAGGCGGTGTTTTTTAGTTAAAAAGAAAAAAAGCTTGGAATGATTTATAAACCACCCACTTTCTGTCAGATTTATTTTAGTTTTTTTTTTACAGGGGTTGAAGCTCTAGTCAGATTTTCTGTACCAAGCAGCAGACTTTTTAGAGGGATCATAAACACTAATGCGGTGAAGTTTGTTATGAATATCTGTACAGGCTTTTTTTTTTTTTTTTTGATGAATGAATGTAGTAGCTAGTTTAAAGTGACATTTAATAGCTATAAAACTCACCAGAAGCTCTGTTCGAGTTAGTTCCCTTTGTACTCCAGCATTGTATTTCAGACCACAAAAATTTATACTTTCATCAATATTAATGTAATGAGGCCACTATATTTAGCTTTTGTCTCTTGATTGTAAAAATGCACGTTCGCCTGTAAGTGGGTTTTTAATTGACGCCTTAGCTGGTTAAACTGTGGCTCCGGAATTCTCTTCGTTTGACCTCAGGCAGTGATTCTTATTTGTGTTTTAAAGTGGTCATAATGCAGTGTTATTTGGTCGGTAGCTCCTGATGCACAAGCATCCATTTCAGCTTAATTAAACTGAAACCTTTTTTTTCCTTTTTTTTACGTACCCAAAAGGAGAAAACAAGTGTGTTCAGATTAGAAGACAGTTTTTTTTTGTGATCCCTCCATCAGTGTAGTTACTGGCAAGAAATTCTTCGGGGGGAGAAAAAACAGAAGTGCAAAGCTCAGTAATTGCTGGCATTAAGTTAAACTAGACAGTCAGCTTTATCACTGAGCCCAGCTGAGAAATTGTTTCCATATTATATTTCTATGTTCCTGTGTGCTGGTTTTTTCTCCCTCCTGCTCTGTGATTTATCAGGCAGAATGTGCACCTTTTCCCTAGCAAACACAGTCTCAATTTATAACTGAGCAGACAAGTCCCTTCTATTTGTAGTTATTAATCAGAGTTGACTGTAGCGGGCACGGCCACTGGAGCTCAGACTGATAGACTCTCAGTCAGAGAGGAAAAGCCTGTCACATCCTGCTGACAAATACACAGATTTATGGAGCCCACATAGCCAGGCTACTCTCTATAAACAAATGCATTTGCCTGAAAAGAGCAGCTCTGAAAATGGATCGTTGCTATGAATGCTCATTTTTAAACACACACAGAGGACATTGCTAAAGAGTGGAGGGGTGAGGATGAGTTTACGAGGATATTAGCGCCTGGTGATGTTCTGTGTTTCCGATGACAAGAAGCTTGACTAATTAGCTGATCAAAGACTAGTTATAATCCCCTGTCAGACAGCAGCTAGTTAAGTTAATCAGTTTATTCAATACCAAGCCGCAACAATTGCGACCACATGTAAAAGCTTGACCTTGCTGCGAGGAACGTAAAATGTTTTAATCTGCAGCTTTGAACTGGTTCAGTTCTTCTTATATTTGTACTGTAGGCCTCGGCTAATACTTTGATTTGTTCAGAGTGTTTCTTTTCCCGCGTCCGATAGCTGACTGTTTTGTGTTGCAGGAGAGAGTTTTGGTGCAGCCACTAACCTCTTTCTGTCAGCACCAGCCCAAAGAGATTAGCTGTGTGAGTGTCTCTTGTTTCCCGGTGGAGCCTGGCCCCAGTCCATCACAGTCCCAGCTCTGGTCCAAGCCGAGAGAATGAGGGGACGGGGTGGGTTTTTTTAGACAGGACGGGGGG
>JAPQRN010000002.1:20491925-20509023 GCA_037367275.1 Coranthus polyacanthus
GTTTGTTTGCAGTCTAGTGTCCACAATTTTGGCCAAATCATCCTGACTTTCTTTTGTGTCAGTTCCTGGTGACAGTGTCTACAGATTACAGTGAAAGGCCGTTCCACGTCACGGGTCAATGTCAGGAAAAAATTCCCATAATTCCAAATTCATTTCCGTTTGTTAACATTAAAAAAAAAAGAAAAGAAAAGAAATCATATCTTCGTCAAAACTAATCTGACTTCAGCCACATACATACATAGTGTTAAGATCTAGCGGCACAAAAAGGTCCAAGGTCACAGTAGATGATTTCATTTTTGTATCCACCATTGTCTGCCAGAACGCAAAATAAATTCGTGAGGGAATGTGCTGGTAATGGAATGTCGTTGTGGTGAATGTAGCTGCCTTGGTGGAGATTCGCTTTCAAGTTTAACATTACTCTTAATATTCACATTCTTATTAATTAAAAACAAAAGATGAAAAGCAGACGCTGCTGTGCATCTTGTATGCCGACTACAAAAGCAGAGGCGTGAATAAAGGCGATTCTGCAGACAGACTGAAAAGTTGCTGTTTTTCTCGATGTTGTTTTACATCAGTCGGCGTCTAGAAAGTCTGATTTGTCTTTGTTTGTGATTTGCGCCGTCACACTTCGATGGCGAGAATAGCGTACCGCTACTAAAATGAACTGGTGATGAATCATTCCTCGTGCATGAATCACACATCAATAATAACCTATTTTTATGCTTGATTCATGATGATGAAGATATAGAAAAATACAAATAGAAATATAACTACAGCGCGATGTCTACATTTCAGAGACCTCCAAAATTATACAAACCATATTTTCAGGATCTCATGTGTTATTAAGCACTTCACGCCCCGAAAGTGGAGATTTCCAGAAGGCATTTTCCAAAGTTTTACTGAGAACTTTATGCCTTCACTTTCTGAAAAGCAGTGTTTGTTTGTAATGGTGACAAGAATAAGAAACAAGGATTTCTCTGTTGTCTGTGAAACGTGTGAGTTAAGGTCCAGCATAATGCCCGTCTCCAAGGTACCAACGAGATGACTCCAAACGATTTGAATCACGCTGACTGATTTCATTTGAAGAAGACACATCATTTGTTATGAAGTGTCTAAATTGATCCGTCACTTCTTGTGCATGATTTGACAGGATCCAACAGTATTTTTTTGTTTTAATAAACGGTGCAGCAGCAGCAGCGCATTCCCACCTGATGATTTTGTTGCAGGCACCGCATACCGGGGTCCTCCCGCTATCTTCGGGTGCCTGCTGTGCTGCCTGCACGATGGAGCTGCGGTTCTGCATCGGCGTTGGCTGGACCGGCTGCTGGTGCTGGGTCACAACAGTGCAGGTCTTGTCTGGGTGAAAACGGTCAGCAAAATGCGGGTCTGTGACCCACGGTGGTCGACAGGAAGGAGCTGCGCTGCCCGCTGCTGCAGCTGCGGTCTTGGAACCTGGGCCAGAAAAACCAAAGGTTTACAGCGCTCACAAAAACTTGGCAGAGACTTTGAATAATCTCACACAAGGGGGCACACTTTTATGTAATATACACCCCCTCCAGATGTCTGTTGTGACACTTTTGTGTGTCGTGTTGTTGCTGCCGATTCTCATGTATTGACACTTAATAAGAATCTATTAGCGCAGCCTCTACCCGCTTGGTGCTGGATGCTGCTGGGTTTCTTTTTACGCATCAGCAGGAGCAGAAACTCACCATCTGGTTTATTTGCAGCCTGGGCCTTGGCAGGTGAGGGAGTTGGCTCTAGGCTGTAGGGAGAAAATGACTAATTAGAAAAGGTGCACACGCACAAAGCTCTCTGTAACCATGGTCACCGCTCGACGAATGTATGTAATCCAAATAATCAGTGGCGACCAAAGGAGCACCATCGTGTGCATTCAGTAAAGACAGTTTGTCACTGAACTGAAGCATTTTATAGTCCGTGTAAAGCAGTGATAAATATGTGATCTGTGTTTGCTGTGACAGGAAAAAGTAGTATTCTCTGGCAAATCACTGGAGAGGAGCCTTTCTGAGTGAAATACTACAATGACCTGCAGAACAGATGCTCCATCAAATTGATATTTACATTTTATTAAGCAACTGGACTAATTACAAGACTGGAACAGACTGTACAATAGTGGAAGATTAAATCCAGAAGGAGGCAGCGATGCTACTTGAAGGATGCCGACTGCTGTGAAACTGCAAAGACGACGACGCTCTGTCTCGCAGCTTTATTGGACTTAATATATACTGTATTATGTACTGGCATATACGTGTGATACGGAAGCGCGGTGTGTGGACTAAAGAAAACAAAATCTTGTCTTGTAGAGAAACATCTCAGAATTATGAGTTCAGGGTGTTGTAGTTCTGAGAAAAGTTCTGAAACACATTTTTGATTAGTAATGTGTAATTAATGTACTGTATATCATTACTACACTGACCCCGCGCCTCTTTTTATTGGATTTTAGCTCTTTTTTTTTTATTATTATTATGGAAAAATCATGGAATAAATGCATTTATTTTCAAAAGCCTCAATCTCCAGCGACCCAGTGACTCCCAATCTGTGCCAAATTGCACGAATACACTAGACAAACAGATACATTATTTATTGGATTTTAGTTCTTCTTCCATTTTCTATCGACACTTTATGTACAAATCAGTTTCTTTCAGTAGATTCCATACTACGTGACGGTGATTGACAACTAGTTATCCATCTTAGCGACAGCTTTTCTCCAATTACAAGGTGTGATTCTTTTTTGTCAGTGAATGCACTGCCAGGAGACAACCTTGTTTCTCTCAGTGTGCAACAGAATAGTAATTTATTCCTCCCTCTGATGTGAGTTTACAGTACATAACACTGACTGGCATAATCTATCCACATAAAGAGAGACAATCGATAAATAACGAAGACAAAACATATTTTGTCACATGTAGAAGACAGTTATTTGTCTGTATATTCACAGAAACTAGCAGCATTCTGCCATAAAGAGTTCATTTCAATGGCCTATTATTAGTGTGTGATTCTCGATACAGCCGGAGAATCACTGATGCCAACATGCTTTTGGGTTTCATTGTTTAAGTGTCAGGGGAGGGGGGGGCGGTCACGCTAACTATGGTCCTAGTGCGTCATCAAACCATGATTTCCGGCCCACCCCAAAAGTCCTACACAACACAGAAATAACAGTCTAACTCCAGGATTCAATACTTCACGGGTTCACAGTTCACGTTTCGAAACAAACCTCGTGAATTTCCTTTTTTAACCGGGATTTCAAGAGCTCTGCTTCTAATGAGAGCAGTGGGAAACCTCAACATCTTCTCGGATTGATTGACATCAGTCACAGGCGAAGTTAGCTGTCAGATTTGGATGCAGATGAGTTTCCCTTGAAGCCTGCGTGTGCAGAACTGTTGAAATAAAGAGTTGTTTCTACACTTCAAAGTTCTGTTACCCGCAGCAAGCATGACTATATTCAGAAAACCTTCAAACCATGACTGTGACAGAAAAACAACTTCTGAGCCAAGACAGTGAGCTCTGGAGACGTCTTATCTTGGGGAAAAAAAAATATAACACCGCCTTAGGCATCTATCATGTTTACATCATCAACTGTGCCATCTACAATCCACTAATGAAAGATGATGAAATAATTTCTCATTTGCAAAGAAAGAGAAGAAAATGTAAAAGAATTATCCTGCAAAAGCCTTGTTCTGTAGCATCGCCTGATTCAGGTTAAGTCAGACTATCAATTACACTCTTGATATTTCCAAACAATTCAAGACAAAAAAAAAAAAGTTACAGAGGCAGAAGTTACTTACACTTACAGCTTGGAGCTATCTAGCAAGAAGCGTAAAAAAACCCCCCCAAAAAAACAAAAAAAAAAACAGTGTGCTATTTTCAAAACAGCATACCCTGAATAATAAAGGGCATTAAATCCCTTTGCAGTAACAAGAAGACTTGCAGGGCTGGTGACAGAGAGGAAGTTCAGTCTTTTTGAATTAAGGTAAGAAAGACAGGCCGCCCCCAAACGCAGACGTTCGGAAAGAAACTGCAACAAAATAGATGGAGTTAAAAGCGGAGGTAGAATGGGAACGATCTCCAGCGGGCCAGGTCAAACAAAGGACAGAACAAACCCGTTTCGGCCTGTCTGACACACAGGCCCCGGGTCAGCTGCCCCTCCAACCCACGCTGCCTTCTGGGATTCCACCTAACGCCTCACAAACGTCACACTGTGGTCCACGCCGCGGCCCGGGCTGCGCTCCCTCGTCGTGCTCACCTACAAGACAACGGGCCGGTGGCGGGGCTGACTTCTCACCCACCTCCGAGAGCCTTTGTTTGTCTGCACCTTACTCTGATGAAGGTTGCAGGTGCAAATTAGAGTGCACATCCTCTGCACGGCTTATTCCCACCTGGAGCAGACCGGATCATGTTTTCTTGGCATTTTCACTGCTTTCAACCCCCCTCCTCCTCCTCCTCCTCCTCCTCCTCCTCACTTCTGCACAGCGAGAGGCTCAGTGTGAAGCAGGTGCACCACTCCTACATAAGATTTTTTTTTTTTTCCCCTCCTATTTGCCTCCAATGTCTGGATTTGGACACGCTGCAGAGTGGCACCCCATGCTACGTTACCTTGACATTTCCTGTTCACTCTTTACACCTCTGATTTCAGATTCACCTGTTTTCTTTTTTTTTTTTGGTGTTTTTTTTTTTTTTTGGTTTCCTCTCCCTTGGGATGCGTCAACCTGAGCATCGTGGAGGCAGACGAAAGGTTTTGATTTCATTTGGAGCAAGAAACCGCTGACATCTGTCACCCTCCGCAGCGAGGAGGTAAAACCGATGCGGCTCCGCAAATATCTGACTGTGACGACTGACAAAATGTCACACAGTGCTGACTGCAATTTGGCAAATTATATGCCGTTACTATTATCTGCCACCTTTAGTGGACGTTCACGTTACCTTCGCAAAAACCGGGAACAATCGACCACCACATTTAGGCTCACACACGTGATTATGTTGACTTTATGTTTCCATGACTTTCCAAGGACAGATAATATAATTCATACTGTATGTCCATTCACAACCTACATGAACAGAAGTGGACTTAACTACCAAACTTTTTGCATTCTCTCGTTGGTTGTTTTCCTTTTCATTTTGAAATATGTAGAAAAAGGTATTTTCTACGCACTGTAATAATATAGACCCAAAAAAAATTCTATATTATTACAGCACTTTTTCTGTTATTGTCAATTATGAAATGTTTAAATGTCTTTGTTTTGTCTTCTGTTTGGACCCCGGGAGGAATAGTTGTTACTGTGGAAGTAACTAATGGGAATGTAAGTGAATAAACAAAACCTTTCTGTTCTGCCCAAAGCAATTGGTTGATGTCTAAAACAAAATACAAATCCTTACGCTAACATTTATTTTTAATGTGGTAAATGCACTTGATATTATTACAGCTAAGTGCAATAAACCACATTCTTCACCGAGCACCTCTGCACTATACACTGCATGTATTCCCTTTAGTTGTTTTATGCATGAATGCGCAACAATTTTCTCTCTGAGGCGATAAAGTAAACCTTGAACTCTGATCTTCCAGAAGGCCATCCCCATTAATTCCCACCTATATAAATACCAAACATTTTTGCTCTCCGTCCTGGGTATGATGTTAGATTTTGACTCAAATGAAGGAAGAAAAGAAACAGGAGTTGAATACGAAGCTGGGGGGGGGGGTGGAAAAAAAGAAGAAAACAAACACTGAAGAAAAGACCAGAGAAGCGAGGAGTTGCTTTTTTTCCAGACGTTTTATATTTTTGATGACAGCAGAAAAAACACAAGTACAGATTTATCTTGCTTGTCTTTCTTAATGGTTGGAGAAGCCTACAAGATGAGGGGATCAGAAATGAAAAGTCTAAAAGGATAAAGAAGTCAATAAATGGAAACAGCAGAGAGAGAGAAGGAGAGAGACAGGGAGATCAAAGGAGAGTCTGAACTTCACAATCAAAGAAGAATAACAAACAGAAAGGCGCTTCCCACTGCTGAGACCCCCCTTCCCACCTTCCCACTAATTTACACCAAGTAACGCAGTGTGAAATGGAGAACAGGGCCACAGACACAGTGGTCCACAAGGTTGTCAACAATCATCAAGTCAGAAATTCGGAGGGAGAACTTACACTTAGGCTCAGTATGCAAGGTTCCACTTTGGGCTTTGTCATCTAGGCTACATTGCTTCTACTTTTGGTTTGCTTTTGGGTTTGTTTGTTTTGTTTTTTTTCCCCCCCAAAACCCTCTTTTTTTTTTTCTTCCACCTGATCTGAATCCGAAAAGGTGAATATGTTAACTGCCATTGGATGGTCGGCTATCTTCGTCGTCTTTGTCGCGTAGTGGTTGCGGTGTCGCTATCGCTAGCAGGTTCTGGCTGGATTCTGCATCCCGTGGCGTCTGGGATGTTGCTCAGGATTTGATATTGAGGGCGCGAGCAGACCTGTCGTGGTGCCAGTCCCTCAAACGGGCATAGCGAGGACTCTGAATCTCAGTGAGGAACTTTTCCCTGATTCCAAGCAACGGAGATGTGAAACAGAGACAGACAGGAGGGAAAACAGATTGCAGGGGTGAGAATGAGGAGTAGGAGAGAGCAGAAAGTGGAGTAAAATGCACAAAAAGCTAAGATTAAAAGCTGTGGGTGAAGAAAACGTTTGCGCAGGCAGGATAAAGAAATGATAGGATTGGAATGTAAAGATTTAAGTGATCGGGAAAGAGCTCAAATTAAATTTTTACTAATGACTAAAAGGATTTTCAAACTTCAACACACACACATGCCATTACAATTCTTATAATTAGATCTGTCTAAACGCAGATTTAAATGTGATTTCTTGTAATAGAACGGCAAAGCTTCCGCTCTCTCGTGCAAAAACGCAACAGCATACAGCACCGTACAGAGACGCCACAAAACGGTTCAAATCCACAGCACTCAGTTTTGTTTTTTTTTACCTGGACCTCTTCATGGTTTCATCGTCGGGATCCTGCACTGAGAGATCCAGGAGAGACACACATCAGAATCCCTCACGGAATCCATACAATCCACTTCAACAGTCTAAGTCAAACAGCTAATCGAGCACTGAACCACCTCACATTTCATACACAACGTACATTAAATTAAGTGGTCTTGTTCTTTTGGGTTTTAGTCCTTTACAGTGGCTCTTTAAGCGGGATCCGGGAACCCGTGGTACGATACAGCCGGTGCTGTACGAGGATCATTTGTGCCAATAAAACAAGCATAGTGTCCATTACTCCAACAGAGCCAATAGAAACTCTGATCTGATTGCGACTGTGACTGAACCCTTCCTGCTGCTTGGTTTGGTGAAATAGCCAGATAGCTAGCTGGCAGGCATGCAGAAGTATTTTCTGAAGCAACAGGATTAATTGCTAAAATGTGTTCTGCAACACTGCTATGATAACTCCTGCTATGATATGTTCAGAGCTTTCTGCCAATGGTTTGAATAAGGAGCAATAAGTTCATTATTTTAAAAGTCGAAACACTTACTGAAAGTCATCTTTAGAATGGTAATTTGAAATGTCTGGGTTTATTACAACCATGCCAGTCTTGCTCCTTCTCATTTTCTAAAAGCTTAGAAGATCAGTTACTAGAAAAGTATAAATGTCGAATTGAATCCAAACATAATTTGAATAAAATGACCCTCTCTTTAAAAAAGGTATTTACTGTAAGTGATATTAACCTTATTCAAACTGAAACGTGCTTCTGTTTGTCACTATGAAAAACGTAGATAGTTCTAATGGCACCTAAGAATAGAAATGCACGTTTAATCTCTGTTATGATTATGAGGGGGTCCTTTAATGAGTTCTCAAAAACTCGGAGACTCCTGCTTTACATTGCTTCTGCCGTGAATGTCGCAGCTGATTTGTCAGACTAGTTACAGTCATGAAAAAAAAATTGTAAAGCTGTCACCGAAGATGACGACTTAGCTGACATTTGAGGCTCTTCGCAGTGGAAAAAGGACATCCCTGTCATCTACCTGCTGTAGTGTGACTCATTCTGCCGCCACTCTCCCTGATAGTGACTATGATTAGATCACATCAGATCAGCTGTTCAGCCACAGGCCTGCACCTCATCTACCAGAGAAGCCCGCCACTGTCCTGACTTACTGAAGTCGGTGCCTGTGAGCTGGGCCAGGATGCGGAAGGAGCGGGACTGGGTGGTGCCAGTGCGGGGCTGCCAGTCCTCGGTGTCCTCGATCAGCCTCTTCTTACTGCGGTCGTTGGGGATAAAACAGGGCAGGTTCTCCACCCTGAGGCCGTGCCTGCACACACACCCAGCAGCAGCATACGGCAGGCGTGGTTAACACAATCCCATCTACCCACTCACACCAAGCCAGCTAATCAGGTGACCTTGAAGATAAAGGACATCCTGAACAGATCATGCAACATAACGGAGGACCGCTCGGTATCGCAGTCACGCATTGAGCAAAGTAATGGACAGCCATTAGTAGGATTTCTCATGGGCACACTGTAGACTCTCATAAATGCACATTACCTCATTAGAGAGCATATATTTTACCGTCATTAGAATTGATGGGAGAAGAGCTGTCAGACTAAAGCACACAGTTTGGGTTTGTGCGGGGGGGGGGGATAATACAAAATATCAAAGCTAGTTTTAGAAGTATCTCAAGAAACAGCAGAAAAAAAGTCTCAATCAGACGTAGATATTTCAATACAGTAGCAGATCATCAGCTGCATGCACTCATCAAAAACCAAGTAAAGGATATATACGATGAATGGTTACTAATGAGCTCTGTACTGCAAAAACACTCCACGAATCTACCCCAGCTCTTCTTATATTTAGCACGGCAAAACTAAACTAATACGTTGAAAAACCAGCAAAGCATGCAGCTGCCCCTTACTTGGACACTTGGTATAAATCATCATAGTAAGTCGGTTCAGCCCTGAAGAAGAGACCAAAGATCAAATATAGACAGATTGTATGAAGTTGACAGGGAATAGACAGAACATAGAGAGGAATTTAATGAGGAGAACTCAACTATTAATGAGCAACAGGCTTTTAGATGGAATAATGCCTCGACATTATGTCTCATAAATAACGTATCGAACATTATGAATCACGTGGCAGATGATTTTGTTTGAGGGATGAATTATTTCAAACTACTGACATGGTTTCTAACAGAGCAGTGGTTCCCAGCCTAGGGTTATAAACCTGCAGGTTGCCAGAAAACATTTCTGCAACACACACAAAGTATGTTTTTCCAGACTTGACTTGTGGATAAATGTATAATTTCACCTTTTCGAGGCTCTTGGAGTCATTCTCAGATTTGGTCATAAACAGTAAAACATGTAACTAATGAAAGGATTTCAACTACACACTGTTTTCTCCTAAAAAGTTAATGAGAAACAGGTTGGGAAACACTGTAATGAAGGGTGGGTGCGAAGTAAGTACTGAAGTGTAAAAGAAAAGATTTTACTAACTTGACAACAGGTTCCATCTGGAGAGTTAAAAAGAAAAAAGAAAAAAGAAAAAAAAAAAAAGGAGAAAACAGAAAAGTGAGAGAAACAGGTCAAAGTTAAGTTTTGTGGAAAAGGAGAAACGGAACGTGTCGATACATGACAAGATGTTGTGCAGAACACAGCAGAAAACATGCAGAACGTGAAAACAAACGTGCTGTTATCAACAGGCTCGGACGGAGAAAGGCTGCATTGTCGTCCTGTCGAATCTGACTATTATCACCGTGACCCAAAATGACTCATTAGGTTTGGCACAAAACCTCCTCTCGCCACAGCAGTGACGCAGCGTGATGTCAACGTAAACGCTCACACAAAACCTGTCCTGATACGACAAGCCCGGACACGTCGGACGCTCAGACGAGCCTCGTATTGAACCGCACGCTGTCTGGAAACGTTCGACAATGTCTTCATCAAAACTGGGCTGACGGTTCTAATTACACTCTATTCTTTTTTCAAAGGCGGTGAAAGAGCTGCGTTTCGGACATCTGCAGAGGATATTCACCATGTGAGACCTCTCTAAGGTAAAGGTCCTTAAATAATCCAGCGCCGGGGCAGTAAAAGCCGTGTGAGAACTCAGCAGAATTTATGAGTGAGGCTAAATACAGCAACATCTCAACGGCGGCTGCAGTCAGACCACTACCATGACCCACATTACAAGAACCAGCCCGGCTTATTCTCACAGAAGAGAACGCACGATTTACATTCAAGAAAACCATTCAGGGTGATTTTTTAAAAGGAATCCTGGAGACCTTGTAAAAATCTGCAAAGTCAGTGCTAAAATAAAACTTGACATTTATTTTATGTAACCGTAGCAGCAAGAGTTAGTTTAGTTGAACTTCTTATTGAAGTGAAGGTGTGAAGGTAGAAAAAAAGAACTCTTTTTACAGCTTCTGGTCTATAAAATGTATGTCATTTGCAAATGTCTTGTACAATGGTGCATAGAGTAAAAAATCTGGCCATGACTACAGATGTCTAATGGCATACAAACAAAGGAAGATTCAAAGGAACAAAAGGAAATTCCAAAAAGGAATGGAAATATTAAGTCGATTATCACAAATGTTATTTACAAGCTAAATGGAAATGGAGAAATACCATTTTCACAGACCGTCTAACTTTATAAAGAAGTAACGCTTGAATTGAAAACAACGCTGCTTTCGGTGCGATTACTTTCTATCGACTTTTGATACACTCTGGCTATTTAATCCAGCGCACGAGAAAGTGAAATGCAAAACTCAGTGCACTCATCAGTGTAGTCTTAGCGTCTGTTAAGATGTCGGTGTGAGAAATTATGCCTTCCTCAAAGCATTTTTAGATTTTCCCAAATACTCACACTTACAAATAAAGGGAACGGAACAAAAAGAGACATGAGGGAAGGAAACCATAAACACTAAGATAAATATGAACATCTGCAGTGGGCAAAAAACAAAAACACAAGAGGAGAAAATTTTAAAAAAAACAAAACACAACTGTGACTCATCTCTGTTCAAACAGTTTCTGGCGTCTGCTCTGTTCAATTTAGAAGGGATTTCAGCTAAAAACATCCAGTTTGAACTGCATATGAGAACTAAATATTCCCCACTATGCTTATCAAAGTCTTTAGCTTCAGCTGCCTCAGCAAAAATATGATAAGGTGGACAGGATCATTCTGTTTTGACAAAAGGTTTAACCGCTCTCTTGTTTCTTTCGGTTATCCCGTGACCAGAGCTCAGGGAGAACTAACGTTACTGCTGGGCTCCTTAGCAATAACATCATCGTCTGCTTTCCATCTTGTGTATTAGTGGAGAGATTACAGTTGATCTCAGCGGTGACTAAGCCTACGTTTCCAATGTTCATTTTTGAAAGGTTTACTCAAATGTCTGATATGGCACTCACATTATTATGCATTTTTCTCTCTTAGTTTACAGTGTGAATAGTCAGACAATAATAAAACTATGAAATCCACATTATTCTACTTCTAAAAAGGTGATAGTGTTCATTTGTCCACCTACCCGTTCTGTGGCTGCTGCACACTGGCACGACCCTGTGAACGTGGAGTGTTAAGTTTAGGCGAGTACGCCACAGGTTTAATAGCAGGTCCTGAGTTGGTACTACCACCACCTGCTGCAAATGGCCTCGCCATCTTGTTAATGGCTGTGCTCGGGGCAAAGGAGTACTTTGGCTGAACAGAAGCCGGAGCAAGTGAGTCCTGTGAGGGTGTGAGACAGGGAGACAATGCAGCACAGCACACAGCATGCAGTTATACATTTGTGACACACAGTAAAAGTTCCCCGTGCTGTTGCACAATCCCGAGCTTTTTGTTTAGACGGCTTCCAGCGCCGCCCTATATTTTCTCATAGCAAATGATTACTTAGTGCTACAGGAGCAGCTCTGCCAAAGCCCGCAGCCATTTCTCTGTACACGCAAGAAGTGCTTAAGAAGTGTGAACACAGCCATTTTATTTGTGTTGGCAGTCATCCAAGGACTGGCCAAAGTAATCTGCTACTGGTGGTAAAATGCACAAAGTGAGAAATTGCCATATTTGACGGACACGTTTCACTAATGAGATTTCTCACAGAGCATTATGCACAGATTGCCAAAGTACACCTGCTAAGAGGAAACATTGACTTTGTGTAAGTATTATGCTCCAGCTGCTTTATTAAAACAGCGCACAACACAAATCAGTTCCTGACTCTATAATACTTTTCAAACTGCACTTGTGTGGTTTGTCAGTGATACTAAGTGCATCGGTATCTCTCTTGGATCAGGGATTGTGCAAGGCAAAACAAAGTAAGCTACAGGAAATTCCAAAAGCTACATTTATGCCAATCCATCTGGCAAACAACTAATTTAGCGACTCACTGATGCTTTGCTAATGCACAGTGCACGGCCTCTGTGAGAGCGTGAGCGGTAACTCAGGTGAATCAGATGAATTTAAACACAAAGTGACATAACACGCTGGTGAGGCCAATCACGAGAACAAAGCAGTTTCTAGTTCAATCTCTGTCACTGTAGTCCACTAGCAGACCATGCCAAAGCATCCAAGAATTCAAACAGAGGGGAGATTAAATGTTTCAGACAACCGAGGACTTACCTTCTCCTCTCCAACAGCTTTGAATGCTCTACGGAAAAGAACACAAAAACACGGTACAGTCATTAGAAACTCTACTTTACAATGATATACTGAAGTAGCATCCAATTGTAATAAGAGAAAAGCTGTGTTTGACGTAGCTTTTTTTGCAAGATTCAAGCTCGTGTACTCATGTGACGTTTGTGTTGGAGTCAGTGTTGTGCGGAGAGCTGGTCATTGTTGGTGTTGGCAACCGACAACTTCACGGAAGTGCATGTAAATCTTACACATTGAACCTTTAACTGATTGAATAAGGAGCTATCTGGAGTTTAATGCGACCTGATGGGACAAGTTTGACCGAACCAAGGAGGAGCTCTGCAAAATCAACAGTAGGATAAAGAATGTTTAAAACTGAATGACTGGTTAATTACTGCATCTTTACTCATTATACAAAAAAAGGCACCCAGTTTTATGCTGCTGTCGGCTCCTAATACAACTAAACTTGACCAACTCCTTTCCCTGACAAATGATTTCACGCTGCACGGTGCAAAAAGCAGCTCCTGCGCACTTCTTTTTGTTTTTGCCGTTGTTGTCTTCAGAGTTAACCGTCTCCAACGCACCTGTCACTATGTGTAGGTGTGCAGAGATTTTTCAAATACGCTGTACGATGCTGCAATAGGGTTAAGGAAAAATAAGGTGTTTTATAACTGCACACACACACACACACACAAAACAACAGACACCACTTCCTGTGACAGTGAGAAATGAATAACCGCTCATTGCCTCCTCAGTCACTGACAGTGATGTTAAAGACAGAATGACAACAGGGCTGATAGATAAGCAGAGCGGAGTTAGATGAGCAAAGGAAAGACAGTCTGACATGTCTGTGCATGTCACACCTCTGTTAAAGACCATCACTGTGACATTCATAGTAGTTGAATGTGCCTGCCAGCGAGCAGTCACCCTACAATTTGATGAGCCACGCTTATATCTAAGGAACATCTAAGGAACTGCTCCATGACTGTGTTTATGTTGGCAAACAAACTGAACTAAAAAAATAAAATACAAAAAAGATGATTAAGTCTCTGTCACAGGCAAGGAGTTCATATGCTTGGACCTGCGCTGAAACTGAATATGCACTCTGTATGAGATCATTTCCCGTCTCATTTCAAGGGTCACTTCTTTTAGCTGATGCATGCTTGGCTTACAAGCTGATGTTAGATAAAATCAGGACTTTTTCCACAGAAAACTCCCATGATACTGTAATCAGAATCACACAGAGCAGCAGCATGCTCCGACCACAGGCCTCTAGGCCAACACTGAAATATGGACCTATTAAGTGTGTGTATGCTACATGATAGCTTGCGGAGTTCTTTCTTTGAAGCTGAAAATCCATCCATCTTTTCTTGAATCCACTCCCAAAAAAGTATTCTCGATGAATCCTAACCTTTCCCCATAAAAAGAGGCAGGATATGATCATTGGCGTTGAATAAAATGAGGCACTAAAGTAAAACAATAGTCCATACCTCATCACTGTTCAGCTGTCCTCTCTTGTAATAAATAAAAGAAATGGTGGATGGCAGCCAAGTTAAGAATAAAGACAAACTGACAATAGCAGCTCTCTGAGAAGTGTTTCAGGAAAACAATATTTGCTTGTCTTACACTATGAAAACAATAGGCGCGGTTGAACGCGAAGGGAGACGACTGGGGATTCATAAGAAGGGAGTCCAGAGTCGAAAAGAGAGAGGAAGAATGTGAAATGTTTACAATAGCTGGACTCCACAAAGAAACAAAAAAATAGAGGAGGCAAACCACACAGTGCAGGAAAAATATTGCTGATGTTAAGTAAACATTCTGGCTTATTACAGACATATGAAAACATTACACCACTCCCTATGAGAATATCCCTTCTTACATTAAACAGACTTGAGGCAGCCCCTCTGCAGCTTGAGTTATGCGCAAATTAAAATGCACAAATTAAGATTTGTTAAGCACAATATTTTCATCGGCATACGTGTGAAGGCAGCGGACTTACAAGTCGACGTTAATGTAATTCATACTTAGGTTCTAGCATATCGCACCTGACAGGTACAGCAAGCGGGTGGGGGTCAAAATACTAAATGTGTTTACTCAACAAGCTGCGTTTGTGCGCGCAGACCGGCACATCAGGCTTGCGTATGGCAGCTTATTATCCCACAACAGCAAGCGAGATGTCGCTTTTTCCATTCTTATCCCCTCAACACAAATATCTGTTCTCCAGTTGCCTTTCCCTCTCCTTCTCACTCCGCCTAGAATCCGCTGCTCTCTTTGCCTCGCACCGCACCCTCGCTCCTTCTAAGGTCTTTACTGGGTCGAAATATAGTGCATGACCTCGTTCTGAACGGGGGAAAAAAAAAAAAAAAAAAAACACATGCAACATCAGCAATGTGTCTTTTCGGCTTTATGGAAAACAGAAATAGAGGATGATCTTTCATAAAACCCGTACTGCCTGTCACCCCTGGGCATAATATCGTCCTAGAATATTTAGTAACATTTAAGTACGTACTGCACACAGGATCAAAGTAGTCGAGCTGTTTTACTTTCCAGCTAAAACTATGCCTTTTAACATCTCACAGTGCCTCATTCTATTCCCTGTTGTTGCATGTATGTTTTTGCATCTCTCAGCAATCTTTATTCTTTCCTTTTTGATACAGACATGAACCAGAGATCTACAGAGACTTCAAGGCCATGTAAATGTGAACGGACCAAAGCGTGTGCTGAACAACGCGTTTCCACCAGGATCTGTAAATGTGAAGCTGTTGGTTTTCGGTTCTGGCTCTGCTTTCATCAGCAAAGTCGTACAAATGACCTGTGGCTGTTCTGACTCTCAGCAAATTAAGTGAACAAAGCGGACTCGTCAGAACTTTACAGCTGAGACTCCTGGCAGGCAACAACAAAGTGAACTCCATGTGAAAAGTAGCTGTGGTGCAGCTGTGATCACAATCCCTGTACTTTTAAATATCGTACAATCAAAATGAGTCCCGCGACGGCAACAACGCTCATCCTTATTTCTTAACAATACAATCTCATTTTCTGAAAGTTGGACGTTCTTGAAACATTCTATTCTATCTTTCTAGGGATTTTTTTTTCCTTTTATAAGAATAATAATAATAATAATAATAATTACACTTGTCTACAGAGATACTTTACCAGTCAGGAATTTCTGGCAGAGGTTATGTGGGCAGATATGAGTTCTGCCTGTGGGAAGGTTATTCGCTACTAATTAAAATAATAGATTTAGAAGAAAAAAAACAAACTGATTTTCCTGGCTCCCATTTAACAACAAAGTGTTTTACTCTGAAGAATTACTTTTTTCTAATTCCATTATGAAGCTGAGTCATACCTTAAAATGGTTTGGAATACTTAAGAGAAAAGAAAGGGCCGGTGTAACCCTGCTCTCATCTCTCTGGGATGACGAGGACAGAACGTAACTGTAATAATAGAGCGCATACCTCTGCCAATTCTGCACAATCCTCTAAGCCTGATCCTCTAAAAATGACAACGCTAAGGTTTTAATCTGCATATAGACCTGGATCTGCACCAAAACACAGCACAACAGTTATATGCCGATCCTGGGAATATTAGAGCCTTGTAAATGTTCCAGCTATCCAACATTACAAGTGTATCAGACTCGTGATCATCATGCAATAACCGTTTCAATTAAATAGCACTTACATAACTTAAATATGTTAGCACTGAGGAAAAGGTCATCTAGGGCTGGTACTGAACTTCGATACTTTTATGCCACCGACCGAGTATCGAAAACACATTAACAGCCTGTATTAATGACATTATGTCAACAGACAACTTTTTTTTTTTTTTTTTTTTTTTTTTTAATGTAGCAAAACTGATTTGCGTGGCAAAATTATTCAGAAAAATTCTGAATAAGTCCACTTTAAATGTACAAAAGTTTCAAGGTGGAAGCCTGGTTCGATATGTGAGAACTGATGTGCACGGGTACAGGTGGGACGAGGTACAAGTCAGGATTAATAGCCATGTGATGATCATTTTAATCATACTCGTGCATTTTGACCCTGTCTGTCACACTGCAACAAATTCCAAGCGTATTATGGTATCTCATCTCTAAGAATGAAACGGGGTATGTGTTTCGTGGTGATTTATGCCGCCTGTGTTTGTCCGAGATAAAAACGGAGGGCGAGCGATCGTGCGGTGCGCTGTTGCACCACACGTCGCCAGTCCACTTACTTGCTGAGGGTGAGGGTGAGAGAGTCTGTCGCTGCTCTGATTTGGTTTTGTGCCTCCACGTGGGTCATGTCTTCTGCATTGATGTCACCAATGGACACAACCCAGTCTCCCACGCCAACGCCGGCCTGAGCTGCCTTCCCGCCCGGGGTCAGCTGGAGGAGAAAACACAGGGAGGAAAAGCACACACGGGTTGAATGGAAGGTAAAAGTGTGGAGAGGTTTTCACAGGAGACGATCACAGAGCGGATTTCAGGCAGAGCGGGAATAAAGGTCAAGTAAGAAATGTACTCCAAGT
>JAPQRN010000002.1:20536493-20566068 GCA_037367275.1 Coranthus polyacanthus
TGGCATGTATCCAAGAAACACACATACAAATGTCTGTGCACATGGAAGAAACCCATTTCATCAAAACCCAGGTAAAAGCTGAAATTCAAGACATTAAAGACAATCAAAATAAACCACTGAACTGACCTCCTGACCACTTCCTTCCAACCTTCTTCTCTCTTCTGGCCTCTTTTGGGGCTTGTGAGACTTAGCTTACTGTTGGGTGAGGTGACGGGAAGAGCCATGGTTTTGAATGGTGAGGGCAGGGAGCTGGAGGTGGAGTCATTTGTGTCTGGAGCTCTGTGGAGAAATAGGTTGCTCAATGAAAATATAATATGCTATTATACTGTGAGAAGTTTGGAAAGTTAAAAGAAAATACAATATACTTCTGTACTTTAGGACTATAATGAAAATAGTTTACAAAGGAAATAGCATTTATTTTAATCTCAGATTGCACGTCAGATAATAAATATGTGCTGCTCATCGGGGACTCACTTTTGTGTTGGTTTTGAGATGGAGACTGTGACCTTGTTGTCCAACTTGCCGTCAGTCACCGGTTGAGGACAGTGCCTCTTCTCTGGACCGGGCAGGAGGGCCTGGGACTGGGCCACTCCTGAGGAGGAGGGGGCTGAAGAAGAGGAGGAGGAAGAAGAAGAGGAGGAGGAGGAGGCGGAGGAGGTGAGGTCAGGGAGGTAGTTGAGCTCCTGACTCTTGCCTCCACTGCTGCTGCTCTCACTGGCACAGTCGGTGCTATCCAAGGGGTCTGAATCGCTGTTGCCACCCGTCACTCCCCCACCCCCACCCCGTGGCTCACCGTGGATCTTGTTCTTGTCAGCCTTGTGCTGTGCTAGTGCAACCTGGAAATAAATTGCAAAGACAGATATTAGAATGGATTTCTGTATAAAATGATGCTTCTACTCTATTCATGAGGAGAGGTATTCACCTGCGGATCTTGTAATATGATTGGTTCATTAGGCGAAGAGTCCTTGGTCTTGTTCTTTTTGTTCTTACGATTGGTGCTTGGGGTCGTGGCCACACTCGCTCGCTTCTTACCAAAAGCTGTAGTGAAAGTGGTGGAGGTGGCAGATATTCCGATGGTGGTGGTGGTGGTGGCACTCGGAGGCTCAATAGGAACCTCTGTTTCTGAGGAGAATAAAGTGAAAAACTTAGATTAGGAACAATTACAGACTAATTAGTAATAAACTAATAGTAATTTCTGCCACCATGGGGTCTCTCAGTCAAAACAATAACAAAAGCTATGTAGTTTAATGCTGCTATGAAGTAATTCTATGAGTTTTTCAATGGCCAGTGCCAATTATTTAGACAGCACAGTGGACAATGGCCGACATATTACGCAGATATCATGTTGTTGAGCATGACAATGAATTTAACACTTTCATGTTTGCTTTATCTTTATTTGTTTAAGGGGATCTATTCTCTTCTGTCTGCAGTGCATTCGTTTTAAATAAAACAATGTGGAACATCGTGCCACAGTTTACGCTGCCTGTACCGCAGATGCGTCTGCATTCATTTTTTGTTTGTTTACAGGCCTCATGGAATATTCGCTGGCCGATGGCAATTATCTCAAAATGGCATTTAGCTGGTAAATCAGGCTGCACTAGGTGTGATTCAGGCAGAAATCATGTCTACAGACAAAGTTTTATTAACATTACATTTAGTGACGTATATTCATATTAATGTAATGCAAGTACACAAAATTTATAACATAAGCCAACTAATTTTTAGATATTTTAACGCACAAATGTTACAAATTATAGCTTTATTTCCAGAATAGAGCCTTGAAGTCTAATCTTAGAGTAAAAGCCATTAAAAGTCTACCTTCGGCTGAATCCTCCTTCTGCTCTTGCATCTCAGAGCATTCCTCCTTAGTTTTCTGCCCCTCCTCTTCCTCCAGCTTCCTCTTCTGCTCCTCCTTCTTCTTCTTGCGTTTCTCCTTACGCTTCTCACGTTTGGCAGCCAGGGCCTGCTTCTTGCTCTCCTCTCGTGACTGCCACAACAACACAAAACCATGTAAGAAATATGTTTTTTCTGTATGCATGCAGTCTGTTCAGTATGCTTTGACCTCCACACGTTCAGACATTACCTTTTCCAGGTCTAGCTCCTTGAGGAGGATGCTAGCGTTTTTGTTGGCTTCTGCTGCCTGCTGGTCTTTGGCTTTGACAATGGTCTCCATGCACTGGTGGCACTTCTTCAACAGCTCCTGCATCAACCAGAAACAAGCAACCAGAGTTAGCTATGCTGACATTTTTAACAGTTCTGCCAGTTCCAATGATGTAGCAGATCAAAAACTGCAAAGCAAATCAACACTTACTTTGTCAGCAATGGTGGCAATATATCTCATGCACTCGATATCTGATGGGAATTGGTTGACCTCCTTCACAAGGTACTGCACCACTTTCACATGACCCTAAAATGGTAAATAAAATAGTTAGTAACTAGTGGTTTGCTGTGTACGATGACACAAAAACAATCAGGGCAATGGTCAACTCTGCACCTTGCGAAAAGCAGCCATGAGTGGGGTTATCTTGCGGTTGTCAGCCGCATCAACATCAGCACTAGCATGAACCAAGAGCTGGACCACGTCAAAATGTCCGCCGTTTGCTGCCAGCCAGAGAGGCGTGTTCCCTTTCTTGTTACGTACATCGATATGAGCACCCCTGCAGAGACAGAAACCAATGTCAATTAAACATTTTAATGATAAGAGGAATACACTGGCAGGTAAAATTTAGGTTTTACGTTAAATAAAGCAAAAATGTGTGCCCTCACATTAATGTCTCGCCAGCATTGAATGTGTCAAATATGATGTGTGGAAAAAAAGCAGTCTTCTCCAACCATAAAAGCTGAATGAAATGACTGAAGATCATTCCATATATAAAACAAGAAGAATATGTTTCTGTATACAGGCAATTTAGGGAGCTCACCTGTTGATAAGCAGCTCACAAAACTTGTAGTGGCCCTTGTCGGCAGCAATAGTGAGGGCAGTGTCTCTAGATGAGGGAACAGGGGGAGCGTTGACATCAGCACCTTTATCCAGCAGCACTCGGCCTACCTCAGCATAACCTCCTGATGCTGCCTCCATCAGAGGAGTGAGACCAGTCTACAGGTAAGAGAGGGATAAGTTAGAAAAAATGACAGCGGCTTCAAGGACTCAGCAACAAACATGTATTGTGATCCAGACTCCTCACCTTAGCACGATGCTCTACGTTGGCCTTGCGATCTAGCAACAAACTGACGACCTCAGCCCGCCCCTGGAAGCAGGCCAAGGTCAAAGCTGTGTTTCGGTTGGTCTCAATCTGGGCATTGATGTCTGAGCCCATGTCTAACAACAGCTTCACTGCTGGAACATGACCATTCATAGCTGCCAGCATTAGAGGAGAGATTCCCAGCTTACTGCCAGTCCTGATGAGAAAGTAAAACAGCATTGTGTTTAGAGACTTAGAACAGAATGGAACTGTTTTGTCTGAGTGGGTGTTTCAGGGAAGTCCCATGCTAATTTGTTCTATGCTCTGTTCTATCATGTTATGCGTTAACCTTTATTTTGGATTAGCAAATGCACGACAGAATGTGAACAAAGTTCTGTGCTCTACTCACTTTTCAAAACAAAAAATCCAGGTGAACACCATCCATATTACAAACTCTCTGTTCAGATTAAGTCACCTCTCACCACACTATTGCTGGTTAGTTATGAGAACGCCTAATTAGACTTTAGCAGGCTGCCATAGTCTATATAATTAATGGCAAACACTCATTTCTTGGCAGTATTTATCGAAGTAGAAAAAAAAACTACTAAAAAATTGGTAGTTTTAAAGTTTCTGCCAACTCTTCATTTATATGAGTCATAGGCAATTCTCTATGCTAGTACTTCTGGGTACAGTTTAAACCCAAAGGCAGATTTTAAAGAGATGACACTGAATTCTGGTTGATTTCGGTTCACACTAAATTGTCCCCTTTTAGGAACTAAACAAGGGTGTCATAAGCACCCAGGAGGATCATATCCTGATACTGAACCTGACAAGAGTGCATATTCAGCCCAAGAACATAATGATTTTCTTTTCCCTCACCTGGAGTTGATCTCAGCACCAGCATTGAGGAGTATCTTAATGATGTTGACGTAACCCCCAGACGCAGCCAGGCTAAGAGGCGTGTAATCAGAAACGTTGCGGTGTTCCTTATTGGCTCCCCGTAGCAGCAACAGCTCAACAACCTGAACACCACAAGAGACAGTTAGGAACCATAGTTAAAAAGAAAACCACTTCTTCGAACAGGGTAATCTAAAATTGAAAATTTTTACCTCCTGGCGCCCCCCAGAGCAGGCCAGTGAGAGTGGTGTGTCTTTGGTTCTCTCAGACTGAGCCTCTATGTCACCCCCTTTGTCCAGGAGCACTTCTACCACTCCCACATGGCCAGCGGTGGCAGCCAGGATCAGAGGGGTAAAACCTATGGAGAACAGAGGGAAAGTGGGGTTTAATGGTATTCTATTTTATAGATTAAGGCTGGGCAATATAGCGAAAATGTTATCACAATAATTTTTTTAATTTCAGTCAATATGGAATTACTGATCATTTTCAGTTATCTATTTTTAACTAAGATCAGGAGAAAACACCAATCAGGAAAGTGGAACTGTACTACTTCAAGACACATTTTCTCAGTCTGACATTTTTCACTCTCATGCAGAACTGTGAACACAGCACGGTGTGAGCAGGGTTGGCGTGTGCATTTAATCATTTGGTGATGATGGCATTTGGTCTGGAAAGTGTCTGATAGCATGCTACAGTCTTTTTTTCCCTGAGTGGTGTTACAGTTGGTTTTTCAGAGCTACTGCCGTTTTACCAGCATATGTGGCACTTAGAAATCCTAACTCACGTAGGAGATTACATGTGCCACAGCTGTATGAGATTTATATACAGGTTGTCATTTATGTTTCACCAGCACATATTTTTCACCGACATAGAGTGCAACAAAACAACACACCTGCTAAATGATTGGCTGTTTATGAATCAATTGTAGCACACTCCATTATCAATGGATACGGTTATCTGATTTTAAGGCAGGGAGGGAGAACGCGTGGGGTTTGTTCGTGCAACTGAATTTTGCACCCATGTGCTTTCATGGCAATTCATATTTAATGAATGCAAGTGAGACTTTTCAACATTCTATCAACCAATTTTCTTATTGCTATTGATGAAGTGGCATCTCATTATTTAATACCTTTTTTGTCCCGGTGCTCAATGTTGGCTCCCCGTGCAATGAGGACAGACACTAGCTCCTCATGTCCTCCTGCACAAGCCAGCGTCAGCGCGGTGTCATGGTTACTCTCCGTCTGTAGGGAAAATAACATCTCTCAAGAAGGAGCAGACATGTACTCTAGTGTATATTCACATTGAAGATCTCTGTTGTGTAACATTGGAAAACTGTCTCACGTGTGCATCGATGTCAACAGAGGGGTAGAGGGGCAAGACAGAGGGAGGTGAGGCGATGTTTGCAGGCGTCTGTGTGGGCGGCTGGGACAGGGGTGTGGGTGAGGTTGTAGTGTTCAGCATGGGTACGCGGCTGCTCACAGCTGCAATACAGAAATATGTAACATATGTAATAAGTTAACAGGTTGTAAAAATATATGAGTTTAAAAAAAAACAAAAAAAAAAAACAACATCATCAGCAATCACAAGTAAAGCTGCAAACATGAAATGCACCTACCTGCCATGATGTCATCCAGCGTGTCTGTGAGCGTCTGTGCAGGTGTAGCTACCATGAGCCCATCTGGGGCCTGCTGAGGTATCATTCCTGGGCCTAACCCAGCCAACTGCTGACCCTGGCCCTGCTGCTGCTGGCCCAGCATCTGCTGCCCCACCAGTACCCTCTGTAGCTCTGGGCTTGTACTTCCCGGGTAGTCTGCAGGGTTGTAGTCTGGCAGGGGTTGTATAGGAACAAAGGCCGCCTGAAGAGGTGGAGGAGGAGGCTGGGGCTGGGCCTGTGGCGAAGGGGGAAGAGGAGGCTGCTGTGGCGGCTGTGGCCCGTCCCTGTAGAGGATTGTGCCCACCTGAGGAAGCTTGGCATAATCGTCCTCTTCTCCATCTGCCTCTTCCTCCGAGCCCTCCTCTTCATCATCTTCTTCTTCTTCCTGAAAATGTACAGAATAAAGATAAAGTATCTGGGGGTGATAAATAGACTTATGATCTAGAGTCAACAATAAAAAGCTAAAAAAAACAACAGCAGCACATTTTCACCTCTTCCCCTTCCTCCCCAGGCTGCTCTTCTTGCTCCCCGTCTTTGTTGGCCTCTTCATCTGTGTCGGAGCTGGTGTGAACTTGGGCACCGGGTGTGGTGGGAAGGAGCAATGGAGCAGACGTACTTCCAGGCCCCGGGCCTGGGCCTTGACTCTGCCCGGCCTCCTGCTCCTCCTTCAAGCCCTTCGCTTCCATGTACTCTTTGGTGAACTGTTGCTGTGTTTTCAACTGCAGCTGGCGCTCCACCTTCTGCAGCTCCTTCAAGATTTTCTTCTTCTTCTGAACCTAAATGGGCAACAGCCACATGTGAACACTTACACACACTTATACAGTGCTATGCATGCAAATAACACTTATGTAGACTTGTTTGTAAAGTAATATCCATCAGTCTTGAAATACTAAAAAGGAGATTCAATATGAGATGATATTGTAAATGGATGATGGATTACCTGTTCCTCTCGGCTCTTCTTCAGCTCCTCAATCTTGTCTTTGGTGAGTGGCTCCCCCTGAATGAGCTCTAGCGACTGAAGCTGAGCTTTTTCAATAGCGCTGATCCTCTGGCCCAGCTCATTGAGCTTTCCCTCTGTCTCCTCTACAATGCACTCAAGAGGCTGGCACAAGTGGAAGGGCGGCAGAGGCTCTGCCTCAGGCCCCCGGCCAACTGAGCTAGGGACACCGGGCTGAAGGGCTGCTTGTCTCTGTTTGGACACAGCTGAATTTGTGTAAAAGAGACAGAGGTTGAGGATTAGGATTAGGATGGGGTTGGAACAATAACATTTCATAAATACCATTCCATTTCATAAGTACAGGACTGCAGCACTGATTACCCTTGCTAGAGACAGGTGGGGGCGTGGCGATGTTTGATGGGGCTCGGTCGGGCTCCTGAGGGGGCACCACCATGGCGAGAGCTTGGAATGGGACACGAGGAACCTTAAACAGGAGAGGATATGTTAGTTTACAATGCTTAGTGTTACTCTCACTAAAAACAATTTTAGTCACTAAATGAATTAAATACTTAAGCTTCACACATTAAAATGTGTAAAACTGAATTAATGGTGCATTACTGGTTTATTTACCTGAGAGGCATCTTGCGAGGGGGGTGTAAGCTGGGAGAGATCAGGGGCTGGGACAGACAGGATGTTATTGGGGTAGTCCAACAGGTAGGACACCACATTAGTGTGGCCACCCTTAGCAGCTTCTATCAACATGGTCGAGCCATCCTAGATAGAGACACAAGGTTTAATGTGCAATTATCACACAACACACAATTCTGACTAGTCAAATCTGTATTCTGAGTAAGTTCATTACTTTGAGTCTGTGTGTAGGATCCGCCCCGTGTGCCAGCAGTAGCTCCACCACAGCCAGATGACCTCCAGCGCAGGCCAGAGACACCACTGTGTGATCATTATTGGCAGTCGCTCTGTTCACATTAGCACCTAGACATTACAACAAGGGTTAAAAATGTCTGAATTATTTCAGGAAGTCCAATATGTTCCAGTCACAAAAAGACCTACAAGCCAATTTATTACCTTTGCTGATAAGGAACTGCACTGTACAGAGATGTCCCGCCCTCGCTGCCTTCATCAAGGGAGTCCGACCCCCTTCAGACTCATGTTCCTGGTAGAAAAAGATCAAAATCTGTCAGCTAAGGCTACGTTCAGTTCAAATTAAAACAAATAAACTTCAGGTGGGGCTTGTGTCCAACATCTGCGTTTAAAGGAGACAGGTTTTTCCATACATCAGTTATGGCTCTGGTGTTATTAAGTGTATGGTTTAAAAAGGCCAATTCAAAAGTGGCCAGCTGGACAAAAAGGAATTAAGTGTAGTGCGTACCAAGTTAGCTCCAGCCTGCAGCAGCACATCCGCAACATCTGTGTGTCCGTTCTCACACGCATATGTCAGCGCTGTGTCACCCGTGGCTGTGGTAGCGTGAACATTTGCCCCTGTAAGACAAAACCATGCTTTTAGAATTGGTATCACAATAGCATAACACAGTCCTTTTAAATGCAGCTAACCATACTCTTTGTGCTTCTATCTTCCTTGTCTTCTTTCCACCTGCTTACCTGCAGCCAGTAAGTATTTGACCAACTCCAGGTGCCCTTCCTGTGCAGCTTCCATGAGAGGAGTGGAGCAGCCCAATTCTATATCAGCCCCGGCCTTGATGAGGAAGTCAGCTACTTCCAAGAAACCTCCACAACACGCTAGAGTCAGAGCTGTTTCCTGGGTCTCCTCGGTTTGGGCATTGATGTTAGCACCTTGACAGAAGACCAACATTACTTATTATTTTACACTTTCAACAGGTGAAGTGGAAAACTGGCAATAAAACGTTTGCATATGCACACAGTAGTATGATGTACAGATTATACAATTTATTATATTTTTTCTAAAACATAGACAAACTGAGGATTGATTATGGTCAGAAAACATACATGGGCACAGTCTTGAGTGGAACAGCATTTGACTTAAAATGTACATTCCCTAGATCTATAATCAAAGCTTGCTTACCTTGAGCCAGCAGCAGTGCTACCATCTCTTCATGGCCTTCTCTAGCTGCTTCCATCAGGGGCGTGTATCCCTCATCATTAACCTGGAAATAAACAGAGGCATAAGCAGAAAAGAAAGCATGGGGGCAGTATGACTCACTGCAAGGTAACAAGTCTGATGCCACATTGCCAGCTGAGTGCATTCCCTGTCTCTTTATGTGTGCTTTTTTAAAAAGGAAAAAAGCAACAGAATAATAACAATAACAACAATAAGTTTGGTTAATCTTGCATGTTTGATTTTGTAATTTCTTTTAAGATTAGCTCACTAGTTTGTCACACAAATGTATCAATAAACTGTGTGTATGAGGTTGCCATATGAACGCTGTAGATGAGTGTCATTACACACCTCCTCCAGGTTAGCTCCTCTCTCTATGAGCAAGGCTGCGAGCTCCACATGTCCACCACAGGCTGCGAGGGTAAGGGGCGACTCAAAGGAATCAGCTGGCATGTTGACCTGCGCACCGCTGTCCAACAGCAGCCGTGCCACCTCCACATGGCCATCCTGGGACAGCGAGACACACAAAGAATGTAGAGATAAGCACCTACAAGCCATGTGGCTGACAAACTTAAGGTAAGCAAAGTAAACATCTGTCTCAGTTGCCTACATCTATGATAACAGCCTGTACACTGATTTCTATGAAGAGGACCCAGGTTGTTTTTTTCCTGGGAAAATCCTTATGCTCCATTACAAGTTTTACAAAGACTAAAAATACAGCTGTAATATGGTAATGAGTTGGGTCAGATGCTCACCATGCAAGCCTCCATTAGTGCTGTGTGCATCTCATCTGTCTTATGTTCCTGATCTGCTCCCGCCTCCAACAGAAAACGCACCATATCCAAGTGGCCTGCATGGGACACAGAATTACATTTTCTGTCACTGTTAACTGGTGATGGGCACCAGTAAAATCATACTCATTACGACCTGTAAATCATATTCATTAGGGGAGACAGAATATATGAGTGCTGACCTTTGTAGCAGGCGAGTGTGAGAGCACTTTCTTTGAACTCGTTGGAGTGTGTGTTGATGCCAGCGCCATACTCCAAGAGTACTCTGGCAACCTCCACATGGCCAGCACTAGCCGCCTCCATAAGAGGGGTGTGTCCATTCTCGTTGTGGTCCTCAATGTTAGCACCCTCTTTGAGTAGCACCTTCACCACATCCACAAAGCCGCCGGCACATGCATACGTCAGAGCTGTGTTGCCTGGAGAGATGAGACAAAGAAAAGTAGAGAGTATAAAAATCTGACTCAAAAACACGTAAGCTCTAGTAAGTAATTATAAATGAAGAGAAATTGAGTGTGGTTTTACCTGTAGAGGACTGTGCATTAACGTCTGCTCCATGAACCAGAAGTAGTTTGACAATGTCCACATAACCCCCACTGGCAGCAGCCATAAGAGGCGTTATGTCCCCCTTGATCCCCCGGTCCTCCACATTAGCGTGCATGGCCAACAATACCTGATTGAAATAATGAAATACAAAATAACTTGAAGTTAAAAAGCGGATAGATAGGGCCATCTGCCTGAATGAATCAACTTGTGAGGATAATGAATTATCTTTCCTTTGGACAAAGGTTACCTATCATCATCTTAAGTCTCACTCCAACCTCTCCTCTACACACCTGTGCAAGTTCATAGTAGCCAGCCGAGCAGGCGAGACACAACAAGCTCTCCCCTTCTTCTGTGTGTTCGTTGACGCTCCGTCCTTCATCCAGCAATTTGCGCACAGCGTTGACATCCCCATCTGAGCACGCCTCTGCTAAACTACGGCTGAAAATAACCAGACTGCTACAATTACTGCTACTGTGACAGGCGAACACACATACGCCTCACAATTATGCAATCACTTCAGAGAAGCAAAAATGTGAACCCATACAGACATGTGTGCAACTCAGATTTAAGAGAAGATACGACAATTAATAGAGATCATATCTGGGTATGTGATGTTATTTATCAGTCTGTGGAAGTCAGTATGGGCGAGATACATACTTGTCGGCTTGGCCGGCGTTGAGTGTGTTTTCCGCTCGCATACGGGTCAGGGCTGCTGCAGCCTCGTCTAGGGCGCAACTCACAGACGATGTCAGTCGCCGTAGCACCTCAGGGTCTGCAAAAGCTTTACCATCGGCAGTGGACAGTTTACCGATGCCTGCCAAACACCAAAAGGGCAGAGGTGCATAGGGCAAGGCAAACCACAGGGGAGCACAACCACACCAGGCCAGAGGAAGAAGCAAGTCCAGTCCAGCCAATCCAATCCAAGGTTAGTAGTAGCATAAACAAACAAACAAAAACACACAGACAAAGAAAACACACACAAGCATTGGTTAATATGGCGTAATTTCTTTTCACACCTTCAAAACACCATCTATGATTCCTAATGACTTTATTTTCATATTTCTTTATTATCATAAGCAAGGTACAAAATAAACTGCAATAGAATGGAAATGTCCAGGAAATATCAGATTAGTGACCAAAGTCAATATGGTGCAGAGGCGATAATGTTAGTTCTGGAGACTATAGCAAGTGTTTAGGATTATATTTTTGATGGTCGAAGAGGAAAGGTCCCATCCTGTGTGAATTATAGATGGGTTAGAGGCAGAGAATGTGAGAGAAACAAAAACTGGAGACAGTGGACAGGGAGAAAAAAGAGCAGGGGAAAAAACAAAATTCCATCTGAGAGAAAAATGTGTTTGTTATAAAAAGAGAAAAGTAAGTCAAAGAGGAAAACAAGAGGGAAGAGCAAGCAAAGGAAAAAAGCAGCTTTTGCTAATGCCCTACATTGAAGGATCAGAAGACAACAAGGACCACTTCCCAACCAGACTTGAGCGTGAGTGTGGTACTGTGTTTTAAAAGCATGCAAGAAACTAAAGCAGAGAAGAGCCAAGACAGAGGAAAAAAGTGTTGACTTTGAACTTTTCTGCCTCAGCCTCAACCCATCCATTAGCCTAAAGAAGTGAGCTCCAGCTCTTGTGGTCCTCCTGTGTTTTCACCACCAGGCCTGCGATTTAAGCTAAACTTAGCATGGCTCTCAGACAAGGATTTCGCAATGGTCCCCAAGGCAAAGGAAACAAGAGGTTGAGGAAGTCGATCGTTAATGTTTTACTCCATCATGTTTATCTCTGAGAAGTTCAATAACCCACAACACACTGAACATACAGGAAGATCTGGAACTGTAAATGCTTTTGATGTAAACAAACAAAGCAGGTGTTTTTACAGGACATTCTTCATCTTTCTTGGTGAGTCTATTTGTAAACTTTGGTGTATCACTGTTTCCACAGAGGTCAAGACTGTGACTCAGCACTTTCAACGAGTTTCAACTGAAACTAGTAACTGACTAGTCACACAGTTCTGCCTACATCCACTGACACGCCAGCACACTGTGTCATCTAAATCAACATTTATATCAAAACTTGTTCATTTACATTTTTAGCCAATTTATATCAGCCAGTGCAAAAATGTGAACACGTCAACATTAAACCTTGCTGATTTCCATACAAAGGTTGCGATCTATTGACATTACTAAATGTCAATAAACCAATATTTTTAATTAAGTTTTGCATGTTTGCTAATGTTCAGTTGCAGGTTGAAAGAGGTACAGTGTTTACCCATAAGCATCTGCTCTGACACAGCTCTCCCCAAAACCCCTACATGTTTACAGACAACATGATCTTCTTGTTCTAGTAGAACTAAAGTAAAACTTGTCAGGGAAAATGCATATGCCAGATTACACCCAACATAAGAGTGGAATTCATGCCAAATTAGTCAGGGCAGTGATTAAGATGTACATGCATGTTATAGCAAAATGAACAACAACAGTTAGGCTGCTGGTTTTGATTTGTGCCTTCACACCAGTCATAATGATCCAACTTCCTCAAAGACTGAGTATAATTGCTATTATTATTTTTATTTGGGCCATAAAGTACCAACAGGAAACATCTTCATATCGATGCAAAAAGAATGGGGAAAATGCCTGAAAATTGATGGCATTACGTTTTTTTTTTTAAAAAATAGTAGCCAGATGTTATTTATAAATAAAACTGTATGCTCCTATTTCAGAGAGAAACCAGTGCCTTATGAGTGTTACATTTTGCGTCAGATGTTGCAGTATCACAGCAAAGACAGGAAGCTGACAAGTTATTGGAGTTTTAATTAGTTGAGCATTATTTAGACACAGGGATTAAGATTTACAGCCCTGTTTTGTACCATGTGTTAATATAGTTTAATAATATAGTTAAACATGAAAAATGCTTCTCAACTACTTCAGTACATAAATAAACTGGTCAACTAATGGATATTTACAACCAGATCATGTGCTAGCCACTCACAGAGCTATATCTAGATGCTCAAGAGTTCAGCTAAAGTTCAGTGCCACAGATCTTTAATGTACCTGACAGAGTTGCATTTAAAAAAGCACAAGAAAAACAACATAATTTGCCTTGATCTTTATTTGATACCAATTTTTGCTTTTGTCTATTTTACTTTGACTTCAACAGTTAAAGTTAAAATGTGTGAACTTTAACCTTTTTGGTGTATCTTCCATAAAGTTGTCTTGATCAGGTTAATCTTGGTGTAAGAAATGTTCAATCTCTACTGGAAGAGGACCATTAACTAAAAGGTTTAAGAAAATAATTTTAATAACTTATTAAGAAGTTTATTTTTGTCAGACTTTTTATTTTACGAAATGTTCCCTTGACTTTTTAGATGTATTCGAACGCATTAAGCTTGACAAACTGAAAGGTTTGTGTATGCAAGGTGCTTTAGAAATAAGCCTGGCACACCTTCCCAAGTCAAGTGTCTACATTGCATAATATCCTTAGGGGAGCCGTGTGAAAGTTGAGAACGCTGGAGTTTAACAGTGTGTTTTGGGGCATTAGTGTTAAAAGTATGCTTTGATAGAGAAGAGAAACTATAATGGACAGACACTGTTAGTGCGATATGATAAAGGTAGTAATATAAAACACATGTATTCTTGTTTTAAAAGATCATATTTTAACATAAAAATAGGGTGCGGTGCTATGGGTTGAGCGTGTCTTTTTTAAAATAACTGCCCCTGCTGTTGTTCAGAACTTGATCCTGATTTCAACAGCACTGTCTCATCTCTCATCTGAAAACACAACCCGCCTCACTGTTAGCAATACAAAGGCTGGCCATAGAACTGTGAGGATCATGGGGAAATGAGCTTGTAGAGTACTGCCCATTTTAAACGTCAAAGCACACCTGGCTGTAATACAGTTGCACAGTGCACACTTAAGCTCCTTTTACACAGGCGGGAATGTTGTGCCTTTAATTCTGCCTCACTGTTCTCCATAAAAAGGTATGAACACAGAATGAGGGGTCATTGTCGTTCCACCTTTAACCCGGTGGCAGAAGTTGTCAGAGAGCTGAATTGATGTCTGTGTAAAAGGGAGAGCCGGCACGGCAGGAGAGGGATGTGACGGTTTGATGACACATTATGTGTGTACAACCAGCCACCAAGGGATTTAAAAAATCTCTTAACAGCTAATACTATGCAACAAGTTTGCCTACGTTTAAAGCACAGGTGGACCAACAGGGGATTTTTATAGGATGATATAATAATAATACTTTGGAGGAGGAAAAAGTAGATAGTCGATTATTCAGACAATATCAACGCCCCAAAAAAAGAGAAAAGAAACAAAATCCACACTGTCGCAAATGAACTGTCTTTGACTTCATTTGATAGTGATAACCCTTGAACTGAACATCATACACAAAGTAATTTAACAATGAATCTACAACTGAACATCAAACTAAGTTTTAAAAAAAAACAGATTAGAGATATTAGAGTGCTATTATTTTCCTCAAAGTCAGTAATTCCAGTTGAGAAGCCTAATATGAGCCACTATCAGAGCCGAGTCCTGCCACTACTAATAGTTTGTAAAATGTCCTACCTCAACACTCAGTTCACTCACCATTGTTGTTTTGAAAGCGACACCAACATACTGTATTTCCATCGCACATGTTATACATCGCACTGTTATTCATCACACACCACTGATTCCAGTGCTATCTAAAAATCACACACTAGAGCACCATTATGCCAGCTTTGTTTGGCTCAGTGTAAACAGGCAAAGCCAGCAAAATTAGGGGTTTCTGAACAGCAATATGGCACAGGAACTGGGTCTACATATAAACTAGAAAAGACAACTCAATTTGTATCAAATATGTCTTTCTGGTACTCCCTAAAAGTTTAAAAAATAAAGCTAACAGTTTTATTTAATGTTTCCTGTAAATTTTGTTACACGGACCATTACCGAATTTTTAAAAATATCCATCAAGAGTGGCCTGCCAATGAACTTCATCGCTCTTTTAACAGCCTCTCTACACTGTGACATCAACATAATAATGAAGTTTTGCTGCCACAGACAGGATAGTGACAAAAATTTGAACAGTGAAATGAGGGTGGAAAAAAAAAAATCACTATGAAGTTTAGCATCAGGTTAACAGGAGTCACTACAGCTGTTTCTAAAAGAGGTCAGACAAAACAGATAAATAGTTGATGTTCTTTGCCTCAAGTCTGTGACCCACAGACATCAAAAGATGCTTCATATGTTCACTTGACAGGCCTTGGTTATATTTTTCATGAGGACAATGAAGACAAGCTATCACACAAACACTCATGTCTCTGATAATATTATGGAGAACGCTATAGGATACCTCAGAAATCAATGTCAGAACACATCGATTTCATTAATATTATTAATATTGTTGTTATTATAATTATGCAACCTCATCGGTTCTGACTAGTCAGAGAGAAAGGGGAATAGAATGAGATTAGCCATTAGCCGTTCAACACTGGCTCTCTGCGTGCTGTGGAGGCTCAAGCGCATTGCAGCGTTAATCTACCTGGTAATGTTCATAAGCCCAAATGAGGCCAGGACACCCAGCCCTAATGGATTAATCTACACGGCTGCTTCTTACACCTAGATTACAAGTTCTAATCAAACTAATTTACCCAAATCACTTTCAACCTATATGCGCATATGAAACTTGCAAAACCAGCGGGTCCTCTTTATGGCCTTAGGCATAACACAATATAAAACCTAAACTTTGTTGAAATTTGAACTAACGTGGGGAAAAAGGAACCTGAAGCAGAAAGATACCTGTTTATTGTTTGTTGAGGCACAGATTAAGACTGGTGGAAATGCCATACATGTTGCCAGTGGGGTACTAATCACCAACAAATGAACATGTGTCAAATCTTGCAATGCTGAATGAAGCTCAGCCAGGGCAGTCATACCTGCAGCTTCCAGTAGAGCTTCAAGTCGGGCCTGTGTCTCTGGATCAACAGTTCTCAAATCTACTCCGTCTGTGGCGCTGGACAAGAGCAACTCTGACGCCGTCTTCATGATGGGATTATCCAGGTCTTCCTGGTCCAGAATGAAGGACTCCACCTTAGAGACACAGAGTGCGAGAGGAAGGTAGGACAAAATTATTAACACTGATTTTTGGGCTGGTTTCTGTTCAATAATGTGTATTTTACAGAAAAGCTACAAATGAAAAAGAAGCAGAATTTCCATAAGTTAAGCTTTTGTGAAATAGTAAATATATCACTTGATGGATGAAAATGTGTTGCTTAATACATTACTTATTATTTACATTTTTCCTGTATAGACGTGGCACCACAAACACAAATACATCAACTATAAAAAGACCAGGCATGCTGCCCTTGTTTATTTACTGTTTCTTTCAACACAGGGAAAGCAAAGAGAGCACAGGGATAAGAGGGTGACAGCGCAGGAAGTGCTACTGCCAGGAATTACAACCCCTGCACACACAGAGAGATTCAGCTGAGAGTCAGCTGCCGAAGTACAGACACACAGTATCATACCTGAGCTTTGGCCCTGTTGGCTATCTTGTATTAGTCTTACAAACATTTAATTCTTCCAAAAACCCTCCAGTAAGTAAACACAGCCACCATAAACTTTACTAACACAACAACTAATGTTTAACTTACTTTAAAGTGCAACTGTGGTGTCAGTCACTGGTCTGTTAAGGATTACTAAAACCCCAATTAGCTTTACAGTATATATAAGTTACAGTTTATCAATAGACAAAGACATGAGTTATGAGGGTAACTGACAAATGAAAGATATCCATTGTGTGTTAATCACCTAATAATAATAATAATGAGAATAATAATAAAATGAAGAGGCCTGTTTTACTACTGTTTTACTAACTTTTACACCAATGTCAACTATTGTTCGGAAAATAATGAACATAAACAATCCAAACTATAAGCTAGCTTGTTTTCATCCATTTAATTCCAGAGTGACTGCAGGTGTTCTATGATGTTAATTTGTTGCTGTTGCTTGTTTATATTTAGATTACAGAAGCATCTTTTGGTAACTGTGGAACTTACAAGTGACATATTTTTGGTACAGTAAACCTCAAATCTAAGTAACTCATTACTTGTACTTAGTAGGTCAACTATGCATGTTCATTTTACAGTGACAGATATGTCAGACACTACACCTAAAAGACCCAAACTAGAAAGGGAGACTTTATAATAACTAGAATAAAATACAAATTATTACACAAAAACCCCTGCCAATAAGTAAGAAAGTAAATATCCATGACTGTGTCCATCCATACTGCAGCAGGCTTTGAGAGTCTAGCCAAGAGAGCAAATGTTGGGAGAGAGTCAGCATTCAGCAATGTGGAGGAATTCAGCTATACGATAGGAATGCAAAGCACAACAACCCATGGGGGATGTAGTTCTACGAAGGCTTTTATAATCAACAATGGACATCAGTCTTCACTATTAATGAACTACAGTTCCCAGAGTGTTGGTATCCAGAGAGCTGGAAAGGCCTAGAATGGCATCTGCTTAATCCTGGGGCTCAGATTTTAGCTACGGCCCAGAGCAGCGAGACCTACACTGGGGTAAAACACCACAACAAATGCTCCCTTTCAGACTGACATTCTAGGCTGGCAGAGTGAACAAACATGACATAGTAGCCATACATTTGCAGTCTGGCTCAATTAAACTGCCTGGGATGTGAATGTCAAACTTGATAGGTTCTTCTGTGGCTACTATAACAGCCGATGGATGCTCACAGTGGACTGGACAAGCAACACAGACACTTGTAACTGAAATCCTCACTTCTCTTAAGTGCCATTGATGTAGTCTGTTTCAGAAAGATACTCCTTTGGTCAGTTATTAGTTAGGTCTATCAGAGTTTGAAGGATATCTCAACAGGTAGATCCTTGATGACAGGGGAATATGGCATCAACTACATGATGACTGTGACTATTAAATTACTATCAAAATGTATTTAGTTACAAATCAAATATCAGCAATCCCGCAGTTTGACAGAGTGATTCGTGTGCCTGCCGCCAGTCATATGATATGATAAACCTAATTACATGACAATACTATGGCTGAGAATCTTAATGTCTTTAAATTGGCATCTTACAAGTAGTTCAAGTGATTTGGTTCCTAAATGGCATTTGACAAATCTGACTGGCAAGCTTCTTCATCAACCTTATTTTGCTCTAATCCCTAAAGAGGTGTTTTTGTCATCTCGGAAGGTCTTTTTTTAGGGAGCAAATCGAATGTATACTGCGAAAACAAATAGTATGAATCCATCGGAACTCGTATCAAACGTGCCTACAATATGTTTATCTGAAATGACGAGATGCCATCACACACCTGTGTCCGTGTGAGACTGCTAGCACATGGAAAATTGGACACCTCTCAACATGAACTCTGGCTGCTCTCAATTGTGACAACGCAAATCAACTTGACATAGTAGTGGTGGCTGTCTGACCAACTGAGGAGAAGGATGAAAAAACCAACAGGCTTATTTGTCAACACCGACTGTTGAAAATCCGAGTAGTTCCGCGAGGAAAGCGTAATCTAAAGGTATAGAAAAGTTAGCTTAAGCACGATCAGAGATAATTTACATGATTTGGAAAAGTGACGTAATTGCACCACAACTACGAAATGGCAGATAGTTAGCTGGCTGTGTACGTCCGTGGGTTAACGGGCATCTTCCATTTGCTGTGGCTGGAAAGCTGTTGGAAGAGCTGCAAACTTGTGATGGGTGTTGCGAGACGACAGCACCGAACGAGGCCGCCGTCGCTACCACCCGAACTAGGCCGTGGTTACAGCCTGCGCTGCATAAATAAAACATTTCAACCGGTTAGCCTGGCCAACTGCTAGTGTCTCAACAAACATTCTCGACATCAAACACTTCATAAGCCCCTGAACTGACAAGAAGTGTTATTTGAGTAAGGTGTGGGGTTAATTTACGTAATTTCAGCGGCCTGGGAGGGGGTGGTTGCCAACTGCGAGCTAATTCGCTAGCTAGCAGCCAGCTCGCGCAAAGGAGAGGAATGTTGCCTAGCCCTCTGGTTAGGCTTAGCGTTAGCTAACTAGCTTAGCGTAGCTACCTCTGAAACCTCGTCTTCGTCGCTGCCGGATCCTGGACCCGAGGAGAGGACGGCCGCGGCCGCTAGTTTGAAATCCAGTCTGTCTGCAGCAGGCCCGCCTGGTTCGCCGTACAAACGTACTTTCTTTCCACCTACACCAATCCCAATGCCCCCTAGTCCGACTCCTCCTGGTGTCGCTCCTACCCCCATCCCTGCCACTGGGGAGCGAGGAGTCACCGAGTCAATCTCGTCCTCGAAGCCGTCCGTCAGCATTGCCGTCCCGGCTACTGCATCCTGCATACTTATGTTCACGATACGTATGTTAACGAGCTAGTTGTTGACTTAAACGTCCGTCCAGGCTCTTTGTTTAAGGATATTTGCGTGATTTTACTTCAGGGAATCCAGAAACTCTCCCGAAGCGAGGGTTGAGGAGGATCTCTTTCCCCCAGCCATTAACTTTCTAACAACCTAACCCGATACGCACTGTTTCTCAGAAAGACCGCCTCTGTTGATAATTGTGATAATCCTATTGGTCGTGCAGAAAAAAGATCGACTTTCAATTGGTCGGTGGAAATGCTTGTCAGATATGAGACCGCAACGTCATGTTAGGTTTACCAATATCACGAGGCTGTAGAACGAACGTCAAGACATGACATGGTAGGCCAACTTAACTGGTAGCTAGCTTTACTAGTTTAGGTAAACTCTTACTGGGAAATCACATTAAAGAGAAGACTATGGAGAGGCTATATTGGTGCCTTTTGTACATTTTAATCACTCATGCATTATGATTTTTATGACATAAAGAATATAAAAAAATAACTGAAACTCACAAATTACACTTGGTTGAAGTTATTATTACTTTAATGTTTTAGTGGGCTTGATATTAGAAATACATGGGCGATCAAATATATGTTGGGGGTGACCAAACATACACAAAAATGTCCAAGGAAAAGAAAAAAAAACGCCGTGATTATGATCGTACGTAATATTTAATATCAAGGCTCTACTGTTTTCACATACACAGTGATACTAATAAGTATCGCACATTCCCATCTATAATCGCGCTGTGCGATGAAACTGATGATAGATCAACATGGCAAGAACAATTCAGAGAAAAATGCGAGAGTTTGGAAAAATAAAATAAACATTTAAAAACGTTTTTTTCTGAGTCATACTGATAAAGTGGTCCTGTAATGCAAAGGTCCATTTTAAGCACAAATACACTAATTTTAGACCACAGTGATTTCATCTTTTGGATTCTGTTTCACAATGCTCTTCATGAATCCAGTTATTCAAGGGGTCCTCGGTACAAACAAATGCTTTCAAATAAGTTAAATTTAATGCATTTACTCCGATGCCTTATTATTAGGCATATTTATTCACCAATAAGGAAATCATGTTGATGCTAAAACTGTATTTTGGTGATGATATAATGTTTGGTATAGTCTCTGTAGTCTAGTTTCATCACAAGAACTGGGTGGCACGATGTGAGACTTCCACAAATAATAACACATTTTTTTCATAGTCATACTTATACCAGAATTGAAATGTATATTCCAAGAAACAAAGAGAAATGCTGCATTATGAAATACAACTCACATGTTAGAAAGTTAGCATGTTAGCATGTATTACTTAAAATGTACTTAATACTGAAATGGTAATTGTTTTTTAATGTAATGATTTATTATTTATTAACAGTGACTAAGCAGTACTTTCATGTTATTGATGGTTAAGGCAGTGCTATTTGTCATTATATACTACTGCATACAGTTTTATACATTAATGCATGTTATGATATTATGTGAAGTAACTTGTAAGCGATCAGAAAAGCATTAAACAGTGTTACACTTACAACCAAAAGGATGCATACTAAAACTACCCAAAAGGAACATTGTACTGAGGTACTACAGCAACACAATTACACCTTCATTGAGTAACTACTTGAGTAAATTTACTTCGTTTTTTTTTTTTTACCTCTCAACACTGACGTATGCACAAATTCACTCATTCAACTGGCTGGTACTATTGGCTGCTGCTTTGGGCCACTAAACTACTCCTCTAAAGCTAAACGATTGAAATCGCCTTGCTCAAGGGAACCCCTGAACTTGCAGAAGGGAGAAAACCTGTCCTGACACGGTTCATTAATTTGAACAAATGACCCATATCTGAATTGCTTTTATTAATTTCGCTGCAACCACACAAGCTTCTTGGTTTAATTAGTTTGTAGGTAAGTATTAAAAGCACCAATAAATCAGATGATCTAATATTCAGAGCCTGGGACCAAAACCAGCCACAACCAACCTAGTGATTTACTTCAGTTTAAGTACCCTTAAGTAGCCTTAATAAGGGTCAGTAGGTTACACTTCATAGTCACAGAACTGCACGTATCTTTGATGGGGTGCTGCAAATAGAGTTTCCCTATCTCTTTTTTTTTTTTTTACTTATCTATTTCTTGTGTTTTGTAAAGTTTGATTGATTTCTTTTCTTGATTTTTATTTTCTTGATGTTTCTTCGAATTGCCTCTGCGATGTGATGGGCTTTACACGGCCAGACTCACAAATTAAAAATAGGCTGACATACATGAACAGTTACTGACCGCTTAAAAACAGTTGTATAGTGTATTTGTAGATTTGTAGGCCAAACAGACGCCGTCCTGCCAGAGCCCAAGGCCGCAACGTCATCAAATTTGGGCGTGGACGTCGGCCGGTCGGAGGCGCTTGGTTGTTCGGAAGGGATTGCCAGGTGAGTGAAAAACCCGCATTTCAATAAACGTTGCGAGAAATGTCTTGTTTAAAAACAAACACGCTGGGGTGTGATCCCGTTCAAAACCCGACACGGCTCTCGGCTGCGTGTAGAAATACGCCGTAACGTATTAGTACTGCTGAATAAAGCGACTGTAGCGTCGTTTGAAACGAGACAGTAGATCAGCGCGTCATTTGCCGGAGGCTGAAAGGGGGATGGTTTGAGGGATCTGGCAACCTACCGCGAGGTTTCAGCTGCATCACGCAAGTCTGGTCATACATATTCCGGCGTGTTGTATTGGCGCTTGTATCAGGTAAATTTTTATGATGCAGTAATCGTTTAAACCGACTCACTAAAACATAAAAAGTCTGCTAACTTTACTAACATAATGCAGCCAACTGTTGGTTTATCCGATTATTTCATACAATCGTTAGTTAGTGGATGTTAGCTTGAGAGCTATATGGTAACGCTAATAACATGGCGCAGGCTTGGAGGGCCCTTTTGTTCTTGTGTCTGGGTGCGGTAGTGAGCGTACTAAAGGCTACGCGTGCTGTCTATAATACAGTATCTTTTAAATTACTTGCCACTAAAGTTGAGGGGACTTGTGCAGCCTCTGAAACGCACCTCTAAACGCCTCGAAACCGGTAGTATTGTCGAATGAATAGACATTGTTGTGTCGTTAGCTATGCAAGGAACGACTCCGGGTTCGCGCTTTTGTAAAGTGGTCGCTTTGGTTTTACTGTCGGAACTGAATGGAAATACGACGATTTTTACAGTTTGTACTAACTTATATCTTTAGATAGCATCCATCACTGTTGGAGGGAAGAGCCCGATAAAGATTTTTGATGCGGTTGTAACAGTTTAGCTTTATTAGCAAACGTCCGTAGGTGGCGCTACCAACTGATTCACATTTAGCGGGTTGTAGTCCACTGACTTTAAAGCAATTGTGATCACTTAATCTTGAACAAAAAGAAGAAGAAGGCGATTAAAGCGGTTAGAATAGAAGTGCACTTTAATATTACGTTTAAATTAGAAGCATTTGAACACCTACAGTAAACTCCCTTTGTTTCAGGCCCATCTCCTGCATTTTTGTCTCAACCATTTCACGATTAAACCTGAAAGAAGTCAACTGTAATTTCATTTTCATGTGTTATATTTTAACTCTTGCAGGGTTAGTTTGTACTTCTGGTTTATGGTTAGGTAATATGATCTGTAGGTTCATACAAACATATATATATATATATATACATGCACGTATTAGTTTTTCATTGGTGTTGATGTCCTTGTTAAACTATAAAGCTGTAATTAAGCGATGTTTTGCTATAAACATGTTTATCTAAACCATGACCGTAAACTGTACAGCCCACCTCTACTGGTGTTCGTGATCTTAGGTTCTGTATGCATTGTCTAAACAGTGATCTGTGTAAAATGCTTCACATCTGAGTCCTGAATTAAAAGTTGCATTATTCTTGCAGGTGTTGTGACCAGTCATGGCTGACGAGGGTTATGTTGTACGCATCAGGGGTCTCCCTTGGTCCTGCTCGGTGGATGAAGTCCAGAGGTTTTTCTCAGGTAGGCATTTACATATTATTGTTTCAGAGATTCTTTTCTTAAAACGAAGCAATCAAACCATAATGATGCTGTTCAAACACAGATTGCAAAATTGTCAACAATGGCGGTGGCATCCATTTCACCTACACAAGAGAGGGGCGTCCCAGCGGGGAGGCATTTGTCGAGTTGGAGACAGAGGAAGATCTGAAGATTGCCGTGAAGAAGGACAGAGAAACTATGGGTCACAGATATGTGGAGGGTATGTTAGCTTGCAGATATGACTTACATTTTAATGACAACTTTTGTTTTGTTATGTTTAGCACTATAATAGTTTCTGCTGTGATAACTGATTGTAATGCGTCTGTTCCTTATAGTGTTTAAATCCAACAACGTTGAGATGGACTGGGTCATGAAGCACACTGGTCCAAATTGTCCAGAGACGGCGGGAGATGGACTCGTCCGGCTTCGAGGCCTTCCATTTGGCTGCAGCAAGGAGGAAATAGTACAGTTTTTCTCAGGTAAAAAATAGCCGCACTCAGTGACTGATTGTATTATTTTCTAAGTGTTATGTTGGTGATCAAAGATTTTTAGCTATTTTTGTTTGTGTTTTGTTTGTTTGTTTGTTTGTTTGTTTGTTTTTTTGTTCATCTTCCTTTTCTTGTTACCTTTCTCTTGCAAACACTGACCAAACTCATTTCCAAAAAGCAGTCACTTCGGCATTGGAAAATGGCTATTACCAAGTGTCTTATTATTACTTAATTGAAATATATAAAATGTGTTTACCTTTTGGGATAAGTGACAGCGAGAAAATGATGCGGGAAAAGGAAGCTAATGAAACTTACAAAGAAAACTCATTTGAAGACGTCTTATGTTACGGGCAGAACTCTGTTATTTAATCACCCTGTCCCATCTTGACCATCATATTCATCTTTGGCCCACATTCATCACTTTTGTCTTTAATAGGGTCTGATGTTGTAAAACGGCTGTTACATTTTTGCCTATTTGCTAATGATGGAATGGGTCTAACTCATCATTTATCGGACAGTCTATAAGCACAGCACCATTGTTCCTTTTTTCCTTTTACCCCACACCCTTGTCTTTGAAAAACATTTTATTTACATAAATATTCCAACTGATTGTAACTTAATGGGCGAACAGTAACTGTAACTCATGTCACCCACCAGGTCCTTGTTCTCTCTCTTCATCAACACACCAATACTAGCCTGATGTCCCACACAGTGCCCTTTTCCATATTCTTCCTCTATCCTCTCATTTCTATTTTTATCCCCAAAATCCAGTAAATGTAAGTCGTTTAAATGGCCAGTCACTGGTTAAAAACTGAACTGGTATGTGTGATGATGTATAGAGTTTTCCATAAGTTTTCTATCTCTCTCTTTAGAGAAAGTTATCTCTTTGTGATTGGGCATGTGATTTAATATGTCCCCTGCTGGGGTTATCTGTCCTTGGGTTGAAGGGTTGGAAATCGTGCCAAATGGGATAACATTGCCGGTGGACATCCAGGGGAGGAGTACGGGGGAGGCCTTCGTGCAGTTTGCTTCACAGGATATAGCTGAAAAGGCTCTAAAGAAACACAAGGAAAGAATAGGGCACAGGTGGGGATGGTTGGTTGGTTGGCTGGATAAGTTGCTTTTCTTATGGTGTGCACCTTCAACATCTGAACCAAATACAAAACTGACACTACATTAATCTTCGCTAACTTGAAAATATCTGTAATGTTTGCCACAAACACATACACTGATTGCCATGTTAGAGCCAAATATGCCTCACATTTCACAATGTTCAATGGGAAGATTAGTGCTTGGGCACCATTTTTAAAAAAATAAAATAAAAAATACAAGACAAACCCTAAATTGGTGTACTGCAAGATTTTCACAGCAAATGGTGTCTTAGCACTAAACATCAGTCCAGGTTGATAAATGGTAAGGAGTCTCCCTGGTGGTAAAATCAGAGGGCCACTGTACACAAGGATCTGGAGCCCACTGCCACAGGTAATGCTTAGTGGGTTGCAGAAGGGTTGGAGCCCTCTCTGCCCCTCTAAAACCAGGACAAATGGCTGTCATGGCAAGGACACAGGACGCTCTATTACACCATTTCTAATCAGATATGTAAATCACTTCAGGTAACCATAAGAAAAGTGTAAAAGTTATATAGTCCCTTATCAATTTGGGCAACACCCTTTTTGACACCCAGTTAATACTTGTTCTTTAAGTTACTTTGCTAACCAATAGCATACAGTATTTTAAGCTTTTAACTACCTATGGACTAGACCATGACAGCATCTGCATAGCCCAGTTTCATCAGTATTGAGCAAATGCAGTTTTGCCGGGTCCATTCCACATGCCCTCACTGTGGTATCTCTATCCTCTTAGGTACATAGAGATCTTCAAGAGTAGCCGCGCTGAGGTGCGGACCCATTACGAACCCCAGCGGAAGCCAATGGGCATGCAGAGACCGGGCCCCTATGACCGGCCCTCTGGCGGTCGCGGCTACAACATGATGGGCCGAGGGGGATCCTATGACAGAATGCGCCGCGGAGGCTATGGAGGAGGTGGGTGTTAAGTTTACAGTAGAGCTGCACAATTACTCGAATCGCAACGCCAGCCTGTGCAATTACATAATCCCGAAGGGCTGCAATTTAAATGTCCAGTATGTGTCTGGTGATATGTTGGATTCAGTGACACTGAGCAAAGAGGTACAGTGTGTAAAATGTGCAAAATGAAAGTCGCTACATTTATATTTTTGAAGATTTTGGTTGTTTTTTTTCACACATCTCAAAATGATCAGTAGTCTGTGCATTGTCCTTGATAACCAAGCAAACAGACTGAAATCGCAACATTTTCCAGAGGATTTTTTTCTTAATCGTGTAGCTCTGGTTTACAGTAAAGGAACCAAAATCACATTTACTGATGTTACCTGTTCTAAATAAACTATTCATACTATGTCTCATGCATCATGCTAACACTGCAGACAGGAATAAATAAGATTAGGAAGTAAAGTCGCCATAAGACCTTGTGTTAATCTTGATTATGTACATTCAGGTGTATCGGATGGGCGGTATGGCGACGGCGGCTCTTCTTTTCAGAGCACAACAGGCCACTGTGTCCACATGAGGGGCCTGCCATACAGAGCCACAGAGACAGACATCTACAATGTAAGTCAGAAAAATGGTTTTCATCTTCGTTTAGCCGAACATCTGCAAAATGTATTGTGATATTGCAGGGTTTTATATTGCGTATGCATAGTAGACTGATTTGTTTGTGCTTTGTGTCCATTGTTTCTTAGTTCTTCTCACCGTTAAATCCAGTGCGGGTCCATATTGAGATCGGTCCAGATGGGAGGGTAACTGGGGAGGCGGATGTGGAGTTTGCCACACACGAGGATGCCGTAGCAGCCATGTCCAAAGACAAAGCAAACATGCGTACGTTTTAAGACCGTGTATATAATTCGCCGCCCCACCCTTCTGCATCTCAATCAATCTTGCATATGCAGGCAGATGTTCATAATGTGTGTGTCTGCCCTTCAGAGCATCGCTATGTGGAGCTATTCTTAAACTCGACAGCAGGTGGCAGCAACGGAGCCTACGGCAGTCAGATGATGGGGGGCATGGGTAAGTGTCAGTAAGGTTGTTTGGGTGAACGGCCTCCGTCTGGATGAAAATTGTAGCACAAAAAAATGAGCAGCATCACACAACAACAACCAGGATATCTGCAGATCCTTAAAATGTCTTAAAGTAAATTCTGTAAATATCAGGCCTTTAGAAGTGTTTAAATATTCACCTTGAGCCTCTCTCATGTCTGATCGGATCTGTTCCTTCCACAGGGAACCAGTCGTCTTACAGCGGGGGCCAGCTGAGCTCAGGGTATTCGGGTGGATACAGCAGCCAGGGAAATATGGGCGGCTACAGTGACTATAGTGAGTGTCAGCTCTGCTACTAATCAGGACATGCGTAACTATTACTTTTTAACTTAAACATAACGTGCAAGTCTTACTTCACTTTGTTTTCTGTTCCAGATCATTTTTGTCCCATTTTGACTTTTCCTTTTGAAGGACAGAAATGTAGCATGTCTACGTATGACTTATTGATGAACTCCTCGGTCCTATAGTATGTATTTTCTCTCTCTTGTTAGGTAACCAGGGCGGAATGGGAAGCAGTTACTACGGTGGCGGAGGAGGAGGAGGAAGCAGAGGCTCTATGAATGGACTGGGTGGGGGATGGGGAATGTAGATTTTTCTTTTCACTCCCCTATGTTGATGTGATTTGTTTGTTTGTTTTTTAAGTCAGCATTTTGCTGAAAGGACTGGAAATGTACGTCTCACCTAGTAAACAAGCAGAGGGTAGGGTCAGGTGAGGTTGTGTTGAAAATACTGAGGGGTAGGGTTTGTATTTTTTTTAAATCGGATGATCTTCGGAAACAAAGAAAAAGGTCATCTTGTATCACAAAACTGTGTCAGAGAGAAGTGCTGTCTGTCTTCCCCATTCCTCACACATTTGTCACATTACAGAAACAGTGCTTTAAATTTTCATTACTAGAAAGTGTGATGTTTTTTTATGTTCTCCAAACACCTGGCTGTTCCTCGAGGTTAACTCATTTCGTGCTGTTGGCTTTAACATGAGTTTAAATGTCTGAGTGCATGAACAAACCGAAAATGTCTATCCTCTGATGTTTAGACCTTGTTTCGCCTTATACATGTTTAGTTTTTTTTCCATTTTTTTTTTTAAATTTCCAATTGAAATGTTAATCTAAATTTGAAGCTCAACGTGGTCCGAGCATGTTTTTTGTTTTAAGGGGCGATTGTCGACGGGGCAGTTTTTCTAGACGAGGGCTATATCAAGGGCAGGCAAATTTCAAATCTGCTGACATGAAGGTTTCTACTGCTTCAAATGCTATTTGTATTTCCTGTGCACAAAGTGAATAAACTAGTCTGGAATATCTAATTGAAACAAGCATTTCAAAACAGACTTTTATTTGTTTATCAAAGGTCTAGATAAAAAAACTGGTTGGTCTCCTTGTCCAAATTACATAGGAAAATGTTTTGTTGCAGTTGACACAATCCACAAAACTCTTGTTATACATTCTAAAATAGTTGCATTTTTTTTTTAAACATTCTACAATCATTTACACAAATTTGCATGTATCCAGCAGTGGGGCCTTGGCTGTGAAAACAGATAAGATTCATGACAACATCCTAGACAACCTAGACATGTTTTTAAAAAGGGTACCCGAGTTAAACTGATGTTATTCCAGCCATGTTCCGTATAATTACAACAAAACACTGATTACAAATATCCAAAACCATTTCAACCTATAAGCAAAATCAAGTCTATTTAACACAGTCTGCATAAAGTATATTAGCTCCTCTCATTGGTGTTATGATGGCCCCTTATTTAATACACATGAATTAATGTTCCTGAATTTCAGGTAACAGCGGAAATCGCATTTCCTTAAGCTCTGATGGAAGTTCTCTTTAAACATATATGTCGTTAAAAATCATAGCGGATGAGCATGTGCAGTGTTAGAAAGTTCATGTAGAAACGTTTTAAGTCGGGAGGTGTTTTGTCAGGAATTTGTGGTGGAGCTTCTCTGCAGCAGGAGGGAGTGGCACATGTCGCACACCCGCACCGGCCGGGGGTAGGAGGGTAAGGCCAGCTCGTTACTGGAGCAGCTGTTGCAGTAGATGTCTCCACAGTTTCTACAGTGGTGCTGCAAACACACAGGTGACTGAAATCACTGCGAACAACACCATTTAAAATGAGCGCAAACAGAATTCAGTTGAAGGAGCTTCTAACCTTTCTGCGCGAGATGGAGAACTCCTTCTGGCATTGCTTGCACTGAGTGGCCTCGTCATCTTTCAGCCAGGCGTGGCCCTGATGGGAGCGATGAGCTACTATGAGATGAGGCTACTAGACAGGATGCTTTTACATTTTTTTTTTTCTTTTAAACTCTTGTTTTTACCTTCAGAGCTTTGTTGACCTCCTTGAAGTCCTCCATCTTCAGTTTAGACCTTTGACGAGGACGAAGAGAAAAACATATGAAATGGTACTGATGAACGCTAAATAAAAACAGATTAAATTAAAAGTACTGACTGGCTGAGATGCAGTCCCAT
>JAPQRN010000002.1:20577306-20595977 GCA_037367275.1 Coranthus polyacanthus
ATCTGAGACCTCAACCACCGCTGTAACATCTGAGACCTCAACCACCGCTGTAACATCTGAGACCTCAACCACCGCTGAAGTTCAGAGAGACCGCATACGGCAAATACCGGCAGGATGCAACGATGCTGTCATGCATGCGCAGGTTTAATGCGGGTGAGGACAGTCAAAAGACACAGCTGGACTCAAAGGCAGGCAGAGGCTCAGCCAAACGTTAGTCACCCCTTGAAGTCACCTCCTACACGGATGTTGTTACACTGACATTGTGTGAGAGTTAGTGGGAATACAGTAATGCCTTCATGCTGCATCTATGTGGGTTACTGGGGTTAACCGAACCATTACAAGCAAAAAAAAAAAAAAAAATCCACAGCAAAACACGAGTGTTTACATGTTTTCTCTGAGATCACTTTAAACATTGTTTGTGGGTTTGATTCCCAAACTTTCTATATATACAGAAATAACAAGATACTGCAGGGCTCATATGTTCACACTGGGCGACGGTAGTTGAAGACAGATGTTCAGCTGAACCAGAAGGGTGTGGTGCCCCATTCAGGACTTAGCACTCTTCATACCATGTGTTGAGTAACTGAAAAACAGCATTTCAGCATCTAACTGGTTTTTTTTTTTCTCCCAGGAAAAAGGAGAAGCAGTTGTGTCCCAATGCACATATCGTATCTGATTTTGTTTGGTCTAATTCCTTTCGAGGAAATTCACTTACAACACTTAATGAGGCCTATATTGGCTGTGTGCAGTGTATGTGAGACTTAAAAAATTGTGAAATGAGCCTTTTTTTTCTAAGAAGAAACAATCTTGTCAAACACGTTTAATTAGAAAAGTCATCTCATTTTAAGAGTATATCTAACTTTGTCTTAATAAGATATTCAAAGCAAGTATAGAGCTAAATTTAACCAGTAACAAGCCTTTTCTAATGCTGTGATATGCGCCGCCTGAATAAATATTATAAATTACGTAGAGACTTTAAACTTCGACTTAACAGACCGGATCATTTTTGCTTTTGAATAGCTTTCTTGTTTGTGACATCCTCTTTCACAGATTTACAAAGTGTTAAACGCGTGTGCACGGGTCAGGTTACGTTTGTGTGCGGAGTTTCCGTACTATTTTCGCGGCCTCAGCGAACACTACTTGTCAGTTTTAGAAGCTGGTGTTACCTTGAGACTGACATTGTGACATTCCATCGATAAGGCAGCAAAGTGCATTCATTCAGCAGTGTTTTGGAGGAACGGAGGAATCAGCAAAAAAAAAAAAGTAAATGTTATGGTTGTAAGCTTGGGTCCCAGGGAGACACCAAGTTTCCCCTGTTTTAATAGCGAGGCCACTTGCACAACTGCAAACTTATAAGTGTGAATTGAAAATAACAGTGTGTTCATTGATTGTAATAAGCGCAACTTGCTTAAAATTTGGCACGTGTTTTGTAATTTTAAAGCTCGTGTAGTTTTAAGAAATCTAGCCAAGCAAAATAAATTCACCCCAGAGCTTGTGTCATAAGTTGCCCTGATGTCTACATTTTTACGGACTCTTCCACCGTCAAAACAATGCTGAAGTAAGTGCTGTTTGCTGGAATGTCAGAATGTCAATCAACGGTAGAAGACAACGACAACAGTCACCTCCAGCACTGACACGTTACCGAGGCGCAACACGTCACCTAACGGACACACAAAACAAAGAATTGAACTGCTAATATACACAAAGAAACGTGACTGACCGACTTATCCACAAAGTCTCCTTTTTACATCGTTCTTGTCCCGTTGCATCTTTTAAGTTGTTCTCATCTTGTTGAGTGTTTTGGGTAAGTGTCCTCTTGTTACGTCGCCTTTGTCTCGTTGCATCTTTTGCGTCGTAGTTTTTGTCTCGGTACATCTTTTACAACTGAGGCCTCTCCTCCTACATTTCCCGTAACTTTGGTGAAGTCAACATTTATAAACTCCTCCAGAATCTCCTTCTATTTGCATTAGGAAAACAAATTCACATATCATATTAATACTCAGACAGTTGGCGACCCAATAAAAACAGCTCTGCGACCCATTTTAGTTCCCGACCCTAACTTTGGGAAAGGCTAATAACTTTGGTTATATTTCAGAGTGTTTGGCTTCTTCGTAGAACTGTTTTTGCAGTGTATCGGTACAGTTCCTTAAATACAAATAAATGCTGCTAATTTTCTGCTCACGTATGCGTGTATGTGCAGATACACACATATGAGTATGTGTGTTTATATAAGTGACAGAGGCTAGTCATTTACAGTAGTGGAGCCACATAATCCTGGCCTCTCAATGTCAAGTGGCAGAGCACACAGAAATAGTGCTGTGCAGTCATGGTCACATAGCTGCTATTCCCGGGGCTGATGGCCACCAAAGAGCCGGTTTGCTGAGAGAGAAGAGACTTCGCTGCATTCTGCTTCTCTGTGGCCTGGTGGACCACAGCCAGGAAATAATGTTCGGGATGGTGGCCCACCAACAGGCCGGTGCCGCACCACTCCTGAATTTTCCTTGTAGGGTCACAGAAACGGCTCCACAGAATCTCCACATGTCCCTGGTCTTTGCCTCATGAGTGTTCTCGAATGTTCCTAGAGAGAATCAAAGAGGATATTTCCACAGCTCAGAAGGCATTTCCTTGCAGGTTGGCCAAAATTCAGTGGAAGTACCAGATTTCATTGTGTGAAACAGTCTTTTGGGAATTTCCAAAATTGCTGTTGTTTTTCTCTTTTTTTGGCAGCACCTGAGCTCACTCAAACTAGTAGCAATAAAGACTTTCACTTTGAAGTGATACTGTAAATAAAGCTGAAATAAGAGGGCATTATGTGTGTCTGTTGCTGTTTTTAAAGGAATAGTACAACAGAATCGCCTTTTTCGCAGATTACAGTGAATCAGCGCAGACTATTTGCGTGCTAAATTATTGCACGGTTGTAGCCATCTTACATTACTCAATAAAGCTTTTATGAAAAGTCGCAGTAAACCACCCTGGTGACTTGATACATTGCCAAGCAGACTTGAGTAATCAGATGCTACAGCAGTTGCACTGGATTGAATCAGCGTTAGGAGGGTTAGATTGTTGTGAAAGGTGCTTCCTTTCCCGCTGAGGAACAACAATGGGTAGTTTCCACGCTGATAATGGAAGTGCGCACACCAACAGTTGGAAATATAATCACATATCAACCGGATATATCATCAACAGGAACTCATTATTACCAGATATTAATGAGTGTGTGTCTGTCAGAATCCGCTTTGCATGTTAAAAGTACAATTTGCAATTTTGGTACAATAAAATATGCTTCAATGATGCGACAAACAAAGACCCCTATTTGCTCCTGTACATTTCAAATGAAGTGCAGCCTCAGTGTGTCACTCAGGCCTGATTGATGACATGGTGACGGCGACAGAGCCATTGTGGCAATGACAAAATGAGTCTGCGATGAGCGGATTTTGCACACGTCAGTGTGTTGTACAAGCGTGTGTGTGGTCTCTATCACAATTTTACACTGTGAGGACAACCAAAGAGGGGGGGGGTGAAGGAGGAAGACAGGAATGAAGTGAGAGATAAGGTCGAGGCGGTAATATGAGAAGGGGAGTGAGAGACGAAGAGAGAAGGATGGAGAATGGGTCAAGGTGAGAACTTCTACTTAGGAGGGTGCTGACTTGTCTTCGCCTGCATGTGGATAAAAAAGATTTACAGATTTAGAGGAGTGGTGTCATTCTGTCACTGTCTATCATAGCTAACTCATCCTGCTTTGGCTCTTTATTTTAATTCACCCTTTAGGTCCTGTGAACTGTCTTTAATCTCTATTCCTGTCCTCCTTACTCCATACCCCCCTCATCAGTTTCCTCATCCTTTTCCTGTCTCCCTTTGCCCACTCTTCCTTTTACATCTTACACTGCTCAAAACATGCAAATCTTACAAAGAAGCAAACAGAGGATGATGCCGTTTTTTTGCAACTGCAAAAAGAGATATCCCAAAGGCAGAAACATAAAGTCATGAAAGCTAATTTTCTTAAATTTAGAAGATATTCACTCACAGACCAACACCCTTCATTAGTTAGATGAAAAACTGGTCATTTTTGAGTCATGTCTTCTCTCTTTGCCATCAGGCTCAACCACTTCTTTTCACTTCAAACATATTTTTTCTGACAACAACAGTATCAGGGGGAATATAAAACTTTCTACTGCAACTGTTGCTACAAACAAAGTTACTAGTGCTTCAGAGAGCCAACAATAACGCCAAGTCTGTCTTAGTCAGAAGAAAGCATATATCCTTTGCGCGTATACTAGCATTTTGTTAAGCTACAACATTAGAGAATCATTGTAAACGATGAACATGAGGTCACAGCGACCTTGACATTTAACCCTGGGCCACCAAAATCTTTTCAGTTCATCCTTGAGTCCAAGTTAACGTTAGCGCCAAATTTTACAACATTCTGTCAAACCGTTCCTGAGATATCACATTTTAAACGTAACGGGGACGGTCTTACAGAGATGAGCCATGGACGCATCTAAAAACTACTTTCACCTATTTGTAATACATTTAAATGCTATGTCAGAAAACAATGGCACCTGTTAATAGTATTGCAAATAGTTAGATAGAATCATGATAACTCTAAAGTAAAATGGACACGGTCGGTTCTTGCCGGTCCAAGTGCTGGACCTATACCTAACGCTCCACATGAGCAACTGTGCTTCTGTTCGACACTGCTGTTTCCCATGTTAACAGTGTTGAAAAAGCAGCACAGCTCTGTCCTGCCCCTCTCCACTTGCTCCAGATGCCAGCAGGAGCTGGGCAGGGATACCAGCAGATTCCCCTCTGCTGATGTCACCCTGCTGGACAGACACTTGTTATGTATCATGGTCACACTATTAAATTCTCACTGAGGTCTATTTAGGCCCCGAGGAGGCTGATGGTGGCATCACATTACTTGCTGGGTAAGAGGAGAAGTGAGACAGAGAGAGAAAGAAGAAATGGCTTGGGTTAAGAGGGGACGAGGAAAGAGAAAGGAAGGAGGAGAGGAGTGAAGAGAAAGCGAGGAACAGGTTGTACTGTAATTGGCCATCACCTCTACCACACATACACAGACAGCAACATAATAACTCACACAAACAACAACATGCCGGCAAACAGACAGGAAGACGGGATGACTGCTTGCCTGACTCATGTGTTTTCTCTGCCCCTATACCCTGTGGTTCCCTGAAATAAAAAAAAAAATAAAAAAACTCCTCCCATATCCGCTCAGCATGTGTGTATGCGGAAGCACCTAATGGCGGTTTTAAAGGATCAGCCCAACGCGTGCTGGCCAGTTGAGCTGGCTGACACCACAGCTTATGACAAAGGAGAGGCGGACGGATGTCAGAGCAGACGGCAGCAGGCTCCTGTTACCGCAAGGAGTGGGCTCTTGGCATTCTTCATCACTACGTTTCCTTGTGGTCGGCTTCTGTTGAATCCCAAAGATCACCCACCCCCCACCCCAAAAGCAAACACTTGAAGCAATCTTTATTGCTAGAATGGATTGTTAGGAAAGAATAGTAGGATTTTCCTCATGGAGAAATACCTCTTTGTGATTTGATATTTAAAAGCGGGAACAGTAATTCCCGCTCCTCCAAACATTCATTATAACAGGAGTGATTAGCCTGTCTGTTATGTGCCAGAAATGATCACTGACCAGCGGCTTAACTGTAGTCACTGGGAATCTGTTCAATACGCAAATCTAGGAACGCTTTTATGCAGCATGCAGAGTTCATGTTAACAGGGATGTGAGTTATAGACTTTGTGAGTTTGTGTGTGTCTCCCACAGGGTGCTTCAGTTTCATTTCAAAATTCAAACATAAAAACTACAAATACTATGTTAGAAATGAGGTTTGTATAGAAGAAGAGGGTGTAGCCACCATAACGTCACCCGTTGCTTTGTGGACAACGGGTTTGATCGTCAACATTTCGGTTTTTGTGGAGCCAGAAGTGACAATGTTTAAGTGACAAGAAAGCGGGGCTGTGGAGGAGTGAGGTGAAACTCGCCAAGCCAATGCTAACGCTAACTCACGTTGAACATTTGTTAGATTTGTTAAAAAGTAAGGGAGTAAGTAAGTGATTTCACTTACTTGCTAAATGTGGTTCGTAACAGTGATGTCAACTTCGCTTAATGTATAAACACACTAATTAGGGCTAGTATTATATTATATTATTATATATATTAACATTAGTTAGCATTACAGCTAAGTTATGCTAACAGACAAGGCAGGATATTGTAATTAAGTAACGGTAAAGTTAATGAAACATTTGTCTTCTTATTGTAACTCATTAACTTCGACTGGAGGAGAACTGTCAGGGGAAAGAAAGTTTTGTATTCGATGACAAGAAGGTCAGAAAGTCCACACTGGTGTTATAGGGTGACAGCCTTCTATTAGCCCAAAAATCTTATTAATGGAACAATAATTTACAAAATACCCACCGGTACACTTTTTTTGAGGGTTTAATGAGACCAGAATGACTCCTAAAGAAATTACTGACTTTGTATTTCTATAAAGAAATTGATATCTTCAGTTGGATTTTTCAGAGCAAGCATCTAGCAGGCATCAGTGGTAGTATACTTGAAGATGCTTCCATAATGGCTTCAATTTCAAGCCGTGGTTGTTGGTATAGACCTTTCATGGACGGGCAACCTTTCCAGGGTGTTTCTTTAAGGTTCCTTATGCCTAATGTATGATGGAACTATCTGACCAAGTGCCTGGAAATATTAAGGCCAATGAAGGAATAACTTTCCCTGTTTTGAGTTTCTTCATTCATCTGCATTCATCTCAGTGACTCCCCAAAAAAATGTACATTCCCCCCTGGGAGGCCGCCTTAGCAGCCCACAGGCTATAAGTGGGGTCTGTGACCTCAGCAAGACTTTCCCCTCTGCTGTTCTCTATCCGTCCACCCACTACTACTCTGTGTTCGCTCTCTCCCGCTGCAGCCGCGAGACAGTGTGGGAGCTGTTCAGAGAGCAGGAATGCAAAGAGAGCACTCAGAGCTCAGCTGGTGGAGGAGCGAAGAGGGAGGAGAGGAAGGCAGGAGAGGGGGATTTTTTCCTTGGATGAGGTCATGGATGATGGCTTCTCTCAGAGTGAGAGCTGAGCTCGTGGCAGACGCGCCCCTGACCTCCCTCTGCCAGCGCACACACACACACTTAGAAAGGGTAGCGCCCATCGAAGCACTTAGTTGGCAGAGAGATCTAGTTTTCATCTGTGTCCATTACGCAACAGCTAATCTCCCGATCCAGATCGCTCTGTCATTATCAGAACCGCACACGTGACAGGCAGCTTTGCACAACGCAGTAAAGTCAAGCCCCAAAGGACCACTTAGTGGACTCAGCCATGTGAAAAGCCTTGCTAAAATCTGCCCCATTACTAGCTGAGAGATGGATGTGATTAGTAAGACGCTACAATTAGCGTGCTCAGCGCACACATATGCATCGACACGGCTGATTCAACAGCAATATTGTCTCATCTTGACGAGTGATCTGATTTTGTATTACTGTACTGATTGTGTGAGGAGTCTCGGTTAGTAGCAACTGTCGAGACGGCAGGATGATGGTGGTTATTATTGTGATTACTCAGCCCCTTTTCCTCCCCATGCGTGAGTCATGGAGACGACGCTTTGTGGTTTTGTGCCTTTGTGCCTTGACCAAGGCTTTGTGCCTCGGTGTGAAAATATCTCTCCCTCTCTGAACCCCCTTCCCTAGCATAGATTTCGGGAATGTGACATAGCACCAAAGCTTTGTCGGGGGACAATGGGGCCTCCATCTGAATGTGACACATCCCTGTGGGAGCAGTTGTTTTCATACGTCCTCTGATTAGGGTTAAGTTAGGGTTATGAAATGTCATCGATTGAGCAAGTTCTATTACAAACGTATCGCACTAAATATTACCTTTACTTGTTTGAACTCAAATTATGGCCATAAGACCACATAAAAGGATGAGTTTTTTTAGGTATTTAGTGTTACCGCTGTCAAGGAGGTTTTACGTTCCCTCCTGTTTGTTTATCCTCCGTCTGTCAGTCAGCAGGATTACACAAAAACTACTGCACCGATTTTCATGTGTCTTAGTGGACGGGTCAAAGGTCAAGGTCACTCTGACCTCACAAACACAAAAAAATTATAAACCAGCTGCCACCAACTGATGAATTAGAACTCATGCTATATCCACAATGACATCTTTTTTGTTGCTGCTGATGTTATTATAGTGTGGGAACCATAGATATAAGAAGCACTTCTTACATCTGTGAGGTCACCAGCCAAGAGTTAGACCAAAGATACTAGAAGTAAAGAATAAAGATCTTCAGGTGTAAACATGTCACAGCCTTGGGGTCTTAGAAGACAACGACAACTGTTGGTTCCATAACAATCAGACGACCTCTGTGATCTTTAACATCTTATCCATAGACTAACAAATTATGATGCCACCTGATAAGATTTAACATTAACTAAATGATGGTTTTGTGAGACAAGTGACAGTTTGAGGTGTTGCGACAGACGAGGTCCATTTACAGCAGCTCTACAGTCTGTCATGAAGCCGAACCTTGGACCAAACACACGACTTTTCTTCTTCTTCATATCGTCAAAACCAAAGATAAAATTAACCAAACTCACCGAACATGTCACTAATCTCTTCCATCACAGCTAAAAAATCCACTCTGCTGAACCACAAGACAAACTGTCGTAAACATTAGGAGAAGGTTCGGTGACGTCAGAGACATGATGCACTAGCTAATTAGCTGCAAGCTAGCGTTACATTCTCATCAACAGTGAAACGGGCCAGACTGCAATTTTGATTCTTTTGGTTAGATAATCTTTGACTAGAACTAAAGTTGTCTTTAGAACAATTTGTGGTGATTTCCATGTCTGGTGGTGTTATCTGCTCCCCTGGTCATGGGATATGCTTTTCAGGTATGTTCAAGTGTTTGGAGATTCATTCTGAAACTTTGCTAAAACGATCCTGTGATGGAGATCGTTTTCATTTTAAAAACATATTAGTGTGGATATAGCTGAACCAGTGGCAGAAGACAAAACAGAGGAAAACATAGGTCCTAAGTTGTGGTTTGTTTGTGGTTTAATAATATTGTTTAACAAGAAGAAGAGTGAACTGTTGGCGCTGGTGGAGGTCTGTGCTCTCTAAGTGCACTTCTAGTTTTTGTTTTGAACTTTTAGACCCTCAACTCTGGAATTCTTCTAACTCTTTCTGTCCTTCCCACCTGTTTTCATTTTCTCTTCCTATCTCTCGCTCCCTGTCAAACACACATGAGCCGCCTTCTCGTAAAGCCTCTGCTCTTCTTCCTAAGACAGTGGTGCGATTGTTTCAAATAGCAGGTGTGTTTGCGACTCTGGGAGTTCCCTCAAACTAATTACACCCTTTTCACTGACATCTATATTGTCACTGAATTCCATCCCTCCTCAGACACTCCCTCCATATCTCTGCATGGTTTTGTCTTTTCTGACCCAGCATTCAGGTCAGGAGCTGCTGGGGGATGATCTCAGCACAGCAGCAGAAGCCTGAGGAGGAAATGAGTTTGGTAAACCAAGTAGCCGCACTGTGACCAACCACAACATCCTCCTGCTTCTGTGCTCATTAACAGGCCTCTTTCCTCTCTCTTTTCCGGCATACGTTCATCCCAGTGGGGTATCGCCTCGCCCCCTCGTCCAGCAACAAACCCCCCACATCAAACGAGGCTTCGAGCTGAGGGGAAGTGACGTCACAAATCTTTGTTTTAGAGGCTGGTTCACCATAGACTCACTTCAAACCTTGCTGATGTGCAGGTCTGAGCAGTGGTTGCTGCAGGGTGAGTAGGCACTGGCTACTGTCCAGGACTTACATTCCTGTCACTGCTGTGTGTGAGTGTTCGTGTCAGACTACATTATAGCACCTTATATAGTGATAAAAGGATGACAGTAAGGCTAAGTAGTAGTGAAAGCCTTTTTTTTTTCACCACCTACTCACTGAGGTGCCAGGTTTTACTGTCCATCTCTATAGTTACTGAGCTCAATGCCAAGCAGAGAAAACAACATCATAAAAGAAAATTGCTGTTGCTTTTACAGTCATTATTGGATTCTATAGCAGGGTGGGTGGGAGTAATTGATTGCAGATGTTTCCCTCTTTGTAAGGCTGAAAGAAGTGTTTTGTGAGCTTGTGTGTCACCCTCGACTTACAGCAGTCAGTGAAGATGAGGTTAGAGTTTTCCCAGTCAAGGTTAGTCAGTCACGTTGAGGAGCACCCACACCCTATTTCCCATTGTGTCTGTCGATTATCATTTTCTCTCTCTTTGAGCTCGAAGATAAAATTCTCTCTGTCTTGCTCCTTCGTCTTCGTCATTTTCCTCGTGCATGTGAGTCAATGAAAGAGTCTACATTTCCTAAACAGCAATATTTCCCTTTACATACATGTACTACCGGGCAGACTTTGGTCACAGTTTGGTTTCTAAGACAATTTATCATTATAGGAGCCGGATATGTGTCACTGTATTTTGCCGTGAAGAATGCAATATAAGCAGGCTGATTCATTGAAGTATTTCAGTGTATTTAAAGCTATACCAGTCAATAAATTTATTTTAAAAAGTAATTTGAAAGCTGTTGTGAAGCCATATAGGGAATAATCACCTTCCTTTCACTTTATGGAGCATTTTAGCATCTTCCAGCTCATTGTTTTGGTTTCCCAGCCCTCACGTGGTCCTTCAGTCTCACTGTTCTCCAAATATTTCCGTATTTCTAGCGCTAATAAGTTGCAGTAGTTTTTTTCCTATGTACACCAGCTGTTTTTCTCACCGCCGAGTGTAGACCAGTACGGTTAAAAGGAGAGACAATAAGCGACATGTAATAAATACCAACGTTACTCCATCCATTGTGCATACGCAGGCGCTTATTTTTAGTGCAACGGACTATAAACAGATGAATCTGCCTGGAATTTCTTGTGAAACAAACACTGGCGCACATGAGCATTAACTGAGAAAGAATTTTATTTTGTTTTTTGTTTTGCTGACATTTATCTCACCCCTCCCTGACACTTTTGCCCCACGCATTTTGTTTTCCATTTACTATCTCGATATCAAGTTTACTTCACAGTTGCTAAAAATAACCCATCTGTCAAGACCATTGTGTCTATTTATGCCGTAGTAAACAGTGCTGCACTGTTGTCTCACTTGCGTTAAAACCCATTCCATTTGCTGAATTTTTTTCATTTGTTCTTCCTGGTACTTTTTTTTCTTCTTTTTTATCCCTTTGTAATTTAAACCCAACACAGTATTGTGCATAGTCTGGCGAATGGGGCACAGTCCGGTGAATACGCATGCGTGTGTTTGCGTGCATGTGCGTTAATTGTGTGAGAAGTCGGGTGGATCCTCGGGCTGGGGGAGATACGCTGTCTGCACTTGGACAGGCTCTTCCTCCTGGCTGATTACTGCACAGTCATAAGCACCACAAACGGAAACACAGACGGGCACACAGGCACACATCCACCAAACACACACACACGCACACACACACTGACGACACACTGCTGACCCTACACACCCAAGAAAAGGCCCGTCTTGCATAAACACAAAGATTGTTCTTTGTTTTCCTTTTTTTCCAGTACTCTGTTCCTTACCGACATAGCTGGGTTTTCTTCCATCTGTCTGTCAGTCGTGCTGTTTCAAGAGGCTTTCTTTAGAAGTGCGTGTTAGTCGCCTAAAGTAGCGGCGAATACTCTAAAAATATACTTTTCTAAATAAAAATAAACAAAAGAGGGAACCAGGGGTAGAAGAGGATGTGGCAAGATGTGTCCTACGTCTGAAAATTAGTTTTTGTTTATGGTTAGTGTCACAGCTGCCATCTCAAACACAAACCCACACATACACAAACAGACACGGCCGCTGCTGTTTGCTGTTCATAGAGTAGGCGTTGGTTGGTAAATTTACAAAAAGTACAGATGATTTGATGAGATGATTTACATTAGGGGTCTTTAATTACATCGGAAAATCGCTTTTTTTAGTCACGTAACATTTCCAATTTGTCACTTTTCTCTGGATGTCTGTGTTTTCAGTCCTGATGAGGTAGATAAAGATAAGTGATTTGTCTCTGACCCACTTAAAATGTTGACAGACCAGGTAAGTTGCATCTCTTTTCTATTCTTAAAGCTCATATCGTTGCTTCCAGCACTCTGTCTCTGTCAGTTAAAGCTGCAGGAGCCAAAAATCAAGGGGGGAAATGCCAGGATTTGAAAATGCACACATTTTTTCTGCAACTCTCTCCTCTCTGTCCAAATCAAAAGACTAAATATAAAGACAGATGACCTGACGCTGCTTCGCACCACTACGGAAAAAGTGAATCTTCTGTGTCGAGCCTTAGAGTCACGTCTGACTAAATCTGAACATTGATTGGTAATTACAGTCTGAAAAAACAGGAGTGGGTACAAGTGGGTTCTTGTTTTCCATCAGCCCACTTGAATTACAATATGCTGAAAGGTAATTATGGAATATTTTCCCAGTGATGCCAAAAAACTTTCAAACACTGCAGCTTTAAGGTTTAAGAGACACTGTGCTGCTCTAGCCTTAGCAACATCCAATATCAATATCTACAAACCAGTTCATTATGTAAAAAGTTTTTCATGAAGAACAAACATCACAAAGCATTACATTATTGTTTTATTTTTGTGTGTGAAATGTGGTAATTCCAGTCGATACTGATCTAGTCTATGTGTTGATTTCATCCCATTTATGTCAGCAATGCTTGTGGTTGCAAACCACAAGCCACATGCATTACTGTCAGCTGAATACTTTTGAGGTGCTTGATTCCCACTCCACCGTGGGGCATTTTAGTTGTTTTCCTCACAACTCATTCCTCTGACAAAACAGATGCAAAGACAAAAGTATTAATGGCTATAGTTTGTGGTGAATCAGTTGACTTGACCTGTCGCAGATTGTGGGCTTTACCAGGTTCACACAAAGTGCCAAAGTTCCAGCGTCCTCTTAATGTATTGCTTTTGTTTTCCACCTCGGGGCCGTGAGATCATAGAGTGATTCATTTTGTAAATGTTCAAGCATTCACAGATTGTGCACAGTGGTGTTATGAGGTGATAAACTGAGAGACATGTGGTCGCTGCATCGTGACCACGTGACACATCACTCGCACATACATGGGACATAATTGCTCTTAAGTGTGACCCTCCTGAAGACAGCCGGGGGGAAATTCAAAGTTTGTTCTCATGTGCAAAAATAAAAACTGAAACTAAAAAAAGAAAGTTTGTTGATGTGTGCGGTGAATGCCGTTCGTTCTTAGAGCCAGGGTTTTCCCAACCGTTGTTAAGACTCTACGCTAAGAAACCGAAAAACTCTGCTAAGCTTCTTCAGCCATCCTGGAGAGAAGAGATAAAATATTAGCTCCATTTGGTGGGTTTCTATCCAAATATATCACAAATAATCATCATCATGGCTTAAAACTTTTAGATAGTGTTTCATACAGTAACATACCACCCCAGCTGTTGTTTGAGGAGCTGATGAGTTATTTTGACAAAAAAAACCTGAAGCTGCTTTAGCTTTTGCCTCCTCAACGGAACCGTTGGTCTGGATCATATAGCATTGTTTGTCAAAGTCTTTGTCTAACATTTGTTTCTGCAACTTTACATTCATTGCTGTTTCCATCTAATATGGGATTTCTGTTTGTTTCTTGTACTAATTCAGTGAGTGTTCTTATTGTCTCTTATTGGTCCATACGTAATCATTCGCTAAATCTGTTTCCATTGCACTTAGTTGTATTTTATGGAGCCTCTAAAGTCCCACAAGGTGACATATTTTTATTTCTTTCGAACGAGATAAGTCTAAGTATCTTGCGTGCGCACGAGCCGCAATAATTTCATTATATGACGTTCCAAGGTGAAAATAAAACTTCATCATCATCTATTATTTTAAAATTGTAATTGTCTGTTGACTAAAGCCGTCGTGGCACCAAAGCCGTCCACAAACCTGAGGAAAACCCTAGTTTTTGAGTACATAATAACAGGAGAAGACAGCGCACAGATGCTCACATATTTATAAGAAATACAGAAAATTCCTGTCATTCATTAGAAATACGGCCGCTCGTGTAGGAGGCCACTCTCAAACCACATCCTTACTTTGAACCATTGTGGTTATGTTCACGTCTTCGCTTCCTTCATTCAGTGACGGCACACACTAATGTGCGGTTATTTTATTTAATACACTTGAGTGCCTTAGCCAGGAAGTCATAGCACCTCACTGACACGTACATTACGTACCCTCCACAACACCTTTTCCTTGCTCTTTGTCCGACTTGTGTTTCCGATTCGTGTGGGTGCTCAGTCTGTGTCATGCTGCTGTGCCACCGCATTCCTCCCTGACCAGTTCCTTCGCTGTCTGAAAACAGCACCAACAAGGGGGAAGGAGAGAGAGGCGAGCAGAGCGTAGGGCCGAAACTGGCAGCCGTGACAAACAGAGAGACGTCAAGAGAGGGTGGCTGAGTGAGATCACTGCTCCTGTGATGCCATGGAAGTACTGGTGGCCTTTATACTGGGACTACACGATCATTTTTAAACTGAGAACTTATAAACATAAGATGGCTGTTGTTTATAGATTGTTTGAACTAATAGCACTTTACAACTTAAGAGGACATGGCTTCAGACTTCCCCATACAATAGTGGATTTTCAGTCTACCTTTTCTAAACACGGAGAAGCTGAAATAACAAAGACACTGAGGCGAGGAAGTGAGATTGTTGTGAGGATAAAAGGGCAGGAGGGAGGCGGACTTGAACAGGCTTTTTGCTTGTGGCCTCATCGAAGAAATCTTTGTGTCTTTTACTGCAGACCTCTTGACCTTCAGATGAATAAATGGAAATATGAAGCACTGCCTGGGCATTTGAAGGCAGGCACAATACACTTACATATACACACAATGCCACAATGGAGGGCTAGTGGTGTGGTGGTAGCCCTTTCCCACAATCCCCTTGGGTGCAACTGGTGGGAAGCAGGTATTTCAGTTTTATGTCAGTATTTTTAACATATAGAGCAGCAGTTAAAACACACGCTTCCTGGATGTTTCTGGAGAACTTGGTTTCCAAAGCAAAACCGTGTCTAGTTTCTAAAGGATTTACAACTTTGTGTTCAGTTTCCTTTATGAGCTTTGCTTTGTTTCTATGGAATGTGTGTAAAATCCCGTAAGGGCCTTACTATAGTCTAAAGTATGTTCCTGCATCAGCCAACGCACCGCTGCTATGCCAAGCATTACTAAGCAACATTACTGTGTAACATTGTTATGTGAGGAGACGACCAGGCACCAGGGCTTTTAAACCTGGATATATTATGCAGTAATGCATTGTCCTGATTTAAGATATGAAGACCGACCGATGGAAAATAAGTTTAATGGACCCCATAAGGCATGGTGAGAATGGAAGCCATGATACTGTTTAGAGCTGTCATTTCACAGTGTATTGCAGAGATGTGTCTGTGTCTCTTTTCAGGTGACTTCATGACTTTAAGTTCAACACGAAGCTCAGTGTAAATTGTTAGTGTCGATTTCTGTCGGTATAGGGGGTGAAAGTAATCCAAAACTTCGCTTTCTCATAAAATAGGGTGTTTTGTCTCATATTCGATAATTACATCCAAATTCAAAAAGTGGAGACCCATAACGTTTTTGATGATATATTAAAGTTCAAATCCATTCATTTTAGTCTCATTTCCATCAGAAAACACAAGGACAATCCAACAAGGAAAATCTTAGCTTGTCCATAAGGTCAGAAATGCTTAAGGGTTAATTCATGTTTCTTTATCTTTCTGACCTAACATATGTGCACCTGTGTCATTTTCCCTTGACGCCAAAACGAAACGTTAAACATGAGCAGAAAAATAAATATCTAACCAAAAATGATCTCTATCAACTTATCTTACTTATCTTTACCTTTATATTTTACAACTATAATTTTATTATAATAATTTACAGTTGTTTAGATAAATGATCAATTATTAGGTTAAATTTAAAGGTAAACTTAGGTGAGTAAATAACATAGTTAACCCACTAATTTCTAGTCTAATGCAACTCCGCCTGTGGAAGCAATTTCAAAATGTCTTGTGTGGTCCTGGACGGGGGTTTGAATAACAAGCATGATGTTATGAGGGTTATCAGGGCTGGGGGTTGGAGATTACATCATTTTAAAAGAAAGCCTTTATTTTAGGCTGAGAAGCGCATGGATGGTCTCACCATAAGATCTACTGAGTTTGGATTATTGTTTATGCAGTGTTTTAGATAATAAAACCTACGTTAGGGTCGTAAAGGTTTGGTTGTGAATCAACAACTGTCACAGATAAGGAGTGTTTAGGTAGATGTGGTTTATCCTTGTGGAAGGACAGCTCACCTCTGTGGTACACTGAGTACAATACTCTGACACACAGTGGTTGTGACTGGAAAACACTGGAATGCGATAAATGAGGTGTGGAGGCAAAAGAGCCAGGAGAGGAGGGAAGTGTGCCAAGTGTAGCCTGGGGCCACCCTCCTCTTCTTCCGCACAGGTAAGACATGGTTTACAAGAGAAGCCTGATTCATTGGGATTACACTGTTTGCACTGCTGCACTGTTGCCTTTGCTTTCTCTGTCCCCGGCTCAGTACCGACAGACTGTTCAGCCAGCTGTTGTAACATGAGTACACGTATGACCAGGCAGCACTCAGGTAACTTCAAAGCTCCTTTTTCAACAAACATATCACATGTCTTCCCTGGAATGTTCCACCGCCACAAAATGCTTTCAGTCCGAGGCCATGTTTAATCGCCTTTGTTTGACATGAAAGACAATCAGCCTGGAGTGCTGTGAATCCTTTGATCAGCGCTCACCCACCTCTGTGTTTTCTGACTCTCCAGGGTGGCAAAGGCCAGGTGAAGAGCCCGCTGTGGTGATGTGAGGCTTTATTGAAGTTTGATCCATCACATAAGCAGCTGGTGAATGTGGAGGATGAGTAATATGGTAACAACGAACAAGACGCTCACATGCATTTAAGATAACAAAGAGCAGAGCCCTTATGAATGTCTTTTAAGAGGATGCCATAGTTTTTCGGTTTCTCAGCATTCCTCTAAATACTTTGCCCAACAATCCGTGGATTATCTAAATTGTTTCCATCACATGCGTTTGCCTCAGGCCTTGCAAACACACATGAGGTATGTTTGATATTTGTAAGTCACATCACTGAGAGTATTATGAGACACCTGATAAACTTGAACCAGGGCTCCTGGTGGTTTTGACAAACAGCTAAAGACTCAGTGTCCTTGTATTGCATCAGGGGAGTGGTGTGATGCAACGCAGCAACAATTGAGAAAGGGACATGGTCCAGTGGGTGTGTAAAGAGATACGGGAATATAACAAAACCAAAAAAAAGAAAAGAACATAGAACTACAAAGTGGACAAATATTAAGCTCAGGCCCTCGGGATGTTTGAGCTCTGGATGCACTTTGAAAGGTTGTCTATGATATATTTTCCTCTGATCTTGTGCTTGGACATCTGTTGACAGCACTTCTAAGCTAATATCTAGTGTTGCACACTGTTGCAGAGGTGGAGGAGCAGAAGAGGGGCACTGAAGAACTCAAGAGCGAGCGTGATGATTTTTGTGTGAAAGTCCGACCTGAAACTTGAAACAGTATACTGTGGCTATTATCATGGATGTAGGCAACTGGGACGGTGTTAGCTTGGTAATGGATTTAGCCAATGCGAACAAAGGACCAGCTCGGAGCACAAAACAGACGGCAACATGAACGTCACATTTCCTCTCTTCTAGGGACAAATCAGATCATCAATCATCAATAATACTATTTAAAATAGTTGAGAAAGGTGAATATTCATACTACCCTGGTCTGGGCTGCAGATTAAAGTCCAAAACATCTCTAATCTTTTCAAGCTCTGTCATTTTCCAGTTTCTGGCTGGTTTAAACTAACCTGGATGACCCAGTGACTCAGGTAGGGTGAATGGAGTCAGACACACCTACAGGAAGCTTTACTGGCCGTGCCTGTGCTGCCACTAGCATTCCTGAATTACAAAACTCTGCTACGGCGTTGTTTCACTGATCGTATGTGGACACGCGGCACAGTCTAAAACGTGCTATTAACTCATATGAGAGTGGTCAGACACATAACACTCTTTTTACAGGCCAAATGAAGATATACAATGGTGCACTTGTGATGAGATCAGACCTCAGGGATCTGACTGAAAAAGAAAGTGTATCAGCGGCGGAGGGAAGCTTGGTGACAGAGATCGATACTGTCAGCTCTCTTTTCACTCCCAGCATACCTGTAGCGTATTCCGGAGGCAATCCTCTGCAAATATTTACCCTCAAACTACAGCGGAAATGTACAGAGGGCAATTCACTACAAAAACAGCAGAAGTGATAAATCTTTCAGAGGATTACTGGAAAAAGGAGATAAAAAGAGGAAGATACAAATTGAGTTGAAAAGTTAAAAGCGCATTTTGTGGTTCTCTTGCCCTGTCTTGTGACATATTTGTAAACGACACTTTCATCACCATTCCTGTTTCTTTTTTCACTTCCCAAGTAAAATTCTTCCTCACAAAAGAAAGAAAGAAAGAAAGAAAGAAAGAAAGAAAGAAAGAAAAAGAAAGAAAGAAAGAAAGAAAGAAAGAAAAAGAAAGAAAGAAAGAAAGAAAGAAAGAAAGAAAGAAAGAAAGAAAG
>JAPQRN010000002.1:20603201-20636005 GCA_037367275.1 Coranthus polyacanthus
CAGTTTGTTTTTGACAGTTGATGTGTTATTCTGTCTGTCTGTCTGTCTGTCTGTCTGTCTGTCTGTCTGTCTGTCTGAATGATGTCATTCAGGTGCACAGTGCCAGGGCAAGAAGCCCAGGATGAGTTTTTTTCATCCTGCCCTTTCTTCTGTCACCCAACACATTTCAGCCTGGGCGGTGTGGCGATGCGTGCACGTGTGCATGCTAAACACATGCAAAATGAGAGTAATTAGCAGAATGCATACGTGCACATTAAGTGGCATGCTGTTAGGCTGCGGATGTTTAATGCTGCGCTGTAGGTCCAGTGTACAGCGTGACCTGTGACACCACTGAGGTCAGATTGTGAGGTGTTTTAAATAGACAAGCCATGGGATTGGACTGTGGTGACTGATGGGCCACACTTTCCCTTCCTCGCTCTTTGGCTGTCTATGCTTTTGCGCTGTGATGATGGATGCCCAGCCCTCTGTAAATATAGCCCTGCCCCAGCTAGTTAGCATGGCTGGCATGGTCCAGGCTGGTGGTCATAAGCTAAATATATATCCAAAATAAATACTTCCAGATTCAATTCTCATCTGTTGTTTAGACAGGCTGTAACGTAGATCACACAGAGAAAAAGAGTTAGAAAACCATTTGGTTTTATTTTACAGAATCAAAAATCAAACTACAGAGTGATACATTTTTTTCGAGGCCAGCAGAGGAAAACACTGTGGTTCTGCAACTGTCTGAAGAAGCTTTGCCCAGTGCTGTGGCGACTGTGGTGACGAGTCACTGCTGTGGTAACAAGTCATTGCCATGGTTTCCATCCAAACTCTAAATTTTGTGTTTGGACCCACTGATACTGTGGAATGGATGCTGTGGGTGGAGAAAAGAAGACGGCTTGCCAGCATTCGCCACAGTAAGTGACGCAAGTAAAGAGTTTATGATGTTAGTGCGGCACTCAAACGTTCATTCAGGTGTAAAACCACACCTGCTTCATACATTTGAGGCAGACAGAAGAACAATGGCATGTCCCACGAGTGACCTGTCATCACAGATGCTTTATCAGATTACAACAGTCATCAATGTACACATTCACAGGCCTGGGACTCTGTGCCACCTTCATCTCTGTAAGCTGTTGTTTAAAAATAGGCCACTGAAGAATTCAAAAGGGGGAAATCATTCTGATTTTGCAGATCAGGACAACAGACTCTTTCAGATCGTTTCAGAAGAAGCTTATCACAGTGCTGCCACCGTGACCGCTGGTAGGATGGAATCTCACTGTGTGAGAGTTTCCATTCTCTCCAAAACAATAGAAAGCCTTCACTGCCTCCTTCCACCCTGCTGACTCGCACCACTATAGTCACCCAAAATGTCTCCAGTTTTCCCTTTTGCTGCTGTTTTCACTTATATCCTAAAGCCACCAATACCGTCACCTGACACATGCAGACATTTCCTGTTTAGCTTACAGTGCATGATTGTATGGACGGACCTGATCTTAATTCGTTAATTCTCGCATTAATACCAATTAGTCAAAATATTTTATTATAAATGGCACAATGCACAATACTGTCACGGCGCAATGTGCAATCAAAAGAAAGCATCTAAAAAAAAAAGATGGAACAGAAAAAAAAGTGGTGCGACAGCTAAAAATCAGTGTTTATTAATTTATTGTGAACCAATTATCAGATCAATGAAACTGTAAGTAGTAAGGAAATACCCAATTCATTCATTTATAATTTATTGTTGTTGTTGTCTCAGTGTTGAAACCGTAGCATAATAACATAGTGCTGTTTTTTGTCCTATACTGAGTGCACATCAACCCTCATGACATTTTCCAAAACATACCTCTTTGACTGGTGCCGTTTGTTTTTCTTTGGTTGGTCTTGAACGCCTTGTCTCTGTCATATCAGAAAAATACGGAGTCTGAGCAGTGCCGCTAAGTGCTGGGGAGAAGGTACGACAGCTCATTTGTCTGTTATCACCTTGCACCTCCACCCATCAACACAATAACAAACCTGAGAGGAGACTGTCTTCAGACCGTTGATATGAGATGTTTTGTATTTTACCTCTAAATAGGATTAGTGGAAAAGTATTGTTAACCTTTAACAGGAGGCCACGGGGTTAAAAAAAATTACTGTGTTTTTTGTTTTCTTAACAGTCTGCTGATGTGTTGCGTGGTGCCTGAAAAAACCCTCACCCCGGAGCGGTGATGGAAAATGACACATCACACCTATCTGATAGTTAACGAATCTATCTCACAGGCGCCACAAACAATCCAGAAACAGAGACCTGCATGACTTATTATGCTATCATCAACACTATTAAGTTGAGTTTTCTGCACGTATGGTTTGTTTGCAGCTTGTGCTGCTTGTCTTGGCTTGTTTTGTTGCTCTGATGGTTTCTTTGACCAGTCAATCCTGTAATTTATACACATTAAGTCACTCAAAAATGGAAAAATTCTGCCAATATGAGAAAGAATTGTTGTGAAGGGCTTTAAATGATCATACATTTGAACAATATTTTATACTATTCAGAGCTTCTGTTGAGTGAATAAAAACAGACAGCTAGACTGTAGTTGTGGTCAATAAGTTATACTAACATGACTGTAAAATGACTTTGTCAGAGAATGTTTGAGCAAGTTTACTGTTTTACACCGTCAGTAAGCTAGTGTTTTGCATTAGCGCAGCCACCACCCCCCCCAGACACTCCCTCAGCTCCGCCCTTTTCTCCAAATATGGTCACATCTGGCTTCAAAAAGCCAACATGGTGACTGCCCAAACGCAAACTCCTGGCTTCAAAACGGCAGCTCATAAACAAATGGGTGATGTCACGGTAGCTCCATCCACTTCTCATACCCAGTCTATGTTTACACACTGTTGCTGTTGTAGACTAGCAGAGGTTAGTATTGAAAAACTCGGGAGTGAGCTCAAGGATTTTTGTGGAAAAACTGACCCAAGTCCTCTACATAGAAACTCAGACTGTTATCCTGGATGTAGACAACCGAGAAACTCGTTAGCTTAGAAATTGAGTTAGCTAACATCAAGCACACAAAAGCGTATCCGAAAAGCTTATGTGTTGACCCTTTAAAAGAACATGGTGGACCACTCTAAGCATAATCGTCGTCATCATCAGAAAGCCGTTTGAATGAATGTCATCTTTGACTGAATCAACAGAGGAGCTCATGTCTAAAATCAGACACTGTGAATCCAAAGCTGTTTCTGAAATGTGTTTATTGTTCCCAGAATGGCTCCAGAGTGATTGAAACAGTCCATTACTACCATCACTCCGGTGTAACTGTGCGATCATCATAATAAATCAGAGCCTGACCTCTGCATGTGTGCTTTCGTCGGTATGTGTGTCCTGGTTATGTTTGGAACTGAGACATTTCACAGAATGGGATTCATGACCTATTGCTACTGCTTATTACCTCTGACCCATTTAACCAGTAAATATTAAACAGGGCGAACAGTACAAAGTACACGAGTACAAAGTGCAACTCAGTTTCTTTTCTAGGCTCTGTAATTCGTCATCTTTTGTCCCCAGATACATGATGCCAACACGGTGTTGACCTTTGGTCTCGCTGCATAGTTGTGTATATTGTTTTGCTGCAGGATGCCTGGGTCTCAGCGACATGCCATGGATATTCCTGCCCATGTCGGAGATTCCACATACTTCACTTCGTAATAAAGCGACTCGTCAAGATGTTTGACTGAGAGAAAAGGAACATAACACGTGTACTTCCTGAAGTCCAGTGTTAATGGTCTAACGTCTAATAGTTGTATTATTGAATGTCTGATGTCTACAGCCTGTGAAGCCAGGGCCACCCTTGTATGACTCATTACTTTTACCTCATGCTCTAACAATCCACTGACCCATACACACCACCCCATCACAAACCTGACCACTGAACGAGACCAAAGGCTGATTCCCAGGAGATTCCCTCACGCTAATACGTGCCAGACCTCGCTGCCGTTGGCTGCAGTCCACGTGGGCTAATAGTGCTGTCCAACTCAATATGCAGAGCTTTAAGAAGCGGCGGAGTGAATAGCTGGCATGGCAGGGTATCAATAAGAATTTAGACATGTCATCAGCTCAGAGTGATTCAGGACGGTGGCAGCGAAGGGCTTGTTCCTGTCTGTCTCCCTCTCCCTCTCTCTCTCTCTCTCTCTCACAGCTTTTTCTCTCCTCTCATTCCTTCCATTCCTCATCGATCTGCCGTCCTGGAAGAAAGAGGACGGGTAAAGTGATCAGGCCATGACATCACTTTTGGCTCCTTCATGCTTAACACTGGATAATGCAAGTGTGTTTATGTATGTGGAATGCGTGTGTGTGTCTGTGTGTGTCTGCGTGTGTGTGTCTGTGTGTGTGTGTGTGTGTGTGTATCCCAGCTCTACAAGGATAGACTCATACTATAAGCAACAATTTCCTCCCTAGACGTTTGGGGTCCTGGGACACAAAAAGACGAGACTAGTCTAGACTAACGATTTCCACTATAAATGAAAACATAACCTTTATATGCTCTATGTTCAATCCATTATAATGCTCTATTAGTCAGTTAAAAGCCTTGTTTCTTGGAAATGAGTCTGAAATGAAAAATAATCTTGTCAAGCATGTTTTTTGTATATAATCTATTTTCAAGAAAATATATCTAACTTTGCCTGACTAAGACATTCCAGCTAATAATGAGATACGGTAAAACAGTGCTTTGCAGAATATCCCAGCAGAGAAACAAGATTATTTTCCATATTTTATCAGTGAGTCCATTTGTACAACTTCTCAGTTTAAGAAAATTAAGTCTACTGTTTTTCCGTTGCTTGTTATGAGCACAGCTCGTTTAAGTTTTGGTCTTTTTTTTTTTTACGTCTCTTTTTCAGACCCATCGAATATCTGTCTTCTTTCTAGTCGGGCTGTTTTTGCAAGTTGAGTGAAGTGAATCATGTTAAGCTTGATCATTTCCGTCTGATGAGTAGTATTATGAGTTTGGGCTGAGGCAATAACAGGAGATGACGTTGCTCAGCCAGACAGGTAGGCACACCACCTGGTGGAGAAAGGGAGGTCTGTATGACACACAAAGACACAGACGCATAAAGACGGCTTGCAACACGGACAGAGTCATTATTATGCTCTGTGGCTGCTAGGATACGGGATGAATGCCGGAAGCCGAGGTTTCAGGTGTTCACCCTGTGCTTCACATAGACCTCCTCTCTCTTATCTCACCTCTTCTGGCTTTACTCACCAGCTGTCACAACCAGCACAGACGCACACGCCGTCCCCCTGCCCCGCCCACTTCCTCCTGGAAACAAGCCTTTTATGGGCATGAGCGCACAGGTAAGGCAGCCCACAGATAAACAGCGCATTTCACTCTCTTGCTGAAAGGCATGTCTCAAAATGGATCTCATCGCTGTTCATGGCCTGTTACAGTCAGTAAACACCAAATCATGTCCTGGTTGTCAGGTAATGATGAACTGAGGGAAATGAATCAGCCGTTGGCTCAGTGGTAAACATAAAAAAAGACAGAGGTTAAAGCCACACACTCATAAACTATAGGTGCAGTTTTGTTTTTTGAAATCTATGCATAAACTGGCACACGTCGTCTTCATCAGGACAGCTCTCAGTTAACATCTGGTTCCGTATAGAAGTATAATGTATGTTTGATTTGCTGAACCTACAAGATGAAAAACCCATGTCATTCCAGTGAGGGGATGCAAAATGCTTGGGTGGCGAATAAAGAAACAAAATTCACAACCACTGTCTCTAACTTTTCTTTAATCTGTCTTTTTTCTCATGAATTGTTTGATAGTTTTACCTTTTTTCTGGTTGTTTATATTATGTCATACTTTAATAAAAAAAAAAAAAAGCTTTTTGGGAATAACTACACAACCTGAGGGGCTGCAATCCGGAACGACCGGGAATAATTCATGTTTTCAATGAAACCTGTTCAGATAATAAACATAAACAGGATTGTGAGACGACTGTGGGTGGTTTTCTCCTTTTGATCAGTACATCACACTCAGAGATACTCATGGTTGGACTGACTGGCTCTCTCCTCCAACTGAGTCACTGATATAGTCGTCAGTAGTTAGAATTTCACTTCTGTAAGCGATTGTCATCCCTCTTTGGCGCCACAACAACAAAAGGAAATAGTGAAAAACGTCAGGAAGCACACTGCACGATTTATTCCAAACATCTTTCTTATCATCACCTAAAACTCTGCCTCCTATCTTGCTGCCTGGCCCATGCCACCCACTCTGTGCTGAATTCCTGATACCAGAAAGACAATGCGGAGAGGACTTTTCCACTGACCAATCAGCCCCCCAACCCCCAGTGTGTGCACATCAAACGTTACGAGTTAAGCCCTCCCACTCACTCCTGGGTGCGGTGCAGAAGATGAGACTCCTGCATCGTGTATGTGTGTGTTCTCTACGTGTGTGTCGTCACATTGTGGGGTAGAAAAGTGGTCACGGAACCGCAACAATAACAGACTCACTGGAAAGAGCCCAGAGTCCTCCTGATGATATCATAGTGTCTGTTTCGTGTGTCTGTACGACTGGAATTCACCGTAGTCACACAGAGTGATCAAAGTGTCTGGGAAATATTGATTAATTTGAAATGACTTTTAAGTGTGAGTCAGAATATTAATTTACAACTGACTGCAAAACGCAACAATATATTGTACTGTAACTATTAATATGCAAGTAAAACTATTATCACTGTGTTGCAAGGTTTAGGTGCAGAGTGTCCTCAGATGTTGTGTGATTGACTGCATGTTTGTCAGTAACGTCACGCTGTGCCGGAATCTGTCATATGAAGCAGGCAAACTTTTCAGATTCGACCTGTGTGTTATCGTGGAAATTGAGATAACTCGACAAGGCTACTTCTTGGAACAGGCCCAAGTTGTGTGTAAATTTGTGTGTTTGTCTGGAAGTGATTGTGCATGAGGCGTGTCAGGAGGTTTATACAGATTAGTGTGTTTTCCGAAGGCGTGTCTTTAATCGTTATCCAGGTTGTGACAATGCAGGATCGCGGCAATAAACTTAAACAGTTGCATTCCATTCACCAGGAATGCGTTGTAGGGAGGCAGGCTGGGCCCATTATTTTGCAACCAGTAATCAATATTAGTAAAGACGACGGAAGAATAAACACGGAGTCATTTTTAATGTTTATTTTTGAACCTCTTTGTCAAGTGTTTGGTTGTTATATGCTGTTGCTGTGCCGTGATTACATTTATGCCTGATAAAAGTGGTGGACAGCTGTACTCTCACTTTAGCGACTTTCCACAGAGACACAGGTTAATTGTCCACCTCAGTTACATGATACTGTATATACTAATGCAGAAATCAAGCTCGTCCCCTGTGAATCAGCGGGATATTCGAGCAGCTAGATTTACCTTGTATTAGAAAGTACTAACGACAAAGAGTTGTGGATGTACCGTTTGGTTTAAAAAACACTGTGAAATCAGTTCTTCGGTGTTAAAAATGTCCCACACACAGAGACAACACTTTTTCCCCGCTGCTATCAGAGTTATGCCATCCCCACCAGATGTGACTGAACACACTCTTGTGTCGCTGCACGGCTTTGAGTTTCCCCTTACAGATGAAACACTGGTTTTAAAGTCAGACACATGCACACATACGCACTAAAGCCCCACACAGCTACTGGTCAGACCTCTCATTAATTTTACTGCCATCCACATCAAAGACTAGAGAGGCCAATTTTGTGCTCTGGACAAACAAATTAGGGTCTGGTTTCAGTTAACGGGGCCAGGTTTTGATTAGGAAATCATTAAACCGTGCTTTACTGTGCTTTGCTCTTCTCACGAGAGGTTAGCATATGAAGACATACCTTCAGGATGGCACTTCTTGAGCGCCTCTGGTGGTCTGTGGCACCCTCTAGTGGTCACAGTGGTGCATTACACTGTGACATATGCACCGTGCACACAGGGCACAACTTGTTTTATAGTGAACATGAATACTTTTTATGTGTGGCCACAAATCGTGGAAAATTATTTTTTCTTCATTCATGCAAATGACCTGGTGTTTGCGTTTAAATAATTACGGTCATACTGTTTATATTTGGTATATTTCCCCTCTAAACGCAGACGGGAAAAGCTGAGGTAAGAGTTTCTTTCAAAGCTTGTTCCTGCTTTCCAGTTTAATTATGAACAGGTGTCTGTGTCTTTTGATTAAAGTTGAAATTTGCATGTTCAGTAGACCTTTGAAACAACACAAGCCTCTGCCAAACACACCCTCTGTGTATACATTTTGCCCAGAAGAGTCCCTAAAGATGTGCTTTTCTACACATCCTCTGTATTGTATTGCTGTATTTCAAACATCTTTCATTTATTATTTGACAATGAAACCACTGACCTCATTTGATCAGACCTTCAACTTCTGAAAATAATCTAAAATTAAGTTGCTGATTTAATCTATATGCTGTTTAAATAGATTTTAAGGATGGGAAAAGTAAATACAAATGCCTACATATATCTTCTCTGTGTAATTTATTGATTTAGGTATTTATTATTTGTTTCACAATTTTGTGTTAATCAGTGCATAGGCATTTGTGATTAGAATTATCTAATCTATTTTTGGTCTATCAACTTGTAACCCTTGTATAAAAGTGTACATACATATATTAAAAAAATTGAAAAAATAAAAATGTATTTTAGGTTGTCCAATACTATATTATACAGAACGTTAAATAGCTGTAACTTTCTGTTTAATTTTCATAACTAGGCCTGAAGAGGTATATTAAAATGTAATGATAAATAAGTAAAGGCATGACAATCAATGATCAACAATATTTGTGAATATTTATGATATTTTATTGACATTATTGTTGCAAACATCATGTGAACAAACTCACTCATCCAATATTAGAGAAATACAATAACAAAATAAATATGAAGTTCTTTTAAAACAGTATTTTCAAGTTTTTTGTAGATATTTGTTACCATCACTTAATCACTAATCCTAGTGATTTATAGTGCTTGTGCATCACTTGTGAAATTATGATGTTCAAACCCTTCATGAAAATGGACATAAAATGTTATCATTCATTTTTTGCTTTAGGTATGGAGCACCTCATAGAAAAATCTTATTCAGTTGTTTTTTTAAACTCTTAACTCAACGCAGCATAGCATAAAACAAGCAGCAGCAAATAAACAACTAAAGAATAGTCGTCTTCGTTGGCAATATGAAAACTCAAATAACATTACGAGCTAACATTAGACACCCCCTTTATACACAGTGTATTTTAAACCCAGCAGGCTCCAGAAAGGCGGCCTCTATCCTCTATTTCAAGACCTTTTCCCCCCTGTCGGGGGAAGGTTGGGGGGATGCTTGTGGTAATAGTCTGGTGGAGTGGGATTGGGACTTGCGTTCATCCCAGTAGGCACATAATACATACTCTCCAGGTAGCTCTGGTCCAGTGGTGGATGGTTCTGGGGATCTGGCTTGGATCCCTGACCAGAGGGATTCCTGTAACCGACCCCAGGACCATGTGGGTGCATTGTTGCTGCTGCAGAGGCCTCAGGATACCGAGGTGGCTGGGGCTGAGTCTGGGGGTGGGTTGGGGGAGGAGGAGCTGCGTAGGGCATGTATTGTGGGGCAGGGGCATACATGTTGGGGTTATGGAGAGATGGGTAAGGGGCTGCTGAGGGAGGATACAAGCCTGAGTGAGACATGGCTTGCTGTGGGATCAGCACTTCAACATACTGGCCTGTTTCTGGGTCAAACAACATCTTCCTCAGTGGCTGTACAGGCACCTCAATATAAAAATACTTCCCCGTCTCAGGATCGAGTAGCACTCTGCGTGGTGTTTGTCCATAGCTACTCTCTGAGTACAAACTGGAGCTGTCACCCCCATACTCAGAGCCATATGAAGGCCCCAGGCTCTGAGGACCACACAGATAGTGAGGATCCATAGGAGGAAGGCCTGGAGAGTGGCTGTGACCAGGATCACTAAAAGGAGGCCCAGCCATGGTTGGTGGCTGTTGCTGGGGTGAACGGTGGACAGGTGGCCGCCGGGGGTCAATATGTTGGCCTGACTGCATGGGGCGGTCAGCAGGATAGGCCTGCATGAGTGAGGGGTGAGGAGGGCAGGGAGGGGGCTGGTGAAGAGGCTGGTATAGTCCTGACGGCTGGCTTGGACCAAGTGGACTTGACTTGGGAGAGCTGGGCTGGTAGGTCACTGGCTGAGGGTCAGGTCTGCACTGGTGGGGACGGAGGGGGAGCTGGCCCACTGGGTAAGGATGTGCTTGGCCAGGAGAGTGCGGTGGGGCAGGGGGAGTAAGGTTGTGGGGGCTGCTGTGGCTGTGAGGAGGGGTCAGACCAGGGTGGGTAGGGCAGCCAGCTGTGCAGGAGCATGGGGGAGGGCGGGAGGAGGGTTGATAGCGATTTGATCTCCGAGGAGTCAAATCAGGCAGCATGAGGGGACTGAAGCTTTCTCTGTCATCGTAGCTTGGAGGGTCATCGGAGGCATAAAAACGCAGGTCATCTCTCCTGTGAGGGCGCTCACTGGAGAGCGATCTGCGATATGGCTGCTGTGTGTATCCTGGGGCTTGTGTTGTGGATACAGCAGCAGGTTGTTTTGTATTGTTTGAAGTTACCGGCATAGCTTGTTCATGAGGATATGCCATCCTGGGATAAGGTGGTTGGCTGGTTGAATCAATAACAGTTGGCTGACTTGCCTGGGTGGCTCCAGCTGAGGCGGGTGTGGGGACTTGGCTTGCTGTTGGATCCAAAACCGCAGCTGGGGATAAACCTGGGCCACTGGCTGATATTGGAGCTGGAGGTAGGGTTGTAGGTCTTTGTGTATATCTGGAGCTCTGAGGGGAAGCCCCTGGCTGTTGTTGCTGGGCTCTGTCATTTGATGCCTCAGTTTCTGATGGCGCTGACTGGTTTGAGAGACTAGAAATTGTGGTTGTTGTTTTGCTTGGTGGAGGTTTAAGGCTCGATACTGCAGACACAGCTAGCTTTCTTGTGTAGTTTGATGTGGAGTCATTGGAGATCTTTCTGTAGATAGTTGGTGAAGACACTACAATTGTTTGCGACCTGTCCTCACTTTGTTGTCTTGCAGTTGCTGCTGTTACTGGAGGCCTCTGTGTTTCACTTGGCATTGTTGCTAAATCTGCAGGTTTAAACTTGCAGCTTGGTTTTGGAGGCACGGCTGGCTTTTGAGAATTTTTTGCTATAGATTTAACTTCTATAGTTTGAGGCCTATTATTTACTGTGTCGGTTGTGGGCATCTCTGGCTTCTTTGTTTCTTTAGACAGTGACTTCACTTCAATTGGCTGGGGTCTGAATCTTCTTATTGCAGGAGATCTTGGAGGAAAAGTTGGATCTAGTCTTTTTACTGCTTCAAAGTCTCCTTGTTCTTTCTGTTTGGTGGGAGGTGGTGTTTGCTCCACTGTATTCCTCAGCGGAGATGGACTCTTTTGCTTTGCTGTGTCTCTTACTGTAGACTTGATACTTGCTGCCTCGTCTTCTCCCATCTTTGATAGAGTTTCGGAGTTGTCAGGCACTACCGATGGGCCGGATGTAGTAGATGAGGAGGAGAATGTCCTTTCTCTATGAGACTCAATCCGAGTTCCATCGGAAGGCATAGTCGTTTGAAGAGGGATCTCCAGGCAGTTCACATGCTTACGGGGGAGCCCTTTACCTCCACCTGCATTCTGGCCATCCCCTACAACTGCTCCAATGTCAGCTTGGTAGCCTTTCTCCTTTAATAACATGGAAACTGAGTGGCCACTGCTGCCAGGTGTACTGCCAGGAGTAGAGAGCCCAGGCGAAGGTGAAGAAGCTGGGACTTGGTGTGGGGTTGGAATCTCTTCCTGAGGTGGTGATGCAGATCTTTTGGTCTTGCTTGATCCATCCCTTATCAATACTACTGCAGTGGATACCTCTCTTTCTTTACTGGGCATTTTGGGGAGGCTTCCGAGCATGGGGGGCCTTCTGTCTGCTTGACCCACCACAGGTTTATCCTCATTGTCAAACACTTTAGCCGACTGAGTTACAGTCTCTTGTGCTTCTGCTGCCACATTTAAATCATCTTGACATGGCTTGGCAATTGCTACATCACCCGCTGTGAAATTCCCTGTATTTTCTTTGCAAAAATAGTGAGATTCTGAGCTTGCCTCTATTACAGGCTCTGGATGAGATTCAGGTTTATCAACTGGGTGCTCTGAATCTTTTGTGGTTTGTGACATTTTATTTTTGTCTTCCTTCCAGCAAACAGCCTTGTATTCTATTTGCATAGGTTGTGGACGAGAAAGAGGCTTTCCTTTGCTCTGTGAAGGTGAAGATGAAGTGGGTGCCTTTTCATCTTTTATCTCCACTTTCTGTTCCTCTCTCTTCTCTTCCCGTAACTCCTCTTTCCTTTCCTCATGTTTTACCTCCTGTCTCACCTCCCTCTCCTCCTCTTGTGTGATCGCTTCCTTCTTTTCTTCTTTTGTTTCTTCCTGTTTTTCCTCATCAAAATTTTCTGTCCTTTGTTCACTCACATCTGAAGGCATAACAGCACTGCTTGCCTTGAAAGACAGATTATATGTGTTTTTTACAAGCCGCCTAACATCTCTAACTTTGTGTATGGGGCCCTTAACTTTATTATTCCCATTCACGTCTTCCTCCTCTATTTTATCCACAGTGGCCTCTATCTTTTCCTCTTTTTCTTTGAAAGACACCTCAGCTTCAGATTTGTTTTCTGACTCAGGTGTGAGACAGACATTGATCGAGGCTTTCTTTTTCTCTGTGGCTTTGAGAGGACTATCCTGTGGTTTTGACATGTAGGGGCTCTTGACATCCTGCTGCAGTTGTTTATGGCCCTGTGTGTTTTCACATTCCCAGTCTCTACTTGTCATCCTGGATGGCGTGCTGGTGGCTCCAATAGCAGAAGGATCTCCTGTGTTCCCAGCAGCGGCATTTGCTGAGTCACCATCCTGCCATGTTTTACCGTCATCTGCTTGATGTCCTCCAGCTCTGGACTGTTTACTGTCAAACGGAACTTTCAGTTCTGATCTTAATGAGGATGCATTCCTGCCCTGAGAATCAGCCTCTTCACTGTCGGTTTGTGAAAAGGTTACACTTCTGTTGCTGCTGGTGGAACTCGGCCGGTTGTTGGATTTACCTCCATACCTTTTCTGTAGCCCTGCTTCATCCTTTGTGCTTAGTTCTCCTCTCACAGCAAGGCCATCGGATGAAAGACTAAAATCAGAGTGAAGGCTGGAACTCAGATTATGAGCATCAGGTTTGGGAGACCCTTTAGGTGGTGCCGCTGTTCTCTCTGTTTGTGGAGTGTTTTCATCAAAAGCAAGGCTCACTTCCTCTCCAGCCTGCTCATCACTTTGTTTATCAGCACTTTGCATCTTTTTCGACAGCACACTCTTGATGAGACAAGTAGCAATTTTAGTTTTAGTACATGTTTCATCCAGAGAAGCAGATTTTTGGAGTTTGGATTTAGTCTCACTCTGGTTGTCTATCTCAGGGCTGTGCTCAGAAGGGTAGCACTCTTGCATAGCCGCTGGAGTACTGTGTTGTCTCACTAATCTCTCTCTAGACTGAGTCTCTAGACAGGGGCTATCCAACACTGGAACCCCAGGGCTACTGTTCTCACTGCTCTCATCCTGCTTTGCTTCAGCATTATCCTTCCTCTTCAGCTGGATCTGTCTCTTAGGCACTCCTCTTCTGACCTTCCTGGAGTCTTCTCTTTCCACTGCCACATCTACACACTCAAAGCTTCCCAACTCATAGCGCCTGGATGGGTCTAGTCCATCTGAGTAGTATGCAGATGATTGCTGGAATGCGAGTTCATCATTGTCCAGCACTGGGGCAGAACCCTTGAAGTCAGCATAGGCCAGCCAGGCAGCATTGACCCCAGCTGGGCTTTCCTGTGTAGATGGCTGAGAAATGTTGGTAGATGAACGGTGGCTTGAGTTGTACATGTCAAGGTAATCTACCTCAGGGCTTGACAGGCTACGGAAAGCCACGTCTGTAAACCACTTTACCTCGTGGTCGGCCTCATCAAGTTCACTTCCCATGCTGGAGCTCGAACTCCGGCAGGGCCTGTTTGTGGCCACACGTCCAGGAACACTTTTCTTGTGCTGAGGTACAGGAGGTTGAAGCCGCCTGCTTGGACCTCCACCCCTGCTGTCTTGTTGTGAAGAAAGTCTATGCAGACTCTGTTGTTGCTGTAGCTGTCTGGTGGCAAGCAAACTCTCTGAATAGGAATGCACTGTTGGCAGTCCCTGTCGGCTCTCTCGGCTTGTGGGAGCTGCACTGCGGCTTGCAGGGCCTTTTCTATTCCTGGCATTGAATGACAGCTCAACCTGTTCCCCTCTGTAACTGGCGTCCCCCTGCCACCCCTCCCCTTTTTCAGGAACCCGCTCCTCCCTCTTTCTCTCTCTGTACATCTCTCTGTCCCTTTGCCTCTCGCGATCTACTTCTCTCTCCTCCCGCAGCTGCATTTCCCTCTCCATCTCCAGTTGCCTTCCTTTCCTGAACCACTGAGCCTGGCTATTATTGTCAACAGGGGCAACATCGGGGATTTCCGTATTTGTCACCACTTTCTTTAAATTACCACTCTGTGAAGATGTTTTAACCTGAGGGGGGCTACGGCTTCTATTCTGCCAATGTCTGTAGGGCTTCTCAGGGGCTATGATGTGCACAGGTGTAAACCTGGTGAGTGGAGGTGAGGGAGTTCTCCTCCTGTTTACATGGTTCGCCATGTTCTCTTTTAACCTATTTCTGTTTTCAAGTCCAACTGTACCTGACAGTTCTCTTCTGATCTGCTTAGGTGTAAATGGTGATTTCAGTGAACTGCTGCTTTTAGGGGTTTGCGGGTACGTAGTTAAGTGAGGCTGAGGGTTTTCCAAACTCTGAACAGGTGAGGTGAGTTTAGCCTTGGTGACAGGTGAAATGTTTAGTTTCTTTTCTTTAACAGGTAATACAAGATGAGGCGAAGGAGGCTTGATTTCAATAGGGATATTTTTGTAAAGATCTTCTTTCTGAAAATGGGTGTCTTGTTTATCAGAGAAGGAGTCTGAACTTGAATTACTCTGAAACTTTACTTCCTTTGAGGATACTTTTTTCTTTGTGTTCTGTTGTTTCAGTAAACTGTCTACCTTTTCTTCAGATGGGAAAGGGGAAGTAGATAAAGGTGAATGACTTGCAGCTACTGGTGAACTGCTTTTGATTTCAGTTACAACAGATTTGTCTCCCCTTTCTATTTCAAATAAAGATGTAGAGTCCTGAATTTCTGTAATATCAACTACAGACAAATTCCCGTCAACCTCAGGTGTATCTCGGAGAGGAGGGGTTGGTTGTGTGTATTGAGGGCTGTGCTCTGTGGAGACGGTTTCTGATGAATGCTGATGAAACCTCTGCTCTGGGGATGGGGAAACAGGTGATGGATCTCTACTTCTGTGTTGAGGTGAGACACTTTGATGCCTCTCAGAAGAAGAGGTTTGATGCCTCGGCTCAGGTGAGGGAGTGTGATGCTTTGGCTGAGGGGATGGTGTTTTATACCTGGGCTGAGATATTTCAGGCTGTAGCTCAGAGCTTGGGAAAATTGTTGTATGCGGTGAAGCCCGTGGTGTACTAGCGGAGTCTGCTACACTGCACTGTGTATTGTCTCTGTTTGGGGTGGGGCTCCTTGCTTCAGGTGATACAAGCGTCCTGTGAGTTTCAGGGGTGGAAAGACGAGAGAATTCGGGAAATGGGGGAGTGTTTCTGTCCTCAGGTTGAACAACAGAGTAGGATATCCCTGTGATATGAGGGGATGATGTGGTGCTTCTGGATGAGGTGGATTCAAAGGGGAGCTCAAGGATAGGAGAGTCAGATTTAATGTCAACTTCAGAAGACTGCGCTGTCCTATTAACCTCAGGTGAGGATGTGGTGATTCTGATTTCAGGTGAGGAAGCTGTATGCATGCACACTACTGGAGAGCAGTTGTTCTTAACATCAGGTGATGGGGATAAACTATAACTTACTACAGGTGAAGACACCGGGGTCCTGGTTTCAGACGGTGTTGAAATGTATCTTTCTTGAGGTGAAGGGCCAGGAGAGGGAGTTCTTGTCCCAGTCTTAGCTGGAGAGGTGGCACTGAGCAGGCCAGGTGAGGGAGTTGTGTGTCTATATTCAGGTGAGACACTGCTCCCTCTAAGCTCAGGAGATGTTGCTGATGAAATGGCAGGAGAGGGTGGTGTATATCGTGGGGCAGGTGTAGACACTGCACTGATAGTCTCCACTGTTAGCCCTGTGTCCTGGTTGTCAGGAGTAGTTGTGGTCTCTTTTTCTGTGCTTTCAGGATTCGAAATTAGTTCAGGACTTTGTGGAGAATCTTCTATATCAGGAGTGGAGCCTCTGCTGAAAAGATCAGGCAGAGAGACCCTCCCTCTTAGCTCTGGGAAAGGAGATGACGATTGAGTATCAGGAGTGTAAGACCTATACTTCAGCTCAGGAGAGACCAATGCTTCTCTCGACTGGGATGATGAGTCTGTACTGGGTGAAAGCAGAGGAGAGGAGGGGGTGGCTCTAGATTCAGAGGTTGATAATGTAAAATCTGGAGAAAAATCTTTGGATGGGAGCACAGGTGAAGGGCTGGTGCTTTGATTATAGATGCTCCTTGGCTCAGGAGACACCTGTCCTCCTCTGAGCTCAGGTGGAGACTGTGTGTTCAGTGATGGAGATGAGGACGAGCTGACAGAGTTTCTGGGTTCAGGGGAGGGAGAGGGAGAGGGAGAAGTGGTTTGATGTGACAGACTGCTATGTCTGTCCTTTGATGCAGGGGTGATGCTCCTTGGTTCAGCTTCTGAGTGTGCTGGATTTGGTGATGAGGATGAACGTCTGGTCTCAACTGAAGATGAAGACAATGATGACACTCTTCCCTCTGGACTGAGAGTATAGGGGCCTTTATTTTCAAGATAGGGAGATCTCTCCCTACAAACAGTACTGTGGTCTTCAGATGATGGGCTAACTGTGCTATCCTGAGGTACCGGTGAAATACTGTTTGGTTCTAAATTTGGGCTACTGTTCTTGGAAAGGTCTGGATGCCTTGAACTCAGTCCCTCACCCTCAGATACCCTCCTCTTTGAAGGCTCACTTTGCAATAGGGGGCTGTGAAGCTTCTCTGTTGAATCTTCTTCTTCAAAATCCTCTCCTTCACTGGAGCCCGGGGCCGTGTGGTAAGAGCCAGAGGAGTCGTTCAGGTCGTCCACCAAGGGTGACGCGGCTGCTCTTCCCTCCACCTCTGTCTGAGCTGGGACAGAGGCCGCTACAGCAGGGCTGCTTGACAAAGAAGGTGACTCGCAATCGTCCCCAAAAATGTCACACAGGCAGGTGGTCTCAGAGATGGCACTGCGCTGACTAGGGACGTTGATGATGTCAAAGATTTCAACGCGGTTAGGAGTACCGTCACGATGGCACAGGGAAAAGTTGCGGGGCGCACTGCGCAGGAAGGAGTAGCTGTCCCCCTGTAGAGTCCAGCTGTCCATCTCTAGGCGACAATCTCCAATTTCTCACTGTGGCCAGTCCAGTCTGCTCCTCTGGGCTGCTCTGGGCTCTGTTTCTGGACTGGAAATGAGATATGATTACCTGGAGACTGTGCAGCTCATTCATTTATATCACCAGTAACATATCATGAATATCATTAGGCTGTAGAGACATGTTCAATGGAAACTGAGAGGTTTAAGTGTACGTTTTTGTTACTGTGTTAGCAGCAATTGTTTGTTTTTTTTCCTTTTACCTACACAGAAATGGTGGAATTCTGTAAAAATAGTTTCTAAAAATAGTGTATAAATATAAGTCTGTCATCATGCCTTAAAAAAACAAATGGCAACCAACTTCAAAACAATTCAAGTATATAAATATAAAAACAGTAATTTCTATTTAACTTTATAGGTCATTATTGGTTCAGATTCCAAAAAGACATTTTATGTGCAGCTTACGCACAAAGACATATAGTTTGACTTCTGAGTCATATGGAAATATTTATATTTACATTAGTTCTACCAGATGTTTACCCTTTATTAAAGTGCTCGGAATTACCATATTTTAAAAATGACCAGACTATCTTCCCAATGCAAGTAGAGAGAGACAGAATGGTACTGTACCTTTGGCCAAGGATGAGGCTTTCCCAAGTGCATTGAGTTCCTCTGTGTTGCAATATCTGCTCCTCATCCAAACTGTCTCCTAAATCCACAGCACACTCCAAGCCTGCAAGACTTCTGTGTATATCCTGAAATGACACAGAGCTGCTTCTCACAGCTCAGTGTGGCGGTGCCACTCTGGCCAGACAACCTCAGTTTGTAAAAAGCACTGCCATGTATCAGACTTGAATAGAAAAATGAAAGAGGGGCATCTTGCTCTGACACTTCTCACCCCCCCCCAAGCTCCCATCTCTATTTCTGCCCCTCCCTTCTGGGTTCAGGAAAAGCACTTACAGAGTTTAACCTGGATCTTTTTTCTTCTCCAGGATGAGTCTGGTTAGGCATTGACTTTCCTATGAGAGCTGGGCTGGGGTACAGTGCAGGGGGTGGCTGGGTGGGTTTATAGTTAGCAGCAGGTGCTGATCCTGCCAGGACGAATGAGTGCGCCTGGAATCTGACACTTCCAGCCAGCTCAGTCACAGGGCTTGTCTATATATAGACCCATACTATCAGGGATAGATAGCCATAGCTTTACGCCTGAACATGCTTGGAAGGAAAGAAAGGGAAAATACAGAGCTTGTAATCCAATTGTCCAACTAGACAATACATACAGTAAAAGGACTTAGCCTTGAGGGTGTAGTTCATACATTTTTGTGCGTATGCTTTGTATGTGTAAATGTACACGTGCGGGCGCGGGTGCCTGCTAAGGTATAACTGGGGGACAAGGGGTCAAAGGTTAATGTAGACCTCCTAACGTTGGTGGCTCACATGCAAAACCTGTGTGAGCAGTAAGTTAGCTAACAACACTTGTATAACATTTACCTATAACGTCAAGTGTATCCACAAAATCTGGATTTTTAAGGTAATAACGGTAGTTTTGCTGTAAGCGTTTTGTTCCAAATTGTCAAAATACAAGGGCTCGTGTCTTTTACTGTATAGTATGTGTCACTGTTTCTATAGAAGCAGTATCTTCTGATCCACAATGAGGCTGCCAGGGCATGTTTGATAGTCCTGAGTTTGGATAAGCTTTCTGTCCCTAATGTAATACCTCATGAGATAACCATTCATTCTCAGTCATTAAGTCATTCCGGGCAGGCCAATGGAAAATCTTTGATTGCAGCCCTGACTAAATGTTGCACAAAGCTGCAAATAAATGTATTTCATCATTTTTATCAAAGGTTTGAACAATTTTGGTCTCAATATTGCAAATAAACAAGCTAATGTATTCCTGTCATTATACACCTGTGTAATTTGACCCATTTTGTCTGACATGTTACATGGTGCCAGAGGTGCACACAATTTTAGTGTTGCTAGCCAGAATGAGAACTGAATCCTTGACCTTTGCAGGGTTTGTACAGTATAGCTCACCCACAAAGCTCCTATGTCATGACAAACATGGCTCATCATGCTTCTGGGCTCTTAACAGGAGAAGCTAGATGATATGGTTCATCTAGAGCTCAGATGCTGTAGTTAACGGCCGTACACTATTTCATCATTTGTTATAAATACATACGGATAACTCATAAAACATGATTTAAAAATGTGAAACGGTCTTAGAGAGCATTGCATTTTTAAAAGGTCGGAGAGGACGGTGTTTGTGCTTGTGTGAATGCGTACTGTATGTGTGCTGGGTATGAGATAGTGTGAACCGACGTGTACAAAGGCACTGACAAAATTGAACCTCTGCGGTTATGGCAGCACAGCAGGCCGCGAAGGACTCAGTGGGAAAGAATGATGAGCACCTCAGCAATGGACAGCTTTGGTCTACATCACTGATAGATTAGTCACACCATCCAGCTTAAGTCCAAAGACCTCGCCCACCCTCAGCAATGCGACACACCAACGAGCTGTACATAAACAATAAGCTGTATGCGGACCAGTATTAACCTTTTAAAACAAGGGAATTGGCAGACAGGCTAATGTACAGACTAACATAATATAGAATAACATCACTAATAAACATGATGTCCAATAATTAAAGTTGTTTGGCAATGCATTTCCTTATGTTTGAAGAAAAATAAACTTGATTTCTTTTGTAAATTCGTAACAACTACCTTTCCGCTGTGGATCTATATGAGGAATACGATGCCAAACAAGTGTCCAATCTTATAGTGGGTAATTTAAGAGCTAGTGTTTATTTATTCATGACAACCCTAATATTAACATAAGATCACATTTCAAATCTATCTTTTTTTTTTTTTTTTTATCTGACCTAGTTGCTCCTTTTAGTATGTGATTAAGACTCCAAACTCTACAGGCTACATTTGTGGAAGTAGCTTTATAATTTTTTTTAATCATTGCACTTTTACTTCTCTATATTTGTAATTATTTCGTATGAGATATATTGCTTTGTTACTGAATAAACCAACAGAAGTGTCAATATTAGAGCCACCGGCTACAGAAATGCTGCTCCTCGTCAGAGAGCAGAAAAACAACGGACTGCTTTGACTTCAAGGTGTCCTTTTGTACAAACCTGGGATGGGATAGAGTGTGAGAAATACATCTGATTTAAATGCACATCTTGACTTTTATTGTGAAATTTGGAGCAAACGCAGAATGCGACACAGGAAGATCCGCATTACCACCAAAGACTTTCTAGAACCAAGAATCTGAACCGTAAGAAACATGGTGTACACTTCCTGTCTCCTGAGTGGGCGTGGTCAGAAGGGTTGAAACCTTCCCGTGAACGTATGAAAGGAGGTTAATACGGTCTAAATAAAATAATAATACACCAATAGCACGTATTTAATTGACAACTAAGATTATTTTACTATAGTTGCCATTCGCTTTGTTTTCCCTTCTTTGTTTTTTTGTTAGAATGTGCTGCTGAAACCGAGACAGGCCTCAAACAAAGTCGATTATCTCCTGGCCCGTGTGTGTGACAAATGCCATTTCGATGCCAGAATGTTCAGAAGGTATGCGGTTTGTGGAAAAAAATGGGCCCAGTGTTTACTCGGGGGACTATGGGGCGAAAAAATCGCTCGTAATGCATGCTCACTTTCAGTCCTTCCATTGGAATGAATAGGACATGATCTACGGATAGTGTCCTAAAGGGGCGGGGCAGAGAAACAGGAAATAGAACATGGAAACGGCTCTGGAGTGCGCCGTCTTGTTTCTCAAACGTCTTTGTTATCACTGCTGCTGAAAGTGTTGCCATAACAGGCAAACGGCTAACGCTAATGTTTGCTAACTAATTAGCAAGGTAGGTAAGTAGTGTTTATTTAAGCAATTCTTAAAATTCAGTTAAACATCGATGGAGGCTTTAATTGTTGAAAAAGCACAAAATAGTGACAACAAGCAGGTTGTCATTCTTTACTGAATAACTGGGGCCTTGTCTGTGATCAGCTGGCTAACATCAACTAGCTGTTAGCTAACTAGCTGTTAGCAATGGCGAGCTTTTGTAGCTAGCCAGCGACGGTGGAGCCGTTTGTTTATGTTAGCAGTGCGACAGCTCCACTGTCTACATTAATATATAAATAAACTTGCATTGTTTGCAATGAGTTTTCTCGTTTAGTGTTTCACCGCGAGCGACGGATAAATACAGGCGACACGTTACATTTCAGTTTTTAAAGTGTAAATGTAGCTTACGGGTAATGTTAACGTTAGCCCTTATTACGATAGGTGGACATTTTCTGTATACAGCTTACAAGCAGCGAGTCACAACAACGCTAACTTACAGCTTAACGTTAGCTATCAGCGATTACAAGTTTATTTTCTAACAAAGTAATAGTGTCTGAATGGCAACCAGCTGCTCAGCCACTGTCCGCAATTGCCATTTTATTTCGGTTTTTGATGCTTGTATCGTACTTTCTAGTGGTTACCTTAGCGGCGGCCAGCGTTAGTAAACACTAGGCCGCAGAGTACACAGTGTGCCTTCTTTTAATATTGTTAAGGCCTTGCCATTTGTTAGCAGTGTTTCACCAGACTGGACTTTTAACCAGGGCCGTACTGCGTATGTTTTCTTCTGTTATCTACATCAGGTAAACTGTCACAGTCCATTTTACATTGTACTACTTTGATTTCCCTGACTTGGTCAAGAATTAGCAACGTGACCACAATGGGACTGATACCATTGTGGTCACGTTGCTAATACACTTAGTTTTGTTAAATACTTGAGGTAACTTGTTCATGAATGACATAGTCAAACTGGACTCCACAACCTTTTTTTTAAGCAGGTCCACGGTCCAAATTTGTTTTGTGTTGAATTTAGTATAGGGTTTTATAGCATCTTACACTTCGCAAACAATACACAGTCAAATCTACAATCTCTGCAGCTCTAGTACTTATGTGATGAAAATGAGTACCAGCTGATACATCTCTCTGCCAGCCAATGTACCAATTGTATTAATACAGTGACTTTGACCTGTTTTCTCTTTTAATTTTTTTTCGTCATAGGTGTTGTTGTGTGTGTGCGTGTTCCACTCAGAACAATGGAACAGTGTGCATGTGTGGAGCGGGAGCTGGAGAAAGTGCTCCATCGCTTTGTAATGTATGGTCACCAGTCTGAAGAGAGACTAGATGAGCTCCTGCGCAGTGTCTGTGAGATACGAGGACAGCTCGTAGCATTTGGTAAGAAAAGTTAACACTATTTGATAAAGGCTTAGATTTACTATTATTTTAACATGTCGCAAGTTTTTGTTCCTTCACGAATGAAACTTACATTTACTGTTCTTAATGCTTAATAGGTGTTTTATCACAACTTATTCTTCCATGTTTGTTTTTTTTATAGACGTGCATATTGAAGACTGTTTGTCTCTTGCAGGTGTACAAGATGCGGATTTATCCGTCTTATCGCAGACTATGGCACAGTGTTGTAAGAATATCAAAGAAACAGTGCAGATGCTAGCCTCCCGACATAAGGATATTCATGGCAGCGTATCGAAAGTGGGCAAAGCCATTGACAGAGTAAGAACAGGCAACAGCTTTCTGTGATATTTTACAATTACTGTTTGTATACTCGTACTTCATTTGGATACACATCTGTGCAGAACTTCGATGCAGAGATCAGTGCTGTGGTGGCAGAAACAGTGTGGGACACCCCAGAGAGACAGAAATACCTGAGTGAGACCATTGTGGAACACCTGTACAGACAAGGGATGCTCAGTGTAGCAGAAGATCTCTGTCAGGTAAAATGCTGTGAAACCCTGAGTAAATCTAGTGTGAATGCCTTTAATACTTGTGTCTGGATGACATACAAGCAGGGGATTTAAGTTGGGTGTTGAAGCTTTAAGTCTAACATAATTCTTCCTTGTTTGTCTGCTTTTCTAGGAGTCTGGCGTAGTTATAGATATGAGTATGAAGCAGCCTTTCCTCGAGCTGAACAGGATTCTTGAAGCTCTACGGATGCAGGACCTCAGGCCGGCACTAGAGTATGTTTCCCTAATCCTGTCTTTCATCTGTCTGCTCGTGTCAGTTTTAAGAGAATAAGCTCTGATGTTGCGATGGCCATCACTTTTGAACCCATAATAATCAGGAACCTATGTGAATGCTCATGTTCTCAGGTGGGCTGTGACGAATCGGCAGCGTCTTCTGGACCTGAACAGCAGCCTAGAATTCAAGTTGCACCGCTTGTACTTCATCAGCCTGCTAAGTGGGGGCATCAGCAACCAAATGGAGGCCTTGCAGTATGCAAGGCATTTCCAGCCCTTTGCCTCTCAGCACCAGAGAGGTAGGCAGTGCACAGTGGCATCATTGCAACATTACTGACATGCTCTTTATTCTTTTAACACTGTCTTTTAAAACATGCATGGTGCAAAACCTATTGCTACCCTACTTCCTCTAACCCTGTATTTTTTTGTTTTCTGCAGATATCCAGATCCTGATGGGCAGTCTGGTTTACCTGCGCCATGGCATTGAAAACTCTCCATACCGCAGTCTGCTGGAGACAAATCAGTGGGCTGAGATCTGTAACATCTTCACGAGGGATGCTTGTGCCTTACTGGGCCTCTCTGTAGAGTCTCCATTAAGTGTCAGGTTAGAATAACACATTAGACCTCATTTTTGACTTAATTCAAAGTGTTTAACATTTATACCAATGTTGAGGCTGCAGCTAAGACAATGACTTTGGTGACTCATAATTCTATGTATCTAGGAATTAACATTTTTTAGTAAAGTATAAGCAGTTGTCGACAAAGTTTATGAACACTGGCATTTCTTTCTAGCTTCGCATCAGGCTGTATGGCTTTGCCTGTGTTGATGAACATCAAGCAGGTGATAGAGCAGAGACAGTGCAGTGGAGTCTGGACACACAAAGATGAGCTGCCTGTGAGTTCCTTTGAATTCCCAAAACCTTTTTTATTTTATTTTTTTGTTTTATCATTTAATTCATTCACATTCTTTCTGTTCATGTAGATTGAAATTGACCTCGGGAAGAAGTGCTGGTACCACTCTGTGTTCGCCTGCCCGATCCTTCGGCAGCAGACTTCAGAGAGTAACCCACCGATGAAGCTCATCTGTGGCCATGTCATCTCCAGAGACGCCCTCAACAAACTGACTAACGCTGGGAAGTAAGTGTCAATGCAGCCCACTTCATTAAAATGCAACAAGCAGCGGGCATTGAAAGCATTCCTACCTTCCTCATTCTCCCCTGTCTCATCCTCAGGTTGAAATGCCCATACTGCCCCATGGAGCAGAATCCGTCACATGCCAAGCAGATCTACTTTTGATACCTTTAGTCTCCTCTCGAGTAAGGATGAAGTTCCCTGGAGCTCTAACCATTTCCAGGACCATTTGCTCTGGCCCTTTTCCTCTGTCCCTGGCCTTTGGCCTGTTATTGTAAGCATTAAGGTTTTATCCCAGTGCTCCTCTGGACAGCCTCGGTCATCCCTAACACACCTCGGACCCTCCAACTTTGCGTAATGTACAGAGTCCAGCGGGGATGGTCCGACTACAACCTGTAGTAGAGTGAGGAGTCTGTCAGTAATGAGAACATCCTCACAAAGAAGCACCTCTGAAAAGGATCATTTATTGAAACTCATTTGCAAATGCCTGCAGAATTATAGGCTTATCTTCTTAAAGTATGTAATACTTTATAGTGTTTTCTCGGCTTTATTGACTGTTTGAGTTGGCTTATGGAAGACTGCTTCTATTTTCTTTTCCTTTTTTGACAGAAGCAGTTGAATGATTATGGATGGGTGTAGAGCAAACGGTATGTACAGGACTGTTTCTGATTTCAGGATGGTAATAAACTTTTAAACTATTTCACATGAGAAAACCTCTGAAAAGGCATGTTCAGTGACTCTTGAAGGTTTATTATTTACTGGTGAAGGGAACTGTGGAGGTCTATCTTGAATCGAACTGATTGTGACATGTGACCCATTGGTTCTCCATAATGTAATAAAGGCCTCACGTAGCTTGAAAGTCACTGTCGGCTCATGTATCCGTTTGATCAGTAGAACAATGAACTGATGAATGGTGGACAGCTTTTTTTTTTTTTTCTTCTTTTTTTTTTTTTTTCTTTCTTCTTTTTATTTTTATTATTTTTTGTGACTGACTGCACCAGCAAGATTTTCCTCATTATAGAAGCCATTTGTCTTGTTCTATGTATGTATTTAACAAACATGACAAAAAAAAAAAAAAAAAAAAAAAGGAAACAAAAAATATATTCTACTGTGAAATGTGCTTTGCTTCTATTTTTCATTGCAACTTCCACACTGGTGGAAAAATAGTAAATTAAACTGAACAGTAAAATGCTTAATCAACACTACTGCGTGAATTTCAGAACTAGCGTCTCCACAGCGCACGTCACAGTCGTGCCATCGCCTCACTTCGCCATGCATTGTGTGTATACCAAGCTTGCACTCCATGTGATTTGGAGATGTAAAGTGGTGTGACGGTAGCCGTGAGGTCTGACTTGCAGTGACTGTAGGCTTGTGATTCAGCTTTACTCGTCGTGGGTGGGGAAGTCCTCTGATCATTGTGGCTGTTGTTTAATATATACTTATAAAATGCCTCCGCTGCATAGGTTTGGCTTTTATTTGACAGATAGAAACATAGTAGTCCATACATTTCCTCAGGGTTCATTGTGTCAGTACACACCACACTTTCGCAGATAGTATTAAAGCTGTACATTGATATATAAGGAGTGCCGGAAACAAAGATTACACATATTTCGCTATCGGGGATTGTTTGGTTGTGGGAGTTTGTATATATTACTCAACCGGTGATGTGTCAGCATACACTTGGGTAAACGGTGTCACAAGGCGTCTGGATGTACAGTATGTTTTGGTTCTCCATACTATTAGTACAAGTTCCTGGTGTCTTGAGAAGGATGATGTCACCTCACGCCGATGAGGCTAATTTGTCCAAGAAGCGCTGCACCAGCATAACTCACACTGACAATGCAACATTACTCTCAGTTTAAAGACAGAGTTAACATTTATCTGATTGTGTTTCTTTTTTTTTTTTTTTTGAATGGGTTACAGCACATGCTCTGTGTGGACTTTCACTGAGTTTCCTCTGCTTTCTTTCTTTGGTTGACAATCATTCATTGCTTCTCTCGAGTGTCATTTGAGATAGACTGCTAGCGCGCCGTACTTCTGTCATTAATTTTTTTGAGTGTTTTTGCATTTTCTGCTTTTGTGTGTTATGCAACTTTTATTGTAAATATTTATCCTCTAACATGTTTCATATACTTGCATCTGAAATTAAAATAAAAATTTATACTACAAGTCAGTTTTGGAGGCTTGTGCTGACGTTTGCTGGAGGACATTGACAGTTTTTTTTTTTGTTTGTTTCTGTATCAGGGTTTCTTCTGTGTGAAACCCAAAGATCGGCATTTAAAAGAAATGTCAGAAATATGATTTTGATTTGCATAATTAGGTAAATATCAAGTAAAATAAAGAAGAAAATCAAAAACCATCACAGACTTCCCAGAGTGAGTCTGTTTTAACAGTAATGTGCCTATAAAATACAATAAAAGTTGAAAATCTTTATTTTACCTGATAATTAGCTAATTATGCTATGGGAAACAACATTGCTGGGTTCATTATAGGGTTTTCCAGCAGACTACTTGTACAAAAAAACATTCAAATATGTATTTTTTTTAGCATTGAAAGCATTAGAATCACATGGAAAGTCAGAAAAGGAAAGGTACTGTAAAAAGCCTTAGTCCGACCCCAGTGTGAACCACTCAGCACTAACAGATACGTCTTAAAATTTCTTTCACGATGCTCTTTCAAAAAGTCTTAAACGTAACCTGCACAAACCCTGGGCGTCTGCCCGCCTCCTCTTTCAGCGCCACTTGGTGGCAGTGTTGCTGTATTATACACATCCAATCGAAACGGCCTCGACGTCCTCCAGACCTCAAAGCTGAAGTTTTAAATTAATAATTAAATGGGAAATCTTTCTTCTACATAAATAACACTAACATTTAACCCTGGTAAGTCAACAGATCAGCGGCAGTGAGCTGCAGCCCTCCTACAGAGTGATAATGTGTGAGGTGAGAATCTTATTTCATCCCACTTCAGTACATCTCTCAACCTCTCCTGAGCTGTGCGGTTATATTAAGCCCCAGTTTACATAATGTTTTAAATGCCAAGGTAAGAGCCTTGTGAGTCAGCCTCAGCTCATAACTATTTAGTAACAACACTGCATTAATACAAATCCACACTATTAACTCTTTCGCTGGTTTTGTTCACATTTTGCGCCATTTTATGTGATGCTGCCCATTAAACATAACGTGGATTTAAAAAAAACAATTTTGCTGCCAACGGATCCTTGGCGCTCCCTCCCTATTGTTATACATTTGAAGGTTACCATACAAGTTATTTTCTTGAGTAAACAGGGATCCTCCTGTGTTCCCATCTCATCCGACCTTCCGCCTCGGCTGTCTGTACTGCAGGAGATGGTATGCGAGGGCTGGCTTGGGTTGAGCGGGGAGGGCCTTAGGGAGCGGCTGAGATAAGGATCCAAGGCTAAACCTCTAAAAGCCACGTTAGTCCCCAAAGCCCCGCCGCTCTGTTGTTCCTGTTGTCATAAAGCTCCTGTCCTTGGGTTTTATTGGCACGCTCTGTGGAGATTTTAAGCCCCTTTAGAGCAGGCAGGCGTCTGGGCCGTAGGGTGAATGCCATAAATTACAGTTTTACCATTTTGACTAGCGACGTCTAGCAGATTTAATTCAAACTACAGCTGAGCGAAAAGCCCATTATGTAGCATTTTGTAGCGTCAGATTACAGCGGAAAATACCAGTGGGGCAAACCAATTACACACATATGCATAACTGTTCATAAATGTTTATTATGAATCCAAGACAAACACATATATATACCTCGTATTTATACTGTACAGTTTTTTTGTTTTTTTTTTTCAAACCAGTAAATAGACAAGAGTCACAGTAAGTTGAAATGTCAACTCAGAGCTGGCTTAATACAATACAAGAAAACAAGTTTTACCTTTGTCATGCATTTGTTGTTACTGGCTGTGGTCTGCGCAGCCACTTGCACCAATAAGCAGGGCGACCGTATCAACCATCCTCATCTATTGATCGCATTCAAAAGATGAAGACAAATATGCCCATTTAAGACAACCGTGTGCTCAGGAAACAGGAAAAGGCCAGGAACTCTTAATTACAACCGTGTACGAAATGTGTGGATCTCAACTGCATGACAAAAATAAGTCCAATATTTCCAGTTCCTTCAGTCGGTTACACATTTTTCCTCATGGCTAAGGAACCGCATTAGTATCTTGGCACCAGACAGTTTTAATCCTCGACACTTAAACCAGAGACGCAGCTTTCCTCCCAGAGCCCAGGTGGACTCTGAATCACAGAAACCGTCTGACCAGCCTGAGCAGGTGCTAATATGTTACAGGGCCAACGTTAAATCCCTTTCAACCCTTTGGTTACTGTCACAGCTATACAGCGCTCCGAACCGAAAAGTAACTACCAAATGAGCACGGAATAGCATCAGCACATCATTTTACAGGTTCATATTTGAACAAGCAGGACAGTCTTGGTGCTTGGTTGGAGGTTGGCGGTACATTATACAGAAATGACTCTTCTGTACAAAGACGGAGTATTTTTGAAGGAAGTTGTCAGTTCAGTTTCTGCAGGAAAAAGGGCACGAATCAGTCGACACGGGGCAGTAAGTGGTGAAAGTATGGAAGCCCGTGGAAGCATATTCTGCCAGGAAAAGAAGAAAATAGATGAAATGCGTGCATTAGAAAAGTTAAAAAAAAAAACAAAACAAAATGAAGAGACAACTGAAGAGTCAGAGTTGACGTTCTCACTTCAAAGTCATTTTGACTTAAATGAAAAGTGACTTATCTCAACACTGACTTATTAAGATATTGTTATCGTCTGTTAAATCATCTATGTTTTTCCTGGCAGACATTCGCTTGCATAGGAACCATACAAGAGGAAGAAAACAGTTTGCATTGCAAATTAGTCTATCACATTCAAATTTCAGATGATTCAATCCTGTCTATCCATGGCAAACCAGAACCAGGTCTGTCCTTTTGATTTCCCCCCGCTCTCTCACTCCTCAGCTCTGGCACTTCTCTTTCTAATGTCCCATTTCTGCTTCCTCCTTCACCACCTCCTCCTCCTCCTCCTCCTCCTCCTCCTCCTCTTTCTTGCTCTTGGCCTGCCCTCAGCTGCTGCAGTTCCCTCTCCAGCGTCTCATTGCGGTGGTACATGTCTAAGTAGCTGGCCTGCAGCTCCTTCTGGTAGCGGATGACCTTGTCCTTTTCCGTCTGCCATGTCTGCCTCTCTTCGTCGAAAGCCATGGCCTGGGCCTCGCTCTGGCGTCTCTCCAGCAGCAGCTCTGCGCGCAGTCGCTCCTCTGTGGGGCCCCCGCACCCTCCTGCAAACAAGACGTTCACATGGTTTCAACTATGGTCCAGCAGAGCCGTGGGGGAAATATAATGAAAGACATTGGCTGCTTTTAACTGTGTTCCTGACCTGGATATTCAAATAACCTGATTTTGAGTCCAAGTATGTAAACATCATAACTCAAAATAACCAAGACAAGTTCTCGCTGTGATAAGAAACTCAGTTTATGTGCCTCCCATGCTTTGACATTAAACAGACAGATGTGGAATATGAATGTCTTGCTTCCATCTTAAGTAGGTTTTTAGTACTTGTTATGCCTTTCCAGCAAGATTCTCAAGTATTTTATTTATTCAGTGACTGACTATTGATCAGTTTGCTTTTATTACTGCTTGTGGCATCTCAAGATAACCAGATAAGGCTATAGCTTTAAACCATCGAAACACAGCTAACGAGATATGACGGAGAAACACAGATCCAAAACTACCTGCTGCCCCAGTCGAGGAACTCTCCTCCGCTCCTTTTCCGTCCTCACGCCCCGTCTGAGAGGGGCATCTGCGACGCTGCGTCCCCTGCAGGACGAGCTTCAGCGCGTCTATGTGGTTCTCTCTGTTGCGCAGCTCCGTGCGAGTCTCCCTGAGCTGCGTCTTGAGCTGGAAGATCTCGCTGAGCTTCTGGGTCACCTCAGCTTGAGAGTCCCGCAGCTGTTGTTTCAACAAGGAGATCTCCCCCGATTTCTGACAAACCTGAGAGAGAGGGTTATATTGTAGTTGATGAAAAATAAAAATGGCAGCCAAGTGAAACTAAATAGAATTTCAGGTAATTCAACTTTTGCTCTGCGGTTGCTATACCTCTGAATGAAGATGACACAGTAATGGACTAGTTCTTGTAAATCATATTTGATGTCATGCGTTCTTTCATTCTACCCTTTTCAGCTTCTGCAAATCATCACAAAATCAAACTAAAACATGCTTATGCACAACTAAAACTAAAAGGAAATCAAAAACTAAACTGAAAGACTAAATAAAAATAAATGGAAATTTCAAAACCATAATAACTTTGCCGAGTAATGAGACAAGAAGGTCTAAGAGTCCAGGAGAACATCAATTTTTAGTGACTTGACAGACCTCAAATTGATTGTTTTAACAGGGCAAACACAGGCAGAATCCAGTTACAGTGGAAACCGCTTCTGATGATCACGTGAAATAAAAAGGCCTGGGACAGAATCATTCCTCTACAAAAGCTATTTAAATAGCAATAAGTAAATGCAAAAACACTCAGTACCAACAGTTCAAGGTAAATGAACCTGATTCTCACCAATAAAACTGAGTATTCGACTTACAGACGGCTGACAAATCAAAGGTTCGGTTATAGTGCACTTACAGTGATCAGTTTGACCTGGACAGAGGGATAGTGATCACTTTAAGTTTCTGCTGTATCTCCACTTTTCTTGATCACTTCTAAGTCTTTACCTCCCACTGTGTCTCCTCCAGAGTAGGACTGGTTTGCTTCGTCCTGGTCCCAGCCTCTTGGCTCTTTTCCCTTCTCAGGCTTTCAAGCTCCTCTTCCAGACGGCTCTTTTCCTGCTGGGCTTTATACAGCTGCAACTGCAGGCTGCGCTGGGACCGCTGAGCATGCTGGGATACTTGACGCAGCTTGGTGGCATACAGGCGCTTCAGCTCCTCCACCTCCTTCTCCCACAAACGCTGTTTCCCCTCAAACACCTGCGTGCAGCGAGCAGATGGGGGTGAAACTTCAAAAGAAAGGAGGATGTATAGACTGACACTGGAAAACAGATAAAGACAATGAGATTCACCTGAGCGATGGCGCCTTCGCTCTCATCCAGATTCCTTTTCATCTGTTTGAGCTCATGTTCCTTCTCCACCAGACGCTCCTCCAGATCCCGCACCTAAAACAAAGACAGGAGTGACTTATTGTGTAAATCAAACTGAGCTGCTCCTCCTCACATCCATCCATCTGCCCTATACTCACAACCTCCTCCATAGACATGGAAAGGGTCCATTCATAGGGAGGTGGAGCTTCTCCACCATGCGGAGCCAGGCGGCTGAGCGTTGCCATGCTCCGACATGCCATCTCCCCAATGGCCACGCTCCCTGCCCCGACAGCCTTTGGCCCCAGCGTGGTACGGTCCAGGGAGCCGATGGTGTTGATGTGGCCCATAGATGCACTAGGCAAGAGGAAGACACCGCTGAAAATCTCACAACCCATACAGCTGTTAATTTAATCCTTTTGAATGTGAACAGAGCTAAGACAATGCTACTGCAGCAGACCTGATGTGAGCCAGATGTGGGCGGAAGGGCGGCCGGTACGGTGGCAGGCTGCTCATGGAGTTATGGCCAGAGTCTGACAGGTTATCGTCCTCCTGACTGATCCCGCGTACAGAGGACATGGCCTGCGCAGTCATTAATAAACAGTTATTCACCAATAACAGTGTAATATAACAAGCGGTTATACTAACATAAGTAGTATCTAATCTATTCACAAACAAGACTGAACATCTGGCTGCACCAAAGCCTGATACCACGACTTGGCTCAAACAGGTCGTTCCATATTGATCTCACCCAGACGTCCGGGTTCATGTCATGGATGTTCTTAAAAAAAACAAAAAACGGACAGCTTCTGTTAAGGCTAAAGCTCTAAATTTCAACATTAATATGTTTTTGAAGCCTCATCAGTTGCTTATTTGACACTGAATTTGATTGAAATTTGTAACACATTAACATTTATTCAACTTCAATAAATGTAAATAACAAATTATTGCTAATCCTGAAAGTTATTCAAGTTAACTTTCAGGATTTTTTTCACGAAAACTCCGTGACATGAACTGAGGTCTAGGTGAGTTGGTATGGAGTGACCCAAATACATATACAGACAAATAACTGCACTTCTAACTT
>JAPQRN010000002.1:20640982-20657673 GCA_037367275.1 Coranthus polyacanthus
GCTTTATTTCATATCTGATCCTTTGTGCAAGAGCCTGCTCAGTGTTCAACAGCAAATACCTCAAGGCTCACTTGATGGTCACAGAAAAAAAGATACACTGTAATGTCAGTTTATTTTTCGGATATGATGCAGCCCTAATGAATATGTGACACTCAGTGAACAAGTGCCCATATGTGACGCGGTCCAACCAGGAAGTCAAGTCTTCCTCTGGAAGGTCAGGCCCGAGTGGGACAGAGACATGATGGATATGAGTCAGTGCAGGTCATGTGGACTGTGTACGTGAGTGCCTGACACCATATGAATAAATCATGAGTTTGCCAAAGCTAATGGCCAGTGGCCAAGGTCTGACACAGTATTTTTAGGTACGGTATTTTACTCCGTTTGTGTCTCGTATCTGCCAAAAACATGAGAGACCAATCGATGCTTGACGGGAAGCTGAGGCTGGGGGTGAGGGCGGGCAAGAGAGTGAAGCAATTCCTTTTGGGTAGATAGGAGGGTAAAAAATCCTTTTAGGCTGCAACCACAAATCTAGCAGGGTTGAAAAAATCTTGCATCCAGTTGTTTTCCATAATTGCCTTCTGGTTTATGGGCCCGAGTAAACCAGGAGACGCAGCGAGATTTACAACCCGGCCCCGACTAGCCGAGGGGCCCTGAAACACAACGCACCTCCTTAAATCACACGTACACACATACACTGATCAAAGCAGTGCTTCATTTCAGCCTTAAACAGTTATGGTCTAATTGAAAAGTGCTCTGCTCTTGATTTATGCTTCTTTCTTTCAGTGATGAGCCTTTTCAAACGCTGCTGTTTTTGATCAAACATAAAAAATATGTTTAACACCAGCGCGTGGCCTCTCTCAACTTCTTCACACCTGCAGCTGCATATCTGGGAGTAAGAAGTGTGAGCACAGCCTTTTGAAATGACGGCTTAGAGTGAAGGTTTTGACTTGAACGTTCCCAGGATGATATATGTAACTCAACAAGAAAACCACAACTACCACTTCAGTGCAGTCACAAAAGAAAACAAAACACGCAGCCTTCAGAAGCAGGGATTCGAGGATGTTTTCTCCTAAAATATTGTAATCAGGTCTCCTGTGGGGAAAGCAAAGCCTTCAATGAAACACTTGAGCGTGAAGAGAGGGCATTTCAAACTCTCAGAGACACACGGGTCACCGCTGGGACCGAGACAGAGGAGATGCAGAAGGACGGGGAAGACAAATTCCAAAGATGCTTGACAGAACACAAGCTCGGACTCGTCAATTTTTTTTTTTGATGCACGAAACGCTCGCTCCCAAAGATGCTCACACCCACCACTGTTGTGTGTGCGGGTCATTGAACATGAGTCCGCCCCCCCCCGCCCCCCAACCAAAAAAAAAACCCAGCATATGCGCAGCTCGCAGCTCTAGATCCGCAGCCGCTCTCTCCCCTGCTTCATGATCAAAGTCTGTTTACGTTTGTGGGGTAACTTCGCAGGTTACATCTAGAACTCCTACGCAGCACACACTCTCATGTATTATATAAGCTCGATCAAAGCGCGCTAGTTTTCACAGCTGTTATTCTGTAAAACGCTATGGAGCGATTACTGACCTTATGTTTTGTACAGAGAACTGCAGTAATATATTTAACTCCCACTCTGATGGCCTGACAGTCCAGCTTACCTGGTACACTCTCTACCAACCAACGAGCCCAGGACATTACTGTGCTGGTTTGTTGTGTGTCGCACATGCATTCTGCCACATTCGACAAACAAAGCGGGAAAATTACGCAGAAAAAGAGCTACAGGCTTTCGTGAAGGTGCATTTTATGGACCGTAGTACTGCAGTTCATCCTGAAAGTCATCTCATGGCAATCAATTGAATATTAGTCCCAACACCAGCATGGTTAAAAAGAGACATGTTCACATATAATCCACAGAGTCCATTAAAGATTTAACATTTGTATTGGGCTCACACTCGGGGTAGGATGATGACCTGCTTCTACCTCAAAACTAGGGCTGTGCGATGTGACCAAACTCTCATATCCTGATATAGGTCATTTCACATCCAGATAAAGATACATATCATGACCTTTTCTGTAAATTCAATAAATAAAAAGTTAGAAAATGACTACATGGAGAGGCGTATTTCTGTGGAAGTACACTGAGGAGACATGTGAAGAGAGCGCAGACCTCCACCAAGACCAACCACTCGTCTGCTCGTTACACGGCATTATTGAACCATGAACAAACCACAAGTGACGACCTATGTTTTCCTCCGTTTTGTCGGTTGGTGCCACAGGTTATTTTAACCAAAGTGCATAGAGGCGAAGAGGTGAAACTGTGGCGCTTTTTGAAGTTGTCACAGAATCACCCAGCAACGGAGCGACTTTTACATCATTATGGACTTAAAAGTGCTTCTCAAAAAGCACCACAGTTTGGTCTTTTTCCTCTAATCTCTTTGTCTATACTCTTCATTACTGTAAAACAACTTATACTGATGAGAAGTGAAGGCTAATCTTTGTTAAATGATGCCTTTTTGACCACCGCAAAATGGCGGAGGTGTAGCTCTGCTGATACACACCGATGTAGCCACTGAACACAAATGAAGTCTCACTTCTTATCTCACTTCTTCTAAAGACGAAACTGTGGTGCTTTATGAGAACCACTTTCAGTCCATTACGGCAGAAAAATAGCTCTGTCGCTGGGTGATATATTGAGTTTCAGTTCTTGGCAAGTGAAGTTCTTTGATCCAACTGTTCGAAGTTGCAAGTCAGCCTGTTGAGGACAGTGAAAAACAAATCCAACCTCTGCCTCTTTTTATGAATCTGCTCCAAAATTGAAGTGGTCCGTCCCCTTGGCCAATGTCCTAACCTTCCACCACATTTCATGAAAATCAGCGCAGCAGTTTTTGTGTAACCCTGCTGACAGAACAAACGGAGGTAATCGCATAACCTCCACAGAGGACAAATAAAAAGTACTTAGATTATTTTTCTCCTATTATTAAGGACCTGCAAGAATTCAATTAAGGTACACATACAAAGGTAAATAGAGGTGAAAGAGGTAAGTTGTGTTTGAGTCTGTTGTGTTGACCGCTCTGCAGCAAAATGTGCTAAGTGCAGTTTTGTGGTCCGAGCCAGAACAGAAGTAGCCTTTCTTTTAGCGCGCTCGTTTTGTCTGAGTTCTTCTCCTGTTCCGCGTTTGGTCACGGCTTCATGTTTGTTTGCGCTGCCTTCATGCAAATGTCCTACCTGCATCCATGCCGCGTGGAAGAATGCAAAGCATCATCCAAATGACCAAAAGTAACGATGATAAGAGTGTGATTTGTGACACAATGGGAAAAAAAAAAAAACGATAGAGGATAATATGAAATGATGGAGACGTTTCTATCGTCACACGGCACATCGTCATATCGTACGCGCTCACAACAGAAAAGCTGACGAGCGCGAAGAGTGTGATATAAAAGTCGGCTTTCTAAATCTGTCGTCAGCTGAAGGGAGAGCGATGCCGGAGGCCGAGCAGGAAGGAACCATCTCACATATGAAGCAAAAAGAATTCCACTACACGACAGACTGTTCCATACAACCCTGTAATGACTGTGAGAGTATCTGTAGGGCTGTGGGGCATGACAGCAGAGGGTACTCGGCAGCAGCCTCTAATTGTTAGCAGGTTATTCATTATAGAAGGAAGACGAGCAGGAAGACAGACCTCGTTTCTCTCCAAAGACCCCAAGGTCATTCAGAAAAGCCAAGATGTTGAAAAGCAGGGTCATGAAGTGTTTCTTCTGCTGTTCCTCTGAAGGCTGTTTGTGTGTCATGTATCATCCATCTGTGAAATCTGATGCAAACTGCACACGAACATGGAAATTCGGTCAGATGTGCCTCGGGCAGAACTGCTTTGAGGTGATTCTGAGTTTTCTGAAGAAGGAGGCAGACAGAAAAGACCGACATTCATTTCATGACACTCGACATGAAGAACGGTCTTTCTGTAAAACACCCGACATAATTTACTGTTTGTCAAACGCCTTGGTGCTAAAGCTAAAAGGCCAGTGTTTAGTCACACACTGTTTCCATTGATGACGAGTTCTTGAGTCTTTACAGAGGTCAGCGGGTCATATTCAGTCATAGCTGCAGACACAGGCCTCTATTGAGCCCACGGGCAGTAGACTCCGCCGCCAACGTACTGTTCTTCATTTACACTGGAGGAACATGCACAGGTCCTAACCTACCCTGGGTAATCTCATGATCTTATGTTGTGATGGATATTACATCATGTCCAGAGCCTTTAATAACATGGAAAATACGGGCCTGCCATGGTCTATTTTGTTCTGTTCTGCCCAAAGTTCAAAAAGAACTAATATATAAAATTTATAAAATTTGCAAAAAATGTTTTTAGACTTGGGCGAAACTAACAAGCGCAACAGAAACACATTTAGCTAATTATTGCGTGTGTCTGCAAGTACAGACCAATGAGGAGCCTGTAACGTTCAGTCAACGGATACAAGAAACAAACAGAAATGGCATTTTAGATGGAAAACAGCAATGAAACGCCACCATGTATGAAGAGCTGAAGAAAGAAATGTTAGACAGAGGTTTTGACAAACTGTGAAAGAGTCTGAAACAATGTTATCTGATCCAGACCAGTGGTTTTGGTTCGTGGGGCAAAAGCTGTCAGCCAGGTTTTTGTCGTAAACACCTTTTACGTCTATCAGCTCCTCATACTTTTAACCCGTGACGACGACGATGATGATGATGGCGAAGAACCGGCTCTTTGCATAACACTAACAGCAGAAACAGAATATAAGCAGAATATAACATACTGGTAGCAGCAGCCAGGTTGTATTGAGTCATCCATCGCCCCATCTATTGATGTTTCAGCCTTTTAATGGATTACAGCTGGCTCCTTCTACAAACGACTCTCCACGTCAAATAGACGGATGAGACTTTTAAATCTGAGCACTAAATGCTGTCAAACCCTCATCAAGACTTTCCACTGCAGCGTCCAGAATTGGCGACCCAGGAGAGAAAACCTCGAGTAAATCAGACGCAGAACTTAAGACACAAACTGTTGTCACGAAGAATTAAATGAGGATTAAAACACAGGAATAAAAAGATTTCCATGGAGGAGCGGACATCAAATCAGATTGAGGTTTTTTTGTTTAAAAGTTGCCCAATCCTAATGATGCCTGGCTGGCTTTGTCCTGAACTCACCACACTAAATCAGCTGTCAGGACTCCCTCTGAGGCAGCAGAGGAGGGCTTCCTCACTGCTGGCCTATTAATGGCGGCCGGCACACTGTCTCAGCCTTTACTACCTCTGCTGACTGTACAGTATTGTATTTCTGCACAGAATTCAATTACTGGCTGTGAACAGTGTAGCGATGACGGGGTTATCTGGGGTGACTGGTTGCACTGGTGTTTCATGGAACCTTATTGATCTGGATCTGACTGATGTTACGTAAGGCTTCGGTGTGAGGCGACAGCACCTAAGGGAGAGTCTACCCCATTACCTCCAAGGGTGTTATTTGTGTTACTTATGGGAAATTTTACTCAACAACAACAGCTATGTCTGGACTCTCCTCCAGCTGTGAGTCACTACAAAGAACTCTGTTTTGTTAAAATTTCAAAAAGTCTTTCATTTGTGGTGTCAGAAGGATTGATCGCATAATCCCTAACTTTGTTTGGATACGGACTAAATTGACGTCTGTGTTTATCCTCCCTGTGAGGTTACAAGTTCGTCCACTGTGGATGTATGTGTGTGAGCGAGAGATTAGTACTGGCAGCATAAGGGTAAGTACATGACCTCAGTGTTGTTTTAAGTGACATCCACATGCCCTTCACTCGTCCAACACAAACACCAAACTAATCCCAGTCACATCTCTGAGCGGTAAGAACAACACGCTAGACCATATATAGCTAACAATCTGAATAACTCAAACAAACGGCACATTTTACAAACTCCGATACAAGTACATTACATTTCTTTACTTATTAAAATAGAATGTCTCACTTCCTAAAATTGTTCCGCTCCAGACCTAAAAGATAAATTCTGTGTCTCCTCGGGTTCTGAATTCACACAAATGTGTCATGGATTGGAAAAAACAATCTACATTTTTAATTATACGTTGAATGAATGCACTTTGCTGGAATGTCAGCACATCAATCGCGGATAGATTTGCAATGTCAACAATTGCTTGTCAACGCTGACGGGTAATGTTAGTTAACTAGCAACGCACTGATCACCAACTAACAGACACGCGAAGCAAACAATTCAAACGCTAACATACACAGACAAACACATGAATGACTAAACGCCGTCTCTGGAAGCCTTTTCTTTGCACAGGGAAGGACAGGTCCGTCCAACTTCAGTTCAATTGTTCGATTTTAAGCCTTCGTTTCTGAATACCTCCCCTTCACACAGAGGCCTCTCCTGTGCTTTTCAAACGGCTTTGGTGAAGCCAACATTTAAACACTAATCCAGAGAAAACTCTTCTTCTCTTTCCATCGGGAAAATGAATTCACATATCATAGAATTGTGCATTTTACTCGTGCCACGTGACTTCCTGTTTCTTACCCAAAAAAATCCACGGCACATTTTGGGTCCCGAATACGACTGAATAATATATTCAGAATATTTTCTGAAGAAAAGTTTCTGATACTGCTCAATCGTTTGTGAACAGCATTTTTCATTTGGATATTGAGAATAAGGCCCTTGTGGCATATGCTAATATTATTCGTGTTTTAAGAGCATTCTTTGCACATGTATACAGTGCATTCAGAACATGCATCTCAGTTGGGGTTTTTTACCACAGTTTGCGACAAATGGCCTCTTGCGCGTCGTACACAAACCATCGAGCCAACAGTTTGTGTAGCAGGCTGTGGTAGCGATGTATTCCCAAAAGAAAAGCCAACAATTGTGTCAGAAGAAGTCTATCTTTAAACTTTATTAAACACTTGGATAACAACAGGGTTTTGGATGTGCAAATATTGCAACAGTGATTTTTTCAAGATGGTGACAAGGAATGAAAAAGGGAGGTTGTGTTTGCTCAGTTGAATGAGTCTCCCACCAGTGGAAAATTTATCCTATTTTGACACAAAGAAGCAAACTGGCAGTAGCAGTGCATATCAATAGGAACAGTTTAGTAGGAATATAATCTTTTTTTGGAATAAGGAAAAAAAACACGTAATCTACCGGATAAACCGCGTCTGTACAGTTTACTTCAGACTTTTTCAAGGAAGCGGACGACTATAAAAACATCCAGAAATATTTTCTGGATTTTTCTTTCTTTCGTGAGAAAGCAAACAACAAAATGGTATGCCATTTATTTCAGCTAATTCCGAATGCAGTTCAAGTTCTCTGTTTGGTTTCTGTTCAGCCTCTAAGCAAGCAAAGTGGAACAGTGTTTGCCAACTGCTGCTATCAGCAGAGCAGGGGTTCAGACAGATGTGAGGAAACAAATTCACATTCCTTACATTTCTCACTGGGTAATTATTAATGCGCCTTCACATAACCCATAGAGCATACTGATATGTGAGATGCAGAGGGCCCCTGTTTCTCCTTTACAGGCCCTGAAGTGTGCTGGGCGCTGTCTTTAATCAGGAGCACCTCGGTTCCCATGAGAACTCCTGTATGTTGGTAACATCAGACATTTAATGACTGATAATTTTACCTTATAATCAGAGTGGGGGAGCCATATGATGAAGACAAAAGCACAGGAGAGCTCGCCTCTTATTAAATTCATTACAAGAAGAGCATGGGAGGAGGAGGGGAGCGGAGCGGCTCTTTCTCTTTACCCTCTGTAGCTTCTTTGTTTTCTGGAGCGGTTCATGTAGGAGTCACCATTCTGTGATTACACCGATAGAAATCGAGTGGTTCCCACAACGACCCACACCTGAACTATTTCCACTTAGCAGCTGCGGTGAATATGCACCTCAGACCACACACACTCCACGGACACAAACAGGAAGCAAACGGGAAAATGTGCCGCAAACTGATTGGGATTCAGAGCCATACACAGATATGGATTGACCCCACGGTACGTCTGCTAAAATTTTAATGCTTTCCAACTTGTGGTGCTGAATAAAACTCATACATAAAAGGCTGTAATGATCGCATATCAGCAAACTTTTTTCTCTGATCTCCTCTGCACTGTAACACCAGAAGAGGCCCAGGTCAGGTAGTAAACACTGATGCTGCTGACACATGCCGATGCCCTGTTGGGACATCAGCACTTTTTTTTCCCCCTGTAGTTTCTCTGTAAATAAAGCAAGTGTTTGTTGATGTCAGTGCTGAGAAACATCACAGTGGGAAAAAGTGAAAATTGGGCTTCTTCAGCTGATTTGGGTTACACCTTTTCTGTGCAGTTTACAATCACAACATAGCAACAGGAACCAACAGGGAAACATCAACATGCAGACTTTTTCATCTTGTGTGGTGAGGATACTTTGCCTCCAGCTGTACAAAAAGGAGTTGGAGAGAGTGCAACTCTTAAAATGCAATTAGTAATAGTTTAAGAACAAAGAAACAACGTAATCTTGTTGCCCTGCTTGGGCGCAACAGAGAGCCATTAATAGTCCTTGGGGGAATTCCAGAGTAACAAACAGACCATCAGACAGTCCTTCATCAAAACACACTGAAAAAATGCATGTAACGGAAGGAGGTTTTATGTAAGAAATCAAGATGCACAGCTCAACAGCCCAGATAATCCTATACATTGTTCTTTAAGCACCATGTGGCTCCATTTTGGGACATTCAATAATTAACAGTTAATTAGCATATTTGTTCTCTGTTGGGAGTGAAAAGGGGAGGCTGAGGCTGCTCAGCATGACGTCAGCCGCCCGGGAGGACAGATTTAGTTAAAAAGTTAGCTAATTCTAATTCATCTCTGCTGCAAACAAGCATTCCTTGTGGGCAAAGTAATTAACAATCAGCCTGTTTTCCTCTCCTCGCTGCAGCTTGATAATGCTGCCTTAACTAAATCACAGAGTAGAGCTCACTCTCATGTAGAAGCCTAACTTTTCTAGGAGAAATCTATACAATACAAATGAGTTCACTGACTTCTCCCTTTTAATCTGAATCCCAGTACGTTAAGAGGTACTGCAGAAAACTTTATTAATACGAGGCTGAAAAAAAAAACAACCTAAAAACAACAGTGCAACAGAAGATGCCTTTTTAGAAGACTTTAAATTGTGCTTAAATTTTAACGGCAACAAAGAAAAATATGACTTGTTTACCTGTCAGTTTCTGTCCACCTGTGACTTCTCGGTTCCTGATCCCATGCTCACTCTCCCTCTTTCTGTTTCATGCGTGCTACTGATTATCGCGCCACATGACTTCCTGTTTCTCAGGCTGTGATGGCAGCAGGGAGGTGTGGGTAGGAGGGAGGTGCCTGGTCCTAAACACTGACCCACAGGCCACAGCGCACAACTTTAAACTGTGCTGCTGGAATGGTGACAGCGGCATCTCTGAATTTTTTTCCTGTGTGTTTTATAAAGGATGCTGGGAGAAAAACCGCCCTCTGTAGCAACACCTGTGAGAACGGCCGGTACTTTCCTGTTCACCCTACACCCTCTTCTTCTCCTCTCCTTTCCCTCCTCACCTGCTCATCTCTTTGTCTGCTTTGAGCTCTTTCTGTGGTTGGACTCGTTCTCCCGGTTCCAGAGACAAAAGCCCCGTATGTGAACCAGCTTCGAGGCGGTCAATCCCGACCCACCGGTGACAAACGAGCCCAAGCTTCGCCGCACAAATACCAACAATGCAGTGTTTACTCGTGGATAATAAGACAATAATAAGGGATCAGACTTGGGTTCAAAGCCAGACAACAGGAGCACAGAGAAAGGAGGACGATGGTAGGAAAAAATGAGAAAGAAGTGGAAAATGAGAGCATGCGGGGGTTGTCTCAGCGTGGACTGTCTGGACAATAGTCTGAGTGTAAGTCGCCCTTCCTGAGGCTCAGTTACTGGACGGGTTCTGCGTCCGATCAGGTTACATAACTCGAACTGGAGACGCTCACATACATCTGAGGACAGACACAAGAGAGGACATTGTTCTCCACTCCTTAACCAGGAGAGAGTGACTCCTTTCTTTTTTCTTGGCCATGTGATGGAGGCCACAGATCCCATTCGGTTGCTGAAGGGGGAGGGAAGGTGGACTTCTTAAAGCTGGCACCACTGGGTGGGCATGAAGGAATCCCAGCTAATAAAGCACCTTGCCAACCAGAGATGCTCTATGTAGAAATTGGCAAGCTATTAAAGGCATTCCAGAGCAAGAATGTGTTTCTTTTTCATGGTGCACTTTACCCTCCTGACTACAATTTTTTAAAATCTACTGAAAATTGAAAAGAGGGGATAACCCTGTCGAAGCAAGACAGCCCGATCTACACTTAAGCAGGTGCCGCCGCGCCCTTGTCATTACCTCTGGGATTCCTCAGATTCATAGTCTCAGGCTCCCAGCTGGCTGACAGAGCAGTTTCAACAAGAAAACGGTGAGAAACTGGAAGGAGGCTGGCGGTGTTGTGAACTTTAGAGAAAAATGAGATGCATAGATGGGGAAATGAATTACACTTAGCCCGCGGTAAGACCACATGATATTTTTGTTGGTTGTGATGGCCAGTGTGTCAGATTAGGTGATTGTGGAGTCACAAACTCATGCTGTGTCGTGGCTGTGAGTGTGATGTTACCGTCTTTCGCAACATGCGTGATTTCATCAGGAAGGAGATGCTAGTGACTGTGAAAAAAGAAAGGGATGAAAATGTATAATGCTCTGAGTGGATTTAAGTTCAGGTTTTATTGTTAAAGGTAAGAGGATTTCAGATGCACTGCAGTTGTATCAAGCACTAAAACAGGCCATCTTAGTTCAGATACAGCCTCCATGTTATTATTTTATAACTTTCCTAAGTCTAGGCACAGTTCGTAACCCTCAGCTACATAAACAATGGCGTCCGCAACAGTGGACCGACAAAGAACTCACACTCATGCTTCTAAACTCTTTACCAGCTGTGTCTTGGGTTGCACGAAGAGGACAGTATGGGCTCAATCCTTCAAAGAGAACTACATGTAAAAATGCTGCCTTCTCCATGTTTACAGCTGTGCACTGCGCACTACAGAGTGCTCTGTGCTCCTATGGGTCAACATCACAGAAACGTCTGAACCCCTTGAGAAGAATTCACGATGTCGCACTACACGAGATAAAACAACGTTGTCCATTAGTCGTTTCCTACACAAACCCCCATGAATCGGGCCGATATCTTGTGGTCTGGCCACGGCCTTCGAAAAACTTTAGAGGAAGTTCGTGGGACAACACAGAACAGAGCATGGAGACACCTTTAAAAACACATTAGAACAAACGAAAAACAACAATGAAGATCATCTACAGCAGCCATCACGGATATCATCACATTCCAGGCTGACATTTAAAAACAATACTATATACCAGTTCTCTATATATTTATCCAGAGTCCCCATGACTACTACAACTTGTTTAAACAGGGCTACAACAACATATAGAGACGAGTCGGAGCCTGCTTACAGATAATGTACCTGTCCGACCAGTCAACTAGACAAGACGACAGCCCAGGCTAGACTCATTTCCTCCGTTTAAGCCCCTTTTGGACAATAACAGTACAGGAAGTAGCTATGGGAGGCATGCTGGCCTAACTGTCTGGTTTTTGTGAAATAACATTATCCAGGGTCAGACAGACACCCACCTGAGCTCGGGCCATTTCTGTCGGTTTAGATTCAATTCTTTATGGGAAAAAATAGATGACGTGACATTTTCAAATCCTATCAGTGAGGATTTAGCGGGAGGTTGCTGGGTTATCTTATTTCACAGAGGCCATTTCCACAGGAAAGAAATAAAAATGGACAACACAGAGCAACATCAAACAGACGATCACAAAACGCAGTGAATCTTAACCACTGTTACCTTTTTAGAACATAAGAGAGTCCTGCGTAACCTTAGACCAACTCTATCGATTTTACGTAAAAGAACAAGATGTGACAGCACTGAATTGCAGAGAGCAGAGCTGGGCGACTGTTGCTTGTACACACAGATATAAATAAACAACAATGCCCACTCGCAGAGGAGGGCCTCGACTCGTGGCCTTTTGTTCTGCAACGCTACAACTCTTCAGACTAAATAAAAGAGACAAGGGCCAAGTACCCTGCATGCACAATTCATCTTAACACACTCACACTAAACACAAGGTAAACCATCGCTGCTGATATCTGTAGAAGGCAGGTGAGCCCCGACGCTCCTCACGAGGAGATAGGCCCGATCAATGAAAACAGGAGGAAACGATAAGGCTGAGCCGACTCACACGGAAAGAAAACACTACGTTCGTTAAGTAGACAACAGTCTCAGCATGAGATGCGGCCGGAGTGAGCAGCAGAAAGCGGACGTTTCCGTCTGGCCTGCGAGTTGGTGACATTTAGCGACAAAGGCCACAGTATGGGGTCTGCCTAACACTCCAAGACCTTTCCCCTCTGAAGGTCAGGGGATCGAGCCTGTCCCATGAGGGTAAAACCATTGTTCATCTGTCAGGTGGAAGGTCAGTCAACCGTGCAGTCAGTAATAAAACAGGAAGCACTGGGCACAATGGAACTTACTGTGATTAAATATTAAATACCGACCAGACATGGCTTTTTTTTTGGCAGCAGAAAACATTTTGATTGATAGAATTACAAGTGTGGGCAATCAAACTCAACTCATTATGCCAAATCCGCCTACGCACTGTTACATGTAAACTATTATACTATATTACCAAATCTGTGGCGTTCACTGTGTTACATGAGTTAGTCCATTCCTTAAAGAGATAAAGGTGGAGTAAGCAATCTAATCCAATACACTTTTTGCTAATTTCAGCAAAGAATCTCCTCATGGTCAAGTAGCTGTCACGTTTTTAGAAAATGTAACCCATTATATGTTGTAAGACTTTGTCGAGGCCTATTGTCTCTGACTTAACACTACAATAAGTCCATTATCAGTCAGTTTCACGGGGGTCAGTGCCCTAACCCGGGACGCCTTTTCACAAAACCCACAGAAGTGGCCAACATTTGATTCTAAATCATTAAAAGTACGCGAAATACAGAAATAAACCCAGAAATCCATTATTAAATAATACTACACTGCAAGAACAACATAATCAGCTGAAAGTTGATTAGTAGAGATACGGGCAGCGGTGGAGTCGGGCAATAATCACCACAAGATCATTGCATATAAAATATTGATTAGGTGCCCAGGATAACCTAACCCTTACTTAGCCAGGTCTCCAAGGTACCACATTTCAGCTTAATAGATTCAGCTGTAGACGTATTGTTGTCGTGAAATCTGTTAAGAGGAAATGGCAGCTTCAAAGATCAATTGTCAGTAAGAAAACACTTGGGGATAATGATTAACTTGGGTGTGTTCTCTGCTTTGACAAAATAACTAAAGTTCAAGCTTTTACGCCGTGCGACTTCACCCGGCTGAATGTGCGTAAAATAAATCAGAGTCAGACTGAGGCTTGTTATATGTGCTCACACAAGACTCTGAGCAGAACCACATGTAGTGTGGACTACTTATGGATAAACAACAGGCCACGTGGTGCAGAGTCACAAAGGACACATATATGCTATGTATATGCCTTTCTTTTGACTCAACTGGCAACAAACTGATGCAAACTATTATCATTTAGTATGATAGTATGATAGCTTGATAGCTTCGCGGTGTTGAGACTCAACGGCCCCAAATCCAGCGGAGGCAGATCCAGGCAGACAGCCCCGCATGCCTCGCCAAGTCCCACAGTGATTTCCTGAACCAGGCCAGGCTTTAATCGCAGCGACAGACGGCCCGGAGAGCGGATCAGACCAGCCACAGGCCAGCGAAAGCTCCAAGTGTAGAAGCACAACACTTTCGCCTCTGCGCGGCCAGGCATAGCCTCGTCTGTAAAGAGTCTAGGAGATGAGCGCAGACAGGAGAGAGTGTATAGTGTAACAGGATAAGCTCGAGATTAAGAGCAAATGGTGAGAAAAAGGGGGGAGAATAATCTGATGAGGGGAGGCCACAGAGTTGAAGGGAGGAGGCAGAGCGAGGCCAGTGAGTGGAAGAAGGGCTGATTAGTGTTTGATTAGCCGACTGGCCCGAGGGGAAATCTGTGTCGACCAACACAGAGCCATTACGACTGTGCTCACCCTGCTACGCCATCTGCTAGGCTGTAGTACGCATGACTGGCCTGCCATGCACTTCACACGCTGTACGACAAGAAAACGTCGAACAGCGCACTGCGCCCTGGTTCCTTGCGGAGCTCGTTTGAAATGACTGTGTGTACTGTAAAACGATGTCAAGTTTGTGTCCTCCGCTCTTTGGCAAGACAAATGGTGTGCAGACATCTGATGGTCAGAATTAGCGTTTCGTCAGCTGCTGGAGCTTTAAGGAGACAAACGTACACACACACACATACGTACGTCCATACCCAAACAGGGCAGAGCCGACCCCCTGGGATGTCAGACAGCTGAATGAAGACATCACATCAGCTGTCTGATTCTGCTGAGAGAGGAGCAGCAAAGAGACCGGCTGCACTAACAGGATGCCTGACAAGTCTCTCCATAAGCTTTTAGAGAACATGTTTTTTTGAATACTGAATTGAGTGTAAAAACTCTTTTGACTTCGTATCTAAACGCTGACACTGCAATGGTAAGATTTACTGTAAGGCCGACAACAAGCAGATTATTTTGGGATCGTTCTGGCAATGTTTTATAGTCTTTCTTCTAAATTGTTAGTTTGTGTACTTCAGAAGTTGTCACTTCATAAGGCAACATTTTTCAAGCAAACGGGACATCTGCCGATTTTCTTGGTTTTGCGTGTGAGTTAAGTTAACGGAGCATATGTTTTGGTTGGGACCGGTGGCTGAAACACACAAGACGAAGCAACTAATCCACTGATCACAAAAATCATCAGGAGAGGAATCGATTACGAAAACAACGAGTTAGTTGCAGCGCTAATATTCAGCCGCCATGAGCATGACTCGATTAAACCACATGTCTATCAGCTCCTCAATCAACAGCTCACTTAGGCTGTGTTATTGTACGAATGGGCAAAACTTTTAAACCACGATGGTGAAGAACAGTAGTGGACGGAAACATGCATAAATTAGCATTTTCTTTTTCCAAATTTCTGAAATGTTGGTTAAACTTTGCGATACATTTGGACGGAAACCAGCCTAATGTTTGTTTTTGTCTGTTCTGGGCTTTTAAGTTAAGTGGAAAATACCTTTAATTTGAACGCAGCTTTAAAGGGTCAGTTCACGGTAATTATAGAAACACCATATTTTCCAAAGCTGCTTGCATGGACAGATACTACTTAAGCAGTCGAGAGAATATGTTTTTACTGTATGTGTGTACTGTAATTTGAGTGAAATGACCCTTTAAACTGTACCGCTGGTGGTATTTTGATGTGTTTTCACAGTAGGTGATAAAAAGAGGACTGGCTGCCAACTCTCGGTCACCTCTGTGTCACAGTGTAATGGGCTGGATGAGATGGAGAAGTGCATTTTTGTGCGGTGACTTTAACCCCTAAACAGTACTTAAGCTGTCTCAGTGATTGTCACTAATCTGTCATCCACGCAGAGCTGCAGAGACAGCACTACATCACCCAACTATCCCCGCATTGAATTAGCCTATAATCCATTCCTAAATTACAGGAATGGTTACCACACAGTCTCCAACAACAGCTCACATATCTATTGTCTCTCTATTGTCAAACCTGCTCCTTCACTTGCGTCAGCGCGCGCCCATAACCACCACACTCAAAGGACTCTTCCTGAAACGCTCCTCGAGTCCTCAGGTCAGAGGTCACCTGTGGCCTCTGGTCTCCACGACGACAGCCTGACAGTCCCCAAGACTGAGTCCCCCCACCAACCGCCCACCCAAAGCCGACCTCCATCCGAGCTCACACACACACTCTTGTCTCTCACAGTCGCACAGCTTTTGTCCCCGGAGTCCTGAGCATCAAAAGAAAAGCCTGGAGTGTGAGCTTTAAGCCAAACATTTACAAGCCCGCAGGCCAAACACTTTTCAGAACCCTGCAACAGAAGTGCACTAGACCCCCACAGCTGTAAAGTGACAGGAGATAGATGACAAAATAACCACTGTGAATCCATCAGCCTCCTCTTCTCGTTCTTCTTCTCATCATCTCTCAAATACAGTTGTAAACCTGGAAATGTAGGACACCAGAGAAACAAACTGAAGCGCAATATGGCTTTAACGCTCTCGCTCTACTGGTGAGCAACACCGCGTTACTGCTTTACAGGCTTTTATCTACACAGGCTTATCGTCAAGTTTATTCTATTCATGTCTAGTCTGCAGAAAGTTTTGGCCATGCCATCACCACAGAGCGCACCAATGCTGACACAGATTCAGCTGTATGCGGATAAAGAAAAAGATTAGAAAAACTGGCGCTCACCACATTCTGTATGCAGGACATCTCTTGGTCAGCTCTGGTACTCTACTGCAGTTTTTTTTTTTTTTGCCTCTCGTTGGTTATATAAGGAAACAAACAGCGTTTACGTGGCTCGGCACGATATTTTCCAGGAGTCGGTGCAGAGCGGAGCAGACAGTGATCAGCCTGCTGGCGGCGCGGAGCGGAGCGCAAACTGACGGAGACTCACTCCGTTTCCCTCCCGGAGGTTTGAACAGAGCAGAGCAGACTGAGAAGGAAACACGAGAGGCAGGGAAACATGTGCC
>JAPQRN010000002.1:20657763-20670632 GCA_037367275.1 Coranthus polyacanthus
GTAACTGGACCGACACAGCTCGCATTGTAGGAAGGAGAGCGCCATCTAGCGGACAAAAAAAACAACAACAGACAAACAAAAAACAACACACAACGTAAACAAAAACTTGCAGACGCAGTGAAAAGGATCATGCAAAAAAACAAACAAACAAACAAACAAACAAAAATACACACAACGTAAACAAAAACTTGCAGACGCAGTGAAAAGGATCATGCAAAAAACAAACAAACAAACAAACAAACAAAAAAAAGCACACAACTGCAGACGCAGTGAAAAGGATCATGCAAAAAAACAAACAAACAAACAAACAAACAAAAAAAAGCACACAACTGCAGACGCAGTGAAAAGGATCATGCAAAAAACAAACAAACAAACAAAAACAAAGCATACAACGTAAACAAAAACTTGCAGACGCAGTGAAAAGGATCATGCAAAAAAACAAACAAACAAACAAACAAAAATACATACAACGTAAACAAAAACTTGCAGACGCAGTGAAAAGGATCATGCAAAACAAACAAACAAACAAAAAAAAAGCACACAACTGCAGACGCAGTGAAAAGGAGCATGCAAAAAACAAACAAACAAACAAACAAAAACAAAGCACACAACGTAAACAAAAACTTGCAGACGCAGTGAAAAGGATCATGCAAAAAAACAAAAATACACACAACGTAAACAAAAACTTGCAGACGCAGTGAAAAGGATCATGCAGAAAAAAAACAAAAAAAAAAGTCTTAACTATGGAGTGTAATTCCTGCCAAAACTTAACAAACTAACCAAACACACCACAATTAACTAACAAACACAACATGGTTTGCAAATACAAAGCACGATTAACAAACTAATGCCAAACTAATTTGTTTTTCAAATACAAAACGTGCCGTTGAAGCAAATACGCAACATATTCCATAAACATGTCATGCTTCAGATACAACCCCAGCATGTCTTACAAAAAAAAAAAAAAAAATCTAAGCTACAAAGAAAGAAAACACAAAACAGTCACGTGACTTTTGGCATAAACTTTCTGCCCTCGTGTACTGAGATTTTCTCACAAATGTCCTTGGACTTCCTGGCACGGCCTGAGTAGTTCACCTTCCTCAACAGCAGATGGCGCTGCGTTTCAATTTAAGAGCGCAGGATTGCAACTGCTTCATGGCGGCGTTGTACTGTATTTGAATTAAAATGAACTGAAAAGAAGACATTCGATTAGTTTGGAGCACTGGATGATATTAACCAAAAATGTAAAATTATTACATTTTACTATTGAGGTATTCCTGAATTTGCACAGGCAAAGTAAGTAGGCAGGTAATAGACACTGAGCGTCCCCTTCGCCGTGGTAATGAACTTTCACTTCTGTCTGCTTCATTTCATGGATGTGCAGTATTGTATTCTGTCAGTGTCGTCTATTCTGAAGTTATTTTTCATCCTGTGAATGGACGTCTGGTGTGAGAGTGCTCGTCTCTGCTTGACACTGCTACAGCGAGAAACTGAGCGGCATCAAACTATGCTAAAGTAAGCTGGTGGATCCAGAGGCTGCTGGTTCAGGGTCTGGCTCGTACACCGTATTTTGTTGTGTGTCTGACCGCCTAAATGCCGGCGGTGATGTGCCTGTTTCACTTTCATCGCCCTGCATTGTAACATTAACGGCGCTTTTCTGATTCGTCGCAGAATTAATTAACATCGTTAACTACCTTGTAAAGTGAGACTCTGCTCAGCGCCAGATTTTCGGTTCATTATTCGACTACGGCGGCGCCCTGTGCCGCTCATCTGCCAATGTCCTGTAGAACATAAAACTTAGCAGCCATGGTCAAAGATATACTAGTTCCTTACACGTGTTCTTCTTTCCTCTTCCCCACTCTAGGAATTGCTTGTACAAAGCATGTTGGAGAGGCTCCTGGCACGAATTTCGCATGTTGTCAATCAGCAGCCACTTGACCTGGATTACCTGGAGTTTGTGTGTTCTCAGGAGGCTGTTCTGTATAGTGCTCTCTCTGTATTGAAGAACCCTAACCCTAACCCTAGGACAGGAGGACATTCTGCGATTGGAACAGCAGCTGTTGGTGTGACTGTCACCACTTGAGCTCATGATACATTTCTACTCATAGAAAATGCAACCCTCTCTCTCCGTTTTCATTAAAAACAACTATGAAAATATTAATATGATGTAATATTAACATCTGTAGCTTCTTACATTTGATCGTACTTTGTTAACGTGTCTGCCCACTGACTTAATAGTTCACTCGGTTCACCTTAACATTCAACGTTTTATAGATGGATCTGTTTATTTTTGTGTGGTGCTTTTGAACTGTACTGGGTTACCGAGGGCTGTTTCCAGCTTTATTATTAGTCTGTTCTCACTCAGAGGAAGAAAACTTACAACTGTTAAGTTACAATTTTCATAATACTGCTGTTGTTGGGTCAGTAGAAAGTGCAAAGACGGCACTTGAGTTCAACGTCGAAGTGAAATAAAAGTATAAAGTTACGAAGCTTAACTTGACCCTCAGCCAAACTGATCGACCCAAGATCAAATCATAATGTAGACCGAGACCAAAGAACGGCCTTTAGATATATCCAAAACAAGATACATGTCATGTTCATTTAACCACTACAGACAAGTCAAGAGACAGCGGCGTATTTCAAATAGACTCTCCCCGCGGTGCCCTGCGCGCCAACCGCCCGGCGCTGTGCGTTCACGGCGTGGAGAGGTTTACTGCCTCTCCCGGTAGAGAGCTAATGAGAGCCGCTAGCGGGAGATCTCCGAAAACGTCGGAGCAAAATATCATGAGGCTGTATCTTGATGAATGGACCGCAGATATTAAGTCTAAACAACTATATTCGCGCCTGGAAAAATCTTAAAAGAGAGAATTGTGACTTACAGTTGCAATACAGGGGATACAGGGCTGTCCGACCGCCCGAAGGCCACACGAGTCTAAAAACGCCGCGGGAGAGGACCACCTTAGAAGAAGACGTTTAGTTTTCATTTTCAGCATGCCATTCGGGTGAAGATTATTAGAAGTCTGTGGTTGGTTGCGAGGGAAAAAAATAATATATGGTAAGTAACGCCGTTCCCTACTCTTTTCTCTTGTAACAACGGACACACTATCGACTTAGCTAGCTAGCTAAATGCAGGCTAACTTGCAGTGTCGCAGCATAAAATAGCTTGACTTTTTAATTTTTTACATTGAGCTCGGAATCCAAGAAATGTGAAAGTTAAAAGTAAAGCTATACAGTCATTACAAATTATTTCTCAGGCTTATTTTGTGGCTTTGTACAGTTATAATGCTTTTATATTATAGCTAGGTGACTAAAAAAAACTACGTGTTTGCGTAATATAGCTAGCTAAATTTGAATGGTGGGCTCCATGTTTTAGTTTGTGTAAGGAATTAGCTATGTTATAGTGCTAGCGTAAGTAGTGTTGGGAATACATAGCAATTCTAAGCATGGTATAATTAGAATGCAGTATGTCATAGTTACTGTTTTTATGTTTTGCTAATATGCTCTGAGTTGTGTGACATACTGACATTAGATGGTCATTAGCTCCAAGAGGTGAGTATTCGCGCCTCTTGTAAAATGAAGAAGTAGGGACAGTGTTACAGATGGTTTTGCTTCTTGCGTAGAGGAATGTGAGAGAAACAGATACTGGGGAGAGCAAAATGTTCCAAAATGAAACTAGCTATGAGATAAGACTGTATGCTCCCCGTTTTCAAGGATATAGTTGCAACAACACAGTGGTCAAGCCTGGCGTGTGTTGTGCGTGAAGATCATTGGCTAAGGCCGGAAGAAAGAAGACAACGCCCGACAGAGAAGAATAAAAGATGGGGGAAAGCATAGTAAACTTGGGACACCACAGGCCTGTGTAAGATTGATTATTGCTAAATAAATGATTGTTTCTTTGCAATTCTTAAGATCCTGTTCCAAGTCTGTTTTATGGTCAAGGTAACAACCAATCTAACGAACGCACAGGATTCAGAATCGGAGTCAGATTCGTGAGAAGAATCCCAACAGTCGTTCGAATGTCGCTTTTCTGTAGTATTTTTTGGTTTGTGTAAGGAAGTACTGCATCTCATCGTGCTAGTAGTTGTAGTGGCAGTTTTCTTTTGCTTTCATAGCGGGCTCCATGTTTTAATTTGTGAAAAGGAATATCACATGGTGCTACTCATAACATTAAAGGCGGGACGCCTTGGCAGCCCCTATCTTGGGAGCCCCTCTTGAAATATCCAGCCAGTTCTGATGTGTCTTTAGTGGTTAAACACGATTTTTTAGTTTAAGTTAGTTGAACTTAGCTGAAGGTAGCTGAAGTTAGCTTAGAAATCATTTAAAGTACGAAACATTGCTAAAGCGAAAAAATAAAGTTGAAGGAGACACTAAAAGTTAATGTACAAAACCATCATCATCTCATTTTCTTCTTTTATTGATACAAACAAAATGTGCGTTGTGCACAAATGAACAATATGTATTATATTCAACACCAGTTAATATTTACTGATTTATTATATTATTATTTCTGTTTATGCACCATAATACTTGTAAATAACTCCACAAAGACACGGCATCTTGTGTGTATATAAAAATGTTTAATATACAAATGTATGATCCACAACAATATACATAACTTTACATGAAGAATAAGATTATGATCGCAATATTTTGTTTCATAGCTACAGAAGAAGACTTTTATTGTGTGTGTGTGTGTGTGTGTTCTTATAGGTGGTTGATTATTTAATCCTGTAGCAGCTGATCTCCACCGTCTCCTTCTCTCTCCGTCTCAGCATCATTCAACGTTTGGGTTCATGGTTTCTTAGGTTTGGCTTTGGAGACAACTTTCACAGCGGTGGACACTGATTTGGCTCCTTGCAGGTTCTGAGCCGTGCAGGTGTACGTCCCCTGGTCCACGTCCCTCACCTCGTCCACCAGGAGGACAGACTGAGAATGCTGTCGGGCTGCACCTCCGGCAGCTGGACCGACGTTCTCCTGCGTGTAGAGAGGCCTCCCAATCTGCAACCAGCACAGTATAGTACGTCCAGAAAGAATAAGTAACCTCTTCACAATGAGCCAGCAAGTCTATATGTTGAAATGTTAATAATTAATAAATGGTTATGGTCCTGAGTTCTATGTAAAAGTCTTTCAGAGGGTGATTATTGTGGCAGAGGATGCCTATATCATAACTATTAATGATTTGTAAAGCCTTAATAAGTCATTCATTAACTCAGGCAAATTTAATGAGTGACTTATCTATCAGGCGTCTTTATCGGGCTGGTTAAATGTATGTTTTACTGTACAGTGACCTGCTGTCCCGGGTATTCCCAGGTGAAGTCAATCACCACATCTTGTTCTCCCATCACGGTGCAGCTGACGCGCAGGTTCTCACCCACGGTCACCGAGCTCGATGAAGCCTGGATCACCGGAGCAGGAGGAGCCATGGGGTCTGACGACGGAAAGTCAGAGAGTTATGTGAGTGAAAACATTCGTGCGCATTACACGCATCCGGTACAGTCACGATTAGTTTGAAACTCTTCCCTTTAAGTGCAAAAGGAGTGAAAGCTCCTTTATTCCTTGTGCAGCGAACCTCCTAAATTTCAGCGTTTTGGTGATTGTTTTGGTGCATTGCTGTGTTTTGTATATTGAAGCGTTTCTGTACTTTTTGTTTTTGCACTTGTGTGTATCTTTTGTCCCGGATTGCAGGCTGTTTTGCATGTGAGATAACAAAAAGAGACTGAACTGAACTAAGAGAACTGTGTCTGCAAGTCTGGATAAAAGGTTTAAAAGGCTGATTTTTATTTTTTTTTGCTCAATACAAGATCATTTTGTTTTATTTAAGAATATTTGGCTTCTTCCAAGTAGAGCTACTTTTAGAGTGTAATATTTAATGCAGAGGTTGCATGTGTCACCTGTTTTATTCATGTTTGTCCTACAATGCCATTGTCATTGTGCATGTTGTAACATTTTATAATGTGTGTATGAAGTTATGTTTCACTGTCACAATGTACATTTTTTGTGGACCTCAGGAAGAATAGCTGCTGCAATGTTTTAGCTAATGAGGATCTTAATAAACTAAACTGCAATCTTCAATAATTCACACAGCTATAACCTCCATCAGGTCAAATTACAGATGACATTGTGGTTGTGTATGATCAGTCTCTGTGTGCTGTGTTAGTTTGATAAACTGCCTGCTTTCACACATCCATGTCCGTAAACTTAATTTATCTGGAAGAGAAATGCTTGCTGAGTAACTGTGTGTGGCTGTACTTACAGTTAACATAGATGAGCATGTACTTGGTGGAGCTCTGCCTCAGGTTGCCCAGACTGGCGACGCAGTACAAGGCTCCAGCGTGATAAGGCCGCGGTCGATGGATGGTGAAGCCCTTCTTGACACTAAAGGAGATCTCTGTCCCGTCCACTGCCACCTCCGCCGGTGGATACTCACGGTGCAGGGTTACCTTGGCCTCAGGTGACGTCACCTGGCAGGGCAGGACCGTCGGCCAGTTGGTTCTCAGCTGAATTACCTCGTAGTAGTCAGACGATGGAACAAACAGTTCTTGTGGGTCTGGTTGGTACAGAGCAAAGATATGGCAAATTGATGATAAGGTAACAAGATTTCATATCAAGCTGGCGGTAAAATAAAGCAGAGGGCTGCAGTTCTGAAAAGTGCACATGTAATCATCTATAAAGCTTTTTCATTGTACCAGGAAAGAAGACAAAGACTTTCACAGCTTTGTCGTACTCCTTTCTGCAGTCTGCGTCTTCGCAGTACATTGGGTAACAGGTATACTCCCCAGTGTCTGCACCAGTCGTGTTGACTAATGTCAAAACTCCATATTTCTCAAGTTGGACAATCCTGCAGAGGCAAAAAAAAAGGGTCAAAACAACATACTGACTTTCCAGCAGATCTCTGTGGTAATATGCCTGCTCTGAGACTATAATATGTGTATCAAGCATAAAGATGTTTGAGCCACAAAGCTTACTTGAGCCTGCCATCATCATCCTCCTCCAGGTAAGGGGGGACGCCCCACTGCACAGGTTTACCTCTGCACCTCAGCTCCAGAGAGTCTCCAGCCGACACACTTACGGTCTCTCCCACCTTCTTAAACTTACCTCTGTTCAGCACCTTCACACGGCAGACACAAAACATACGGTTATACAAGAAATATGCACACAAGCACGGTAAAAGCCACTGATAATTTGGTGTTTCTTATTAAAAAGAAATTGCAGAATGAAAGAGCAATGCACCACCTGTGTGAGCAAGGTCTGTGTCTGGGCTGCACGTGTAGCTTTGACTTTGGGTTTTGTCGTTATGACTCTGGGCCCTTTGTTTGTTGCTTTCTCTGCTCTGGGTTTGCTGGACTTGACCGTCCCCCCTGGATGTGTCCTCTGTTGTTGGGCATCTTTTTGACCGTAAGCTAGATGGCATTCACAACACATACAGTAAGCACAATAATTATTGGCAAACGCAGATGCAGTTAAATGTCCGGTGATATGAGTGAGTGTTAAGTAGTCAGAATCTGACAAAGAACAGTACAAGATAAGATAGTTTTGTTTGGCGTTACTATGACTGTATCGTGCCAGAAATGTTCTCTCCTTGGTGTTCCTAATAACACACATTCAAAGAGCTGTTCCACAACTGAGTAAAGTCACTTACCTAACTCGAAGATTACAGCACAAATAAGGAGCGTGCTGAGCACCAGCTTCCCCTTCGACCCATACGAGTTCACCAAAGGCATGTTTGATGTGGGGATTATCAGAGTGGGCTGTGGATTGTTAGTTCATGCAGTTTAACACAGAGACTGCGAAAACCAAAAGGCAAGAAAGAGAAGAAGAGGAGGAGGGCAGAGCTCGCAAAGTGAGCGGTCAGCTGTTTACCAAAATCACCCAAATTCCTCCTCCTTAGAGTGGCATTAGTGGCCCAAATTCCTCCTGACTGGCTCAATAGAGTCTTTCAAGCTTGTCCGGACCAATGAGGGTCCAGAAACAGAGGCCCCTCCATGTGGAATCGCACAGCCTGTTTGCTTAGCTGCTGGGCTGGAAGTGTGGAGCAGCATGAGTCTATAGCCCTCCAAACACACCGCATACCCAGAGCAGGACTGTGGCAAGGTTGTTAAAAGCATTTGGTACCCAATAAACTATGTGCCCTACTTAGATTACAGTACAGTACAACTATTAAAACAAAGTTGAGGTGGAATTTCATGATTCTTACTTTGGTGTGAAAGATATACAGTGTGTCTGTGTGTATTATTCTTCTAGACATAGTGCAAGTTAAACATTGTTAAGCCTGACACTTAATAACAATGCATCGTATAATCACCCCTCTGTCACTAATGAATGAACAACGCACATCTACACATATATTTGAAGACACAGACACACATTTACAATGGATCAATGCACAAAAACTGCCATCAACACACTACAAGCACGGTTTCATGAGGCAAAGAAGATAGACTGACAGAAAAAAATGACAAAACGGCCTTTACGTTGGTAGAAGAGACGAAAATATTGATCGGATCCATCGATAGGCAAAACGTTCCACTGTTTGGGTCCTCGGTAGAAAATAATAATTGAGACTAAGTATGAGAATGAGAGGGTTTAAGGAGACAAGTGCTACGTGTGGAATACATGTGGAATTGGTAATTGTACGTAAACATATCATGAAAATGAGCTATAAACAAAACACAACAAACCACCTTAAGGCTTGTTTCTGAAGAAGGTATATGGGCTCAAGTTTGGTCTGGTGAGTAGTAGCCCCAACCTAGATCATAATAATCCATATACAAGCCAAGACCCTTGGCTACTATGGTCTCCAAGATAAGGATTCATCCAGCAGAATGTCAAGGAATCCTGTGGAACACATTAGTTATGGGGATGTTCTAATATTTGTGCTGTATTTGTACTGTTTGTTGAACACCATATGCTTTTAACAGCTTCACCACAGTCCTGCTCTGGGCATGTGGTGTGTAACGTACTTTTAAATTTGGACAAAATTAAATGGGGTGGGACTGAAAGAGACGTTTTTTTTTTTGTACAAGAAGAAGATATCGTGTATGAGAGTGGCAGACGGATGAAAGTAATGAGAGTACACTGCGTCAATAAAGGCGCAATATACAAAAAGAAGTAGAAGAAATATCAGGCTGTCTCTAACAGGAACAAGGTAAACCTTTCCTTTTGTGACTAGCTAAGCCACAGTCTAAAACATGACACAGGTAAGCTGCTGTGAAAGGTCCTTTTGTTCTCTGTGAACTCTGGGCACCCAGCGAGCAGGGAACGTTTCCACAACACATGGCTAACGTTACTTACATTAGTTCTAATGATGTGTAAAAGAAACTAATTTAACGCCAAGCCACGATTCAAGGATGTTTGTGCGTTGTTTTGATTGTAAGACGCCTACTGGCAGAAAATACATAATATACATTTAAAAGATGAACTTATTTTATTTTTTTTAATTTATTTCTTGAAATAAATAACAATTGTTTTGACTGGATTGTTTGTTTTTAATTAAGACACACATTTACAATATACTAGCAAACATGTACAGGGTACAATCAGCATTTAATTCAGTTAATTTTCATTTAATTTTAAATATACACTATTCCACAAAATGCGCAATGTAATGCGTCTACATTTTACATCTTTTTCAGTATCTACTGTACTTTTTAAATGTACAAAAAGTGTTATTATTACTAATAATTAGAAGCAGGTGTATGATAAATTTCTACACTTTACAATAAATATCAAAAGTGTAAACCTGTTATTAATGTAATAAATGGATAATTATCTTGCACAAAGTTCTTTGAGCCCTTTCATTCATTTGCTCTATTCTAAACATGAGTGTATAGAGATCTTGTACACATAAAGAATACTTTTGGCTCTGATACGGATATCAACAACATACAAATATGATTAAAAGGGATCTATAAATGAAAACGTGGATTTTTAAAACATGTATGATCCCCTTTATGTAATGATTCTTAGGGCCACAACTTTAGGAAACCATTCCCTCTTCTTTAGTTTACAATTTTCAAAATGTTAAAAACTCCAGTGATATGTAAAAAAACTAAATTGGCAATAAAGTTAACACGTTTCATTTCAGCACTGTACACGCAGACACTGCAGAACGAGACCAGCACCGGTGCATGTAAAACTGTGGTTAAACAATTAAAGCAGTTACTCACTGTAACATCTCAATCTATCACATTCAACCCCAGACCAGCTCAGAATTTCTCCTCTTTAATGGTTTCCTTATCTGTCGTTCCACTGATGGTTTCGACTGTCGCCTGGCCACGCATGAGACGCTGCCTCTGGACACTGTGATGCATCCCGTAGCAGAAATAGATGAGTAAACCTGCAGTGACAGAAGGGAGGGAAGGTCATTACAGTTCAGCAACTAACACAATGAAAACCCTCTAAACCTTTCAGGCAGAAATATGGTCTTACCCACTGCCATCCAGACTGCGTACCGTATCCATGTATCTACACCTAACTGAACCATCAGGTAGATGTTGATAAATGCGCTCACTATAGGCAACGCAGGAAGGAGGGGCACCTGTGAACACAGGAACATCATGAGCCAAAAGGCTTTTCTAGTGTTTCATTGCAAGTTACAAAATGTGCTTTTTCAGATGTGCTGTTAGAATAGTCTTACCATAAATGTTGCCCTGGTGGGATTTTGTGGGTGCCTCCAAATGAAAATAATGTTGACCACCGGGATGATGGCGAAGACGCAGACAAGTACCAGACTCCATGCCTCCACATTCGACAAAGCATTGAGGGCTTGTGTCAGGAGAACACACAGACCAGCTATACATGCAACTAGAGACAGACATACGAAAACAAGATTACTGACAATAATGGGATTCTGGGTTTGTTTGTTTGTTTCTTTGTTTGTTTTTTCTCAAAAAAGACAACAACAGGTCCACCAGCAGGTAGCGGAAAAGGTTGGGGCTTTCGAAATAACGTGTTCATTTTGAATGATTAATTCTAGAAATGAATGCAGATTAATCACATATCATGAAGTCCCTTGACCTCCATGTACAGCAGCTTTGTAAACATGACAAAAGCAGGTGACACGATGTTGCTCGACCCAGTGAAATTTTAAGGAACTATATGTAGAATTTATATTTTAAAATATTAAGAAATGACCTAAAAGCATCGTTAGAATGTTTAGAGTAAAGAGTTCTGATGTTATGCCAAAGATGCAAATGTATGTGACCACTAGAGGGAGTAGTGAGTCACTCTGCTGGTTTCCCAGAGCGTTGAAAACTAACATCAAGGAGTCTTTGAAAGAAGTGACGAGTTGAGGATGAGAACCAGTAAAAAATAACTTTCGGAGTCAAAGAAAGTGACAAAGTAATTAAAAATAGAAGCATTGCTGTTGTTTTCACCACTGGATACAGCTCTAAAGTGAAAGAATGAAGTTTAATGAAATCACAACGTTTCTTCTACACTGGTGAGTTTGCTTGTGAAGCTTATGAAGGTATAAAGTTACCATGTTATGTTGTTATGTTTGCTTAGTTCACCATTTATTGATACATGGTTCAGATTAAACTGTGACAGTTCTGACCTTGTTTAGACAATTCAAAACTGATCTTTAGTGCAGCTATTGACAACACAAACCGTAGGGAAAATAGAATATAGAAGCACCGTTCTGTGCTAGTTCTGCAGCATGGGATCGTTTCTTCCATCAGAGTACTTCAAACCTCAACATCAGTTAGCAGCTTGGAGATCAGACACAACACGCTAACTTTACTGTGAACAACCAGCCTTGTCAAGCCGTTCAGATGCAAACTGAGCAAGTGTAGATTAACCGGCTCAATTCCTAAATGGATTGAAATGCACCACAGGACTATTTCAGTGGTAGATATTGATATATGGTAAATGTTTGGTAAATACTGATATATGCAATTCATTTAGAATAATAATCACACAGCATTTTAATCACTTACAGGCCTAGAAAAGTTACAAAGGTACTAAAAAAACAACTAGTAGGTCACAAGCGCTTCTGTAAATGTTACATACCAGAGATTATGGTCAATATTGTGACTGTTTTTGAGGTGCTTGAATTAGGAGACGACGGTGGTTTCAAACAGCCGTACTTGATGTTTGATTCTCTGATCTGTAGGTCTGTGTCTTCAGATGGACCTGCCTGGTACCTTCATAGCAAAAAATAAAATGTTAGGTGTTGTCCACATTCTGAATAAATGTCTTTCTGAGATTAAAAGAAAGAAAAGTACCTCAGTATAAGGATGCATAAGGCAACAAGTGTGTAAGCAAACAGAGTGCCGATGGACATCATTTCCACCAAAGCTTCCAGGTCAAACAGCAGAGCCATAATGGCTAATGATGGGAAACAAGAGGAAATGTTGTGTCAAGACCATAAACCTCATTGTATGTGCAAAGTAAATTGATGAATAGCTGGAGGTGAAAATACAGATGTACCGGCGACTGTTCCAGATGATATGGTGGCTACAGCAGGACTTCCCCTGGACGTGACTTTGGTCAGCGGGTGGAAAAGCAGACCGTCTCTGGCCATAGCAAACAGCACCCGAGGCATCGGGAACATGGAACCCAGCAGACTGAAGAGAAACATAAAAAAACTTTTAGTACTGACATAACCCCTTGTCATCTTTACGACTCCTTTATAATCTCTGTCTCTAGACTGATTGCTTTTGACTATGTGTGGTAATTTAATATAAGCCACTCCTCCTCCATTGGAGATAGCTTGCCTAGGCATGATCCAAACCCACACTATAGCAAATTTAGAGCCCAGGTCGGGTTCGGGCACTTCTGATTGTCGTAGAGACACGAGGCTGGTACCGTTGGAAAGCCACTGGCCACAAATGTGGGAGTAGAGCATAGTTCGGTGTCTCTACGACCTT
>JAPQRN010000002.1:20675163-20704988 GCA_037367275.1 Coranthus polyacanthus
AAAGAAACATCATTTTCAAAGCGTATTGTTTAACTTTAAAGTGGCGTTCAATATAAAAATGAATCTATATATATATAAAAAACAACAACACACATTTATTTGTCAAGGAGAGTTTGAGAAGTCACTTTTGTTTAACGTTCAAAGGTTCACATTACAGAGTGTCATTTGAATGACCTGTTAGACAAACTCTGAACGGATCATTTATTGAAATTAAAAACACAAGAAATAAATCCACTCACCTGCTGCTGCAGGAATCAGTGCCTCGCAGGTGAACTACGAAGAGACAATTAATCCGTCATCTAAACTTACATTATACTTTTATATATGCCCTTCTTTATCACCCCTCTGATATAATAGTGCTGATGCTTGAGTTTTCCTCGCCACCTACAACGCCCTGCACTTTACTCAACCTTCAGTTACTTACACAGTTACTTCCGTGAGCATTTACAGTATGAGCAACGCGGAAGAGTAAGCCAAAATTAATTTCTCTTATTTTGTCATTTATGCAGTAAGCTTGTTCTTACTTCATTAGTGTCATGCCAGAGATATTCCCTCTTCTCAGTGTTTTTCCAGATGCCTGAAAAAAAGTATTAATTAAACAAGCTGATAAACAAATATTATCCTCGTGCGTCTTATCTCTCTGGTGTTCAGCTGGAAAAGTCACAGGAAATGTAGTTATTCAACCTAGATTTACAGTATAACTGATAAAATATGGGTGTAAGTTTATTAACTGTTTATTTTTCAATAAAATATTGTTACAACCATGCAAGTCATGCTTGTAGTGTGAGTAAGAGCCGCGGCCTCGATAAGCTTTCCTTGATTATGCTCTGAAGATAATCCAAGACTTTAAAGTACACATTTATCTATGACTTTGGAATTTGTCCTTCATGAATTAGAACTGGTAAAAAAAAAAAGAAAAAGTCTGACAATAACAACAGTAGAAACTAAGGAATATGAAGTGAACTGTTTCTGAAAAGTTCCTACCCATGCTTATCCATCATAAAAGGTATGCAGAGACTTTTTTTTTTTTGCTTTAAATGCCTTGCCTCCATAATATTCAGTGTATTTTCCACTGTCGGTTGTCGCATGTGTGGCTTTTAGAAACAACCCAGTGCCCTTATCACCGGAGCTGTGCTGGAGTTTGCCTGCTTGTGGGAAGCCGTGTCCCCGTTTCTACCTGGAGGTGTGAGCCTGCCAGACTAATGGCCCGGTGAGTTAATGAAACAGAGGAGGACAAAGCAGCTTTCATGGCTTATACCTGCAGCGGGCCGCACACTTACTCTTTGAGAGATAGCTTTCGCCTTCTCATCTCCCATCAGGGGATTTCAGCTCACCTAATCCCTCCTGGCATCTACCTCAGCGGGCAGACAAGTGGGAAGGCAGCCTGTGTGGACGGTCAGAGTACCTTTGACCAAACTTAAAGCTCAGCCTCACTATCGGCAGATCTCGCTGGTTGAGATCAGTTTCCAGAGGGACAATGGGGTAATACTTAACTAAATAACAGCTACCATGCACGTGATGAGCCGCTTTATGATCAGAGGGCTGATATGGATAACACTTAAACACAGCCGGTGTTTATTAATGAGTCAGTAATGTTCATACCACAAAAGAAACATCTCGGGTACAGTTAAATATTCACCATTAGAATTCACAGATGCAATAAAAGCAGACGTGATGTATTTAAAGCTGCAACTTATTCTGTACATACCCAAATTGTTTACCTCGATTTCAGTGCCTCGTGAAGTGACTCAGTGGTCAAAACTGAAGCAAGAGTGAAGCAAAAATATCCGTGCTGTTGACTTGGTTGATGGAAACATGATTGTTGTTTTTTTTTTTACTCCAATTTATACAAGACTGGCCTGTGTGACCCTCCCACTCAATGGGATTACTTACAAAGTAGCCTTTCTCACTCCCGACCAGTTTGGATCATAATGAGCTCATTATTGCATGGCAGGCACAGGGTGAGAACTGTGAACAGCAAATCCTATTCAGTATGGCAAAAATGCTTTTGTGCTCTCTTAATTTGTTGTTTTGTTTGGTTTCTGTTTGTCTCTTTACAAATTTGTGGAACAGATAACTATATTTTACTGCATTTGGGACTAAACAGTTATGTGAAATAACTGGGACTTTAGACGTTTTTTTTAAATGAGTTGCCTTTATTATTAATTATAGTAACAAACATTTATATGGTGCAATGACAAATGCTATCAGCGATGAGATGAATGGGGCAAAAAACAAAGCTTGCGTGTCATCATTAAACCTTATCAACTGTTCGTGTTCTTCTGTTTTGTTACTGATGTCAGAAATGAGTAAGAAGTTATTTGTTTGTCACTGATAACATCTGTTCTGCCGGTGTGTCTTTTTTTCCCATTTCAGTCAGGTTACTGTGCCATGATCAGCGTGCAGTACATTTTCAGGGCAGAAGAGGTCAGTGCAGAACAATGATATGTCGTCACTGGCGTCCCCCACCTCCACCTTATATGGTTTCCTTTTGCGCTGGTCACTGGTGGAGGCAAATAAAAGAGGCTGATGATCCCTATAAGCTGTTCAAATAGAGGCACGGATCATGAAAACAGTCCTTAATCTTGATGCAGTGAGTGGAGATCAGTGAAAACATTTATACATATTGTTGGAAGGAAACCATGCCATCTCACGCAACTTCTATGTAATCAGTGAAGTATAATACTTCAAGGGTTATAATTAGATTATAATTTAGTTAGATTCCTTGGAGAAATCCTCATTTAAGTGCTTCTAAGACATAAGTGAAAAAAACACGGTTTGTCATGACAGTTGAGGCATCATATTCACAAGTTATTTAGTACAGAAGATGCGGAAAAGTCTAGAACAGGTTAATTAGGCCTTTTTACTTCAGCATACAGAGGGGACAAAGGGTGAACACTGCATATATAAAAGTGGGTTAAATCTTGAAAGACAACAAATGGAAAACAATCAAATGACTTTCACGGAGAGAGTGAAAACGGGAAAAATATGGTCAGGTGCTTCATAACACCGGCAGTCAGACCGACCGCCTGCTGGAGAGACCGTCTGACTGTCAACGCCGATTAAAGACAGAGTAAGTTTTAGAGAGAAAGTGTGAAAATTTAAGATGACATTTTGCTTTCAGGTAAAATGCCTCCAACAACTTCCAACAAAAAAAAAAGACACATGGATGACAAAATGGGAGCATCTGGAGTACGCGATAGGCCCAAATGTTACATGCACATCTTTTACATATTTAACCAATTAGTTAGTCTTGCACATATGTACATATTGTCCATTCAGACGCTCCAGTAGGAGCCTAGAACAGGAAGAGTAAATGTACGCTTTTGTATTGACCTTCTGTATGTCAGATTTGTACTTTGTAAACAGAATACTGGGGTCATTTGTCTGCATCTTTGTGTCCGACTCCTATGAACCTGACAGAAGTTACTAAACAACATTACCACATAGTGAAACTAAACCCAGGGACAGCATGTGAAGCACACTGAGTCATACTCCTGCTATGTGCGGCCCTGGACTCTGTCTCTGCCTTTCGCTGTTGTTTTATTATCTCTATACGCGACCACTTTCACCAAGAATGAACACAGTCTGTAAACCAGTCACTACATCAAAAAAAAAAAAACAAAAAAAACACCTCTGTTTGACGCGTTTCATACGGTAGACCTTTTTCCTTCCGTACTTCACAATGCTTCACGTGGTTTTCTGTTTCTCCCTCCCCACCCCCACCCCCTTAACTATGCTGGTCTGTCTCCCACTCTTACTGGAATGGACCTGACAGAAATAGAGCAGGTCCGGTCTCACATCAGTGCCAGCGTGCCCCCCCACCTCCCACCCCCCTCTGTTAAAATCACATGTGAACTCTCAGCGATGTGAGGAAGTTCAGAAATACCAGCAAACGTAACATAAACTATTCCGAGGGAACGTCTCTTTTCAAGCGCGTCTGATGGTTTTCCACGCGTGCACACGGATTGTTCGATCCGTTCCCAAAAATAACACCCGAGACGAGTTTAGACCCAGAGGCGTGAGGCAGCAGCGAAATAAAGGTTTTTGACTGGTAGCGTACCGACAAAGATGACTCTGCTTGTCTGTGTTGCAGCTGCAGCAGAAAAAAAAAAAAAATGATCTGCGCAAAAGTGTGCGCGTAAAGATGCCGTGTGAGTCATTTAGGATTAGAAATCACATGAATACACGTCTACCGTAACACGTTGCTCTTGCTACATTCAGACACGCACACATACACATATATATATGCTACACTTCGTGAGGAGGTGCGTTGAGAGCGCCGCAGTCGTTGCGTCATAGTGGACGTGTAACGGGACGGCCTGAGTCTGACCGGAGGAGACAGACCGGGCTAGCGGGGACACGGCAGAGACAGCGGGACCGACATTTCCTGCAAGAGAAGGTAAGCCGTAACCCGTCATTATTTCTCTCTGTGCTCAGCTTAAAAACAAACAAAACAGAAACAGAAACAGACTTGGAAAGGTGACGATAAAAACCGCAGTGAACAAGTTGCCTGACGCGTCATGTTTGAATGTGCCCCGAGAGACAATGTTTATTAGGGAGAATGAGAATAAAACTTTCTGACTGAATTCAATCTGAGCCATGTGTCGCACATACAACTTTAAACATTATTGTAGAGTTTGGGGTTCGGAGAAGGGTGTGGTTCTGTATATATAGACCCAGGCCCAGCCCCCCCCCCCCCCGGACCTTCTTTCTTAAATGAAGTTAAACTGTAACCCACATGCTATTTTGGGAAAGTTCTATCTCAGTCTTAAACAAACAGAGCAGCATTTAAAACTTTAAGACTTTTTATTTCTCTGGGGGAAAAACTGAAGTGAAACATAATAAAGCTTACATTTGATAGAAATTAGTTAATCATTAGTTCTTGGCAGAAGAGTTATAGTCATTTTTTTTTTTTTTTTTTGCACGGTCATTCTAAACTCACAAAAGAGCATGTCAGGAAGACTCTAGTAGCTCTGCCTCCACATGATTTGCTTCTCTGAATGACTGCATTATTGGATACCGAAGGCTTGCTAAACATTTCTGTGGAAACTATGAATAGTTTTCCTGCCACTTGGCTTAAAGCAGATTCCATCTGCTAGCATGTCATTATAGGTGAATGTGAGGTCGAGTGCTTTAACAGAGAAAAGGCCTTTTATTTATGCTGTGAATTAGCACTGAGAACAGATACTGAGGCGGTCACCTGATTAGATTCACTCAGGAGAGGAGGGATCATGATCATGCATAGCCTGCAAAATGAAATAACACCCAACAGAGATATTTTCTAAGACCTCAGCATTTCTCTCTCTCCCTGTAGGCCTGAAACTATTGATTCCTGCGCAGTGTTGACACAGAAGACCAAATATAGAAATGGTAAGTGAGCCTCTCTCATCTGGCATTATGTAAGTAAGATGTGGACTGTATCGTGCAGCTCACCAGGTCTCATGCCTGTGGGACATGCGTGGCTTTGTGCACCACTGAATGAAGTGTAGACTGAGTGGGGTCATTCACTACCATCTGCCACCATGTGAGTCCTCCCGATCATAAAGGCAGCAGTGTAGGGTGTCGTTTGCGACCTGTGCCGCCCTCACATCACAGAGACACACCTGCCGGCATCTTTCCAAGAGCAGCGTCTTTGTTTCTGAGCTCCAAGTCAGTGCTCTGTCATTCAACTTCACAGCATAAACACCTTCCACTATAGCTCTGTTTAACACTGTACTGTATGTGCACTAGGACCTTGTTGTCCTCAATTGCTGATTGTTGGTGATATAGTACTTTGTTAAATGTCTTGTCTTTTCTGACAGTTGCCACAGACACAAAGAGAATTTCTGAAAGAACAATACATGAAACTAGCTCACTGAGCAGCAGCTAAGAAGAGAAAAAGAGGCAAGAATGAGCTCAGGACATTGAATCAACATCTGGACTTGTACATATAAGGGCATTACAGTGTCATTAGAGATGTGATTAGTTTGGTTAAATGTCTGTTGCTAGGGGCTTGTATTTGTGGCCCTGTTGCTATGTGGGTGAGGCTCTCCAGCTGTCGTGAAGAGTGATGGCCGCTCTGGTGAAGCAGAGGATCAGAGCATGTGCAGTGGCCCCTCAGCGGGGCGGAGAGCACATTTTGGCCGACTGCCTTAATGCAGCAGTAATCTCCAAGGCTAGGCACCAGCTGCAGTTTAAGCTTTCAATATGTAGGCCAAGTTGTCTTATTTGCTTCAAAACGTCCTTTGCTTTTAGGAGATAAAGCTGCTGAACTCATACTTCACGTTTACAATGCCCTTACGTCCAGCGTCACCTTTCTTTGTAGTCGAGCCGTTGTATGTCAGACGCTGCAAAGCGAGCTGTCAAGTGTGTAACCTTACTCCCTGTTGCTCGTACACACCCTCTCCCACCGTTACGCACATGCACCGGCCAAACACACACATTTCATCCACTTGGTGAGAGACAGGTGCAAGTAGTGATCTGCTGTAAAGACAGACAGGGCTTCACTTCCTGTCCGAGTGTCGCCGTCACCTTACCCCCCACGCCCACTTCTCCAGAGAACCGTTAGTCAAGTCGATGCGCCATTACAAAATGACGATTTGCAGCAAATATGACATACAGCCTTAGCAAAGACTGATTTTCTAAAACCTTCCCGAACATTACGAACATGGTCATTCCTACACATGGACTCGGCCAGCGAGATAGTGTCATAAAAGTTCTTTTTTACTTGTTTAGCGTGAAAGAGTTGTGTGTTTTGTGTGCAGTGTTGCGGAGTAATTAGTTTCACGAAATGGTGTAAAATACATTTTAATCTGTTACAGTTATTGAGAAACATATGTGATGAAATTACAGTTACTAATCTAAAAAAATACTGGTGAGTATAGAGGAGTTACATCCAAATATATTTTCGTTTTGGCTTATATGTACAACATAATTTTCCTTTACAGCGCTGTTTTAAAATGAAAACATTTCACTCTTAATTCCAGCCGCTGTGAGGTTTGCACTGCCTGGTTAAAGTAATATTTTTATGAGTTTAAATTCCTTAAAATCACTGTCATACATTGTATTACTGACTAATTTGTAACATTTCAAAAGTAACCTTCCCAATACTGTTTCCAGCAAAACTACGCATTACTATGTACTTTGTTTTTTGAGTCATCGTAGCTAAAAGTAATTTCTTTTTCTCACAGGTGTTCAGAGGCACAATAAGTGATGCTCCGGACTTTGATCCAAGCGCTGATGCTGAGACACTTTACAATGCCATGAAAGGCATCGGTGAGTGCCTCGCTCCCTCGTCGTTTATGGCACGGGAGGCGTAAAAGGTCATCTGTCGTCACTCAATGGCTGCACGAAGAATTTCACCCAGCAGCCAAATGTTTTGCTTTATCTCTCTCAGGTAGCGATAAAGAAGCTATCTTGGACCTGGTCACTTCAAGAAGCAATGCACAGAGGCAGGAGATCATCGCGGCGTACAAGAGTAACTTCGGAAAGGTACAAAAATCCATGTCTTCGTCTCATCTTGTGTCCTTGTTTTCAGGTGTGGTTTTAATACATGACGTCTTTTTTTTTCTTCACCAGGACCTGATTGATGATCTGAAGTATGAGCTGACGGGCAAATTTGAGCGCCTCATTGTCAGTTTGATGAGAACGCCGGCCCACCATGATGCCAAAGAAATCCACGATGCAATCAAAGTGTGTATATATGTCTATAGTAGGATACATTTTCATACTTCAGTCACATCCGATGAATCATAAACAACCTTAATGCTCTGTTTAAAGGGAGCTGGAACAAATGAGAGATGTCTGATTGAAGTCTTGGCATCTAGAACCAACCAACAGACACATGACATGGTTGCTGCGTACAAGGACGGTATGTTCAATAATACGTTAACCCAGTTACACAGTTTACTTGTTTAGCTTTTCGTCAGTATCTCCACAGATAATTGTCTGTGTTTTCAGCCTATGGCAGTGACATAGAGGAGGATGTAGTCGCAGACACTTCAGGTCACTTTAAGAAGATGCTGGTTGTTTTACTCCAGGTTAGTTCATTTTCGAGTGGATGTTACGCACAGCAAAGTCAGCTGTGCACTGAATATCTACAGCCACAGTACGCTTAACACCTAAGTGATCAGCGTTGTGGTTTGCTGGTGACTTCGTTCTCATGTTTTCAGGGGACCAGAGATGAGTCAGGAGTGGTCGACGCAGACTTGGTGGAGCAGGATGCACAAGTAAGACTCCCAACAAGAATAACAGAAACATGTATTTCTCATCATTTTCTAATAATGCATTCGCTTGCATCTTTGAAGGACCTGTATGCAGCTGGAGAAGAGCAGTGGGGGACAGACGAGGCCAAATTCATCATGATCTTGGGAAATCGCAGCGTGACCCACCTCCGCATGGGTGAGAACAGCTCTCAGGGAAATTAACACAGGAGTGTGGCAGAATTTCCCTCTCTGACTTTAAGTCTCCGATGAGTTTTTGCACGTTAAAGCGTAATTCTTGGATAATCATTTGTAGCTGAATTATGCACAGCAACACTACTCTACTGCTGTACCATTTCACTGTCTTGCTTAATATACATCTAGAAAACTGACTGAAATGGAACAAGTATGTTTTCATGTTTTCCTCCGTTTGTTTAGTTTTCGACGCATATGAGAAGATTGCAGAGACGTCCATCGAGGACAGCATAAAGAGCGAGTTGTCTGGGGACTTTGAGAGGCTGATGCTGGCTGTTGGTAAGATTCACACCACTTTTAATCACCTTTATCCACCTTCACTTACCTTTTATCAATAAAAACACCACTTATCTTAGAATGAGGAATGTCAAGCTGCCAGTTTACTCAGGGTTGTTTTTTCTCACAGTCCAGTGCATAAGGAGCGTTCCCATGTTCTATGCCAAACGGCTTTACAAGTCAATGAAGGTAAACAAACTTAAATGGAATAATTTGACACGTATTCTTTGGCAACCCAGTTTCTTCGTGCCACAGTAACTTATGTATATACCTGCCTCTCCTCCTGGTCTTTTTTAGGGTCTCGGTACAGCTGACAACACCCTGATCAGGATCATGATTTCTCGCTCTGAAACAGACATGTTGGACATTCGAGAGTGTTTCCGTCTCAGATACGAGAAGTCTCTTTATAACATGATTAAGGTTTGTGGAAACTAAAAACAACTTTTAAACTGTCATCCAGTGAGCTGTGAGTGATCTAATGATATAACTAGATGTTGTGTACGTTTAGGATGACACATCGGGAGACTACAAGAGGACACTGCTCAATCTGTGTGGAGGAGATGACGAGTAAGTTTTAGCTGCAGACAACACTAGCAGCCAGAAAGGGGCGATAGAGCACCAGTTACTGTTTTGAACAAGCGCATCACTCCGAAACATGTGTGTTATGTTAGTGGGAGAGTTCAGCAGAGTTAGTTATTAGTATGATCATTATAAGGGTGCTCTTGTATCCACGCTGTACCACTCGAGGTTTTTGGCTTTGCTGAGTTTGCTTTGTTGTGTCAAACTGATCGTTACAGCTTAGCTGGAGAGTTCTTCCCTGAAGCTGCTCAGATAGCCTACAAGATGTGGGAATTAAGTGCCATGACCAAAGTCCAGGTTTGGCTCCGTCTTCTCCCACCATAGACGTGTTATTGCATGTTTGACTTGGCAGTGGCATGCATCTTAATTATCTGCTGGCCCTGCAATGATCTGCTTCTTGCACTGGTAAAACACTTGTGCTGATAGCAGTGTGCACAGTGAAGGCTTTGTCTAACTGTGGACAGGATAACAATGCTGTATGCGCAAATACAATTAGTTTTTGTTATAATAGTCTCTCCAGAACACTGTTTTGGAGCCGGTGAATGTCAAAAAGATCTCAACATTTTGGTCAACAAAGAGCCAACACACTAACACTTTATGTAAATAAATCATTTTTCAGCCCACCCACCTTTCATTGTTGGTGGTGTCATGGCCTCTAACCTCAAAAGGCCACACTCCCCCACAAAAGTCTAGAGATTTTTATCATAAATCTAGTGAGCTGTTTCAGAATAATAGCATCAGCTACAAAATGCATTCTGTTTTGCATGTTAGGCAGACGGACAGAGCTCTGCATGTTTATTGCTTTAACCCACTGCTGTTCTGCAAAGATAACCATGTGTGAATCTAAAACGTCCTTCCTTTCTGTGTGTGTGCATATGTAACTACTGGATCTTTCATCTTTGTCATTCCACTACTGTAGCTAAGGCCAACAGTCCGTCCCGCTTCCGGTTTTGACCCCGCTGCCGATGCTCAAGCACTGAGGAAAGCCATGAAGGGCTTTGGTACGCAACCCTGCAAATGAAAGCACGTTCACATTGCTATTCCAGTTTCACAAAGTTGGTGTTTTTTTAAATGTTAGTGCTGCTTTTTTTTTGGCTACAGGAACAGATGAAGATGCAATCATTGACATTGTTGCGCAGAGAAGCAACGCTCAGAGGCAAGAAATCAGGCAGACCTTCAAATCTCTACTGGGCAGGGTGAGAGAACTTTGATCAAAAATCACGCAAGCTGCTAATCTTGAATACATGTGTACAATAGACATTAGATATTAGCTCTAAACTTTTTCCCGTGCTGAATTCATGGTGACTAAGTGTGCTCGATCGGTTTTTAGGATCTAATGAAGGACCTCAAGTCGGAGCTGTCAAAGAACTTAGAGAGGCTGATCATTGGGCTGATGTTGACCCCAGCGGAGTTCGATGCCAAAATGATGAGGAAGGCAATGGAGGTACAGTTGATCCAAAACGTCTGATGATGACGATATGTGGAGCAGAGATGGTTGAGGTTCATCCAGAGAAGTATAGATGGCAAAGTACTGGCAGAAAGGATATGGAGGTCAAATAACTTTTTTTTTTCAAACACAGAGACAAAAATGTCCTCATGTGACAAAGCATAGTCGTAGTTTCCATCCCCATTTAATCACTCCGATGCAGTGAAATTAAACACGTTGATGATTAGGCATTCAGTCAAAAACAAAGCAACACTTAAGACAAAAAACAAATAATATTTGCGTTAAACAGTCTCTTTGATATTTCACATAAAAATTTCCTGACTGATTTTTCGGCATGAGGAAGTTGTTTCATTCAAATATAAATTGATGAGGATCTCGAAGAAGGAACAAAAGCAGCGTAAACATGGCCTTTATTTTAACAGGGGGCCGGGACAGACGAGCATGCCCTGATCGAGATCCTGGTCACCAGAAACAACGAGCAAATACATGCCATGAACGCTGCTTATCAGGATGGTGAGTTTGATACGAACTACAGTAACTGTGTCTTTTAAATCCTTTTTTTAAATCCTGGTAACTTAGTAAATAAACCAAATGATTATGAACCCACGCTCCACAGGCTACAAGAAGTCTTTAGAGGAAGCCATTGAGTCTGACACATCAGGCCACTTCTGCCGCATCCTCGTCTCTCTGGTGCAGGTAATGTTCACCATGAGAACTTCGACTGTGTGTCACTTCCACGCCCACTGCCGCCTGTCTGCTGACATATTTATAGAAAACAGGTTCTTGGTTTTTAACAGATTACAAAGTGACTATACGTAAAGCATAGACCTGAATCTCTACTGTTTTCAGGGTGCAAGGGAAGAGGGCCCTGCAGATAATGAAAGAGCCGACGCAGACGCTCAGGTGATTTTTGTAACACCTATACGTGGACTATGATGAAAAGCTGGAAGGTAATGAGTGTAGGGGTTTAAAACTTTGTTGCTCTTCCTCAATGTGCAGGAACTTGCAGATGCATGCAATGCAGAGTCTGATGACATGGAGATGAAGTTCATGAGTATTCTGTGCACCAGGAGCTTCCCTCATCTTAGGAGAGGTAAAGGTCATAACAGATCATTTGTAGTCACTGACTAAATACAGACCTAGAATGTGGTTGGTTACATTTCTTTTAAAAAAAAGGAAAAAAAAAGTCATGTTAATAAGTGCTTTTTCTCTTTACTCTTCAGTTTTCCAGGAGTTTGTCAGATACACCAATAAGGACATTGAGCAGATTATCAAGAAGGAAATGTCAGGCGATGTGAAAAATGCCTTTTATGCAATAGGTAATAAATATTTTTGACCTTCAGTTTCACGATATTTAATTTTTTTTTGTGTGACAACTGCTGACTGCCAGTATTCTGTGACTCCTACTCAGCTCCCTTTCTTCTCCTGTTTTTACTTGTAGTTCGCAGTGTAAAGAACCAGCCCTCTTACTTTGCAGACCGTTTGTACAAAGCCATGAAGGTATTTATTCAAATAAAATACACGCGTAGCCTGTAGCACATCAGCAGGGTCCTGAATCTTTGACAGAGCAAGTGATAGGGCCATTTTTGTTGCAATGCATCGTTTGTTTGTTTGACGCTGTACCGCTACTGTGCAGTCGCTTCTACTGTAACGAGAGTCGGAGTTAACAAAGTATCTCCTTTTGTAGGGACTCGGTACAGACGACAGAGCCCTGATCCGCATCATGGTGTCCCGTAGCGAGGTCGACCTTTTCAACATTCGCAAAGAGTTCAAAGAAACGCACGACGCCTCGCTCCATGAATTCATCCAGGTAGAAACAATGATTGTAAGTCGGAGTCTTTGTCTACTAACACTCCTGTGTGCCGTGTCGTGTCGTGTTGTGCGTCTTTGTTCTTGTCACATGGCCTTACCCTGCTCTCTTCGGGTGCTGCGGTGGGGAACGGTAATCTATAGCTTCCTGTGGTGCACTACGGGTCTGTGGCTACTGCACAGCTGTTTAGGAATTTCCCTTCGCATGCTTGACTTCCTCTCTGTACTCTCCATGTGATTGGCTGACGGCCCCAGAGACAGGAAGTACCCTGAAGCCGTTCTATAATAACCTCAAGATGAAATCACCCTGACACCAATACAAACAAGCAAGTATGGTGGCCTGGATTAGCTTTGCCAGAAATATTATCAGATTATGCAACAGCAACGATTGCTATATGTCGTGTTTTTCTGCGGTGTATTTTTAGTACGTTATTTTTTCCAATTGTGTTGTTCCATTTGGCAAGACGGCGCTTCGGTCAAAAATGGTTTATTTTAAAGTTCTGATTAAATCAATTTGTCACTTTCTTTAAACCCAACAAATAAAATAAAGGCTTATTAACATCAGCGAGCTTCAATAATTTGCGGTGGAATGTTCCGATCTAACGTTTACTCACGTGCTGCACCGTTTTGATGCACTTGTACTTATACTTGAGTATTTCCATTTCCCGCTGCTTTATGTTTCTACTCCACTACGTCTCAGAGGCAAATCTTTCTCCTCCTCTACATTTGTCTGAAACCTTTAGTTACTTTTCAGCTTACGCTTTTTCCTGTCCAGTGAAAATGACATATCTCCAAATGTGTTGAACTGGAGGACGAAGAGCTCTCCTCCTCCTCCTTATCCTTAAACAGGGCTGTTTCATGAAAAGTTTGACTTTCTAGAGATACGTGGTTCTCACAGGACAGCGACGCTACAAACACATGACGATCTTATACAATCTGGTGAACTGCAGTAGATTAAACTTCACAGTATGTAATGAACCTTAAAACATCTACAGGAGTGAAACAACACACATTAATGCAGCAGTAAAACACTGACAGTGGAGTATTTTCACAGTGTGCTATTAGTTCTTTTACTTAGGTAAAGGATCTGAATACTTTTTCCCCTACTGTATGTGATACAGTAATAAAGTTTGCTTCTATAAATGTGGAGATGTTTGATGACGGTCAGCTGATTGAAAGGGTAATTCCACTCTTAATTCCCTTGTTGATTTTAGAGTTGTTTTTTTTTTTTTTTTAACTTAAGCTGACCTGTGCTTGCACTCGTGACTCTCTTCCATTCACCATTAGCTCTCTGGTTTCAGCCTGGATGACCAAATGTCAGCAGACCGATACGCAACAATGAAAAGTACATTTTCCGTCTACTCAGTCTTGCCTCTGTTTGTGTTGTCTGTCTCTGTTCAGGGCGACACCTCGGGAGACTACCGTAAAACCCTGCTGCTGCTCTGCGGAGGGGAAGATTAAACTTTACGCGTCTCCACGACTTCGTTCACAGACTTCATTGACAAACCACAAGGCAAGCGTGATCACAGAGTGAAACTGCGGTGGTTTAAGTCAGTATCTATTGTCAGTGTCCCTAACTGCTGCCAGTCCTCAGCCAAACCAAGCGACCTGTGGCCTTCCAAACAAGTTTTCCGCTCTCACGTCTGATCTTCCTGTCTCTCTCTTTTTTTTTTTTTTTTTTACAGTCTGATTTAATATGTGATGATCACGTCAACGTAGAGAGATGCTTCACATGTACAGCATAGTGGGAATTAGTTCATAATTGTTTGGTTTTTTTTAACCAGGAAGTCCCTTTGAGATGAAATATCTCTTTTACGAGGGAGACCTGGCGAAGATAACTGATTCACACAAGAATAAAATGAAACCTAACATCCACTGTAAAACAGAAACAGCGATTTACACACAAGGAAAACATCCAGCTTCACCAGATTATTTATGATGTCCATAAACTCATCTGTGTCTAATTTAGTAATAAAGTAGTGCCTTCAGGCCGTCCAATGAAAACTGTGATTCTACCGGAAATGAATAAAGAAATGATCCAAAATATTAAAAAAACCTGGTTGTCTTTTCTCTTTGTTTTGACATTTTAATACATTTGTATGTTCACGTGAAGTTCGTGTTCAGTGCATGTTTTTTCACGTCAGGCCTGGGTTTTTTTTTTTAACGCTGTTTGTCTTATGGGTGGGGTGGGCTGGTTTGTGTTTGGACGAGCAGTTCAATGATTAACCGGAGATAACACGGGGCTGAGCAGAATGGGAACTGGAATATTTAACATCAGGAAACTCCCACTTAAACAAACTTAAAAATAAAAACACCCACAAGTTATTGTTGGTTATAAAAGTGTCTGGGTGTAAATAATTGGTTATAATGTGGTAGGGGCCGAAACAAATTAAGTCATCCCGTCCAACCGTGCTGTTGTGTTACATTCACAGACGTCACATGTGACTTTGCGAGATACTTGTTGACCTGCAGGGACTGAAGATGCACCGGCAGAAGCACACTGACCGCGTTGATGCACACTGCAGGTTGTGTTCAGTGCCTCTCAGTTTGACTTGTGCCTTGCAGAAGTCGCTGCAGCAGAAAAGTGCACGACAGCTGTGATGCTGGAGCGACACATTCTCTGTTCTAGTCAAAGTCTCAGCTCATTGCGTACGTGTGAGCGCAGCTGTTGTCGGGCCATCTTTGAGTTAAAAGAGGAAAGAAGAAAAAAAAAAAAAAAAAAAGACGTATGTGGTGAGGAAATCCCCTGCACTGAGCCAAAATCCTAGGCAACAAATAGAGTCTGCAGCAGTCACACTCCAGTTTTAATGGCACACCCAACGTGAAATTGCTTCATTTGATGATAATTATGAGAGATTAAGCGATTGCTTCAATAGCACGTTGATAATATGCAGCCAGTGTTAAAATATACAGCGTTTGTTGAATTTCCCTTTTTGATAGGCGGGGGAACTTTTTTGACTGCGGTGTTTTGAACAGCTCGTACATCTTGAATCAAACACAGTGCAGTTTTTATTCTTCGGCACTTAAGAGGAAATTATTGATGATTCGTTATCTTTTAAGCTTTATCTGCCGTTTCCATGAATGCAGCGTTATCACCATGTGATTTTGTACTCAGTACTCCACTGTGTTTGCAGGTTATTTATGTATGTATGCTCTGGTTCTGTCTGTTGTCATTTCACTGCGGCCTCTTGACGCTCAGCACTAACATGTGGTGGACATGCTGCAAGCTACACTGTGAAAGATTAATTAAACGGGTTCAATTTATTTCACGTGTTGTTTTACTCAATAAAAGCAGGCCACACAGTCGGACACACACCGGGTTCTGTTCAAGGCTGAGCGTACAGTATCAGCAGGCCATTTTACTAGGTTATGGGAATTCCCCAAGTCTCACAGTGAAATTGCTTCCCCCCTATTCACCAGTTTCCTTAAAAAGTGCCTCTCCGACACAAGCTGAATGTGTGGGTGAGTTGTTGTTTATTTGTTTTAACATTTGAGGTGTAAAGACATTTTAGATTTTAGAAATCTTTATCTGTGGTATTGCTTTTTTTTTCAGGGAAGCTTGAAATGATCTTTTATGTGAAAGGTTTTGGTTTTTTTTTTTTAGGGAACACGTGAAAAAGAAAAGCAAAAAAAAAAAATGCTTTTAAAGAAAAGATTGATTTCTACTGCACATAAAAACGGACACTGATGTAGAGCTCACTGCTTCTTAAGTCTTATTAAATAATCTGTGGCTGTGAGTATTTTAAACAAGATTCAACATTTGCGAAAGACAAAATATGTACCTGAGAGTAAAATCTATTATTGTTACTGTTATCAATGAAGAAGCATTGCTTTGTCAGAGCCGGTTAGGGTTCAAGCTGAAGCACAACTAACGCCAGCACGTATATCATCCAAACGTTCAGTGTTGTGTTGCGAGGCTGTGCCTGCTTTAAGGCCCTGAGAGGACAGCCCGAGTCACCAGTCTGCTAACAAAAGGACATTTTGTATTAAGCAGCACAGAGCTAATGACTATCAGCTGCTGATTTCTGCTGCTAGGAGATGGGAGACTGGACTGTCCTTGTGTCTCAGCGGGGCGAGGCGCAGACTCTGTGCTTGTGACACTGTTGGGATTCAGTCTGGTGATTCCTCTCTCGCGCATGGGCGTCTGCTCGGCAACGGCGGAGCCTTTATTTTTAAATAGGAGAAGAAAGTAAAGTGTGTACAATTTGTTACCCAGCAGACCTAAATGATAGGTGACGTTTCCTGCATCCTCTGGCTTTTGTTTTTCTGCTGGTGCAGGCTCTGAGTCACCGGCTTGTTTATTATTTCTGCACATCACAGCAGCCTGAGAAAGGAAGCACTGTGCACCAGTAAACAAGGACAATGTGTTTGGTGACAGGAGCAATGACTGAGGAAAAAAAACAACCTTGCGCTCGATGCCAAATGACGGTGCGGGAAACACATTTACACGTCTCTGCACTGTTGTTTTGTCACGGATTGTCCGCATATAAATGCTCATTCATTTATCTTGTCTGTGTAGTTGTTATTATATATTGTTGTTGTGAGGCAGATCACTCCAGGGTATTTTGTAAGGTTCATCTTCTCTAAAGAACACGCAGGTTACGCAACGAACACATTTCGCGCTCATCTTCTCTTTCTTCACAGTCTGAATTTTTATTATTTCGTCAATGTGGATAAAAATAAGTAGCATATTAAAATCCTACTGTGCAATTTGGTAAAGTTTTAGTGAAGTTTATAGAAATGCTTTTCCTAAACTTGTTATCGCAGCTGTAATCATTAAACACAGATTATTATTATTATTATTATTATTATTGTTGTCAATCTAAAAACAAATGTGTGATTCTGTGATGATTTTACATATTATTAGGAAACGCGTCACTTGTCTCTTAAAATAACCAGATATTTCCCTGTTAAGACCGACGTGCACGGTGGCTTAAAACGCTGTTTTCGAACCGCTTTTAAAAATGACAGAACTTTGCGTTCCAATTCAGAAGTAGGTCGTAAATGTCAAGAAGAGTGAATTTGTGCCCAAACGAATGAATGGACGTTCCTGACCACCTTTACGTCACCTTATCATATTATGCTGAGCAGGTGAACCAGACATTTGAAGAGATTTACATTTGCTAGATCAAAACATCCACATGTTAAATACTTCTACAATTGAGACACAAAATAAATAAAGGCGGAGGTACGCTAGCCCACATGTTGTAAGTGAAGTACAGTTATCAGAACAATACAGACTTTGGGAATGGAAGTTCTGAAGTAATTGTGGAGGCCGAGCAGAAACAGCAGAAACTTCTGTTCCTTGTGAGGACTTCATGTGACTATCGAGCATCATTATGTGATTTAGTCAACTTGGTCGCTATTTGAAGTAAATATATAAATATACTCAGTTAATTGAGAAACTGTCCGTGTTTGAAGTGTTTTGCAATTCACCAGAATCACCAGAGTTTACCTGTTTGTCACATCCCACAAGATGTCACTATTGCTCCTAATTATTCAGGGTTGTCAGTCTCGGCCTCACCATAAAGTCACGTCTTTATGGTGAGGAATTAAGTTAAGACAATTTAGGCAAACGGATTTCATAGCAGCACAACGCCGCTCATGGCCGTGTCGCGGTTATAGGTAGGAGTCACGGCACATACGTGAATAGAACATTTGGGTTTAAGTAGCACTCACAGAATTTTTAGATCTGACTCATATGAACACTGTTTATATGTGCCGCTGTTTTTGAAATGGTTGTTCTGAGAAAGAATTGTGCAATGTAGATATGACGGTGGTACATTATGTTCACTGCGCCCTCAAATGGGTTTAGGTGATTTCATCGCTGTAACGTAGAGAACTTCCTGATGACGATTTCAGGAGTATAGGTGCTGTAGCTCACAAGCAAAAAAAAAAAAAACATTTTGTTGACCTATAGATGAACTTCTAGAGAAATCGTGGTGTAATTGTAAGCAGCTGCACTTTTCTTTCAATGGAAGTATGTGATGCAACCATAGAAAACCCCTGTCAGCCCCTTCCCCTCTAAATTTATCAATGAAAATGGAGTCATTCAGAGAAGTTGCTTGGGTTTGTCCCAAGACTGTGAGTTTGAGAGGTCAGTAGAAAAAGATACATTACATTTGAATGAATTCAAAATGGTTACAAAAAAAAAAAAATCAAGCTACGTTGTCGGTTTTACTGAGCACATTGAATCATCGACATTTGACTGAATAAAGCGTGAATATGTCAAGCCCTGTGCTCCGGTGTTTACATGACAGGCCCTGCCTCTGTCCTGATTGGTCAGTCGGACCGTCAGTTATTACGGTGGCCCTGAGGTGCCAAACACCTGACGAACCTGGCAAAATGCACAAGAATGATCTGACTCACGGCAAAAATAAATATCTCCTCGTTTTCTGGCTGGAAAACGTTTTCATCAGCCACACCTCGAGATGACAGAGCAAGTTGGGATGAAATCAGACTGAAATCTTTCGGTTACTTGCACAACCTCAGTTCTCTAAGTAGCATGAGCAAGATGTCTCAGTATGGGATACGCCTCCTTGCGTATTCACAGAAGCACTATACCATATCATGACATCTGGGTCAGGGCCCTCCGCTTTGTAAAACACTGACGCAGTGTCACATCATGCCACTGAAGCACCTCTTCTCGCTTCAGAAAGATGGGCAGTCTGGTGAGTCATCTCGCTCATGCTACTCAGAGAACCGGGGTTTATCAAGTACCCTAAATTTCACTTTCATATCATTCAATATGGAGACTGCCGTACTGTCAGAGAAGCTTATCTCAAAGATCAACCACCAGCCTCGCCCCCTCAAAGAAGTCTCTGACTGACTGAGACATGTCCGCCGAGGAGCTCATGCTAAGGCCTGTAAGGGTTGGACTCGGAGATGTGATATCTAACTTATAAAAGCTCGCAAATGTAAGGGGGGATGTTCAGCTAATAGCAGCACGGATATCCTTGATGGAAACTCCCCTAAACAGATCCAAAAAGGTTGCACAACCCCTGGTAGACTGTCCCGTAGTCCAGCTGGGGCCTGAGCTGGAGTAGCATAATATCCTCCACAGTACGGTGAGAAAGCCTCTGTTTCCCATGTGGTGTTTTGCCCACGACACAAACAACTGACCCCTTTTTCTAAATGCCCCAGTTCTCTCTAAATATGTGTGAAGAGTATGAACAAGGCAACAACATGTGCAGCGAGTGCTGTTCAGTAGAGCATCTGCAAGGTCCACTGGTGAACGTGAACCGACCACGTTGGAGACACAGGTAGGGTTAGGATCAAAGTCTCTCCACGGTTGAGATGCATACAGGCAGGATGTACGGGCAGAGCTTGCTGGAAGCCAAAGTCAAAAGCAAAAACCGCTTTAAGAAGCAACCTTTCCATATCCATGCGTTGCAGTGGCTCAAAGCGATGTCTGGTGAGAGCCTGAAGGCGACGCAGGTTTAGAGGTTTACAGGTTCTTTAAGCTTCCTTCAGGAACCAACAAACCCACCTAGAGGAGACCCAGGGGATGACGCTCTGACACTCTGAATGGTATGAATGACACTGTGTGGGATCACTCAGAGAAGCTGCTTCATTAAAAGAACAGAATGAATAAATGTAAATGTTCATAATATGTTCATTATATGTTGAACTGTTCATTTTATAATATATATATACATGTATTGTTTTGTTTTCAATGTAATTTAGTCTTGTTGTTGATTTCTATTTGTATAAATTCTGGAGAAAAAAAATCCAATAGAGACCGAAATAAACTAAACATCTAACTAAGTAAAAGACAATCCCTTTTGCAGTTTATATTTTCAAATTTAGACCTCCAAAATATTACGTTTTGTTTTCTGTTGTTTTTTTTGTTTGTTTGTTTTGTCCCCCCCCCCGAGTCCTTGTTGCATTTCCTCATTCGTTGTATTTTTCCAAACATATTTTTGTTTTTAGTTTTGGTGTAGCATTTTCCAAAAATGCAGTTGTGTTTTGCACCTCGGGGCCGCCGTAACTGATCGCTGTTTACATCAAGCGTTGTGAGGTGGAATTTCCCAGGTTACAGCATAGACCACTTCCGCAATAGATGTCGAGAGAGAGAGAGACGAGAGGCCACTGCGAGCTGAAAGGTACCCAGCTAAAAGACACCTCTTTGTTCTCAGATTTGCCGTTTAACTCCGCTTTCCCGCCGACTTACTGGATCGATGAAAGTATCCGCGGTGTGTTAATAGGAGACGGTAGCGGCTTCCTGTCCCGCACTGTCATCTAAGGTTAGCTAGCCTACTGCTAACGAGGATGTTGCTAGCAATTTGCATGACAACAGCGAAAACTAATATTAGCCTTCTTCAGCCAATCAAGGTAGCTATCATTAGCTAGATTTGACCGCATTTGACTCTCGTATGGTGGGTTTGTTCGCAGCTTCTCGCAGTAGTATTTTTGTCTCTTGTTTTTGTCCTTTCCCCCCCCCTCCCCTCGGATATGAACGTTGTAGTTGTCATCTTTAGCCATCACCAACGTTAGCTCTTTCTTGCTCTGTGTTACACACTGTGAGGATAGCATCTCTGTGTTGCTCATATTGTTGCTTTTGTTGTCTGCTCTCAACGGTGCCTCTTTTCTGTTCTCCGGACTCCGCCGATAGTTTCTCCCGTCCTGCCTTCATTTACAAACTGGAAGAGAAATCGGAAAGGTTTGTGTAGTCGGAGTCCTTGAGTGCTAATATTTCTTTTCTTCACCCGGCTGAAGTAACAGGAACGCGTTTTATTGCCGCTGTTATGGGAGGTTATAGGGTTGTTGTGCTTCCAGGGCTACGTTAATGTTCATTTCTCCTCAAACCGCACCAGCCAGTGCTCCTCTTGAGCTTATACCCTTTAATCTGCACGATCACTTAGTTGTTTGGCATTTGATGCTGGTCACCTGTACCGTAGCTAAAGCTGGAATTCATACAAAACTATACAAATGACTTTGAGTTTTGTCAAGTTAAACCTCTCACTGTATTGAAATGTGGCCTTTGCCGTGCAAGAAAGACAGAAAGTTGTTTCTGCTACTACTGCTTTTTTTTTTTTTAACATCTGCCTTTTTCCCCCAAGTGTTTTTTTTTTTTGAATATCGTGACACGGTTTGTGTCTTCTCGTCTCAGTTCAGAGGACCATGTCTAGGAAGTGAGCTTCAGCGATGGAAGGGAAAGGCCCGTACCGCATCTATGATCCAGGTGGGAGTGAGGTCAAGGCCAGGGAGGAGGCTGGAGGAGGGAGCAGCTATCGACAGCTTCTGGAGGAGAACAGCATACTGAGGGAGAGGATGAAGGGACTTAAGAGCTTAGGTAGGCTCCTAAAAACAGCTTGGTTACCTTAAGGCTGTGGAAAGAGGGCCAATGCCCGCTGCTCTCCCGCATTACATGAAATATGTTCCTTTTTTTTGTTTGTTTCTTCAGATGCGTAAGTATTCATCATTTATTGTAGTTTAGAATGTCTTTGCAACACACGTTAAATGATGCCTTGCTTAACAGAATACATAACTGAATTTCTGATTAAAAGACACGCACACAGGAATGAAGCTGTCATGTGACAATTTACATGGAATGCAGTAAAACTTGAAAGTCTTCATTGTACAGCTTGACATGAATGGCCTGATTGCTCCTTTTGTGACTCACCAAAAGGAGTGTTAGTCACCAAACTCCTGTCACATCATCATTTGACAACTGTTTCTACTGAGCAGTTTACTTCTACGTCCTATCATGTCAGCCTTTGTGTGGAAAATATTAAGCTAGATCAGATGAAATTGAAATGAAGGGCAGAGACGAGATCTCTCTAAAACCTGCAGGAGATTTGTTGGAAGAGTCTCAGTCGGAGGCATCGAGGCTTCGCCAGAGAGTGGAGGAGCTTGTGAGAGACAACGAGGCCCTCAAGTCCTCGAGCATCGCTGCCAGTCTGTGTATGGGAGGACCCATTCAGACTGAGACACAAAGTAGGTCTCACAGACTTGGATGATGAATTTAACCTTGACTTTTCTGTACTTGTGGATATTTACTTTGCACAGTGTAATAACCTGGATTAACCTCGGTATTGATTGTGGCTTCTTTCAGGTCAAGGCAAATCCTGTTTGCATCCCACTGCAGAGCAGAAGGATGAGCAAACAATCTGTTTAGGGAAGGCCCTCCAGCCCGAAAAGCCCATTGTAAGTAATTTGTGCTGTTTTTATGTTGTTTTAAACAGAAACAAATGACTATGGAATCACTTTATTCTTAAAATTTGACGTATTGTATGTGCTTCTTACTGCTTGGTCTTTACAGGAGGCCTTATCAGAGTTTGAAGTGGTTAATATGGAGGGGAAGACTGCAGATGCCTTGACGGTACGTACCAGATTTTGTGTGATTTTTAAATTTAAAATGAAGATCAAGATTCAAAGGTCTTTCCGTACAAAAGACACCTCTTTTCTAACAGATGTTTTAATTTTTACAGCCTCACAATGCTCCAAATGCTAACTTCCCAATTATAATTCCGTTGTGTAATTTAATAAGACTAAAATTCCTCTTTATGGCTATTTCTCCAATATTAGAAACTTATCCATGGTGGGGTGACTCATCAACAAACTCAATACTGGTAGCTCCAGCCTGAGTCAGTCAGGGGAAAGTCCAGGATTATTACTAAGTAGAATTACACCACTGATTCATTCACATACTACAGCCATGCTAATAGGACACTATAGTAGAATATTTCAGCCATACATTTAGAAGAAAAAAAAAACCCAAACTCTTACCTGTTCTGAAAGTCTCTAACCTAGTTTGTCTGTTTCCACACCCAAACATGATATATTTGGTTCACCACTTAAAGTCTGTGGTAGTTATATTTAAATCTAACAGGACTAACAGGTCTGACTTCCCAGATAAAGCAACTGGGACTTGTCATAAAAAGAGTAGCGTGATAACTGTAACCTCTCAGTCTTGTGTTAGGCTTAATACATACAGCAAGTAATAGTCGGCTTGAGCGGACCGCCGGACTGACTGTTTACCTGTGTGCGTATCTCCAGGCGGGGTCGGTGGCTGGAGTAATCCCCGTCCTGCCTCAGGAGAACATCGAGCTAGCGAGCCAGCTGAAGAGACTGGAGAGCTCCTTCAGTATATTTGCCGAGGAGTCCAACCCGAACCAGCTGTTGGCTCACCTCGGTCGTATGGCTGTGGAGTTCCACCATCTTTCCTCTAAGGTCCAGAAGAACGAGCAGAGGACGTCCCTCCTACAGGTATGCAGCATGCACACTGCGCGACATGAATTAAGAATCAGTAAAACTACTACCATCTTACCTAGACTCTAATTCACCATTCTCATGCTTGTGTTCATAATTATCATGACGAATGTAAAGAGTTCAGTTGTGTTTCGTTTTTAATTATTAACTGTAAACCGTTCAGATGCTAAAAATAAAAACAAGAAATGGTGACGTTTTAACACACACACGAGAAGGAGGTCGTAGTTCGTAGCAGCAACATCGCCATCATATTATAGACTGAATATCCATAAATAACAAAAACGACCCAGAACTGTAGCCGTTTTAGTTTATTGTACTATGTCTTTACTTCTATGTCTGTAGTGTGTTGTGGTTTTTGTGAGATGAAAAACTCTGTATAACTACTGTGTAATGTTTTGTGTATATAAAGGCAAACGAGGGACAAGTTAGAAAATTAGAAATATCTATAAACTCTGTGCAGCGCAGATTTTTCATGTTTCGTATTTGAACTAAGTACATTAAAATTAAAAAAATATAATGTATGCAATGACAGGCTCGCATTCAGGGATTTCTGTCTTTATTTGTTTTAAATTTAAAAAACAAAACAAAAAATTCATATAAACTTTAAATCTTTACTTTGTAAGATAAAAAAAGTTTCTCCATTACACACGAAGCTTTATTAAAACCATGCTGTGCTGAAGTGGATAGAAGTATTTTAATATGTATTCTGTGGGTAAACGTGTACAATATGCCTGTGTAACTTCTTCAAACACGATGGACCTCAGACTGTACACGATGGGTGTTAAAAATCTAAATACAGAATGCTGTCACATATTCCAATAATCGTGTCTTTTTATTTGCTGCGGTTTGCTTTGGTCTTTCAGACTCTCTGTGAGCAGCTCAGACAGGAGAACAATGAGCTTCGAAAGAAAATGGAAGAGGATCATCATATCAGGAATCGAGACTTGGAACAGCTGAGGTAATGTTTTTCCCTCGCTTTTACCTTGACCGGACTTTGTGTGCCAACTGCTCGGGCAACTAAGTTATTGTTAGTAAGGTGATAAGAACAAACCGTGAGATCTGCAGTAGTGATATGTTCCTTTACCACAAAGCAATCAAGACACACATCCCATTGTCATTTGTGGAACAAATTCATTTCTCATTACCTTTGTCATAGTGTGATTCAGTCTCTGTGGCTACTTTGCTGACAGAATTTGTCATGAATGTTTAAAGCTATGCTTTCACTTTTGATGGGGGATTATTCCAGTGCTTTCTGTTCACGTTGTTAAACCCAGTGGGCACTGTAGGGTCTTCCCAAAGGACACCCTGTACCAAGTTTTCAACAAACTCTTGGAAGGGACCTTGTTCACTATCGTTTTTCGCTCTTTTGCCATTTCAGGCAGGAGAATCAGAAACTGAAGGAGCTGGTGACGGGAGGAGCAACAGGAGCAGCATCTACAGCGCAATCTGACACTGAAGCTGCAGAAGCCAAAGAGGAGCCGGTGAAGGAGGAATCCACTGCTGTACGACCCAAGATGGAGGCCAACACACCGCAGAAGGTAGTTTTACTTAAAGGATTTTGAATCTGTCTTCAGTCGCTCTCATTTTAAATAGAAGTGTCCCCTTTTATACTTAAATTCATTTTAATTTAATTGTCATTTTTAAGAAATGTATTTTAAAAATGTCTCAATTAATGTGTGGTAATAACTTCCCCACTGGTAAAACTCATGTGTAATGGAGTAATGTCATGGATGTAGGAATGTTTTGTGTGCCCCCAGAGTGGAAAAGCTGCAGAGAAAACCCCAACTAAACCTTGTGATGTTGAGGTGTATGAAAAGAAGATCAAACTTTTGGAGAAGCAGAGAAAGGATGTGAGTCTTTTTTTTTTTTTTTTCGTTCTAAATGCTCATCCTCTTTTGCCATAGGGGAAAGTCTATGTATATTTTGTTTCCTATATGTGCAGTGTCATTAGTTTCACTCTCTGGTGCTAATACCAGGTACTGGAGGTGAACAAGCAGTGGGACATTCAGTGGAACTCCATGAAGTCACAGTTTGAACAGAAGGTACAGTAATGACTGTGGCTGTAATGGAGGGTGTGGGAAGACATCTCTGTGTCCTCTACTCATGTATTATGACTGTTAAAGGAGAAAACATATGGAATATTCCTTAGAAAATACCTCCGTTTATGGAGTTGGGTCAGTCAAGTATTCTTGTGTAACTAACTCAATTTTAAAGGAGTGTTTCTTTGGTTTATGTGAAATTCTAAACTCCCACATCACTGCGTCTTTTAAAGCACCTATAAATTAAATGTGCAATGAATGAAAAGTTGTTTTTTTTTACCCATTCTGGGTTCAAAATAAATGTGTTCATCCCTTCTCAGCTGTATTAGTTTCAGCCCCGACAGATGTAATGTATAGTGTTAACTGAAGCGCAAGATGGTGCTTTTAATAGAGATGGCACTTTATTTCATGAAATACCATCACTGCTATTATTAGAAGTCACAATTAGTAAACAACAGTTGGATTTAGCATAAGGTTTCAAACAGTTTTCCAGGTTTAATTGACTGAAAAACTAGGTAAACACAACTGTAAACACACAGTCCAAAATGCTTCAAAGTATTTCGCTGCCAGCAGCCTGAAAAAGTAATATCTGTAGTATTCTAATTAACACCAGTGGTCTAAATTGAAACGTGCTATAAGTAAATGAAGGAAATTTTAAAGAACACAAGATCTGTGTTTGTGTGCATCTGTTGGCAGTGAAGCAGCTGTGCACGTTACTTTTATGTGCTTGTCCAGTGGAAAAGGTGCAATCTTGCAGTAGCTCGCTATCTTAGCATGCTTACCACAAGGCCTGTCTCACTTCACTAAGAATTCCCCTCACCTCGCCGGTACCCGCTGACTTCCTTTTTGGTGCAGTCAGAGGGCAGCAGAGACACACTCACACACACCTAAGTCTTCACTTGTACACACCCATGATTGTGAACAAACCTACATTCACACTTTGTTGAGTCGGAGACACCGTGCAGCCTTGGGTTTAAACCGCAGAACCCAAGATATATCTATGTGCGTCAGTAAATTCGTTCATACTTTACATAAAAACAGAACTGCGGGTGTTTGCAGATGTACTTGTCACTGTGGCTTAGGTTATAGATTGATAACATACATTTCTGGCACATTTCTAAAGATGTATCTTTACACATGCACTAACAGATGTACATCTTTACCAGAGAGTTGCGATCAGTCACTTTTTTGGGGTTTTGCTCATGAGAATTGTACTTTATCGCTGTGATGGACTAAATGCAATCCTTGACTGAATGGTTTACATTCTTCGTAAGATCACAGACCTCAGACAGCGGTTGGCTGAGTCCCAGAAAACTGTGCTTGAGCTGGAAGCAGAACGAGAGCAGAGGCAGCGTGACTATGACAAGAAGCTGCTGCTGGCCAAGTCCAAGATCGAAAATGTGCAGGTGGGAATATACAGCTACCTGGACGTAAACAGACGTCCTAGAAGGACGGATTAAGAAAGCGCTAATGCTTTGGGTGCGTTGTTTCAGGGGGAGAAGGAGTGTCTCAACTCTGAGACCACGGAGCTGAAGCAGAAGATTCGATATCTGCAGGATCAGCTGCTGCCACTCAGCAAACAAAGAGAGTATCAGGAGAAGGAGATCCAACGCCTCAACAGGGTGAGTGTGACTGCAAAGACGGGAGATGGACACAGGAATTTCTGTCTCGGCAATACTATGGTGTAATACATGTTATTCTGCTCCAGGCTTTAGAGGAAGCCTTAAACCTGCACTCCCCATCGTCCTCTCAACAACCACCTGGCCAGGGTAACTTTGCAGATGCAGCAAACAACCTGAAAAAACAGGAATTGCTCACGCAAATCGCTGTACTAAAGGAACAGGTCAGACATGCAGACACACACACAGCTCTGACTTCAGGATGTCTGCAGGTCCTTCAAAAATCTTAGAAATTAAAATTAAAAAATATTAAGCCTTGTAAATAATTAGGCTTACATTTGAATTTGTGAGGTCTTAATTGCCACAAATATTTGCTCAAAGTGTGAATGAAGCTCTTCTGAGTGAAGGTCCTGACGATGCAAATCTTTTCAAACTACCTCTTAACCTAAGACTGTCTTTTTACTTTATACTCGCACTTACTTGTTGGCAAAATGTAGATTAACCTAACCTAATTCCTACATAAACTCTACCTCTGTATGGGACCACATATAATGCTTACCTTTATTTTACTGTTTACTACTTACCTGCGATGCTTGTATAAGAAAAAGATGTCCAAAATTAAGTCTAATGTTTGGTTAATTACTAATTTCAAAGATCTTTAAAAGCATTACATTGAAGTGTGATACTTGTAGACACCCTGATCTTGTCTTTAATTGCTCAATTGTCTTGTTCTTCAGGTGAAAATCTTTGAAGAAGACTTCAGAAAAGAGAGGAGTGACCGAGAGCGAATGAATGAGGAAAAAGAGGACTTGAGGCGGCAGGTTGAGAGACTCCAGGGTCAGATTACTAATTTGACTAATCAGGTAAAGTGTGTCATGTATTATGTATTATCCTGAATGGGACACTTATTATGTGCTGTAACAGATATAACTGAACTGCTCTGCAATGTGCTATTTGGTTTATAATTTTTTTTCTTTCTCTTTTTTTTTTGGTGGCTCAGCTTCATCAGGCACAGAATGAGTGTCAGAGAGAACGTACAGAGAGGTGTAAACTGGAGAGACTGCAGATGCAGCATCACAAGCAGGTACTGTCTGCAGCTCAACGCTGAGCTCGGAATTATCACAGACACAAATAGTGCCGTCAGCCTGGAAAGTGATGTGGTTGATCATTTTAGACATGCCTTACATACATCTCATTAGGGCCGAAGTGAGCCTGTAAGATAACCATGCAGTACAAGATGAGGCGTCATAAACCTTGCAGTCTAGCGCCCCCCTGTGACAGAATGCAGTCATTTAGATATTGACTGCAACAACAAAGTTCCTACTGGGAAAAAAATCAGTACTTCAGGACAAGAGCCTCACTCCAGCTAGTTTGTTTGTCAGTGCATTCGGGATCAGCAGGTGGAACATTTACAGTCCTCTGTGGGAGGCAGTGGCAGTAGGGTTAGAGGTCAGAGGTCAGCAGTAGCCCATGCCATGACAGGGCCTCTGCGCTGGCTGAGAGTAGCAGCCGTGCACTGATTGGGGATCACGTGTGTACTTGTGATCCCTCGTAGGGGCAGCAGCAGGAAAGACGTACCTCAGACCCCACGTCAGGCTCAGTGAACGGCCCGCTGAGCCCTCCCTACTGTGGTCCCTTTGTGCAGGTGGGACCGCAGGGCCTTGAGGGCTGGCCCATACACTTCCCTCCCAGGATGCCCAATGCAGCAGGCGCCGCAGCAGCACCGCCCCCAGTACGAGACTTCCAGCCTGTTACCCCGGTAAGGGTCTTCTAAGGCCCCACTGTCTCCGTCTCTGGAGTGATTCTGACAAAGGCTCTTTTTTTTTTCCTTTTTCCTCTTCTCCCTGTATGTGTTGGGAGAAACAGCTGATGTAATCAGGACTTACTTTAGCTCCACCAAGCCACACTCACATTCATCATCGATTGTTAGGCTTCAACAAAGACTTACAGGCTGCTTTTTTGTGATGAATGAGGAAGATGTTAAGTGATTTGAGCTAACACTGTGCTCTCTCTCGGTCAGGGTTTTCCTTGGCAATCTTCATTCTCACAGCCCAGAGGTGCCAGAGCGGTAGGGGAGAGTTCAAGACCACCACCAGAGAATGCAGGTATGAATCAGTCGGTCAGCAACACGTTAAAACAAGATCTCTGTGTATTTTCAGAATTGTTATGACTATTATTTCTCAGAACTATGCTGGGTGGTTCTATAATGTTAGAGGCGGAGTGTATTTAGAGGAGACCCCTATTAACCGTGTGCACCCTTTATATTAATGGATGTGACTTCATAACACAATGCGTATTTTGATTTGAAAGTCGTTTTCATATTCAATGTACTCATGGCTGTAGAATAAGCCAAAAAGCAAGGACCAGTCATGCTAAAAATGCCTCCAGAAGCTTAAAAAAAAAA
>JAPQRN010000002.1:20718107-20739456 GCA_037367275.1 Coranthus polyacanthus
AGATTAAATTAAAGCCAAAGTTGTAAAGTGATAATTTAGTCTTGTATTACAACCATGACTTAATTAATTTTAAATCGTGTTAGTGTAATTTACCAGCAACTTGATGCTTGCACGTTGTAAAAACCTTTTTTCTTTTTTACAAATGAAAGTCAGATTTGAGTCATTTCCAGGTCGGGTTAAGTATGGAAAAATGTTTGTATTGCCAGACTGTTCTGTTTTTTATAATATAAAATTCATAATGTAACTTACAGCTGCTTCCAACTCACAGCTGGATTTGAAAAAGTATGAAATTTTGAAATGGATAGTGTAGGAACTCCGTCAAAGGGAAGATCAACGTGCTTTTACTTCACATACGATTGGTTTATTTTATTTTCACCACATGTTCATAACTCACATGAGAGTTATCGATACCGAGTTACGCCTCAGAAGGGCCTTTTAAAGGGATATTACAACCTGCTCGTCACTTCACTTAGCATAGGGACAATTTAGTTTAGGGTTGTTGTCGTGGTTTCAACAAAGCTTTGGGCTTAAACCCATGAGAACATTGTCCGTCTCCCGTTTGAAACTGAAAGTCAGCTTTGTTCCTTTGAACCGTAACATGACCTTTTTATGCCCAAACCTAACCAAACCTTAACCGTGGCGTTGTCACAGCATCACATTACGGAGTCATCTATCTTCGGTCTGCTTTGAGCCTATGGGCTTCATTCTTCCTTCAGTTCAGTACTCCAGCCTCAGTCCCTGCAGGGACATGCTGTGTTGAGCAGAGCAGAGTCAGGGTTGTTTGAGTTTGCGCTTATAGTAAATGCAGACTAGGTGGCTGTTTCCTGTCCTAGCCGTTTGCTGAAGAGAGTGTTTCGTTGTTGAGCAGAGATGTTTATTTGACTTTCCTTGCCTTCCAGGTCAGAGGTCAGGCGGTTGTTGTTGGCTTTGTTTCTCACCTCTGGCAGACGACAAAGCTCAGCCTCTTAACGCCTCCTCTGCTGCTCCTCTTTCATACCTGTCATATTGGCTCTTTTCTCTCCAACATCAGCTTCTTCCACCGAGCCCCTGTTTCTTCAGCTCCTCTTGTTTCTGCTGCTCTGGGACCTTTTGTTCATCTGCCCTCCTGACTCCCACTCTCCTCTTCCATTCTTTCCTTTTGTACTCCTCTTTCCTCTATTTCTCAGTTGCACCTCTCATCCATTTCCTGAGTGACCCTTTTTCGGCGCTCCATCTCCATTTCCTTCAGCTCTCTGAACATTTTTCTTCAGCTTCCTGATATTCTTGACAAACTCCATTTCAGTCTGCGGTTTACTTTGGTGTTTGCCCACCATCTTTTTCTTCTCTTTGTATAACGGTCAGGTCAGTTGGCACTAGGTGTCTCTCTTGGAAAAGACTGATCTCTGGTATTGTATATACATTCTAACAGTGATGCTGCCGCGATTCAGTGAGAATGAACAGCAAATGATTTAGATGCAGATTTCTAGTATTCCATCTACCGAGATATCTGGAATAGTATAGAATTTTGAAATGGAAAATGTGTGGGAACCCTTTAAAGTTCTAGATAATGAATGCCTCACACTAGTGCTGACCGATAAGTCACATTTTCATTAACGTCGTGATATGAACATGCGTGATAAAGCCCCAACTAGCTGTCAGATACCCACAGATTTGTGTTTGTTTGGTCGCAACTGTGAGGTGAGTTTGTTTTATTTATCACAAGTTGTATTGTTCTGCAGATTTTGCTCATATCATGCAGGCCTGTATCACACCATCTGGGTCAGTTCTCTCATAATCTTCTTCAGAAACCTGATTTATGTCTTGGATTCAGCAGCTGTGTTGTTGTATTAAACCGTTTACAGCTGACAGGATGCAGCTGCACAAAATAGCTAATAACATGGCACAAAAAGAGAAAATCATACACCTCTACTAATGGTTCCCATCGTTTTTTCCAGGTCATAGTGCCCAGCAAGGAGCTGGTGTTGGCAGGAAAAGATGCTGCTGCTGAGTACGATGAACTGGCTGAACCTCAGGACTTCCAAGATGACCCAGAGTAAGCACGGACACACTCGCACACATATACACGCACACTTCATTAATAGAGCGTAGTAACTCTGAACCTAATCTCCATTTCCACCACAGTGTTGTTGCCTTCAGGAAATCCAACAAGATTGGTTTCTTCATCAAAGTAATCCCTCAGAAGGAAGAGGATGCGGATGTCGCTGTTTCATTTAAGATCCGCCACGACTTCCGCAACCTTGCAGCTCCCATCAGGCAGAGCGAGGAGGGAGCCGACACCACCGCTGAGGCCATTTGGCTCACTCACCATGTGGAGCTGAGTCTGGGGCCGCTCGCTCCCTGAACATGACGATAATCTCAATCAGTCCCGCAGTCCCGGTATCGGATTGCGACTGAGCTAAATTCTTCAAACTGTGTTTAAAAAGTAATTAAAATGAGATTTCTGATTCTGCTTATTGACACGTAAAACATATTTGACACCCACCCGTCGTGCTGCTGATGTAGTTGTCCCGTTGAAGCATTGGACGCGTCGGGGCCATTTTTCCCTTGAAAGCGACTGCATGGTAGCTCCCTGCGCTGACGGGGGTCTAAGAGTACATTAGAACACAGGCGTAGTGCAGACTAACTGATAAGGGCATCGAGTTTAACAAAAACTTTTTGTTTTTGACAATAACCATAAGCATAGTGATATATTTCGCCACCATCTCATCCTCCTCAAATCAAAAATAACAGTTTGCCACTAACTTTCTAAGCAGAACTTTATTTATACATATATTAATAAACATTTTACATTTTGTTCTGAAAAACACTTGACATGGAAAAAGAACGTCTTACTTTGATGTTTTTTTTTTTTTTCTGGACTGCAACGTAGTTTACAGTGTTTGCGTATTTAAGTACATAGAAATGTATTACTGTTAAGTTGTATGCATTAATGTTACAATAAACCTCTTAAGAGAATAAGACATGAGCAGAATCAGAAATCTGAATCAAGAACAATCCAAACAGTTCCCACCTGTGCAGCACACACACCTCTGCGCTTACAGCTTACTTATCCTCTTTGCCGCAGACGATAGTATTGTATTAACTCGCATGCTACAACTCTAGTAAATATCACACGTGTTTTTGGTTCCGTACTGTACTCTGTTCAACAAGGTCGAACCTGCCCAAACACATTTTACTATTGTCAGACATCACAGTAACTTTTATTAGCACTACGGAAAGGATGTATAAGAAGCTCCGTAAATGACATTACAAGTGAAAAGTGTTGATTCTTTTAATGTGTTGAGACACTATAGAAACTTCTCTTGATTTAAAAGTGCGTCCTTTTGATTTGTAGACTTCACTGGCTTCCCTGTCGGTGCGTATCGTAAGCTGATGTCGTTTTTTTTTTTTTTTTTTTTTTTTTTTGGTCTCCAGTGTGTAAACCTAGTGAACCAGAACCTTACAACACAGTTAATCTTCTGTACTGGCTAATAAAATGATGTGATACTGTAAATGACCTCTTGACTTTATTGTCTAGGACTGATGGGACTTTAAAAGGATTTCAGAGCTTTGTTTTGGCTCTCGGGGAATGGCGGACGTAGTTTGCTGTGCTGTTTATCGTTTTCACCACAGGATGGAGCCACAGGCAAGCAGTAGTTATTATTCCTAAAGCGTTGACTTGGGTCGGAGCAGTAGGTAGATGTGTTCGAGGACACTGGGACATGTGTTCACTGATGTCAAATTAATCTACAAGCTAAGGCGACACTTGGGTTGACACTAGTGTGAGCTGTCACACTTAAAAGACACATTTTATAAACATCCGAACAAAGCTGTGGGATTTTTTATTTTTTTTATTTTTTTTACGAGATAAGAGACACGAAAGAAATGCCTCCTCGTCAGAATTCAGAGCAGACACCAATGGAGTTTGTTTCCCGGTAAATTTCATTTTGTATTAACATGTATCTGTCATGTCAGATGACGCTTTGTACACACGGGACAGTTTGCCTTTGAAAAGGCAGATCAGATCTGTGATGCAGTCCTGCTGCAGCTTCCTCTCGAGGCGGTCTGCTGTATAAACAGACCCGCTCCGTCTGGGTAATAAAGCCGTGATTTTCTTTTTATCTTCAGCAGATATAAACAGCTCAGAAGAGTGGCCTGTGTGAAAGCCATAAATCACCTCTGAAGATGAGGTAATAAAACGCACATGGGGCGAGTCCGTACCAGTGAAACAGCCCAGACTCCCACTTCAAGCTCAGCTGATGATGGCAGTGGCTGATTTTCAGATCACAGAAATAGTGCTTTGTACTTTGCACTTGTTGGGATTTTGTTGCCCAGCAGGGATTATTGTGCTATTTAAATAGATGGACATTTGCTCCACAGGGAGCCGATGGCTATTTATGATTATACATATTCATGACTATTATTTATTTTAGATAAACATGGAAGACAGTGATTGGTATTTGCTTATTTGCATATAAATGTGGAGATTTATGCTCCAAGTTTAACTCATAAACAGACTTTGATGAATCCCCAAAAACACAGTCTAGAAGAAGACTTGTGGATTCTTCTGGTCAGGATAATATTTTCCTGGATCAAGACTGGAATTATTTTGTGCTCAGCGTGTGATTTGTAGAACCTTATACTGTAAACAGTACAGAAATTTGACCTGTGACCATGTTATGGGGATTAAAATTTAATATGTGGGGTTTTTTTTTTCTGCCCTGTTGAGTAAGTAAGTAGGTTACTCAAGGACTTCTCCATTTCATTACTTTCCCTTTCTCTCCACTCCTCTTCCTCTGTTTTCCTCTTTTAAAGATGAACGTCTTTATTTATAAAGACAGACCCAGCCAGCCTTGACCAGATGAAAAATTCCTTACTGAATTACAAGTTTGACTGCACCCAGGACTTTTCCACAATTACGTCATGGCCCAAACCGCCAGTAACTGCACCCACAGACCAAGTATGACACAGGCAAGCAAAAAAAGGGATAAAAATTACACCTCAACAGAGGCAGTAAATTCCCTCAATCTAATAAAAAGATGAGATGTAAAGCATATGAGGACTAATACAATCACTCTCTGACTGTCTGTTAATCCTTTCATGCATCATCTGGTTTCTTCAGTACATGCGTAAGTATAACAGTGTTTTCTCCATTAGATCTGTCAGGTGGATGGATATAGTCAAGAGGCAGATACAGCCTCAGAGGAGTCTCTATTTTCTCCTGTTTGCAGACCACAGTGGTTTTGGACATGCCCCGATTCTGGATGGATAAAGAAGAGAAAAACAAAAGTCCTTAATGCCTAAATTCCCTTTCTCATCCCACGCCCCCCCCTTTTTTGATTGAACAGTAGTTTTAGAGGTGCTGTGAGTGATTAATCGCCTCCTTCATTTTCTGCTCACCAGACCATCATCTGGTTAATTAGAAGTAACTGATGATATCTGCCCAGATGAATAACTGTAGGCATGTGGGCTTTCAAAGCCAGGAGAAGCCAAACTTGTGAAACCTTAGCTCTTCAGGGGGAAAAACAGTCTCTCGCCTGATAGGCTTTTTTGTCAACCCCCCCCCAGCCCCTCATCTATTTCCTCTCACTTTCATTCTCAGATGGCAGTCTGATGGCTGTAGGTTGGTCAGAATGTTGACTTTGGACGCCTCGTTGAAAAAGATCGCTATGAGAAAGCAGCTGACCCTCGACACCGCCTCTGAACCTCGGCCTGCCTCCGCTGACAGAGAGGCAGACTGCAGGGCCCACTCTGGTGCTTTCATATATTATTTGCTCAATTACTCACCAGAGGCGATACATGTGTAGGGGCACAAATGTGTCAACACCCCGAGCTGAGGCCAGCGCTGCAGGCTGAGGTCTCATGGGAACTCCTGGAGCCACTGGAGGGCTCTGAATTTTGTTTGACAACTACACTTAATGAAAAAAATAAAAATGACAAGGAATGATGTCAGAGAATCAGGACCGGCATTGTTTAGTGAAGGAGGTCATATCCGGAAAGGAATTGTTTAATCGTTTTTGCATATTTGCTCTGTTGAGAGGAGTGACACCACGTTCATATTTGTCAAATATTAAGACAGAACCCGCAGCTGCTTTGCTTAGCTTAGCTTAGCATCACGACTTGAAGCAGCCTTCTTTATGAACCAAATCTGCTCATGACCTACGGATTAAAATGAGTTTGAACTTAACAGGTGAGAACATTGATAGGACTCATAAATGTCATCGTGGTATAAAGCCGCTATTTATGCCTCTCGTACATTAGCATTCACATCAAACCGGTAAGCCTCAATAAACCTTTTTTCACAGCAGACATCTTGAGTTGTTGAGGCAGAAAACACACAGGTCTAACTTGTGTCATTGAAAATGGCTGCATCCCACTTAGACGTTTCAGTTCCAGGCCTTGGAATTGTCCGTGCAGGTTTACTGTAAAGGCCTCCTCGGGTTACTAAGTGGAAGGCAGCCGTTTTTAAATGTAGCTATCAGTAACACCTGCGCTTTCCCTACTTTTACAAAATATCTGACAATCGAAAAAAAAAACGTATCGTAAAAAGAAGATTCTACCGATTTGGATGAAGAGTCAGTTCATTTGATGCAGCATAAAAAAGTTCTTCAACTCTCTGTTTCCGACACCAGACAGGAAACAGAGTTGTAACTTTGGAAACAGGTATGAAAAAAAAAAAAAAAACTGTGCCGACTTTCTGGGTTTTTAACCCTAATTGCCTGACTATTTTTCAGGGAAAGGATTTTTACCACTGTGATACAGGAGACACAAACTGAGCGGCAGCATTAACGTTGCCAGTATCCAGTCGACTTTAAATTTCCTTTGACCCTCTTTTCACAGACATATAGTTCCAGGCACAGGACATCCTGCCCTGGAACACGAATGGCACTTATTTATTATCCTACATCTGTCAAAAGAACACATTTTGACTTCCCTGGTATTTATAGAAGAGTCATGTATCTCAGTACCTGCTGAAGGAACAGCTTAATTCAGTGATGTCCAGGACAGGACAGTCCTCTGTGCTCCACAAATATCTACCCACACAACGACATGCTATTAAGAAATGCAGCCCAGCACACCAGCTACAAAGCAAGGCTAAGGGGATTTCAATGAGGGGGGGGAAATTGTTACGGATGCTTTAGTTGGATGCTTCTTGTGGAGCTAAACCCCACCAGGTCCTGCTGAAAGTGTACTAGAAGTTTAGAGGTTGTGGGAGGATGTTGAAGAAAGAGGCGGCTGGTTTTTTCGCTGCGCAGTCGTCCCAGGGCGTGGAGCCAAACCCACAGAAGCCCAGCCCATCGTGACCCACTACCACACCACAAATATTGTTCCCATCACTGAGCACTGCTGTATTTCACCCAGGAGAGGCCGAGTTAAATCAATGCAGGGAATCAATGAAAGCTTCATTGGATTTATGATACAGGAATATGAAATGTCAAACTGTAGAGGTGGATTTGATGTGGGCTCTATCAGTGGCACACAGCACAGCCCGAAGAGCCCTTTAAAAGCCGACGCTACAGTAAACATCCGCTGCAGATGGACCTTCAGTCTGCGGAGGGGAACGGCAGCAGATTGATGCATATGTATGTAAACTTTAGTACCATAAAGAATGATTGGCTCATGTCAGCAAAGAGTGTTTTTTTACTTGAACTTCCTGATCGCTTTATAGAAAAACTGCTGTTCCCAAACCTTGGCGATGTGGTTTCCTCAAAGAGTCACAAAAAATAAGTCCGAGAGATTAATGAAGGGACCAAAAATAAACTGAATGTGTTTATTAATCTTCTCTAATGTTTTTTCTTGTGGAATACTGGATCCAGGCCTCTAAAAATCCTTTAAATGAGACAAAAATACTGTTTATATCCTTCATATATTAACCTCTTTTAGTTGTTTGGATTCATACATAAAGACTGTCTTCTAGAAATTACACTTACTGTTTTATTTTGCTAATTTCAGTTTAAAAAGAAAGACTCTACGTATGAATTTCGCCTTATTTACAGACTAGATCCATCTGGAACCACTAGCTAACTTTATATATCTTAACTTAGTCTTAATATACAGAAGATATGATAAAAATGTAATATCTTATGCTGTGTCTAAACAACATTAAAAAACAAAAACATGTTTATATACAGTATGGAGCAGTTTTCATATTTTATAACATGCACACTGTTGCTTTTGAAGATTTTTCTCAGAGTTTGCTTAATGAATAATTAATCTAGAGCAGCTGAACCACTATGTGGGAGTTCGTATCTCGCTCCTGTACTGATCATCTTCAGAAATCCAAAGGGACCCTAATTGCAAAGCAGCAGATTATTAAACTCTAAACCTGCGCCCTCTGAATTAAGACAACATCATTACAGGCATTCACGCCTAGCTGCAGACAGAGTCACAGCAGCGATCCCACAGGGACAACAGAGACGGGCCAAATTACAAATATTAGTCATCCACATGGTATTATACTTTACTCCACTGCTGAAAAAAAAAAAAGACACAATGAACTGATAATGCTGTTTTGGAATATATTCTACTTAAAGCGATTATTCTCAGCCAGGGATAACGAAGGGGGTACTTCTGCAGTTGCTTGAGGAAGCTGATAAAAAAAATATATACACATGTAATAATCTATGTGCATTTTAGATGGAAGCAATCAAACTGATGTTCAGTAAATGCACGGTTACTAGTAAACTGACCGTCGCCATGAGTCAGCTGAAATGCTTTTAACGCCGCATGTTGAAAGTGTGTGCGTGAAAATATTGAAAGACGCTTTGACATAGTTATCGGTGTTTAGAACATTTCACTAGCAAGGACCACGCCGCGACGACGTAAGTTTACGTGTTCGCTGGAGGGAGAAATACTGCAGCAAAGTGGAAGTGAGGGTGAAGACGGATGAAGAGGTCGTCTGACCTGGGTCACCTTGAGACTTGGTGGGTGGGGAGAAGGAGTACTCGCTGTGGAGGTTCCATCTCAGGTGGTGTTTGCGTGACACAGCTCCGGATTGTTCCTGAAAAGAGAAGAAAGGGAGGCGGGAGGGGATAAATGGATGGGAGAGGGATGAGGGATGACGGTGGGAGGGTTTGGGGCGAGAGAACTGAGACAAACGCTGCCAGGTAGGTTGAACGGGTATGAGAAAGGTTGAGTGGTCGAGGCGTACCTTAGTTTACTTTAGTTTATAGTCCATATGAAGAGAATTTAGCAGGTCAGTGAAGGGGTACTTGAGGTTATCTGATTTGGGCGTTGTGTGGGGCTCTATGTGTGCTCCGATACACTTTTCTGTTCCACATTTTGTCTGGTCGTGTAAATGTCATCTGCTTTGGATCCAAATACAATCTAAGAGGCTGCATGAACAGAGCATTTCCAAAAAACAAGAAGATATGGAACCGAAACAAGCCCTGATAAGACTGACAAGAAGATGGAAATTACACTTCCAAGTGTTCAGAGCAGGCATTTCCAAACATGTATTATTTACGTAAGGATGTGTGCTGTCTGAAGGCTTCTGGCTGCTGTTTATCTGCAGACCGGTCTACGGGGTCTCTGGTCTAATGTTGTCAAGCACTGCCAGTCCTTGTCACTGGGGAAGACTTGTGGGAGGATCAGGGTATACTGAAGTTTGTTGGCCTTTGTTTAAACCATGTTGTTGTCTTTAATTTCCTGTTGATGGGGCTCACAGATCTGATTTCCTCCCTGTGCGGGAAAGATAATCTTGCTGCCAATCCACTGACTTTGAAGGAGAATTTCACTCCAGCGAGCTACAGCAGGTTTATCTAAGACCCCCCACCCCCCCAAAACCTTCACCGCTGGATGATCGGCCTCACATCTGTTGTTGTGAGTAAATTCTAAAATAAAATTAAAAAAAAGAGAGAAAACTTCACAGTGGACAAGATAACATCTTATTGTGGGTGTGCCTATGCTGAGTGCAGGGGAGTCAGCGAAAACTCAAGAACCGGAGTAAAAAAGTACAATAAATGTTTCAATTAATCACTTAACTGAGATTATAACATAATCCAATTTCCTACAAGTACCATCAACAGCAACAATGCAATGAAAACTCTGGCTTATCCAGTTTAATGAATGTCTCGCAAGCGGGTCGGCTTAGTCGCTGGGTGGAAGAAGGGTAAAGGAAAAGAAGAGGAATAATGAAGATGAAGGAAAGGGAGGGCGAGAGAGGTCCTGAGGGATGAAAATATGTCTTCAAAGGAGGGGAATATTTTGGTCTGGGACCAATCTAGAGCATCTGTCACTCCTTTCCTGTGTAACATCCTCTGATAATGGTTGAGACTTAGGAACAGGGGATCCACAATACGACTACATGTCTTCTCTCAGTGTGTTTGCGGCTGTAAACAATCATTTGTGCTCAAATAAAATGCTAATCGCATTCAGGGGGCAACGTTGGATCCTTAATGTCGGTGACGCAGAGCTGCTAAATGGAAAATCACGACTCACTGCTAACTGCACACAGCAGGAGTGCACTACAGGAGGAGTACATGCCTGACATCTTTGCATTTGCCAGAGGATGGATGAGCTTGACCCCTAAGTACTTGACCCTGTTCCCCCTGAAGCAAAAGCAACACATTCCCAACTGGATCAACATGACTCCGTCCAGCGAATACTAAAGGAGAGACCACCTCTATAGTTCGATACAGATTTCAATCACACGGCTAGTTTTGTGTTATTGTTGAGATATTCCTCTAAAACTGAGAGTAAAACAACATGTGGGCGTAAGCCTCAGGATTATAATGACTTCATGTTTCTGGTTGAGCTTGTGCAACATTGGTGGAAGGAGCTTACACCGGCAAACGTCCAACATGATCTGTTATTGAGGGACTTTTTTCCTCACTTCACTGAGTTCCTAAATATTTTCATGCTGAGGGTTATCATAACATGACCTCATGAAAAACGAAACAAAGAATTCCTTCGCCTTCTGCGCAGAATAAAAACCATTTACATCTCTCCGTCTCACTTGACTCGTCTTCTCTCTCTCACTCACAGCTTTCATTAAACTCTTCCTTTTTCTTTACTTCTGAAGCTGACTCTCTTTTTGTCCATCTTCCTTCCTTTTTTTCTTCCTGCTCCTGGTCCACCCCAGCACCTAATTAGAGGGGAGTAAAAATAAGAGTGGAGTTGCTAAGCTTTTGCGTTTGGCGGAACAGGAGTCGAGCAAACCAGGTTTGCTGCCAGATGAGAAACCTTTCGGGTATGTTTGCCAGCGCATAGTCTCTAAGTAGGTCACGAAACTGAAACCCAGGCGCGACTTTTTAGCGCTTAAAACAGCCCTCTGGAGGCACGGAGCTGCAGGCCCCGGCTCAGAATCCGAACAGAAGGTCAAACATCCCCTCAATCAGGACCCTCAAATCCCAGACACCTCGGGGACCCTGGTGCTGAATTTATTAGCGGGCTTTTACACTGGCTTCATCACCTGTGGGTTGGAACAGACCAAGGTGGTTTTCTTGAGTCAGCTTTCACAGGAACTTGGTACTGCTAGCTATTTATTTTCTCATTTTCTTATTCAGCAGTGTAACTGGATAGGCCCAGATGGCTGCTGCTGGCCAGATTGGCAGGCGTTTATTTCAGGCTGTTTATATTTGGGTGTGTCTCCAGGGAAACTCTCATAACTTACACGACTGTTATATCAATACCTGATGAGTATACAAATAACACTATATTACCAAAGATGTTACTGTGTGTTTATTCATATGCAATAGTTTATTCTGCCAAACTTTCTTTTGATAGATTTTTCTGTTTGAAAGTCCCCACAAATGAGTACGTTTCTGCTTTCTAGTTCCTCCGAAGCAGTGAGAAAGGTTCGGTTTGCAGTTGTGTATTCCGCCAAAAAATGTCTTGTGTTGCGCTAACCTCAAATTAACATCCACTCTTTCCATGGAACCCTGACCCTAACCCTACGCTAGAGTTAGTGTTACGGTTAGTGAGTGTAAGGCCAATATGCATGTATTAGACTTCATTCGAAAGGGAACATCTTCTCGTTTCTGTTTCTGACACAATGTAAACTACACCGTTTTAAACATGGCTCAAATGCAACCCCAACCGTAACCTTATAATGGGTTGTCTATTAAACGTGTTTTTACTTCTGCAACCGACGGGTTTCTGCAAAAAGAGGTATTTGTCGCGCACTTTTTCTCCACTTGTTTTAAAGGCTCCTGTGGTGTTGCCTTACATTACTAAAGGTTTACGAGGGGAAATATGGTAGAACCCAAACTGTCAGTAAACCTTAGTCGCAGCCAGTAATTAGACTTGCCATTGGAAAGCACACACAATGGTTACTGACTCAGATTTAGGAAGCAAACTGTTGGTTTGGATTCAGTCCCAAAAGAAATGGTCCTGTCCTTTCTTTGATTCTACAGACAGTAATAACATTGTTGTGTTGCACTCGGGTGGCTTTTCGGTCTTGTATCGACTTGTTTGCTCACATCTCCTGCGTGAAGCTCGGTTTCATCTTGTGTGACGCTCTGAGGCTCCTTGCACGAAAGAATCCAGAATCCTTCAAAGCAAGTGCAGTTAAATTTTGCTTTTCCTTTTGAATCATCCAGCTGTCGTTTCTTTTTCTTTCGGTTCCTGACCTTCTGATAAACTCCCACTCCTTTTTCTGGTGACTTCCTCAACATTCATTCCTCAACTATTTATGGTCTGCGTGAAATATTAGCGTTACAAGACGCGCTAGGCTCAGCCGAGAGTCTGGAAACACAGCCCACACATCATTCAGTCCTGGAGTCGTTTCTCAGGAAATGTTTGGCGGGGTGACTAGTGTGGGTTAGTGTTTTTCTCAAATGGAGTCTGACCTAGCCAGTGCATAGAGGAAGAGGAGGAGGAGGAGAAGGAAAGGGTGTTGCGAGGGATGTTAACGTAGAGAAGCACAGTACCTTCCTATTCATGCTCGCTGGCAAACAGGTGGCCAGGAAATGACACAGAGGAAAGTGCTACTATCACACCTATTTCATTTCAGCCAACCAACACATCTCTCCATACAGTCACTCGCAGTTCATCACCCAGGTTTTAACCCACACACACCTTCTGCCTATCCTGTCAGGTTGAATTACTGTCACACATTGATGTATCACCTCAGCTCACCCCTGCATGCTGATTTTCATTGTAGTAAGTGTATATCTTGGCTCAAGGATGCAGCTTTTAGTAAAATAATTATTTGTTCCTCTAACTCGGCATGATTATACAGTAGTACAGTACATGTCGCTGTCTTCCTCCTTCACTTTTTAATCAATTCCCGCTGTTCCATGTCTTTCCAAGTTTACATTTGGTGATGATCAGAGCAAAAGAAAAAGTGAAAGAGTGAAAACGTTTTTTTTTTTTTTAGGGAAGATGAGAAGCTGGTATTGGATTTCACCATGACAGACCCCTAACTCATTTTCTTGACTGGAAAAGGAAACAAAGGGGCATTCACACAGCAGCGCATACGGCTGACATCTGTTTCAGCATCACATTGAATAAATCTTTCTGATTTAGCTGTCATGATATAATCTACATGTATCAAAGTCAACTTTTGCCTGTCGGTGTTTTTGATGTCTTCTGTGCCGTTTTGGCGTATGACTTGTCTGATTGGAGAGATGTTGCGTTTTTCCAGATTTTCCAGCGGTTTGCTTGATGGCAAAAAGCGTGACAATCGCTCACGACTGATCTCTGGGGAAAGTCGAGTCAAAGGAAATTACATTCTTCATCAGTCGGTCCTTTTCTACGGGACAGAAACCAAGAATGACAAAATCAGAGTTGATAAAATGCTTGGCCGCCTGCCCTGTACACAAGAAAGCAAAAAGGAAAGCGCTGGTGTCCCCACATCTAAAGCTCGCCATATCAGTCTTGGAAATACCCACCAAGCCCCCGCCTGTCTGAATTCATTGTGTGTCGGTTTGCGCTGAGCTCGCTTCGCGGAGAGATGGGAAGGAGACAAGAAGGATTCATCAGGCTGTGTCGAAAAGCAGATTTAGCACCCACCGTCCAGTTACTCAGCCGTCCCACCCTGGGCCTGCTCCATGCCCACTTTCTCCACACATCTGCAAAAGCTTAAAGCTCAGTGGGCTGGATCCGAGACACAGAGCTGGGCTTTGTCAGACCTCAGATTCTCTGCCAGGACTCAGCTTAAATGGGTTAGAGACTGTCAGAGAGCACCAGGGGAGGAACGAGTTCACTGCCCCCGACCAGCAGCTCCAGTCTCCTCAATTCATCAGAGCGCTGGTCTGCACAGTACCAGAACCTGGGCACTGCTCTCCATCTGACAGAATGGGTTTTCTTTGAGAGCAGTGGAGAGTAGAGGAAGTGGAGACAGCAGAGTCATGGGTATGGGTTGGGAGTGGGAGTGGGTGGCCGAAATAGACAACACAAAAGCCTCTCTTCATCTAATGACTTTTCAGCAGTAACAGCTCGGCCTGGCATTTCTGTCTCTTGTTTTTCCTCTTTCTGCCACCTTCCCTCTCCTTTCTCCTTGTTTTGCCGTCTCCAGGCCGCCCAGCCGGCCTCCCTCTACTGTAGTGGCATGTGTTTTGATTGGTGCAGCCGAGGGAAGCGGGATATTGTCTGGACAGGATCTAGGCTGAGATCAGCAGATAGATCGGACGGTGGTTTAGGGCAGTACTCGAGCTACCAACGTCATCTTTGTTTTAGTTGGACCTCGCAGACACTTAGCTAATCCCAGAAAAGAGCCAGACATGCAGGAAACAGGGACTTGAGAAAATAAGCAACCTATCTGGCATTATTATTATGTTGGACTCATTCATTAGAAATATGTGACTATTGATTATGTGTACAGATGTTATCAGACATCTTGTTTTCATTGTGAGATGAAAAGTAATCAGAGAATACAGATTAATAACTGGGGGGGGGATAAGTTTGACTCCCAGTTTTACATGCTGCATCATTTTACCCTGTCTGTGCTTTTGAACTTCATCTTTAACCTCCTTGTATCTGTTGCCCGAGCGTCCTGAATGGCTGATTTCACGGGCTGTTATGGCCCACCCCAGCGTTTAAAACAGATAACAGTGAGAACTGCACAGGCCTGGCTGCCTGTCGCCGTGCACAAGACTCAGACAACTGATTTATGTTTTCTGGCAAAAAAAAGCAGACAATTAATTCCTGGCGACGGGCTCAAATTACAACATGCTTGGGTTGTTGTGGCAGGGGTGCATGACCCGAAATAGCTGGTCTGTCAGTGCCATGAATCTGCTATGATATAGTGAGGTAAGTAGCCAATATGAAACAGGGCATGAATGGTAATACATCCCACATGGTCCACACTTTGATCAGTACAGAGAGAAGTCAAAATGTTTCAAGACTTCTGTGCAGATTTAGCAAATGAAATGTTCTGCATCAAGAAGAAGTGCAGATTCATCTCAGGCAGAGGTGGGAAGTAACTAAGTACAAATACTTCATTATTTTTAATTCTACTTTTTCCTTTTACTCCTTCCTACATTTTAACACCAATATGTGTATGTTCTGCTCTTACTTTACTTTACTCTTACTTTACTTTAGTTTAAATGCATTTGAGGGAAATTATCGATTATTTTCATTTTATTTTCATTAAATCGTTTTTATATTATCATTGTTGGTTTATTTAGTACATAGCCATGCAATAAGCAGAACAATGCACAGCATCTTATCACCCCGTCTTGGCTTATTTTACCAGAATGACCGGCTCGCTGTACATTGTCCCTCACATATGTTATACTTTGAGTGTGACAGGAAGATGCAGAACTGTATCAACAGAGTCGACACGCTGGGCCATCATCATCTCTTTTGGTTCTTCTCTTGTGCTGTCACCGTGACAAGCCGGCTAAAGGGAAAGTTACACAGAAATCTGAATATGTGCCCAGTTTATGAAATAACTTCCTCTCCTTCAGGGGTGGACTCAACATTGCCTGATGTTCTGTGGGATTCAAGGCCTTTGAGGCTTTCCACACTGTGTCATTTCCTCTCTGGAATCCGTGGATTAGTCATATCACTTCCTATTGTCCTTGCCAGGCAGTGGCCCACTTGGCCGCTGTTTATCTTTGTCCACGGCAGTTTTTTATGGCCTTATCGTTGTGCCACGGTCAGCATAGGTCCAGTACAGTCAAAAAAAAAAAATGGTTTGCTCTGCTTTTCTTTTCCCTATGCAACAGTTGGAAAAAATAAATTGTGAAACATTAAGGATGACTCCCAGACTTTAAATGGCATTTGGCAAATAAATTTACTATGTGGCCAACAGCACTCTTCCAACCATCTTTTAAAACCATATGCATGTATGGTGTTGGTTAAATCATTAAAGAAACATTCTACATGGTTAGTCCTTTCAGTGATAAAAGCCTGGAACGTGTTACTAAAATTGGAACGTGTTAATGAGAAAACAGATGCTTCAACGCTTTATTCCAGCACCCTAAACCTTCACTGAGGCACATACTGCACTCTTTGCTGATGAATGCTCAAGTTGGCCTCTGGTTGGCCGGAAAAAAAAAAAAAAAAGAAGGGAAGAAGAGAAAAAAAAATCTTTTCCATCCAGCTCCAAAAGCAGCCCCTGGATCGGCATGTGGAAGTTTTAATGAGAGTCAGATGTGCTTCTAATCAAAGGAATATGGCGGGAAATGTTTAGTGAGCCCGAGCAGAGAAAAATGGGGACTACAGGAACTGCGATAGGACTCGAACAATGGTAACAGATTACACTTCTTGTCTTCAGAGCCAACTAATAAATTCACTAAGAGCTTCGTGATGATTTTACCGCCAGCAGAAACATAGTCATATGATGTTATGTACAATTCATGAGGTGCTGTACATCATGGGAGTAAAGACAAAAAGCTTGTAAAAAAATCAGCGACAGGCTGTACAGTAGGTGTTTATTTAGTGGTTTAGTTTATTGGAATTTAACTTTAAGCAACGAGGCTTCTTTTTCCTGATGCAATTCGTATCTGCAATTTAAAAGCTCTTCTGCCTCTAGCAACAGAATAGAAAACTGAGCAAAAGTGATACATTTCCTGACAAATTTGCCTCTGGAAAGCAATAAAGCAGCACAAATAAGACCTGCAAGATACGAAGATATTTACCCACCAGCTGCATTTTTGCATTCATGGCTTCTGTATAAAATGCTCTGTCACCTTAAAGTGGGTGTTTTAATTTCAATAATGATTTACTCGGCACAAATGGGGCCGTTACTGTTGCTCAGCGCATTTTTGTGCTGATGTTGCACATGTAGTTAACACTCTGGTAATACCACAAAGTAGCTCAGTCTGTCCTTTCACAATGGCATACCGCCTATCTAATCACCCACTGCAACCGAGCTGCCGCTGTCTTTTTCTCACTCTCTCTGCTTTTCAGCCCCACTTATTATTATTTTCGAGCGTCTGAGCATTCCCAGAGCACGGTGACTAGCAGCCGGCCAAAATGGAAGTGGTGACGTCATGTGCTGATACGCGTTCACGAGAAGGGAACAAACTTAGCCATTCGTCTTTGTCAAACCGCAAGCTCCTTTTCCTCTGCCTGTAGACTAAACACACTTGCACGCATTGTATGCATGCATGCTCAGGAGTGCGCACAAATGCCACCAGATGTAAAAAAAAAACAAAAAAAAACAAAACACATACACAAACACGCAGATATTCACAGTCAGATATGTACAAACTACGCTTCATGCCAAGCATCCACTCAAATGCAGAGTGTATGTAATTTGTCATTGCCAGTCGGTGCGGTCCCCTTCTGTGGCAACTTTTACTGTTTCTGACGCTTTATTTGCATCCCTCTGATTCTCACAGACAGGAAAACCACAGAGCTGTGACGGCCTCGACTCAGACTCCCATTAACATAAAATCACCCTGGGTCATGCACAAAGAGCTCCGGGAAAGCACCAGAGTTGAGTTTTTAGCTCGTTTTCGTCGCTCGATTATTTTCGTTGCACTCCATTTTCTGAATCGCACTGGCTCGGTTCACAAAGAATATCTGCGGCCTTTAGAGTACTAGTAAAGCGGGTGGAGTCGGGGAGGGGGCAAAAAAAAAAACAAGAAAGCAGTTAAAATAGAGAGAGACAGAAAGAAAAGCAAAAGAAACTGTCACAAAAATAGGAGGCCGTGCAGAAAGCCTGTCGAAGCATGTTTTGTCTATTTACAACACGCTCATTGCTGGTGTCTGGAATGACTGCATTTGACAGGAAAGAGCAGTAATCAAGAGAGCTGCAGGCTATGGCATCCACACAAGAGAGGTCATGGGTATTCATCATTTTTACATGAGCTATATTTCTTGCTAGGCAGTGCCAGTAGGACATACTTAAATACAAGCTTGTGTGGGATGGGTTGAAGAAAAAAAAAACCCAACAACTAGGATGTCTGTTTTTATTTAGCTCGCTGCATTTTTAAGGATGGAAGAACAACTAGCGGCATCATCCAGGTGGGTGGCTGGTAGCGGTAGGGTTTTCTTGAGGCACAGATAGGTTTTCCATTACAAATTGCATCAGGTGAAAAAACATGTTTTGTTAATTGGTCATTGTTAAGTCGCAGAGCCTTTTCTTCTTTTCCTTCTCAAACACATATGCTGAGCAGATGGGATTAAACCCAACCGGCATTCACAGGCCGTTATACAGATAAACAACTCGGATGGCCAAAGGTGTAACCTCCTCTTTACAATAACAAATGAGATCACTTAGCTGGAGAGGACACTTCCTTTGCATGCAGTGTGAATAATTTGAGTATCGATTCCACGCTGCCCTGCCTTGCTAAGTGCCTGTCACAGGTCAGGTGCGGCAGTGGACACGACGGCGAATCTGTAATTTATAGGAAGAGACAATGATGTCAGAGCCGTAGCGTCCTCTCCAGACATCCGGCTGCTGTCGGGACGGCGCTGCAGACTGAATACACCTGGGCTGGTTTAATAGTTCTGGTAAAGCTGTGTGTGAGCATGTACATGCACGTACACATATATTCACACACACACATATACAGAGTAAAGCAGAGTGAAGAGTGAAGCTGGGGTCGCCTGAATCATTTGGACTGAGCTCACAACGGCACAGTGAAGAGTGATGTGCTAAGTTCAAAGAGTTAATGTTCATCCATGTGCTTCGACAGACTGAATCATCCGCCTGTGGTATTAAAGAGTGTTTTAAGTCCTGTCTGGTATTTAGTTTGACTTCCGATCATTTTCAAAGGCTGTGTGTCATTAACAGTCACAGATGACGGAGAAGGAAAAAAAACTATGGCCGTGCCTGCAGCCCCATGTGCAGCGATTCTCATGACACAAAAGAAACTGTAATATTTTGATGAATGAAAAACAAGGGGAAAACCTACAACTCTTTGGCAAAGATGTATCCTGAGGCATGGCAGCCGTTTTCAAATCTCTCAGTTGCTGCCCACGTGGTTCTTTCAGAAATTCAGATTGTTCTGCTGTTGGTCATTAATGACCACTTCCTTGGTTGGAAAAACCATGAAGCTGATCAGAGTTCTGTGTGACTTTGATGCAGTCGAACAGCATGTTGTAAATCAGCTTACAAAAAATGTTCCTCTGTCAATGGAAAAAAACATACAACGTTAACATACACTACTGCAAAATACCTACTCCAAACAGAAATCAGATAACATGAACACAATGTCAGACTGTATTAGTCCAGATGAATCAAAATGATTCAGCATAATTATCAAGCTAATGAAAAACTATGTTTTTGCCTGAATTGAAAACACTATCCTTTGAACAGCTGCTATTTAAAGACATCACTCAGACTGCATTCACTTTCAGTGTCCTTGTAATAGGTTACAGATTACTTTTTACACTGTTAGAAATTAAATAAGTATAAGGTAAGTGTAAGTATAAGTATCATATGTGTCCAAATGGCTTTTCTGACACACATTGTTCTGAAATCTGTCAAAACAAAGCATTTCCTCTACACTACGAGCTACATTTATTTCACAGATAAGAATATACATATTCTCATAAATTGTGATTTCTGCATATGTTTTCAACTGTGACAGATTACAATTATATTTACAACTAGTTACTCTCCAACACTGTGCTTCATGATAAGACGTTACAAGCTAAAATACTTTACCTTATCCTGTCAAGATGCCTGCAGAGGCATTCTGCTCCATAAAAATTAACATTGTTGCTATTTACCCTGTTGAACATTTGAACATACAGACTATAACATGGTTTTTCATTGATCTCCAGCCAAACAAGGATCAAAAATAAAACTGGACCATTGCTAACGGACCTGAACTAAATTGTACTGTAACCAACTATAAATACAACCATGAAGCACACGTCTATTGTGTTCAGTATGAAGATATTTCATAAAAACCTAAAAGATGACATCCTCTTTATACACTGAAACATGGGCTGTATATTTTACAGTGCCGAGCTGTAACTGGCAGCGGCAGAAGTTCAGAGAGCACAATGAACACCACAGAAGCTGAGCGGTTTCGCCGTGACTGACAGTAATATGGCCTCCCAAAACTCTAAGGCATATAAAGCTGATTAGCCAGCTAATAAATCTGATTAACCAGATAGAGACTGGGGGATGAAATAACAGCCAGCGAGCCAACAGATACAAACAGTGATAATCACCGTCATTTCTCCACTCTGCTGGGGGTGTGAAAATGTGTGCAGCTTTAATAGCGTAACACAAGGCCAACTGAACCCTCTGAATAATTTCAATGCTAATTGTCTCTATTCATATTCCTAAAATTAGAAGCTGTTCAAAGCCAGAGAAGACTTGCGATAAAGTATTAGACCTGGAGGCCATTACGATATTTTTCTCATCCTGAACCACAGAAATCAAATAAATGAAAGTAATGTCACCACCCATCCTCACTCCAAACACACATAGGCCGACGATACCACACACACACACACACACTTTGACAGTAATGTGGCTGACCACCTCTTTCAAAGCAGGAAACAGTATTATGTTATTCCCATAAAAACTGGGAATCTCACTTTCTTTTTTTTAACTGATGTTCACGTCGATTTGCTTTACGTGTGAACACCCGTGAATGTGTCAACTTTCTCTTATGTAGACCTATGTGATCAAGTAGCCCGTTAACTTTTACAGGGGAAATTCTTTCCTTAGACTTTTCGGGGGGATTTCTGATTTTCTTTTACTGGCACAAACCACTGTTGAATAAGTCACTGCGGTGAAACGGACCAGTCACTGAGAACCATAAAAACAGTTAGCCTCCAACTCCTGCTGCTTGTGGGTTAGCTCACATGATGGCACGTCACACCATCCTACTACATCTAAATGTTAAAGGTTCTATATGTAAGATTCATGTGTGCTCCTGTGCTTACGTGAAGTTTACGTTGGAGTCTGTGTAGTGTTGGGAGCTAACTGTTGACGTTAGCTAACTCGATTTCTAAGCTAACGGTAGCTAATGTTGGACATTATTGCAGCTGTAGAGGTACAGAATAG
>JAPQRN010000002.1:20743779-20755958 GCA_037367275.1 Coranthus polyacanthus
AGGAGGCATTATTGCCATATAGCGGATTTGTTTTTTTGTGGCGTGTGTAAATGGTGGTTCTGTGTTTTTTCATCGTTCGTCTTAGTCTGTGTTATTAGTACACCGGGGCTCTCACCACATGCTTATGGTGCTATGGATCCAAATCTGGTGCACACATACACTTAATGAACACACAAACACAAAAAAAGAGGGCTCCAGGGTCCACTAACGGCTCAGATGCCCTGCCCAGTCTGTGAAAGCAATTGAAACCACTAAACTATGTCGTAGTGGGACTTCAGCCATGATGTATATTTAGTGTATGTTTTGGAAAGTTTGTGTGAGTTGTGACATATTAGCAGGCGCCGGGCTGGCATCCAAGCCTACTTGCATTTAAAAATGTAAAATTAGTATAGTCTATTAGGCAATGGCATGGACTGACATTGTAAAGGGATTAGAGGATTTGACTGAATCTTTTCAGTATGGTTTTACAGTAGTACAGTACATCACGAAATCCTGAATGGACACACCCTGATTCTACCATGCTCCATTCATCTCGGCCTCAGACCACATCATCCTCTGAGGTAGTTAATGAGAAATACAGATGTCTGGTTGACTGAAAATAAACAGAAGGAGCTCTGAAACATGAGTGTGCCTTAACTGAATTAGTCCTACATACTTACCATATCCCAAAAGATTGGTAATCAACCCAATCAGTTTGTACTCACAAGACCACCATGAGGCGTGCACTTGAACTGCACTTCATAACACACACTGAAGAACTTCATGAAAACATCCACAAAGATTTTGAATAATCTCCCTTTTTTTCTCTGTTTATACTAAAGCTGTGCCTTTGAACAGCCCCATGGCTGTATCCCATTACATCCAAAGGGATGTGCCGAGGATTGGTGTAGAGAGAAAGAAAGCAGCGAGAGGCCTGTGCATGAGTCTAATCAATTCAGGCCTCGGTCTTAGCAAACATTCTCTATTAACTTGCAGTATAGATGGCTCTGACTTCAGAGGGAATGCAATCCAGATCACTTAGAAATTTCCACAGTGCTCTCTGCAGCAAAAGCCCCTCTTCTGAAGGAATGTGCGCTAACATTTCCCCTCAGCTCCCTGGTCTCCCACACACACAGCTGCCCTTCAGAGAGTCACGCCAGCAGAACCGAGCAGGCCACGGGAGAGGAGGCAGAGAGCGAGAAAAAAAGAAAGACAGACAGCAGATAATGGCTGCTCTCCCAGTTGCATGGGGTCTTACACATATAAACATGTCAGGAGAGGTTGGGTCAAAGGAGAGAGCACACAGGAATGGTGGTGCAAGGGTGGTTTGGAGAGCAAAATTGGAGGGGGAAATGGGAACAAGTAGACTAAAGCAGGACTATAAAGAAAAGAAATACAGAGATAACAAAAAGGAAAATCGATCTGGCCTGACAGATGCATGAGGAAGTAGAGAAGGGATGGGGAAGAGAATGATAGGGGTTCAGAAAAAAGGGAGAGTGGGATTAACAGGAAAGAGGTGTTGAAGGAGGAGAAAGGCATGGCTGAGATGGTGCTTAAAGTAGCCACAAGGTGATGGATTGTCTGAGCATCTTGGCAGGATCATCCGTCAAGTGAAGAAAGGCGATGAGAAGAAGTTCAAACAAACATATCTCACCAAAATCTGCACCATCAGCACCTCCAGAATTACAAAAAGATGCTGAAATTTTATTCTTTTTGAAAAATACTCATGATCCAAACTGAGACGTGACCCGCAGACCTCTCTGTTTGAAAGAGTGGTGAACCACTAGCAGACTAAATGCTCCATTAAGGTAAGTTAACTTTTCCTATGGTTGAAGAGTGATTAAGATGTTACCCATAAAGCCTGGCAGCAGTTCAAGATACATTTTCCCACCAAACGACTCAGCCGTGCAGTCTCCAGGATTCAACAACACAGTGTCCACAGCTCTTGTAATGTAATGTAATGCAAGTTTCTGCAACTCACAGATACATATAATTTCAATGTTTCTGAACGAAAAATACATTTCATGTCAACATTTGCATATGTCTCTCACTACTTGGATTTTAAATGACTTTATTGCTGAGTAAGAATTGTCAAGTATCTCCATCTCACAGACACATTTTCATTGGGCACCAGAGTAATAATTGTATTTTACAGAGAGTGTTTTTGTAGCACTAATGTCGCTAGGCTAACACTATTTCAGTTTTCAGTATCTTAAAGATCTTGAAGATTAGTGAAATGATGAAGCAGCCGTGTGTTTCTCTGCAGACACATTAACAGCATCTATAAATGTAATGGCATCTCATCTTTAAACAGTGAACCAGATACGAGTGACATTTAATAGCATCAGTGGGATCTTTTGAATAAATAAGTGTTTTTTCATATGGAGTGGCTGCTTTCCAAAATGCATACTTTTTACTTCTTTTTACTTTAAGTACGTGCTGCTGAATGCAGTATGCATACAACTGGGACAGACCATTTCATCATGAACTTTGACCCTCTTACTCATACTTTATGGGCAGGAATTGCCAGAAAATCATATTAAAAAAATGTGACCAGATGCACTAAGGCATCCTGGTATTTTTGGCTACATTTGACTTACTATACTAAATTTCCTCTGGCGTACTAAATAGCATGGTAACATGGATATTGGAAGGCAGGTTATTATAATCTGATAATTAACATCTCCACACAGGGACCAGAAATTGTGTACATTAAGTTCAGATGTGACATATAACAGTCCTGAATTACAGCCCTGACCAACCACAAAGCTCTGCAGAGTCTTTATCTGATCCACCTTGTCAGGAGTCTCAAGTGGAAATTATTTTTCAGTGTTTGAGTTCATCATTAAAAAGCAGCGGCCGGGGATACCATAAGCAAATTCTGTGGCTTTAGCAGGAACTTAGCCCACATTCGTCTGCATAGTTTTCACTTTTTATTTGGATTTCTCCGCCTGATGTGCACGGCGGGAAAATGGGTCAAAAAAGGAAAAAGGGGGAGAACAGTGTGAGGCCCAGTGGTCCCCCAACATCCCTGTGCTGAATATGAAAATATATTATAGCATAATATGTTCAGTATGCAAGCTTGAAGGAAACCATATGAAAAGATCCCAGACAAAGAGCCTTCTGTGTTCCAACTGACCCCCTCCCCTCACGCCCCCATCCTTCGTCTGCTTCAATTGAGAGAGAGACAGAGAAAGAGAAAGAGAGAGAGGGAGAGAGAGAAGAGGAGAGGTAAAAGGGGGAGGTGTGTGTGTGCGGAGTCGTAGGAACTGAAAAGGGGCAGTACACACTCTCGCCGCCTCACACAGCCAGACCCACCGGAGTACAGGTGAGCAGCATGACTAAAGCAACACACTGCAAACAGGAAGGAATACTGCCTGGAATTTAATCTGTCGCTGTGAGACTCTGCAGATTTGTCACCTGCAGATCATTATACTTATCTCCACGGGGTAAGACTCTATCTTTGTTTGGAGGAAGCGAGAGGGGGGAATGAATGCAGTGAAGTGAAGCAGAAGAGGAGGGAAACTTTGAAAGCTTTTGTTTGAGTAGATGACAAACATCTGTGGCCGCTGTTTTTCCCCTCGGTGCAGGCTGCAGACTTTTGCAGAGGGGGTTGGCTGGATACATTAGCACTGTGGTCACTGATATTTGAGCCTATTGTCCTGACTGTGTGGAGTCTGGTGTGTAGCCAGGTTATAGACTTGAACTGAACTGAGAAACTTTAGAGGGTGTATCCAATTAAAGACCCGGCTAGAAGACTGTATTAACTTACTTATATAAGTAATTGCTTCCTGTTAACACAACAGGTGAGGCCCATTAACTGCTTTACAGGGGGGCAACTACAGGTTTTCTTCAAACATATGTTATCATACATATTGCGAGGTTTTATCCCTTTGGCTTTCCTGCAACTTTCTGAGCTCAGAAATTAGGGCCAATATGATTCTGAGCTTGTAAAGTAATGGTCACAAACAATTCCAAAGTGTGCGTTTGTAAACTAAATCTGCATCAAGTTTGTGCACGGAGAAAAGATCTGTATTTGTGGGAAAGATGTGTAGAAATGAGGCTGACTGGACATTTGCTTTGGAATGGCACTGTCCAATCAGATTCAGGTGGAAAGACAGGGTCAAAATTCATACTTCAGGGTTACACAGAGTCTCACATGTTTTTTTTCACAAATGTTTTACAAATACAAATCTTTTCTACAAATGCACAAACTTGAATATCTCAAAAACTTTGGAGTACTTTGTGATACTTTAGAAGTTCAAAATCTTATTGACCCTCGATGCAGACATAAAGTATAAAATATGTCACATGTCTTGATGGAAATAGTGACTATGCCAAAAATCAAGGCCATTGTGCAAATAATTGTGGTTATATTGACATTACTTGCACACATTGCACATATTTAAAGAGTATTTGTATTTCCTTCCTTTGAAGTCTAACAGTTTTCAGTTTGTGACTCTGATTATTACAGACGGTGTCTCTTGGCACCAGATCATACACACCTACCTCAAGTATTTATCTTTGCCTCTTGAAGTTCCCCACCTGTGACTGCGAGAGTAGGATGGGCTTCAGAAGAAGCAGACACTTCATTACAATGTTTTCCTCTACATGATTTATGATCATCCTGCAGGATTTTCCAAAAAACAGAAAGAGAAATTTTGTGAGCTCACTTGGAGTCTGTACTTTGCAGTGTTTTAGATGTCAGTCATCACCTGAGCACAAGCTTAGGCATGTTGACTCTCTGTTGACTCTCACAGCCTCCTGAGGAATTATGAAGCAGAAATGCCAATTTTGGAGCACTACCTTAAATTATTTCTCCAAGAGCTCTTGAATGCTTCTTTGTCTGAGCTGCTGAGAGAAAGCAAAGGGCCCTGCTAAAGCCTTTAGCATTAACGGCTGAATGATTTCTGCATTCCAAACCGGAGATGGTAGACAGCAAACACATCGCAGCTCTGCTTGGAGGGATTCAATCATAAAGCTTACCAGTCAATGTCGTGACCAGATGCCTCATTATGAGCTCGGTAACTGATACGCTTTTAAGTCTTACAGGAGGTGGAGTGCACGCTCACCTGACATCTACACATCTCAAATACCTCAACACATGTGTGCAGAGAGCAGCTGATGATGTACATATGACATACCTGAAGTGAAACTGCATGCAGTAGGCTACGTGAGTTATTAGTGAGCTGACATGCCTTCTACAAGTTGGATAATGATGCAGATGTGTAATAAATGAACAGGACAACGGCCATGAGGGACAAATGAATGATTACAGTTTGTGCGGCTGCCAAAACCATTTCTTTTGTGCGTCATCACTATGCTAGACATAAGGCTGAGAGCGATGGGATAGATTTGCTGTCTGCCAAAGAATCCATCATATGTTGACGATGTACAGGAACTCTGTGATTACACACTGAAGTGGCCTACGGGCCTGACTGTAAATGATATCCTTGGCTGTAATCATGGAGGTCAATGGGGGGCACAGTGCGGGGGTAGGAGCGGGACAGGTGGGCACTGTAAAATACCTTTGAACTTCAAGGTAATTGGAGGGTAGAGGAGGGGAAAGAGGAGAGATGACATCAGATCTCAGGTATGGCCAGAAGATAGGATCAGTGGGAGCAGAGCAGATATCAAAAGTTTTGTAAGAAATACAATCTGGGAAGGATGAAAGAAGAAAATAGACTGAGGTAGATGAGGATTTCATGAGCACATATGTTGATGTTTTATTTTTTGAGCTGGAGTCAGCATCTCTGCTGATGTTGATTTTTATTATCCTACATCTGCTCTTTGTCCAGCAGTTAATAAATATTTGCAGACTTGCTCAAAACCAGTGATCAAACCATATTTTAATCAATCTGCCAGAGCAGTGTTAGAACTCACACTCAACATGTGTTCACCTCTGTTCTCATTGATTACAGTAAACATGAAAACCTGAAGCAGCAGAGACAACTATGATGAATAAAGAAAATACATTAAAGCCCCTGTAGAAGGATATAGTGCAGAACAGTAATCTAGAAAGACAGTGTCAGCCTTCAAATGAGATCCAGATTGATCTCAACATGGATCACACATCTGCGGGAATCAAAGAGCTGTTGTCGGTGTCTAAACAATACCCGCCTTCATCTCTTCTCACTTGACACAATCACGCCAGTAAGCTAAACTGTAGAGGATTTTTGTTTCTTTTCCACGAGTAGGTAGGCGGGGCAGTGTTTTGTTTGGGTTGATTGTGCTGAGGGGCCAGTGAACCGTCCTCCTACAGATTGTCATGACTCAGCTGTCGTGCAGGCGAGTGTCTCCACAAAACATAAGTCTTCAAGGGATGCAAAGTTTATAAAAAAGTTTATAGTTCTCGCACACCTTGAGAAACGCCGAGCATTGCTGTGCCTGTCAGGAATTTTTGTGAAGGCGTTTAAAAAAATAATGATTATGTTTGATTTCCCTGGTTCTCTGCAATGTCCTCCCACTCATGAGTGTTACAATAGTGAGTCATGAACAAAAACAAATCATCAGCTTCAAGAGAGGGCAAGTCTGATCAAGGACAAGGATATGCAAACATTGGTTTATCATTGCAAACTCTGCCAGTGGGTTCCTAGTGACTTTGAAGGGGGAACATGACACTGCAGATCTAATGAAATGCTTTATCGGATAAAGACGAAGAGACACCGCAGATGTCACTGTAGGACGTTCAAATCTTTGTTTGTCTTCTTAGTGTAAGCTGCGTGGAAGTCTTTGATCCACATTCAGTTTTGCAATGAGCTGTATCACATCACAAACCTACGGGCAGAGATAAAGCATTTTTTTCTGACAGCTTTACTTGAGAGGACCTCCATTTAAGCCTTAATGAATAGTGACCCTCCTTCCCACTTTGGAACAGCACTGTGTTTATCACGTTCAGACTTTTATAAAGGCGTGTCCTCATTTCCTTCTCCAGCCTTTCATCCTGACCACAGTTCAAAGTGAGAAGCCTGATCTTCGTCTTTAAAGACAAAGAATGGGGCTTTTATTACCTCGAAAGTGGATATAAGTTGAGATGGATGCTTTTTGGATGTAAACCAATGATCATTTGCAGTATTAGATGATCCAGGCAGAGTATATTAAAATGCTCCTCCGACCACAAATTTTTTTCAGACAGGAACCCATTACAGTTTGTAAAAAGTGCAGACTCTCTGTCGACACAAAGGTCAGGGCTTTTGGACTACTTTCTTAAAAATCATCACAGATAATACTTTAAATCTTGTACAAAAGCGTGGGTTAAAACTCACTCCATTACACAAAAGGCGATGATAGAAAATTGAGTAGGATTCCTGTGCCAGCGTTTGCCAAGGTTACGGTTTACCAAGGTTGTGGGCAGTTGTAACATCCAGCTAACATCTTTGTAAATGTCACATTTTAATTTGATCACTGGAGAAAAGTTGATTTAAATGATTTTGACATTTGCATAACTGGTTTATAATCCGTGTGTTTTTCTTTTTTGCAGGGGGTTCTTGACAGAAAATGGAAACGTAGCGGGAACAGATGAACTACCGTGATCTTTTGTACTGTATCAACAGTTTCCTCTCACTGGTCCTTATATCAGCAGTTTAAGACTAAACAATCAGAAGACAGACGTCAAACCTTTCTATTAAGAGCAAAACAAACAGACTGAAAATCTGAATGGAAGAGCAGGTTAAATTCATGACAAAAGCTTATCCATTTCAGTAGTAATCAAAGCAACTGCCAAAAACAAGAGCTTACCCTCTCAACTGCAGTTTTGATATTAAACGTCTCAGAAAAAACAAATTAATTGTGTTGCCTGCAGAAGCTGTGTCTGGATTTTATGTAGAAGAGATACACAGAACCCCTGAGTAAAGCAACTCTAAAACACTTCAGAGCTCTGAATACAATCGAGTCTTTGGAATGACCTTTTCTCAGTAAAATGTTATTTCTCGCATGCACCAAACAGCAGGAAGCTACCATATACACAGTTCCCCTTCACATCATTGTAGAGTTATGATCTCCAAGATAAAGAGCAGATCCTTTTCTCTGAAAGAAAAATAATCTGTGGGCTGGAGATTGGGATGCAGACGAAAAGCATGTTTTGGTGACCAAAATAGAAGAGGAGGAAGAGAAGCGTCTGGAAAAGAAAAAAAGGGATACACAATAGAGAAGACGGGAGTATTTCTCAGCATTTTTTGTCCAAGTTCTAACAGAGCACAACAGAATTGTGCAATTTAATGGCAGCCATCCATGGGATCTCATCCAGGGAGCTTTTGGAGCTGGCCCTCCTGGGAGGTCCTGTTAGATAGTGAATAATACTTCATGTAAGCAAGAGCGCACTTCTTCCATCAAATTTCAGCTGACTGCAGGACCTTTGCAAGGAGCATTACTGCATTTGAAGCCATAACCAGAAGCAGTAACCTGGAAAGCTGAGCCCTCTTTTCTTGTTTTCTTGTATTTCCAAACTTATTCACTCTCTGCCAGTAGGAGCTAAAACTCCCAGCGTCCAACCGGAGCGACGGACCGACAGTTTCATCTTATCAGGAAAGAAGATTGAGCTGACTGGAACGAAACACTCAGATTTCCCCCCGCAGAGAGCTTTTGTTTCTCCTACGGCAGAAGCATTTTGTTTGGAGTAACGATGGAATTGGAGAAGGGACACACGTCTGTCAGGAGAGGGGTGAGCTGGAGTCCAGGAGGATTGAGAAAACCTCTCCAGGCAACGCAAGACATGCACACCCCAGGGACAGATTGCAATGCATCATGGGAGAAGACAGGATTCAACAAAGAACAGATGAGCCGGAAAACAAGTAAGTGTTTGTTTATCTGGGATTTTCCCTCCTTATTTGGAAGCAGCAGCTAAAAAGTGCATTGTTGTTTCTGGTGCTCAGAAAGTTGCAGTGGTTGTTTGTACTGTTTTAATGGTACAGTATCACTTTAACTATAGTATACCCTCACAATAAGAAAAACAATGACTTGGAAAAGCAGAAAGAGGAGTAGACAGAAAATTGAGAAACCAGGCAGCCCTGCCTCCTCAGTGCAACTTGACAAAGTATCTATGAAACATCTGTTTCCATGCCGTAAAGATACAGGCTTCCCCAACAGCGATGGAAATGCAATCATGCATCACAGCTAAAGGGCAGTCACAGCCACTGACAATCATGGGCTAAGTTGTGGGAAAAGCTATGTGGAAACTTCTTCAGTCTACCCGTTTTACTTTCACAGCTGTCAACTCCCAAAGAAGGACAAAAAAGGAAGTGTTCAGAGTCTATAATAGCACCTAAACCTTATACTCTTACACGCAATATGGAATGCATACTAAACAGGAAAGACCATTCCCTCAGGGCCGTCTGTGGCAGGTGTGTCAGATGCAGAGTAATATGGCATTGTGAGACGGTACAACAGCCATCAAAGAACTCTTATGTAGTCGAGGCCCTGATAGATGTAAAGCTTCTAAACTGTTGCTGTGTATTGACTAGAATCTATGATACATAGAGTTAGGATTCAATATAGTGGGGGTTTTTTTCATCTGATTTTAGGAAAACTGTCTTAGTATTTAGAATACACCATCATATGCATAAAATTTGAGTAAACATTGACTTTTTTTTGCAATCAGAACAGGTTACTCTACTTCCTGTCACCGTCTATGTTGTTATGTTGGAGTTGAAGAGTCAAAAGGATGGAGATACTGTAAACAACTAGAGCTACACAATGAATCGCATCACAAGCGCAGCGTCACCCGGTGCAATTATATAATCGCAAAAGGCTGCATTTTATTTAAATACAAAATGTGCATGTTTGAATGTGACAAGCTATTCTGTTAGTGTGAAGTCTGCTTATTGTTTACAGCTATAATAAAAAAAAAGACCAATCAGTCTCTGTTTAGGCAGTGAGACTTGTGCAGTGTATGGTCACGTGACTCTCCGGTGTGTAGACCAAGTGAAATAGATGCAGACCAATGCTGAACTGGTGGCCAAAAAACAAACACTACCTCTGTTGAATGGTGGTATTTGGGATTCAGTGCCACTGACCTTGACAACAAAGCAAGTAGACTCATGAAACCATTTGTTATCACAATTACAAATCACAATGTTGTCCACAAAAAGCACAATATGACCTATTCACCAAACCATGCAGCCCTAATTACGACACTGTTGTCTATAGCAGTCGGTAGTTTCAACACAATATGAATCACTGTCTGCCGGTAATCTTTGCAGCGTCTTTGGGAATGGATACACTGTCCCAAAACATAATATAGACAGGGTTGAGTACCTGGGTAACTCTGCACCAACTGAATCGCTTAGATAATTTTAAGTATTGAAAAATACTTTCATTTACTTCAGCGGTAAATCTCATCAGCATCACTGCATACAGGGCACATGCACAGCTTTTATACTTTTTTATTAATTGATATTCTGTGACATTGTGACACCTTCAAGTTGTGGAAAATAGGTTTGTTTTTTATCTTGTAAATCTGATGTGAGTGGAAAATGCCAGGATGCTGAAAAACATAAAACTAAAGAGTCGAAAGAGATAAGTTAAACCAAAATGTGGTAAATAGGCTCATATTTTTTATGTTATGAAACTGCTTTGAGTGTATACAAATGCAAAAGAGTTGAAAATAGAACTAAAGATTTTCCCCATAGTGTGTAATGTAACTTAAAATGGGAAAAAAGTATTATTCAGGAACTGGTAGTGAAGCCAAAGTATTGGTATGTGCTACCAGTATGAAAAAAATGTGAACATTACCCCTACTAGTCCCTCCAGCCTCCTTCCTGTCACTCAGTGCACACTAGTTTCCACAAATGGACCACAAATCAGCAAACACAACACAAAAGCACTGCTTACAGATGCATAAACCTCCGCAGAGATCTTTCTTAACATGAAAAGCAACAATAGGAGCAGAGCTTGGTTTCAACCTCTGGGCCGATCTTTTATATCACCCATGGGATTCACGGAAAGTTTAGGTCACATTCAGTCTGGTAAGATCCCAGGACCTCTGTTAATCCCTGTCTTTCCATACGGCTTCACACATCACCCATGGGGGCCGGCGCTGTCATCCCACTCGCCCCACAGCCATCGCCCGGAGAAAGATAACATCCGACAGGGTAATCTGACCTTTGATACACAAATACACTGGTTGGCCCCCTGACTTAAATCCTCCTGCTGTGGGGGGAGAGTTTTCTGTCTGCATACACCCATGCTGAGAGGAGAGGACGGGACCGGGGGCAGAGGGATGAGGTAAAAATGTTAGAGGTGGAAGGGGAATAGAAGGACACTGGTAAACAATGTGATGTGGACACTGGTGCATCACTGCCAAAACTTTTGCCTCTGCTGGACGACAGGAAATTCCTATCCTGCCCTTGTATGTTGGAGCTTAGGGCCAGGAGGGTTCAAAGATGCCAGACAGGGAGAAGCCAAAATCAGACAACTCAGAGTAAACACACACTCACACACTGGAAAAAGTGAGAAAGTAGAGAAAGTAATACCTAGTCAGTAAATGCAACATTTACTTAGTAAATTAGGTAAAAAGCTAAGGTAGTTTAACAAACATTAAGTTGAAACAAACACATTCAAATCATTTAATGATTAAATTTTAGACAGTATAATACTGAGTAGACGGGAAATGTACTTATTTAACTCATTTCAATCATTTTAAAATTTCCACCTACTTGCTTTTTTTTTAAAAACATTTCATATGTAACTGCAAAGTTTAACGATACTTTGATGATTAAAAACCAATGAGAGATGTTATTGAGTATGGTGGAAATAAATCAATTGTGGCAACTACACGACTCAGTATTCAATAGATTTAAATTTCTTGAAAAAATATTAAAATGTAATAAACATTATATACCTAGAGCTTTAGTAGATCTTAAATCTAAACATCCAGGTACCAATCTAAACACGCTTTTGTGAAGTAAGTCTAATTACATGTTTGCTAATCGTTTAAAAAGTCTGAATCAACTTTTCTTCTAAAAAAATTAATTTGATTATATTTGTCATTTAGGCTGCATTAAGTACATTTGACAAATTTTCAATAAAATACATTACATCAATAACTAACAAATCTAGTTAATAATACGTGCCATAATTTCAAGTCACCCATGGCCGTGTGTGTGTGTGTGTGTGTGTTTTTAACAGCGTAATGCTAGGCAGACGTGCAGCAGAGGGCAGGGGGCAGCAGAGGTCAGGAGCTGGATCTCTGGAGTCTGAGTCCC
>JAPQRN010000002.1:20758974-20795909 GCA_037367275.1 Coranthus polyacanthus
CACACGCACACTCGAGTATCTCTGGGTTCACTTTCCACATCAAAGCCTCCAACAGGGGTCAGACACTTCAGGACATTAGACAGATAAGCGGGTCAATAATCGGCATTGATTGGACACTCCTTCAGAACTGTCAAAACAAAGTGCAGTCTGGGCGCAACTGCTGAAACATCAATACTTTTCCCTTGCAGACGTGCTGCCTGCGTTTTTGTAATTAATCGGAACACGCAGAGGTGTTGGCGCACAGAGCCGGAGGCTGAATGACAGACAGCGCAGCCTCCAGCCACAGACACCCTCCCTCCCTCCTGCCCTCCCGTCCCTCCTCCCTTCCTCCGTGGATGCGTGCTGTTGGACTTCACAGCGGTCGTTTGCTAAGTAAAAGAAATCCGACCCCGCGTCTGGCTTGCAGAAAGGGGGTGTGAAGGGATCAGACGCAGTTAAATTGAAAACTCCTGTGGAAGTACAACTAAACAGCGGAGCTCTGATTTTTGACATTTAAAAAGGTAAGGGATTAGGCACTGAAGTCGATCCGTCGGGATAAATAAAGCAAACTTTGGGGGAAACTCCCGAATCATTAAGATGTTTCATAGCCTGAAATTAAAACTTTTTTTTCCCCCCCGTTTTGCGATGAAATATGAATACTAACAGCGCAGCGTTTGATAAAAACTTACCGTTTGTTACTTCGCCAAAGTTCACTGAGCGCTTTATCTCTGAAAAGTAATGAGTTCTTCGTGTGAATGAGTAATTTAACATCTGCACCGTAACACTGTAAACAAAAGTCTTAAAGATGTACTTCGTGTTTTGGTTGCTTTTTGTAATTTATCTAAACGTGATCAGACTTTGCTATACTATAATCTGTTTTTACCGACAAAACCCTGTGCTTTCATCATTGTTTATCCGACTATAATAATGATCAAAAGTTCACATTTCATTAAAAGGATCACTGTTTTCGGAGACGTACTATTTTAATCTCGTTGTGAGATGGGATTTGCACCTGTGTGTAACTTAATGAGCACTGTAGCCCCTACTAGAGGCATGTTTACGGTCAGGGCATTTCATTTCATACCTCACTGCTCTTGGTATATCCAGGTAACCTGAATTATAAAATGCCTAATAAATGTCATAGTGGATTCTGTGACGGTAATGCCACCCACGCTGACAGGCTGAATGTGCAGTGTAAGTGGGCTACCTGTGTGGTTCATTTCCCTGCAGCCCTCTATAAAATAAGCTGATTTATGCTCACGTCAATATCAGTGAGGGGGACTGCTTGTTTAAAAAGGTTGTGCGATTATGTTTTTTTTTTTCCTCGTTATATTGATGCCATAAATAGTGTTTCTAATGTGTTTCATAGATCTCCACTTTGTAATGTCACATTCTGTCTTTACTCTGTGGTGAGCAAAGCAGAAGTGTCAGGTTGATTGATAACATCACTGAGGCTGATGTATTTCGTGCAGACATAACCACTTTAATCATCAAGGGGTATAATTTCTTGCTTGTAACTACTCTGCCAATATTCATAACGCAAACATGCAATAATCCCTCTTTAAATAGGAGATATAATTGAAAAAAGCATACGTATGCTTTTGAACTTTGTGGGGTGCCCAACAATGAGTTAATTTAATTACTCCAAGGGCAGACTTTAAGTCTGTAAAATCAATGGCAGATGCACATTATCCCTTTTTGCGGGGGCATGAACATGCTTTAAACTCTGTGCCAGGAAAAGTTCATGCAGCATTAGATCTATAAGATAGCTTTACAGATGATTGATTTTAATATGATTGGCATATGATTACACCAAGTAGCTAATGTAGCTGTCTAGATCCACCACCTTATGAAAAGGAGAGGGTGTCTGTGCCAGCTGTGTGAGGCGGTGTTTAATATGTCTCACCTGTCAGAATAATGTAAATTAGATGAGTTATCTACCAGATGCTTCGTCACCATGAGTTATTCTTCTTTAAAACTTAAACGTCTGTTTTGTTTTTTTTACCCTGTTGATTAAAAGCAAAGATGGAGCTTTAACTTTCCTCTCACGAACTTTAATTGAATCATGATGTAGTCACTATATTTAAGGTGGGAACACTTTATTGTATAGTATGTTTATAGAAAGCAGTGGAAAATATGTCATTTTTGGAAGCCTTGGACTCTAAAATGGACTGTTCAGAGAGCGAGCTGCAGCGTTGCACATATTAACTTCAGAGAAAAACCAAAGGCATGTTGGAAGCTCAGGCAGGGAGTTTTCTCAGTGGTGGAGGAATGCTCAGGGAGGGACTACTGCAGATGGCAAAGGAAATAGCTTCGCTGCCTGGAATGGAGCACTTGAGCTCAGAAAACAAACTGTCAATGTCAACACAGACATGTTTTATCGCATAATTTCAAAGCAATCAGCAAAACTGCACAATCAGTGTATGACGGCGTATTAAAATGTTTATTTGAAAATGCCTCTCCGCTTATGTCTGTTAGTCTTTTGCCCACAGCTCCGGTTTGCTGAGTTAAGTATCCACAAAGCTGTATTTTTCCCGCTACACTGGATGGAATTAGAAGTACAGCAAAGACCAATCAAAACCATATGGTGCAGAGACAATTATGTGGGTTTCAAAGAGAATATTTAATCCCAGACTTGTTAAAAATGTGTCATTGCCCTCTATTTGTACATAAAAGCAGTGTGGTGAGATTTAATTAGATGTGGAGGGAGTGGTCTTTGTTTAAACAGTTGACGTAGCTTGCCAAGTCTCTCTCAATTGTTAATAAAACATGTCTGTTAAAGAAAAAACATGAAATCACTCGTTTATCTTATTGACCATGCTGTCCCCATCTGTTCTTGTCTTTTACTTCAGATCTGACCCGGAGCGCCAGTTTATCAGAGAAGGAGCTCAAGGAGGCTCGTGTCAGGAGTCAGATCATCGCTGCTCAGCTCACCGTTCCCTCTAACTCCAGCTCCAGAGGCGTGCAGCTCTTCAACAGACGCAGGCAGAGAGTCAACGCCTTTACGCTCGAAAGCGGCGGAGAGGGGTCAGAGGAGGACAGAGTGGAGAATGTGATATCCAACCCCTCATCTAACAAACTATCATGGGCAGAGAGGAGCAGTGAGGAGAAGGATCGAGACCTGAACTATAAGAATAGCTCTAGCAGGCTGCTCTGCTTATCACCTGGGATGTCACATCCAGTTAGTGATATTATGGAAGAACCAGGCAAGGATTTCCATGAGGAAGAAGAAACAGACGACTGTGTTATTCAAGAGAGACATTTCCTCCCTGTCAAGGAAATAGAAGAAGAGGAAGAGGCAAGAGATAAAATCCACGAGGAGCTTGAGGACACAGTCAAGGATGAAACTCCCCATGGAAGTAATAACACTGATCCAGTTGTGATAGGGCATGTCGAGGGGGAAGCAGAGATAAATGGGAGCCACACTTGGCCAGTTCCCGCTGGAAAGCTCGTTAATGGCTGCCACAGTACCTCTGGACCTGAGAGGGTCTCTGTGTCCACATCCAGGCAGGCAACTGGCATCATCAATCGAACTGCCAGGCCCTTTTTCTCACCGCCAACAGTGCAGTCTCCAGAGGCAGCCAGCCCCGTCATGGACATCCCTCCTGCTCCCTCTTATGCCACCCCTCCTCTCCCTCCCCAGCCTCTAGCCTTCTCCCCTCCACCTCCACCTCCGTCGTATCCCACTCCTCCTCTACCAGCCTTTACGAACCAACCCCAGCACACTTACTACTCCAGTCCACCGCCGATGTCTCCTGTCATGTCTCTTTCATCCCCTCCACCATCCCAATTCCCTCCTGCTGTTTCTCCTGTGTCTCAGTACCTGCCAATGCCTCATTATGGCCCTCCCACAGCCCCAAAGCCATCCACGTTTGTTCCTCAGCCCATTTCAGAGAGGAAATCAATATCAGCAATCAAAACAGGAATACTCGAGGAGGGTGCTGCAAGAAGGGCAAATAGAAAGTCTATGTTCACGTTTAAAGAGAAGCCAGTAGTAGCTCCAAACCCTGAACTGCTCTCTCTTGTGCAAGGAGTGGATAAAAGGAAGAAAGACGGAAGCAGATCTGTACCTGAGCCAGCATCTGAAGAGGAGTTACTGGCTCTGGGTGCAGAGGCCTCCAACTTTCTTGCAAAGGATGAGGACAGGGCTGTTGAAGAAGCAAAAGCTCCAGAATGGGCCTCCTGTCTCAAGAGCTCCAGGACCCGACCGAGGTCCGAGCATAGGCCAGAGCAGACCCTCACCAATGTATCAGGAAAGGGGGCTGAGCTGTTTGCCAAGCGTCAGTCCCGGATGGAGAAATATGTTGTAGAGAAACAGAACCCAGGACAAATGAGGTCTCCTTCTCCGACAATGTCTCTGCCACCATCCTGGGTGTATCCGTCAAACATGCCTGGAAGGGTCAAGGCCATTGCTAGAAACTCTGAAATGAGTGCTCAGCTTACACAAAACCTAAAGGCCCAACAAGCAGTCAAGCAAAAACCAAAGCCAAAAGCCCCAGCACCGGAGCCAGTCCCAGAGCCGACTCCTGTAGAAAATGGTTGCTCCAAAATAGAGATGGACCTGTCAAGGCACCGACCATACCAGCTTAACTCGTCCCTCTTTATCCTTAAACCGATCAACGACCCTATTAGTACCTTACCCAGAGCAGCACCACAGTCTAAGAACCTGATCTCTACCCAGTCTTTCTCCAGACAGACTTCTTTGCCCAGCAGCCCACTCCCTCACTTCAGTGCCCCATACATGTCTCCTCAGCTGCCTCTCAGCCCCACAGGAGGATATCCACCAGACCTGGCCTCTGGGCAGCAGAGGATCAATTCTCCTATGTCGGCCTTTTCTCCAGAGCGAGTGACCCCTACGCGCTCAGGGGTCCAGGCACCAAGACCCACATTTTCTGCCAAGAAGGCAGGGATTGAAGTACAGGTGTGGAGACCTTCTTTCTACCGTTTTTAAAAATCGTTTGAAGAGATGACATCACAAATGAAAGGGCTTAAAACTCACAGTTTACTGCACCTTTCTCTTAAACTTTTGCCTTCTTCTTGTGCCTCTTCTTTCTGTTTACTATTTCTTGTAGGTAGAGGATTTTTTTATGAGTGAAATGTTTCAGTCCTCGTATATATTTATAAGTATAAAACATTTATGTACATAAGACTTGCAGCAAAGGCTGTATTATGAATTAAACATACAGGGAAGTCTCATTTATAAAATACCTTCATGTAAGAGACTTGTTGTACATTGTCAGGGAAATATACTATAATCGGTTATTTTCCACAATAACACCCCCAAAAAGCAATAATTATGCTCTTAATATGTCTTAATGTATTCAGATGAGTCTCCTTACCCACATTTCAGCACGAGGTTTCCATTTGAGTACGTTTTAAAATATCATCAGAAACAACCTCACACTTTTTCCACTTTGTCTTGCAATTCTGTGGGCACCCAGGGTGATGCTGCTCCACAAAGCACTTTAACAGATGGTCTGGCATCTGCTTTATGATCTATGATTTGCAATGAAATGCTGTGTACTGACATGAAAGTTGCAGCAAGAGAACTCCTTTTATGTCTTTATGTCTTCAGGGTAATTTACTCTGCTTCATGTTATTTTCTACCTAAATATATAGCATGTATTTGGATTCTTTGATGTTTTTAGTCTGCAGACTGCATACTAATTTGAATCATGGTCCTCCATACATACTGTATATTGTTTTAGTTAAGTAGCAATTTCCAGGGGACATCATCAGTCACAGATGTTTCAGACTGCATGCTTTATTCTTTGTTTCACTTCAAAAACCTTGATTCACTACTCCCTTCTGCTGTTGTCATGTCTGTTCTGATTGATTTGTGTCTTTGACTGAATTTTTCATTTAATCTCTGATTAAAGCTTTACTCTAACACTTTCTGTGACCTATCTTTTCTTTTTTCCTTGCCTGATTTTTACTGGCTTTGTTCGGTCTTCATCTCTTTATTCTATTCATACTTGTTATTCTTCTATCATGCCTCTCTCAGTAACTGACTCAATAACAAATAACCTGCAACAAGGTTCATTGTGTAAGGTTTAAGGGGGACCCAGCTGTATACATAAACTGTAATTCATTGATATATAAACACCTAAAAATAAGAATGTGTTTTCGTTACCTTAGAACAAGGAGTTTATATCTACATAGGGAGCAGAACGTCTCCACCATGTTTCTATAGTAGCACTAGCTCAGAACGGACTTCCTCCTCTTCTTTTTCCTGATTTACAATGCGTGGCATCCAGCATTAAAGTGTATTACCGTTACCTCCCTTGTGGGAGTGTAAACCAGTTAATACCCCCTTAACAAAAAAGCCCAGAACGGACACAACAAACACTGGCTTTAACAAGGGTCTTTTGCAGAGGTGAGGGCAGAGCGGTGCAATCTGCAACTTCACCAAATGCCACTAAAGATTACCCACTGAACCTTTAAAGTAGTATCTGACATTTAAGGATCATAAATAATTATTTCAGCTCACCGTCGTATTGCATATTTTACACTTATTAAGAAGTTGACGTATGTTTGTCCTATGAACTGACCCTTGGTCTTGCTGGCAGGCATTCAGAAAAATAGACTTTGATGTGGTCTTTTCTTCTTACACAAGTACTTTGAAGTTTTGAAATAATAATAACAGTAAATTATAGCTTAAGAAAATACAGATTTAGCAGTTCAGTCTACAACACTAAAGGCTCTCCTTAATTAGCGTGTGTATAAAATGGACTGCAGCCCTTGCCTCCGTCGAGTAACTTCATATCCCTGTAAAGGTTAATCACCTTAGGAACGTTAGAGTAACAGTAACCTGAGAAAGACACTATGTGTGCTGGTACTGAGGCTTAGTGAAGTAACACACACAGCACTCAGCACTTATGCTCTTACTAAACACATAAATATTTCTGTATCAGAATAGTTTCACTGACTATAAATAAACAGTATGTTTAAAATTAACTTAGAGTTGTTGACAGGTGTTTTGAGTTTTCCTGCATGTCTAAAAACAATATTTGTTATGGTCCAACAGACACCAAAGGAGTCCTACCCTGGAGAAAGTTGCAGTGAGACTCCCACGCCAACCACAACACCCAGCTTCACCAGGCGCTTCAGCAGCCCAGAAGGTCCCTCCACTGGATCCAGGACTCCCAGTCTCCGCCCCTCCACCAACATCTCTAGCTCCAGCCACTCAGTCATTTCCCCTGTATCCTCTCCTAGGGGTACAAGATGCCAATCTCCTCTGATCAGTCAAAATATGCAGTATTCTAGTGCTGCTTCCAGTTCTTCATCCAGGCCTTCCAAAACACCCACAGCTACTTCTCCACGCTCTCCTCCTTGGGGTTCTAGATGTCAGTCCCCAATGATGGGCCAGAATACCCAGTCCTCCACCGTTGCCCCCAGCCCCACTTTCAGACCTACGCAAACTTCCACAACTCCAACCCCTCCTTGGGGTTCAAGATGCCAGTCCCCGATGGTGAGCCAAAGTCTCCAGTCTTCCACTGCCAGCTCCATTTCCACATCTAGACCGTTTCAAACATCTACAGCCACTTCCCAAATCTCTCCACCTTGGGGATCAAGGTGCAAGTCTCCCATGGTGAGCCAGAACGCTCAACCTTCGACCATCTCCTCAATTCCCACTTCAAAACCTTCCCAAACTACTTCTCCTTTTTCTCCTCCTTGGGGTTCAAGGTGCCAATCGCCAATGGTCAGCCAATCTTCCACGATCATTTCAACTTCTACATCCAGACCTTCTCATACAGCTACATCACCTGTCTCTCCTCTTTGGGGTTCACGGTGCCAGTCTCCTGCTCTCTCTCAAACCAGTTTGTCATTCCCCGCTACTAAACCTCTGTACACATCCACTGCTTCCTCTCCTGTTTCCCCACCTAAAGACAGTCGCTGCATGTCCCCCACAGTGAATAACCTAGACTCTAAGGCCAACCATCGCCTCCTGGCAAAGAACATCATCAATGCAGCCAAACGAAAAAACAGTGCTTCTCCTGGTGCACTGAGTGGTCACAGCCTGCCCATCTCACCTGTGGGAAATTCCCACCACGGCTACGACTGTCACAAACCACCAATCAGCCCCTTCCAGCCCCGGGCGTTGGGAACCCAGTCCCCTACCTTCACCAGTCCTCCTCCCACCCCAACACAGAGAATCTGCTCCCCTGTGAGGCTCTACAACACTCGCTCCCTCACTGACTCTGATGCTTCAGTTGAGTCTGAAGACTCAGGCCTTCGGTCTCCTGGTCTGTACTCCTACAACACCTGCCCCCGTGGCTGGGGTGGCAGCCTGAGGGTCAAGAGAAGCACAGTTTCCACTGACTTGTGAGGGTCTCATTAAAGTATGATTCCCTAGATTTAAAGTGACTGATACTTTCTGTAACTGAATACTCATCCTGATAGTAAACGTCTATTACGTCTATCTATTGTATTTTAAATGACTCACATCCATAGTACGGACTGACAAGAACAAGCTTTCCACATAACACAGTTGCTGTGGCTTGTACGCTTTATACATACTCAGAAAAACCAAAGATATTTGAATTCATTTTAAATGAATGTTTTACTTTTTATATGTTCAAAACAAACATGCTTTCACTGTCAGTATTCCATGAAAATAATGCTTCAGTAAAGGTTTATCAGTTTTACATGATATTATACCTATTATACATAATGAATTCTCATTATGTTTGCAGGTCTGACACAAGGGAAGTTGGGAGAGAGAATAAAAACAGTGATACATAGAGGGGATGTGTCGAAGAAAGATGTGTAAATAGCTTGTTTGACTGTACAATACTTTGGTGAAAGCATTGCCTTTGTACTGTATTGATAGTGAATCAAATTAAACTGTACAGTTAGTTCACAACGAATATACATTCAGACTATACTGGGTAAAATACATTTGCATATTGTTTTCCATATTTTCACGTTATCATACATGGTCAAAACACATTCGCCACAAATTATTATCTGTTTTAATCAGTCAAAAGATGAATCATATGCATAATTATGCAGTGCAATAACCAGTTTAACACACATATATATGTTGCTTTATGTAATGCATTTGCTAAATGAATGTAAGCGTTACAGACAGAAAAGAAAGAGCGTTGAGCGTGTAGAATCATGTAGGGGTTCGATGGGGCATTGACGCACCTGTTTAATCAAACACTGTTTCCTTGTTCAGGAAAAAAGAGATCTGAGAGTATATTGTTCACACATTAACAGTTTAATGAACAAATGGTAACTGTCAACATGTGCAAATTAAATGGCATATTGATTGTACTATTGATATTGGACATTGAAGTATGTATGTCTGTGTATTGTTTTGCTGGCCGCAGTCATTGTTTTTATATTGGTAATATCTCTCATTAGGAACAGTTTAACATATTTTTGAGAAGTGCCTGTTAGATGAGGTTCAAGATGTCATGCAAGTAGGGGAGGTACACAAAAGGTTTTTTGGAGTTTTCATGGGAAGAAAGGCTGGCAGAATGTTGAAAGATGTGAACTAATCAGTGTTTGTGAAAAAGGGTCAGAGGAATGATGTATTTAAGATACATACATACTTTACTATACTGTACATTGTCTTTAATCCTGAAGTTCCTTTTTATACTTGATTTGCACTTCTGTTCATTCCATTTAAGTGACTAAGATGGCATTGTTTAAAACTTGATTTGCTTGATAAAAACAATAAATCAGTGAGTGAATGTTCTGTTATTAAAAACTCAGACCAGTCCCTCAGCACAGGTTCACATGCTGACATGATGAATGCAGTAAGACTTAAACCTGACTGTTGCCTTCAGCTAGTTTTCTGCATTAATCAAAAAAAACATTTATTCGCATTTTTAATCGGGCCAAGTCTTCCCGCACACACCGCAGATCGTTTGTTGGTTTCCCTGACATGCAGGCCAAAAGCATCAGCACATTTCTAAATATTTACTTCTTCTTCTGTGTGTCTTCTGAGTGACAGGCACACCTGCTACATGGTGACCTGGCTCCTTCAGCGGGATTAAACCTATCGCTGTCATGGATTGGTTTCAACCTGGGTCACCTCTGCGCAGACAAAATACTGCTGACGTCCTCAAACACAGAGCAGAATCATTGCATTTTAACGTTTTAGTACAAGGTTTTTATTTTGGCGCTGACCGCATGTCTTCATTTTTTTTTTAAATCATGTTGCATTTCATTACTGTATGATTTCTGAATAAGAATGCAAAAATAAAAAAAATGATGACGCACCAATTCCAAACTGTTATGGCATGTGATTTTTTTTAATGATGTGGTTCTATATATAAGCATTACACATATAAACATAAAATAATATGAGCTGCAGTTGTATATTTCACCTTTTTATATCCATACATTTACACTTGCGTGCATAATAACTGGGTATGTTTGCATTCAAAGGACTTCACATAGGCAGGGTAGGATATTTTTGCAGTATCTTTATTTACTCTCATTTCAGACAGTAATAATGAGGTGAATATGTGAGAAGGCTGCGACAGGCCTGTGAGTGTCTCCTAAACAAACACTCATATTTCACCTGGTCCTTAAATAAAACCAGCTACATCAGCTGAGAGTTACATAAACATACACACCTGAGACGTTGATACAAATGTCTTCATTTTCTATTATAACATTAACTAAGAAAAAAAAAGTTTTTCACATGGAGCCCGTTTTCCCATTCCTGGTTTTCATGCTGGTTGCTGTTTGAAAATAATCGCACACATAATACACTTTATTTCTCAATATAATGCACTGGATCAAGCGCGTGTTTAGCCTTGTTTTGTTTTTTCAGATTTGTGTTGAACTTTATTGTCACCGTGTGCAACTGTGCAGCACATGCAGAGTCAGGGAACTAAAATATCGTGAACGGCAGCACCTTGGGGTGAAAAAAAAACCAAAAAACAAACCAAAGCCACTTTTAACACAGGTTCATAGACTGCCATCTGTAGGACTTAAGACAGAAGTTCAAATGAAACGACATCTGATGTTGTTTGTAGTGTCATGTTTTTAAAATTGTGCATTGATCTGTTTCACAAAACAGTGAAAATAATCATCTCGTCTGTCATGGTCTCTGTTGTTTTGTTTTTTTCCCCATTTAAGCAGAAAATATTGATGAAATACAGACTTTTGCCAAACATGAACATGAAATGAATGAATATAAAATTCACCAGTAGTATCAGCCTGTTTGCATTAATGCTGCAATGAATGCGTGAACCCTTTTATAGTAGACATCCGTTTATATAGTAGAGGTGTCATAGAAAAAAAAGCACAGGTGTTGTCGATAACGATGACTGGTGCATTTGAGGGTCCTGCTATTATCTCTACTGATGTGGTAAGGTAGCCATCATTAATGTTACAAATAACACCTGCTATTTTTCTGGTAGGATGATTACAACTGTCTGTCACAATAAAGCGTATGGTCTTTAAGTGACAGTTTAAATATGCGTGCATTATTACCTTGTCAGTCACAATAAGATGACTAAATTACACACAGCAGTACACAACCTGCGAATGGATGCTCGTCCTACGATGCCACCTATGTGATGCAGGTATTTTGCAGACATGAGTGCGCTCGGTGTCGCACACAGAGCATCATTCAGCTCAAACTGTGCAATGCCTGCGAGAGAACAGCACATAAATCAGCAGTTGTAGTCTAACAGGTTTGGGAGACTGCTTTGTTTCCTTCTCAAAACCCTGATCTGACTCACCTCATTTCAGATTATTTACGCAGGTTTTTGAAGTCACGTATAAATTAGACCACGGGAGAAAACGCAGGCTTTAATATACCCCACGTTTAATGTGATTTAAATAGTGCGAAAGAGGGGTTTAACAATCTACATCTCTCTCTCTCGCAACCTAAATATGGCTATTTTAGCTTCACCTTTTCCCTCCAATTTGCACGATCAAAACGAAAAGCCCTGCTGCACCTGGTCGCCGTTTAACCTCGACGGCAGTGACTCGATCCGTTGAGTAAAACTGGGATAATTTAGCTTTACCTCGTTTTGCTGTCCTCTTCCTTCGGGAGGAAGCAGTAAAGTGAAAACTTCTGTAGAGACACAAGAGGCCGCTCTTGAGGTGAAGAGGGCGAAAAGGCAGCTCAGTGGTTTCCTCGTTTGACAGCAGGGGCTTGTTTTACAGCACAAAAACAACAAGGATGAAGATTTCAAGCGGCGATGCTGAAACAGATAATCGAGGAGATGTTTAGCTAGCTGAAAGGCCACCAGCGTTACCTCGATCTCCCGGTGTGCGCTACCAATTTAACGCCAGGCGACTTGAATATCGACTGAACTGCAGATGAATGTCTGTGCCTTAAGTGTCCCTACGATTGTTGTTGTTAGCTGCTAAATGCTAACCATAGAAGTTGCGAGCTAGCTGGCCTAGCGAGCTAATGGTTAAAGCGAGGATAAGATAATTAGCTGCATATGTGTGATTTTCTTAATGCTGCCTCGGCGAGTAAACTCGGCGTCGTGTAGCTAATGGAGCCAGGTTGCCTTAGCTTTAGTAGTTTAAGAACTGCGGCGTTGCTAAGCATTTAAGTAAAGTACCGACCGTACTAGTCACCTAGCCTCCAAGTTAGCACCTATCCTTGGAAGAATGAGTAGAAAACACCATCATTTTAAAGGAGCCGAAGTCAGCTGCTGCGTCAAATACTTCTTATTTGGATTCAACATTATATTTTGGGTAAGTCCGTGTTGTGTTTGTACCGTTTTCCTCAAAATATCTGAAGAAAAACAGATATAATGTTGGTAACTTACATTAACGGTAAACACTCTGATAAAGTTAGCATAACGTTGGGTTAACGTTAGCACCGTTGGTACTGGCAAAGTGACCCTAATGTTAGCTAGCAGTGTCATTAAGACCATTATTTGACTTAAATAATGGAAGTGTTATGTTGAAATAGTATTAAGGTTTTTTTTTTCTTGTGCCACGTGTTGTTGTTCTGGTTGATTGTCATTTTGTGTGGTGGCTTTAGCTGTTGGATTACATTAAGTAGATTGTTTACTAGATTGTCTAATTAAACAGCTTATGTCGGATAATGCTTCAATGTGAAGTCTAGGGTTAACTTCCTTTTACTTTCTTACACATTTACACTTTCTACTCCTTTACGTCTACGTATTTCAAAGTTGTTGGGTTTTTTTGTACTTTGTATTTGTGCTAAGCTAAAACTTTTTTCCACGAAGTTCACTGTTAGCCCTGGCAGGTATAATCGCAAATATTACCAGCCACTCTAAATATTGGATATGTCTAGACAAGTTTCTAGAAGAGTAAATAACCATTTGATGAAGGTTTTATAATCTTTTAGCTTGTGAGACACACTTAGAAACCAGACACAAAAGCTGGCCGATGTGGTTTTCTTTTCCTGCTTTCATTTTGGCATTGAGCATTGTTAAGTTTGAGAAATGGCATGAGTCTCGTCTGTATTGTTGTTGAGCCCACAACTCCTTTACAACACCCCCCCCCTCCATCTTTATCCCTCAGTCTGAAAAGTTCCTCTGTTCCCTCTCCTTCACCCCTCCCTCCTCAGCCGTCTGTGCGGCTGGTGTAGTATAATGTCTGTGGGTGAAGGAATGGCGTGTCTCCGTGTCCCAGAGGGTCTTCCCACACACTGTTTGAAGGAAAAGGCCACACGGGACCTGAATACCACCCAACCCTCCTCTATTCAAGCACCCCTTTCACTCCTTCTACCCCTATAGTGTTCGGGCTCTGTGGGACAGCATTGTTTCTCTCCCTCACACACCCACTTACGCACAAAGAGGGATGTGAGAACAAAGGCTGGGGGGAGAAACGGGTGTGATTCTGTGTTTTCTCCCCTTATATGTGTGTTCTGAACAGACTCGTCACACATGGGATCCACATGCAGCCTGCTTTCCTACTATTCCTACTCTTTCACCTCCTCCTTTCATCACCTCCGTAATACTCACCTTCAAAATGTGTAGGTGTATTACACCATAACTCTGTAATGTTTCGTAAGTAGAGGAGGTAATATGAACTGACAGGAAATTAAAAAAAATAAATAAAAATGAACAAACACATATTATAATTTGTCTCCCAAATGAAAAGTGCTCTGTAATTCAATTTGACTGAGCAATCAACCAGGAAATATTGAGTCACAGGGCTATGGTGTTGTGTCTGACTCATATTGTGTTCTTTCAGACTGTTTGACACTCAGGCCAAGCTAACAGTCCTGTGTCTGAGCTCTCCGAGAAACCGTGGAACAAGTTCCAGCTCGCTGGCTGTTTCCGTTAATAATCACTAGAAGATGTTCTCCTCTTGTCTGTGTGCTGCAAAACTGGATTTGACAGACAAGCCAGCGCATTGCTGAAATGGAGAGAGATGGGGTTTATTCTCCCCGAATCAACCAATTTGTCTTTCCTGTAGTGATCTTGTCAGGCTTGAAAATGTTGCCTAAATTGAGACAGAATGCTTGTACGACCCTAAATATTGTGAACAAAAAAAGAGCAGCAGAGAGCCTACTGCTTCTTTTCTGTGCGAATTCTTCCAGCACCCGAGCTCGCCGTTGACAGCCAAACATTCTCACCCAAGAACAACACACCTCTCTCTCTCGTCCCTAGAATAGACACATTCCTCACATCCACTTAATTAATCACATTTTCTGCCTGAGCTGCTGAAATGTTTGGAAGCCCTGCATGCTGTAATTAAGAGCTTGTTAAGCTGTAACCAAGTTGCTGAGTTGGTTGGATGCAGGCTGTTTGTTATTAGCCAGTTACAACTCTAAGTGTCTGCTCACATTTGGCACATTGGCCGATCCCATCACAGGTGGAAGGCTGCAAAGTGTCAATGGAGTTCCTTCTATTCAAGCCACATTCAGAGATGTATGACGTGCGAACACAGATGTGTCTCTGGTTACTAAGGAATGTTTCCATGCATGTATAGCATGATAAAACCTGGCAAACGCAGCTGATGTCTGTATCCAAGACAAGACACAAAATAAGAGCTATTTTCTAGGCGTATGTCTGAGGACAAATGTGTATTTTTTTTTCGGTTTAGTAGTGTTTGCAGTTGCTCACAGATAAAATCAAATGTGAACAGGGAGGCAAAGTCTATTCACAAGGGCCCCTAACCCTTTTCTGATTTGTTCTGATTTCTGTCCTGATACTCTGTGGCAACTGCAATCTGTCTGAGTCGGGTCTATACAATATCCTGATATATCTGAAGATAACTGCACTGAAACACAACCTAACCTTCTCTCAATTACAGTCCATTCAAGCCAGTTTATCCCTGAGTTAGACAGAACTTTTGTTCCCAGTGGGGTTAGGTATCGTTTTAGTTTGATCAATTCCGGTTCTGCTTCAAATGTTTCTTTCAATTCCATAATGGTTTAAAAAAACTGGCCAAATGTTTAGATAACAAAATATCTTTTGCTTACTTTTAAATATGTGACATTCAAAAAGTAAATTGTAGCCCATTTAGTATTATTTACTAAACTCTGCCGCTTATCATATGTATTTTCACTTGTCCTGTATTTTACTAGTCAAAAATTGTGCTTCCCACACATAGACTTTGTTTATGTGTGTATTAGGAACATTATTTGCTGTATAACCCTAATTTTTTGCATTTTTCTATCTGAGAGAACAAAGCCTGGATTTGGGGGTTACAGCGTAGGTTACGGCATAGGCTACGGTGTCGACAGGGATACCATGTGCATATTGTAGGAGCTGTGATTGGCTGTTTGGCTTTACTGCTGCAAGTTTGTGAAATTGGTTCAGATTTGGAACGAGGAAAACACTGAAGTTGCTGTTGAAACAAAAGAAACAGTTCAACTATTTCCTTTTTAGTCATATCTAAAAATCAGCACATAGCAAGCCTCCCCTTTACTGTGATCTCCACTTGTATGAATGAAGGAATGTAAACAAAGCAACTGTAGAGTTATTCTTTTAATGAGACATAAAGAATAATGTTGTCAGATGTAACCCCAGTTCTATGAATATGCGTTTAGTCTATCCTCTCACTGTATTGCATAATGAAAACGGGTTGTGGCGACAATTACTAGCAAAATATGGGTTACATGCTAGTACCAATCAGCCAGCTTGATACACTGATTCTTCAGTATCAGGTCCAGAGAAGTGTGAACTCTGAAGTGTTGTCTTGCTATGGAGCTTCACATTTTGTTCGCCCTCCTAGCACCGCCGTTGCTATATCATCAAGAAAGGCCATGTTAACACAGTAGGCCTCATTAGAAATTTAGCATAATAGTGAGTCAGTAAAAGGGCAGACAGACTTGAGTACATCTGTAGCCTGTGCATGCATGTGCATTCACGCTCGGAGCTTGAGTTGTCTGCTAGTTAGTCGGGGTTAATGGGATCAGCTGGCTTAGGGAGGCATCTTCTCAAGTGTTGATAATCTCTATGTTCACATGGAGAGGAACCCTCCACACTACTTCACACTGGGACACAAACATCCTAAAGGAGCACTTGACAGGGGAATAACCTGCACCGCCTGATTTTAATAACAAGGCAAGATACAAGGACATATAGTTCCAGACTTTGTTTATTTGTTCAGCGATAAAAAAACGCAGAAGGACAGTGATAAAAGCGCATGGATTAGATAGAAGGGCAAAAATAAGCAGAAGAAAGGGAAACAAATTACTCACCAGAGTAGGTGAGATTTAAAGAAATGATTCCTGAGGGGCTTTTAAAACATCACGTCCCCAAACAAACAGGGGCAATGAAGTGTAAACTAGGCAAGAACAAACAGAAAGTCCATTACACTATGCTGTCCTTGTTTTTTCCCCCCTCTCTCTCTCTTTCTCTCTCTCTCTGGCTTTTAATTGTTGAAAGATTCAAGGGCACGAACAAGAACGAGGAAGATCCTGTGTGAAATTTTAGCCTCGTTAAATGTTCACACTGTGCACACAAAAAAAATCATCAGCAAAACATAATTGTCTTGCTTGGTCACAGAATTAAGCACAGGTGCTGCGTCTGACTGCCAGCGACTGACCTGAATTTGCCTCTTGCTGCGCACATTACACTGTGGGAAAAGTCAGATAAAAAGGAACCAATGCAAGCACCGCACAAAGGCAGGTTCGGTTCAGAATCAATGTGGTCATTCAGTCAAATTCACTCCAACCCAAACCTTATTGTCCCACGAGGGAAGTTTTGTTTGTAGATAGGACTTAAAAAAAGCACAAGGAAAAACAGAATACATGTTAACAGGATATGCTTTCTAAGCTTACGTTTTTGATAGTTTGTTAGATTACACAGTAACAGCTTTGTCACACTGTGAGGTAACGGTGGTTGATACAAGTTGCCAGTTTGACTTTTAGTTTATTTTGAATGTTTGTTTTCAGTTATACATTTTGTTTTGTTTTGTTTTTGTAATGAGCAACCTGTTATGCTCTTGTGTAATGTATCCCTTTATGTTCTGTAAATCAACATATAGGAATCATCAATAACTAAGACTTAATACAAAATTTAAAAAATGAAATAATAGTCTACCAGGAGTACATTTGTACATGTATAGTTGGGTCACTAAATGCTGCCTTCAAGGCTGTGGCATTGAAAGTACTTTTGGCAAGAAAATAATAACAGAATTGACCATCACAGACACCTTTTCTGGTCGGTGCTTTTTTTCTTTTTTTTTTTTTTAGAAGTTCTGTCCAGGGGATTTTTTTCCTACACTAACAGCTTATTGGATACTTCACAGGAATGAAAAATAGGAGAGATGGCAAGAGACGGAGTATGTGTCAAATCCAGAACCACCAGGCCATGCTTTGTGATGAGCCACAACAACTGATACCTATTAAATTACATACAACGGGTGTTTTTATGTTTTGAGTAGCTTCTGTTTTCCCTGTCCCCTGAATATTGTATTTTTGCAGCTAGCTGCATCAAAAAATATTTTACAGTCACAATATTTTGAGTCTTTTTAAAAAACACTAAAAGGCAGCAAAATGATTTAGGTAATGTTACGGGTTTTTCTTTAATCCAAAATGAAATACCTCCTAATTTACCTCTGGCTAATCATGGCAAGTTTTTCCAACATCGCTGTGAGGGATCTGAGTAGACGTCTGAGCATTATCAGGCATTTACTAGAAAGTGTCTGCATTCTTTGATATATTCAGAAAAAATAAAAACAACACCCTTGTAAAACAACTCTTTCCTGGTGGTTTTGAGTTCTTGGGTGCAATATAATATGCAAGACTAGTTTAATGTGTGAAGTGGGACTAACAGAGTCAGGTCATCAAGTCCTCACCATTCAGGCAGCAGATTGTCCTTTTTTAACATTTAAGTCCTGGTTTTGTAAGAATCATGTATCTTTTTCTGATGCCATGTTTATCGATTCCTTGTCTTTGAATTAATGTAATTCAAAGGTCTTCATTAGGCATTTGAGGGAAGTTTGCAAATTGAAGGCCTGCCTTTTGCGCCAGCGATTGTGGTCTCTGTGAGGCCATTTATTTGGAGAGAAGGTGGAGGTTGAGTTTAGCCTTCAGCTTCTCCCAAGGACACCTCTTTAAAAAGATGTGAGCACTGAATTGGAAAGCAGAAAGAGTCACAAATCGCAGCCAAGAAGCCTCTCCCTGTTATGTAACAGACAGGTGTTGTATAGTCCCAAAAGACCAGGCTTGGTGCAATAATATAATGCAGATATATTTCTTTATTTACATTTTGATTTGATTTTGATGTTCATGAAAAAGGACAACCAGGGATGCCTCAAGTGTTGAATTTCCCACAGTACTGGCAGCTTTTGAAGTTTGGTTTTTTTTTTGTTTTTTTTTTCTCCCACGTTCACTAAGATTATATGTACATGGCTAATTAATCGTGATTAATCCCTGTTCACAAACAATAATTATCCACAGTGTCTTGAGACCTTTTCTGTGACATACCTCAGTAATTATAGTGTCAGTGTTTTCACTGTTTTTTTTCCCTTTAATCTATGTGGATTATTTAGAGGCAGAGGCTAAATGGTTTAATACTCCCACTCTGTCTGTATAATCTCCTCTACCTGATCTCAGTAAGCTTACCTGGACTCTTCTGCACGTTACTGTCAGCCTAAGCCACCACACCCTTCACTACAACCCATTTATGTAACGACCAGGACAACCCTGCCGCTTCCACTGAGTCGCACCGTTGTTGTTTAGCATAGTGTTGTCACATTTGTCTTGTTAATCTGAATGAATCAGCTTCCTAACAGTAGCATTTAACCTTGTTTCAATGGAGCTATTATATTTCTCACAGGTCATATGTCTAGTTTGATTCATTACCATCCCAAATCACTTTGGACTGACATTTCATCACAGCCGACAGGATGATGATGATGAGACCACTACCTAGAGATGTATGAGCTTCTCTGGCATGCAGTCTGACTTGTATAATCCTGGGTTCTTGCTGCATTTTTTGCCTAATTTTGGATCTTTCCGTGACATGGTCCAGTATTGTAGCCCTCTCAAGCAGCCAACCAGTGCTCTTCCAAGCCTTTTTTTTAATTTTTTTTATGTAAACTGCTACCTCTAAATTCAGCCTTCACCGGGACGAGAAACTAAGACCAGAGGGCGTTTCTTTAACTCTTAGGATATCCAATCCGTCAGCCTCTAAGCAGCACAGTGCAGGGACTATTACCTGATATAATTTTGTAATTCACTCTGTCCAAAACAAGTTAAAATACGTCCTCTCTATATTCAGTATTTCTTAAAGGCTCTGGAAAACAATTTTCTTCAATAGCAGCTGCTGTAAGCGGTTCTTATCAGTCAGGTTTAGAAAAATTGGAAACTTACAATGACAGTGTTTATATGCAATTTGTTTGTGCTGCTCTCACAGTCCTGACCACTTACAGTGTGGAAAAAGGTGATATGTACTGTGTTTCTACTGATCGGTCAGAGCTGAACAATGAAAGTTAAAATCATATAGGCAGTTGTTAGGTTGGTCTTTAATGTTGCCAGTGGAGGCGTTACTGTAAATCACATGTGATCGAACCACACCCTCCAATTCCTGACAGAAGATGATTTGAACTAGGGCTCTTAGACAATGATCGTTCTTGATTTGGCATATGATCTCCTTTTCAGAGGGATCATACAGTTTCCAAACTTTCCTTCTCAGTTGCCATTCATTCCTGCCTGAAAGCATATTCCTGCCTGAAAAGACAAAATGATCAGTATCACTTTAGAACGTGAAATGTTTCTTATTATAACAAGATATTTTTCCCATTATAACAAGATATTTTCAAGATATTTACAACTTTATCACGTTTTAACAAGATATGGTGTCACGTTATAACGTTCTAAAATTGTATGTTGTCATAATGTGAAAATATCTTCTTATAACTAGAAACTTTTCTCATTATAATGTGATACTGATCCTTTTTTTCTTTCCTTTTTTTTTTACGGTTCTGTATATTTCAAATTGCTCGTGTGTCAGTATAATTATGGTGTTTTACATATGCATTGCACTGTGAGCTGTTAGTATTAAAGTTGCTAGGCTAACATGTTTATTTAAGTCCGTGTATTCCTGAGCATCTTTCCACACAAGTGTTTGGTTTTAGCTCATGTTAACTTCCAGAGTTTATGTAACATGTTGTTTTGCTGCTGCTGAAGAAATAATGACCAAATGAAATTCTTCAGTCGGTGAAGAATTACCTTAAGTCTGTGAGCCTCTGGTCTATCTTCTGAACTCTGACGTGCAGTATGTCTGATTTACAAAGATGCTTCAGAGTTACGTTAGAGTGTAAAAACATTTTTGGTTCATTATAAAACTCTGGCAGGACAATTTAGGCCGCCGCAGTCTATGTATTAATAGGAAACACTGCAGCCGTTACAGATGTATGTACAGGTTGGAAAATATGGCCTCACGTTTACTCCATCAGCTGTTGTCAAAATATTGTAATAATGTCTGTCCACAATGATGTAAAAATGCAGATTTTCTAGTCGGACAACAACAACAACAAGAAAAAGCCATCCCACACAGCCTAAGCAGAGACAGAGGAAAACTTTTTAAAGTTTGGTTATAATTCAGCTACATTTTGTAAGAAGTGAGAAATTGTGGTTCAGATAGTGCATTATGATTCTACCTCAAAAGATTGTCATATGATGTTTTGGTGACATCAACTATTCTCCTTTTAATTTGCAACAAATGTTTCTAACCATTCTTTAGCTTTGATGCTTCTTTTGTGGTTGTGAGTATGTAATGCACTTGAGAAATAACTTTTAAGGCCACATTTTGCATTTTTTAAACTGCGAGGAATGCCAGTGAGTCATGATGGGTATGGCTGCGTTCAGTCTGACAGTGAAGCTTCTTGTGTGTGCTTTGTTTTACAGTTACTAGGAGCGGCATTCTTGGGCATAGGCCTGTGGGCATGGGCGGAGAAGGTAAGTATAAACACATGCACACAAACACACTGACTAGGTTCAGCATGATTGCCTCAATAGCATAGCTTAAATTCTTCCCACATACCTGCTGAAAATATGATTTGCTGGAGAGCGTTTGATGAAAACAGGGTTATCGAGAGAAGTGGTGTGAGAAATAGAAACGGCATCCCTGAACCACTTTGTAGCACTTAAATGCATATTTCCTGATGGCGGTGCTGGTAAAAATCTTGTGCACCTCAGGATATGAATTATAATGATGCGGCTCCAGCGTCATATGTGACTTTTTAAGTTTTGTGTGTAGCTAATGGTCAAATAATTTTGCCAGTAGGTGCCGAGGTGAACAAAGGCCAGAAATGGGCATGTTTCTGAATAAACAAGCTGAGAAAATTGCACATTAAGGGTGCAGCTACAAAAAAGTCCAAAATTACAAACTAATTTGACTCTCAAACATCAGGAGTTCAATATGTTGTGCTGTAGAACAAACCGAAAGTTATGTGTATTTAGAGTCTAACTCGCTGTTTATTTTCCACTGTATGCGAGCTGAAAGATCAGAAGTGTGCAGTGGATCATGGCAACATACAAAGCTTCGTCCAGTTGAGTTAACAGTCAATTTGTTCCTTAATTAGCTAGAAATTGTACCAGTGGGTTCGGTAAATGCAGCACCAGCGTGGAAGCATGTACCGATTAGTAACGTCTGGTCATGAACTCAGTTCCAAACAGTCCTGCACAGGAGTACCTTTGTGGAACAGCGTGAATAATTTAAAGGGATTAGGCCGAATGATGAATAGCGGGTACTGGAAGGGTGTAATGGTGAGTTTGGGTCTCAGTGAATAAGATGATTAGTTTCAAGCCTGCTGTGTTCAGCCAGACTACATTATTATTGCAGGGCCTCATACTTACATTCAAATGAAGGCAGTTTGTTCTGCAACAGTGGCATAAAAACAAGAACAGTTTTCCTCTGCCCTGAACTTGTCTGCTAGCTCTGTATAGCGGCAGCTTAACATAAGCAATACTAGATTTCAGCTTCTGTTTGAACTGCGTTTGACATATGCTCTGCTCCGTGTGACAAGCAAACAGGGTGTCAAAACTGAGAGCACGCACCCACATTTCCACATGATGGCATGATCCCTTTCAAGATGGATGAGGAATCTAGAAAAAGATAACGAGCGATAACGTATGAAACAGGGCATCTGTGACTTAAGAGCAAGTTTTTGTACCCACAAACTGCAGCAGTGACATTAATCCATCTTTCAGAGAGCCCACTGTTCGATGTCAAGGTCTGCAGCTTCAGATGATAAACATTGGGAGGTGTGATTCAGACCAGATACTGACAGGAAAACATTTCGGACACAGAGGCCTCAGGGCTGCGTGGGCAGGATATGTAGAGAGGAAGTACTGATGTGTTTGTCAATGTGTGCAGAAAGCTCTGAACTGTGCCTCTCCTGATAAACGTGGTTGTTTTATAGGCTTCAAAGAAATCTGCCAAAGAGTAGAATTGTGTTGAAGATAAATTGCTTAAAAAATGTTGGAGTTTGTTTTATTTAGAAACAAATGCACTTCATGGCTATATTTCTAGTTAAATTATGCTTTTCAACAGGTTTTTGCTGTAGTTCTGCTTCTCTGAGCAGTGCAACCTTACCTTGACTGTGTGACTGGTTGAATTCTCACTATTTCTCTTTCACATCAGATGTTCTTTTTTCGAGTTTAAGTGCTTTTTGTAGAGAGTTTTGCTACAGAGAGTTTACACTCCTTGTTGGAGAGACGGACCATTTTGATTCTGGAGGTATTATAGTCAGAATTTGAACCACCCTTTTATCTTCCTCTCTTCCCCTCAGGGCGTACTGTCCAATCTGTCATCCATCACAGATCTAGGGGGCTTTGACCCAGTGTGGCTCTTCATTGTCGTAGGAGGGGTCATGTTCATCCTGGGTTTCGCTGGCTGTATCGGAGCGCTCAGAGAGAACACCTTCCTGCTAAAATTTGTAAGTCGACTCCTGCCTTTCTGAGCTCAGACGCTATACTTTATCTACTTCACACGCCTTCAGATCCACACATCACACCAGAGCCGAGGCTGTCAGTTTAACAGATGCCGCCGTGACTCACAGAGCCAAGCGGTATGGGTGGTAGCATGGCACGAAGATGTCTTATATCATCATGTTTCATCACAAATTAATAATCAGACTGAAACACTCATCAATAAACCCAAAATATTTACACTTAGTTTTTACCTTTTGATGTGAAGAAACCCCAGCAACACCGTTTTGATCAATGTATTCAGGCTCCGCTGCATTGATAACATGTGACTGACAGAGACAACCTGCCTTGTAGCTGGCTGCGATTCTGAGTAGCTATTAACTCCAGCCGATGTCCATTAGCAGCAGTAAGTCAGGCGTCAGAGTGAGGAGCTAATGTGGCTTTTGTGCATTTATCATTAGCCCCGTCTCCTCCAACATTTACTGTAAAGGGAAAATATAACCGTACCGCCGGGACTGCGGTTTTGCTGCCACACTCTCACTCAGCAAATCTAGACTGGCTCTACAAATTAGACCTGCACAGAGACAATACATCAAAGTGGATATCCTTTTTACAAGAAAAAAGTTTGTTGAGGTATTAATGGTTTGATTCTTGCCCTTGGTAGAACAGGATTTCCATGAATTCCCTCATTGAAGTGACAGGTTTATTGTTTTGTGTTTGTTGACTCTCTTGTGTGTCATGTCATTTCCAGTTCTCTGTCTTCCTGGGCTTGATCTTCTTCTTGGAGCTGACCGCAGGGATCCTTGCCTTCGTCTTCAAGGACTGGATCAAAGACCAGCTCAACTTTTTCATTAACAATAACGTCAAGGCCTACCGCGATGATATTGACTTGCAGAATCTCATCGACTTCGCCCAGGAATACGTAAGTCCACACCTATTGACTCAAACTTGCCTGTCACCAGCAGTAAAAAAAAAAAATTAAATCTCTGTAACTGCTCATGTTTCTTGGCTAGAGGATGGCATTGTGTTCTCAGTTCTCCCACTCTTTTCTTTAGATTTTTTTTTGTATGTATTTCTAAACAGTTTTGGTTCTGGGCAGAGAGAAGAATGAGTCAGCTGCCGCAACTGTGGAGAAAAAAATCACTTGATTAATATGATTGTATTTCCTTCAAATGATTATCCAATTACATGAATTAAACAGTTTAGATAATTGGTTCCCATGTGTAAACGCTGGGCTCTGTTATGAGGTAAAGGCGATTAGATCCACTGTTGTCTGGCCATTTGTGGCTCGCCCTGCAGTAAACTGGTTACCGAGCCAGGCTCTGAGAGCTGTACAAAGACCAGATCAGAGAAAAACAAATGTGCGCCCGAGCTGTTGTCTGCTGTTGAATCTCTGCGTCTTGTTGCTGTCTCAGTGGTCGTGCTGCGGAGCTCATGGGCCAGACGACTGGAACCTGAACATCTACTTCAACTGCACTGAGCTGAACCCCAGTAGGGAGCGCTGCGGAGTTCCTTTCTCGTGCTGCGTTAAAGACCCTGCAGTGAGTCATTCACACATGTGTGGTTAATTATACAGAGTAATTAATATAAAATACACAGTGAGAAACTCTAACTTAATCACATTCTACATGAGTTATGACCATTATTGTGTAGTTCAAAAAGAATTTCTCCTTCTGTCACTGAGCTGTTTAAAGAGTCACTGAACGTCCCCAAACTGACCAGCAGGTGAAGTAGTGATATTAAAAAAGACTTTTTAACAATTTTTTGACATTTTTGTGCTTTTCTTGCAGGAGGACGTCATCAACACACAGTGTGGTTATGATGTTCGGCTTCAAGGGGTTGGTATCAGACACATTTTTACTTTTACCACTTTTATAGATGGTAAATGGGCTGCATTTATATATCACTTTTCCACCTTATTGCCACTCAAACAGTTTTACAATGTGTCTCATTCACACACATTCACACACCAGTGGCACAAGCCTCTGGGAGCAACTTGGGGTTCAATGTCTTGCCCAAGGACACTTCAACATGGCACTGAACTGTCAACTGTCTGAGCCACAGCCGACCTGAACGTAGATCCCTACATTTTTAACCATACATTTATTATAATGCATCCCCTAAAGATATTATGCTGTTTAGTTGTCAGATAAAAGTGGATAATTTAAAAAGTGTACCTTAAATATTGCCACCAATCAGTGGCAACACTAAAGCATGACTGGCAGACAGCTCCCATCTTTCTGGCTAAAAGAAGACAAAGCTGCTGACTGGAATTACTCCTGAGGGCAAATTGATTGACATGCTGCAAACCTGTTTGATTGAAATGATCTTAGCTGTTGTTGAGGGCGGAGTAGCAATCAGTTTCATTCATAGTGGGCCTGATTGCACGTTTAAATCGTCTATTAAATGGATTAATGTTTGAAAGTAAACTTTGATTGAAACTCATCAAATTAAGATTGTACTTCTTTACGTCTTCTACATTCCTGATGACAAGATGTAGAGGTAGTTCCTTAAATAAATCACATTTATACCTTGGCCAGCACAGCAGACACAGAGAACATAGAGGGTTAAGAGACACACAAACTCCGATGCATGCTTTTTGCCTTAATAACAGATTGTTCTTCGAACGGGGATAATTATGCTCCAGTTATAGCCTAGAGAGCAGCCTTACTACACTCTGTAATTGGCGACTCAGTGGGTTATGCCAGTCCATTGCTTTTCCTCTGTGTGTGGGTGTGGTGGTTACAACTCACTGCACTGCAGTCAGAAAGATTGCTGTTGCTAGGCACACTGCAATACACTCAACCACCTGCCACTGAGATGGTATGAATTAATTTTCTCTGTGTGCTCTTCTGCTAACGCCCAGGCCATTGACATTTGCTGAAAGTATCAGTGATGTGCAGTAGGTTCCTGTTCAGCTTGTTTATATGGAGTGCCGGCTGGGAAGGAGGAAGAGCAGGAGACATGTGGAGGACAGCGGCACCACAAAGGCAAAGGGCTGAAATAGCCTCTGAGGAAGTTCACAGGCAGAACAACATAGTGTTTCCTGCTGTTTTTATTGGCTGCCAAGGGGCTCCTGTTCTCCTCCCATTGGTTGAAAGCTAGCTTTCAGGTTTAGCAAAAGAACAAAGGGTTTGGCTGGTTGGCTTGTCTTGAACAGTAACAAAGAGGGCATTATATAAAGGCCAGTTCACGCCCATTCTTATCCCCATTTTAGTGTCATTGTAGCTCTAAATTACACCTTTTTATTTCCATCTCTGAATACACCGTGTACATCTGTCCGGTAACAGGAAACAGCTTGTTCCCGTCAGTTCACTCCTGACAGCGTCCTCCGATAAACTGCCTTATATTCTCCTGTTGTCCAGACTCTGACACGCTGTAATCTAAGAGTGACTCACCTATTTCTCACTCCTTACACCCTCATCAGCAGTGAAGGAGTCACTGAACAAATTACTTGCATGTCAGTTTCGTCCCAGTTAGTCATAGGTCAGAGATTGGACTTTTGTATAAATCATAAAAGATCAACATCCTTCTGAAAGCTGAACCTTTTTTTAATTTGATTTCAGAAAATGATTGTTTCTCTGCTCTAAAAACTGAGTTCACTCATGATCCATTTTTGTTTGAAAGGACCTGGATCGGCAGAAATACATTTACACCAAGGGCTGTGTGGGACAGTTTGAGAAGTGGCTTCAAGACAACCTGATTATTGTCGCTGGAATCTTTGTTGGAATTGCACTTTTACAGGTAAAGAAACGTGTTTAGATTATTCTACTTCTAATCATTTACAAGCATAGTGCATCTGAAACTAGATATTTACTTTAAACGAACAACATGACTCTGTTCCTCTTTTGTATAATCATTGCCATCTAGTGGTGAGAACACACATCATCACCCAAACCCCTGCAGTACAGTATTCTGCCCTTGTTTAGCTTGTAACATCCATAATGATCCCTTTTTTTTTTCCATTACTTGAGCTAATGGCCTGTTTGGCTTCCTCTCCAGATTTTCGGTATCTGCCTTGCTCAAAACCTGGTCAGCGATGTCAAAGCTGTCAAAGCCAATTGGTGACAGGAGACATAAGACGAGGGGAATCGCAGCCCTCAAGTCGAGCCAGGTCAACACAGCACACAAACCGTCCCGTCCAGCTGTGGGATGGAGAGCCGAGAATGTTCAACTCCCTCTACTCTGCCACTGAGCTAAGCAGCACAAAAAACACACTCGCTTGGACACAAAGAGTTTACTTCGATGTTTGTCAGTGAAAATAACCCACACAAACCAAAACGGTCAACAGAAAGTTTGTTTACCACTCAGTTGGGATTTTGCCCAAATATACCAAGGACAGTCCTGCCGTCTTCAGAGTTAGTTTCTTTAATTTTTTTTTTTAGGTTTCCTCCGATTTTGTTCTATGGACAAGTGTATTTATGGGGGCATAATTGCACAAGGACTCCTGTCAACTGGGAGATTGGAAGCCATGCTTGAAAGAAAGACCGGACAGCAAAACAAAGGAAAAGAGACAATACGTTCCCTTTTTGGGCCAAGCGTTACGTTGTCACGGAGCCTCTGTCTACTCAGTAAGGGGTTGACTATCTTCTGAAAACAGCCTGTTTTTTTTTTTGTTTTTTTTATGTGCTCACCCCCTATTTCCTGCAGTACGGGGATCCTGGGTTCCTGGCCAGCGAGCCAGCGAAACACACGGATTCGTCCGAGTGCCGTTTTCCTCCATTGTGACCTTTAATGACCACTGAAAAGACAGACCACTGGCCGGTGAAAGGAGCAGATCATTTCAGGAGAAAGCAATTTAAATTTGAACTCCAAATGTAAAAAAAAAAAAAAAAAAAAGTGCCATTAATTTCCTGTGATATTTTTCTCTCCTCTTGTTCTTCACATGGCATTTCTGCACCCCGCCCCAGAATACCTCAGGGCCTGGCCAAAATTATATGCTTTCTGCTATGCTATCTATTTTTTTCCATCCATGTCTGTTGAATTTAGATAGGCTAAGTTAATGCAGAGGCAGTGACGGTTTCCTAGAAAGTCACCCTGTTTCCCCTGCAGTGATTGTATTATCTGTTGATTTACTGAAGGATGTCGTATTGTGTTATATGGAACAGCCTGGTTAGGATAGTAGCTACATGCTATACAGGGAAAAGGGGTTTAATGATAGAGATTGTCGTTTATCTCTGAGCATCCCTCAGGCACATGGGATTGCTAGTTTGGGGCCTTTTTACTTGATATGTTACCACATTTGTCTTACGCTTGTATGTTGTCTGCATATTGAAATAAGAACGTTTATCTGTTGTTAAGATGTTTCCAACTTTCTTTTTTTTTTTTGTCATAAACACACAGATTCTTATTCTGCGCTGATTGTTTGACTTTATCAGGCACCTGTTTACCTCTGACCCCTCGGTTAACTGCAGAAGAGCTTCTTCTCACTGTTGATGTTGTTAGTAGTGTCTAATGGAGACCAAATATTATCAGCTGGCCACGAGCTGTCTGCCAAGGTTTTGTGTGGCTACGTTTTCGATTTTTATTAAGAAAGCCAACAATAACAAAGCATTTCTAGATAGCCAAAATGTGAATCTATTGTCCCTTTATGTGGGAAGTGCCAGTTTAATTGAAGAATCCAACAAAATTAAAAATGTTACAGTATCATTTTTATCTTCAATTCAACAATGTGTCTTTGTTTTTATTTTATTTTATTTGGGCTGGTTTTTAAATAGATTAGTAAATATATGCTGTTATCTTTGATATTATCAATATAACATGAATGCTGCTTTAACTAGATTATTGATACGTAGTAAGCTAACAACAAGTCTCACATTCTGGTATTTGAAACATTTGCCATGTTTTATTATTTTCAGGCTGAGGAAATATACTAATTATTTGTTCTCTTTTTAAAGTTTACACTTTGTACTCAGCTTGTTTTGCCCTTTGTTGTTCATTATATACATGAATATATATATATATATATTTAATATATATATATGAAAAAACCTCTTTGAAGCAGAAGAACTGCAGCCCTCTCTGCTTTTCATCTTGTTTACCCTCACTGAACACGGTTTTCAGTACGATTGGTTTCACTTGATCATTTTACTGAAATAACATTACTTCTTGCAGTTAACAGCTACAGTTGTTTCAGCATAATGCGAGTACGATTCAGGCGAGATTAACCTGACCACACACTTCCTGTCGGATCTAAGCTCACATACACAGCACACAAACAAAACAAAAAACAACCACATTTTGCATAGCAATGCTCAGAACTTGAAAGATGAGTAGCATTAATATTCTGTGAACGGCACCAAAACTTTCTGCTTCGCTGAGTCTGTCTGTAGAATATATATATAAGACTTCATTCAGTAACTGCACCGTCTGATCACCTGCTATGCGTGCATGTCGCATGTTGTTTTCTCCCACACACGCTCTCTCTCTTCAAACCCACTACCTGATCTGACTGCACCTGTTTGGAAGCCTGCCATTTTGATGTATTTTTAAACACTGGGCTTGTTTGGAGGTTAAAAAAAAAAGGGGAAAGATGAGACGCAACAACAGCCTTTTTAAATTTAGATATTATGAATGTGCAGGTACAATCATCCAGACAACACACAGATCTTGTAATGCAGCTGCACTGGATTGACGGAGCCGTATCGACTTCTCCACGGTTCAAATGGAGGAGTCGCTATAGGAAAAGCTCATTCATTTCACTACTTAAGGTGCAATCATTGTTTAACGCCCTCAAGCAAGTTGAGGTAAAACAACAAAGAGTTCTGCCTCAGATCAGGTATTAGAAACATTTAAAGGATAAAAGCAAAACTCTAGGAAATTCTAGCCAATTCTCATCTCTGTTTTTTTTTTTCTTTTTATCAGAACTGTGTGGGCTTCTTTGATATCACTTGCAGTTTTAAATCAGTCTGCGTCTCTGAAGTCTAGCAGATCACACCTGTTCTGTTTTAAAATGGGCCGAAAGTGATAACGCGCGATGACTTTGTTCAAGAGTTTTTGATGTCTTTTCTTTTAGTTAACTTGCCCTTAATTGGAAGCGTTGGCTCGGGGTCTTTAATAACCCTACATAGGAAAAAAAAAAAAAGGAAAAAAAAAGAAAATGCATGCAAGACGATTTTGTGTTGTGTGATAAAATGGAGGACGCAGCCTTCTGAGCGATGCCGAGGATGTGGCTGAAGGCAGATGGAGGCCACGGGTGTCAGTTCTGCTGCAGTACAGAGCTGCAGCTCTTAAACAAAACGCACTCGCTCTCTCTCTGTAGCCACAGACAGCCCCGTCTGGGTCCGCCAGTAACCAGACAGCCACCTCGGAGATAACAACGGTAATGCCATAATCATCTGTAGCACGGTGGCAGGACTTTTAATATGCAGACGGTGACTCTGTGGAGTGTGTTTGCTTTAACAGCTTTTTGGTTATTCTGGTTTGTATTCCTTTAATGTAGGGGGAAGAGGGGAGGGAGAGAACAGTGCTAATTATGCTTTGTCCTTTATCATAATGGCCTTGCATCATGAAACACCCTCTTAATTTCTCTGCTTTCCCTGTGGGCAGTTAAATCATTCCCGAGGAGCATACAGTGAATGTATAAGCCTGTATCAGCATGGACCTACTGCTCCACGCCTAGTTAGAAATTCTCTTTATCATTATGCAGAGCAATGCACAGCAGAAATAAAGTCAAGGAATGTGAATAAAGAGTTAAATGAGGTTTTAGATGTTCTGTTTATTTTCTTTTTACATTTTACATTATTGGTTTAGTGACCATGAAAGCATTCCTTTTTTATTTAAATTTTTTTTTTCTGCAGACCTTCAATACATGGGAACCCTTATATGCAATCACATAGCGTTTTAATCACCAGAAACAAAGTGGATTATTTCTAAATATCATTAAAATCATCACTTCTGTTCAGGTTTTCATCCTTTACTAATAAAAGTTAAAAAAAAAAAGCAACTTCCTTCTACAGCAAATGCGTTTCTGAGAGATGTGACTGAACTTTTAAAGTATATTTTTTACACAAAATACAAAAGTGACTGTCATTGTGATTCTGATAATCTGTCCTGTGGCTTTTTTTTTTTTTTTTTTTTTTTAAGCTTTGAAGTCTGCTCATGTCTGAAGGCTTCTCTGTTTATATCTTATTAATGGAAAGTAGCACACCCGACATTCACCAGTCTTACCTCATCGTGTGCAGATGCTGGTCACATCAGAGCTGGTGGAAGCCGCAGAGAATCAGCATAAATTACTTGTTTGTGAGCATTTTAGAGTTTGTTAGATGTCAGGACGGACACCGCCGCGCCAGGTCACGGCGTTTGATCAAGACACAGGCGTGACGTGACCAGAATGGAAAGTGGTTTAGTTAATTTTATGATTAGCTTGACACTTCCTCATAGCAAAATAACGATGGATAATTTTCGACCGTTTAGTCACAGAAACCACCATGAAAATCCCTTTGTTCAGCTGGTCAACATAGATATTTTTTTTCACACTTTTGGAATTTTCCTCGGGTGCAGCAGAGAACAACAAACAAAACGTTATCTTTTCATGCCATAAATTTCCACCTGACTATTCTGATGGGTTGCCTTGTAAAGAAATGTTATACATGTATGAAAACTGTGGGACATGGTCTGTTACACTGTATATTGTGCTAAAATATGCCTCTTTCATATATTAAAGGATTTATGATAACAGAGCAGTGTCATCTTTTTTATTTTAGTTTTTTTTTTCCAGTGCACGCTGTGTTAAAATGTTGAGGTAACTGTGTTTCATAATTACTGTTTTCTGTAATATCATACTTCTACTTAGGGTTTGGTGACATGGCTGAAAAATGTTAATCGTAATAAACATCAGTCGAAGAAGATGTTATCATGGCACGAGTCAAATCAATAGTTTGAAAAGTTTTGGTGCAGAATGAAAGTAGAAGAGACTTAAATGAATTGTTAATTGTGGTTTTGACTTATTCATAAAAGACATAATGAGACAAATGACGTAAAAAGATGCAACAGGACAAAAGCAAGAAAGATCCAGTGACGTGAAAAACGGCATAAAAGAAGTGGAGACAAAAATGTACCTGTAGTGTCCGATTTCGTGATTTAGTGCTTAATAGAATCTGAGTTTTTATTTGACGACGTGTTAAAAGATAGCTGTGGTTTTAAATTGTTCTTTATGGTCAGACCCAGAGGTAAAACACTCGAATCAATTCTAATAACGATAGCACTTTGAACGTGTTTTAGAATACTACCTTGTGTATTATTTAACACAAGGAAGGAGTCAACCACGTCTAATATGTTGGACCTAAAATGTAAAACTACATGACGCCCCGCTTGTCCCAGTTACAGTGAAATTTAGCTTTCTGTAATGACACATATTTGATTCATCCCATGATGGATGAGTCAGCCAATAGAGGGAGACAAACAGTGAGTGTGAGCTCAGACACTGACACAGATTTCCTGTGATCTTTTAATCCTGTAAACCAAGAAAATGTTATTCAAATACAGCTAAATATAATGATGCTAAATATATATATATATATACTCTAATAAAGTAAGCAGACAGCAACAGTGCATGGTATTCTTTCTTTCCTTCAGTGGCTTTTGGAGAGCATCTAGAAACCTGCTATTAGCTTCGCCTTAAGATGTTGTGATCAAAGGGAATTGGTCTTCAACCAAATGAATCCATCAACTTCAGAGACTATCGATGTTTTTTTTTCTTCTTCTTCTTAAACCGTGCATGTCAAAGATAAAACACTTCACTCCTGCAAGATGTACAAAGCGGGGCCATTTCCTCGACAATGAAAGAGTAACTTAATGGACACAAGCTTCACTGCTCTTATGGCCTTTATGTTTCAGTTTCTGGCCACAGGGAACGGCAGCAAGCGATCATTTGTAAACCCAGTCATCCTTGAAAATTCATACATTTCATGGGCTACCTGTTTACATAAAGCACGCGCTTTCATGGCCGCAAGGACAGCAAACTGCAACGTGAGAGACCTCCCTTTTTGATTTGATTTGAAGCAGCTGCTACCATGAACATTATCTGTCTAATAAATGTAACCGGCCATGTGTTTTTATCTGCACAGGAAACATCATGTGCAGTAGGCACCAGCGATACATCCCACAGTAGATGACTCAAAACCAGATCATTTAATATTGTTTAAAGGATGCAGTTCAGTGGCATTACTCCTCGGTGCAGCTCCATTTCCTTTTTAAAAAACGTAATCACCAGATTCTAATCGTATATCTGCGAGCGCACATCAGTCGCCCCGTCCCTTTTAACTCTAAAGTGTTCCTGTGCCACCGCTGCTGCCTTTCACTGGGTTCATTCGAAGCACAGACGTGCTACCAAGCCTGACCTCCTGACCTACGCGCGCAGATAATTGCTCTACATCTTACACTCATTTCCATCCAGCTCACATGAAGATGTTTGCAGAGCGCTGTGCTTAAACGCTGAATCCAGACCGAGACAGATTTGTGTGCGACGGAAAACAACCCCTCTCTTGAGGACGTAACGCTAGCTAAAGCATCATTTCATTTCATTACTTAATAATCTATTCTGTTTAGCAGATGACTGAGCACATTGATGTATGTACCAAGGGTAAACAGTGTTTGTTTTTAGATGGATTTGGATTTCCAAACCGTAATCTTGGATGCAACATTGTGAAAATAGTGTAAATTTGAGCCCCTTTGATTTGTTTAAAGTGGAATAAAAGATCAATAATACATAAAATATACTAGTCAGCTTTAATGTCCAATAACTACTGCAATGCTGAACGAATAAAGTGTACACAGTAAGCGAATAAGCAAATAAAAACAAATACATTTAATAGTCTGTTACAATCAAATACAGTTATTATAGTCAGAAAACTAATTTAAAATAAATGCCACATTGAATTTATGAACTGCGCCCCATACAGTGTAAACCCACATAATAAAAACACCCTTTAAATGCTTTTCTTGAACGCACTGACTACGAGATGTGTTTCAGGCCGTCTCGTTCCGCACTCACTTGTCTACTGAGAGAATTTTCAAATTAAATCAATGAAAAGCAAAGCAGGAAGGGAAACAAAAGGTACAGAAGTAGGTCACTGCCACACAGCTTCCAATTCACATGATAACTTAGTGATGTCCTCAGGCAATAATCAAGACGTAGCTCCATTTAGTGGAAGCATTGTAAGTTAGTCCCAGTTTTCTGAGTGACAATTTTGCTTAAACAAACCAGGGTATATATATATATATATATATATATAAACTTTTTTCTGCACCATGAAGGACTTTTAACTTTCAGTAATAAAGATATATTTAAACTATGGTGCATCGGAATAATCACAGAGGAGGAATGTATCTCTAGAGTATTTAAAAACGTTCCATCTATACCATGTATATGTGTGTATTAAAGACTTCTGTAATGGTGTTGGCAAATAAAAGAGTATAGATTTGATTTTTCCTCGCTTACGATGCGTCTCTGTGTCTCCGCCACAAACGGCTCATATTACACTGGGAGGATAATGTCACCGCCCACTTTTCATCAGCTAACGTTGTGATTGGCTGACCTCAGATCCCGTAGCAACCGTTAGCATCAACAGAATTCTCAACAGGCGTCAACAATGATCAGTTGTCAATGTTCTGTACACGTCCAGAAAGACTGAAGATAAGTCAAAATAAGTCTCCAAAAGATGATCCGTTCAGGAAGCTGATACGATATAACCCGAGGCAAGAACCGACGAGAAGAGGAATCAATGGAATATTTCATTTGTGCAACTGTCCATGTCGATTTTTTGATCTTCTATACTCGTATACTGTATTTTGTCATACAGTGACTGGGCCTTTATTTATAATGTACTTGATTCAACATAGTTATCTAAATACATATGCATCCCATCAAGTACAAATCCTAGATTGGAAAATGCGGTTTAAATCAAGTTTACTGTGCTTAATAAAACCGAGCTAGTTGTAGTCCTTCAGTGCAGAGTCTATTCATTTTCAATGCCTGTGGCAAAACTAATTGGTAGCCTACTACTAGATCATATCGTACTAAACAAACAATTAGTGGCTTTACAGATGCCAGTCTGAAGGTAAAACACATGAAATGCATTTTGGAAAGGAAACCATCACACATTTTTTCCTGCGTACCACGGACATATTAACAGTCCAAAACTGGTTTTTAGAGCAGCAATTTGATCATGAAAAAGGTCAACCAGGCGGTCACAATGCCTGTTAAAAAGTTAATCCATTGACTAGATGTAGTTCCTTGAATGCAGACGGTTTTCTTTTCCCTCCATTTGTTGGAAACTCTGTCTGAAGATCGATTATCCAAGAAGGCTACTGCCATCTTTGGTGTTTTTTCTAAGTATGAGCATATTCAGGTTTGACACATTTTCACACAGACATTTTTATGCTTCAAGAATGTCTGTTGGACCAGCTGACCGTCCCCTGTCCATATATTCAGTCCCTTTGTTTGAAAATATTTTTAAAAAATATATAAAAAGGGGACATATTGCTTTGATTGCACCTGTAGAACTAACTGTAGGCTACATATTAAAGGTTCAATATGTAAGATTCACGCATGCTTGTGTCCGTATGTGGAGTGCCGTGCTGGGGGGCAATTGTTTGTTGACCTTAGCGAACTCCACTTTTAAGCTAACGGTTGCTGGTGTTGCACACTGTTGGAGCTGGAGAGGAGCAGAGGAGAGGCACTGAAGAACTCAGGAGCAAACATAAGGATTTTCACAGAAAGAAGACCCAAAGCTTCTGCATAGAAATCAGTGTACAGGCTTTTATCATGAATATAGGCAACCAAGAGACATGCCAACATCAATGAACAACTGGCACACGCAGATCTTAGCTACATATTGAACCTTTAAATCTCAATAATAACACATGTAACTAGCTAACACAAGGCTACTTACTGACTTTACTTTGCTGTCTAGTCAAATTACAGCACTACAAGCTGTTTTGTTCAATTAAGTGTCAGGGTTTTAAGAGACCTGCAGACTCAGCCAAGGAGGGCTTAAGGCTGGTCACCTTTCAAAATTCATTAAAGCAGTCTTCTCTCCTCTGCAGAAAGTATTAGTGAGATTCCCTACACTTCATTGCACTGAAGATATGATCAAGCAGATGACAGAAGGCCCAGGTATGTGTCTCTCTTCTGCGGTGTCTGACGCAGTCCAGCACATAATATGGTACACCAAGTTAGCTTTAGTTATCGTTATATTTCTGTCCTTGTCTCATACCTGGTGTGCTCTAGTGGACACTTGTCCCAGAGTCTTGGACGACGACTGGCCCGAAGCCACATGACCGTACGTTGAAGCCATCTTTGGAGGTGCGTCATTGGCTGAAAGTCTTAAAAGGCATTGAATTCAATCATGTAAAAATACGTGGAAAGTGATTTTATGCATAGTTTTTTTTTCCCGACACTGCAATTTACTAGCTGTGCTCAGCGTCTTTCCAACACAACAAGTCACATGGTCTCCACACTCACCTGCACAACAGTCTGTCCTCTGGCAGTTTGTCATTTATGCCTCTTATAGCCTTTGTGTTGAAGGATCCATACCTTAACATAAATAAAAGAGTATAGATTTGATTTTTCCTCACTTTTACGATGCGTCTCTGTGTCTCCGCCACAAACGGCTCATATTACACTGGGAGGATAATGTCACCGCCCACTTTTCATCAG
>JAPQRN010000002.1:20822256-20838651 GCA_037367275.1 Coranthus polyacanthus
AGAGATCAAGTTAAACACAACAGTATTATGTGTCAAAAAAAGCAGAGATCCTCTGGCTCATGGAGGATTGTGTGTGTGTGTATGTGTGTGTGTATGCATATGTACTTTTGATTGTCTGTAGCTGATTTGTGCTCACAAATGTAACTAAATAAGCCACTTCAATTTGAAATTATGTTTGGAAAAACTGAGAAAATGAGCTCATTTAGCTTCTTGTTACATAGGGTTACATGAGTTTCCCCGTAATGGCTTTATGCTAAATGAGGAGCTAGAGCCAGGAGGGGATTAGCTTAGCTTAACGCAACGACTCAAACACACAGAAATGTAACACAAGGAAACAAGGTCCAGACACACGTTAAACAAGCAGATACAAAAAGGTTCATTAGGCAGCTTTACAGGTGTACATTTAAAGGTTTAATATGTATGATTCGAACGTGCTCGTGTGTCTGTTTTGCCGATGTTAGCTAACTCAACTTCTAAGCTAAGCTAAGCTAATTGAGTCTTGGCTCTAACTCCATAGTTAAGGCATCAATGTGTCGTTGATTGTATTAACTAACTGTCAGTAAAAGGCAGAAGTTACCTGAAGTCAAACCTCCTCAACAAACATATCTGCCGTAGTTTTGGGCTTCACGACAGCCAAAATGACAACTCGCGTATAAGGCAGTTAATTCGGGAATGTTAGAATTACTCAGTGTTTGAGTTTTGTTTGCATCAGGCTATATGTAAAATAGGGGGAAAAGTTATCTTCAAATATATTCTATAATTCTCATAAAACTGTCGTGCAGTCACATATTAGACGAATAGCATATGCATGTTTGTTTACAGTATAAAGTCAGTTTGAGTCAAATATTAAGAACCAAGATCAAGATCCAGCTCCTGATTCTGTGTCACTCAGGTGGATTTTTTTTTTTTTTTTTTTTTTTGCGACAAACAATTTTTCCACTCTCTGTCCAGTGACTTTTACTGTCAAAAGGTCACGCAGACCCAAAAATAATTACACGCCTTCAGACTTTCTACACTGATAAAAGTGAAAGAATGACAGTACTTGTTACTTTCCTGCAGTCCTTTCGACTCCCTGGCTTGGCAAACCCCGATGGTCTGCCACAGTCATAAATAATTTAAGAGCTTATGAGAAACACCGTAAATAGCAAAGTCAATGTTTTTGTTTGATGTACGCGGGTGAGGGCAATCAAAGATAAATCTCAAATATTACCACTGCACCAATCACTGATTAAAAGGCTGAAACTCAGCCAGGTATTCTTTATGGTTGTTAAAATAAGAAATAAGACCACTAATGAATTAAATAAAAATGAAAGTGCTACTCAAATTAGTGACCATCAAAGCACAGACTGCAGTTTCTCTATTCATAATGACTGGGAAACATTTGAAAGTATACTGCACAAAATCTTTCACCACAGACTACGACAACCACGTAAGCTTTAAGTGATTTCACTGCAACATCGGGCGAAAAGGGTGAACACTTCTCAACAACAGCCAACACTGAGACTGAGACCACTTTATAGTTTAAAAGAAAAGAGCCGTGATCGATCCAACGTCGAGTCCTGGATCAAGTTCCTCACTTTGCTCGGGTGATAATCCAGCCACAGTCGAGTCAAAATGCCAATAACACAGCACAGAGAACCACGTATGGCAGTGTGTGACACACCTCTGCTATGGGGAAGTGATTCATGTACAGGATGTACACTACATCACATTTAGTGCTCCAGTGACATTGTAAACATCCTTAATAACTGTCATGCCAACTTATAATGCAAATATATTTTTTCCTGTACAGTGGCTTTCTATTTTCATTATGCAAAAGTAAAATTAGGCAAATGACACCATATCAATGCGAGATCATTACTTGTCCTTAATCGTGTCTTTGTTGTCTCCACATCTATTTATCTCTTAAGCCCATTATGTGAAAAAAAAACAAAATAAACACTTCAAAGCCCAAACCTAAAAGCAGCTCCTCAACTTTTTAAGTGCGTGCAGACTGATCTTTTCCACGAGAACAGACAGACAAATATTAAGAGTCACAATGTAGGGACGTTACATAAAATACAACAATAGTAATAGTGTAGAGGGTTAGGATTAATGCCAGGGTCAGGAGTTGGTCATTATGTCAGATCAGCCGATTACGGGCAGTACTGACTGGGTTGCTGAGGAGCAGTTGCTCTCTTTTCATATTTCAAGTCTGGAGCATGAGTTTAGTAAACAACATCATTCCCCTTTCAATTTGCCATGTTTACGTAATGCTCGCCAGTGCACGGCATTGTCATACTAAGCCACAGTAGGCAAAGAATATTCTGACACGCAAGTTTTTTTAATCAGGACATTGCGAGCATCGGTTTTGCTTATTATGATATACTACAGAAGATGTTCACTTGTCACGCCTGTTTTTGGTTCTGACACCTTCGATCCCTCAGATCAGGCTGGTGTGATGCAGTCTGACTCTGGCACAAGTGAACCAACACAATTAAATTCAGTATTTATTATTAATAACTATGATTTTACAACACGTCCTCCTCCAGTACATGACAGAGGATTTACTAGTTGGTCATCACTGTGTACTTTTTTCCCCATCTTATAATATGGCCGTCTTTACTATTGACTAGGACGAGTTAATATAGAGAGAAAAAATTGAATTGTCTTGTGGAGATTGTTTCAAATTCTATAAAGACCATAGACTGTATATAAACAGCAGGCAGCAACCTCTGTGACGCCACCCTTTGGTTTGTGGACTGTTTGAAGCGTCAACATGGCCGTCGCCATCTTGATTTTTGCAAAAAAGTCATTTGGAGAAGGATGACGGGTGAAACTCGCAAAGCTAACGCTAACTTACTGAAACCATCGACCACATCGGCTAAGAGTGTCATCTTAAACACTACCAAGGAATTTCAGCTACTTAACACATATAGTTGTGTTTGATAACGGTCAACTTCGCATAATATAGTAACACTAGCTAGCTGACGGACCACAATACAAATGAATGCTAACATTAGCTGATGTAGCTAAGTTACACTAAGAGGCCGAGTATTATAATTAAGTAGGCTAACGGTAGTCTTCATGACAACTCTCCGACAGTCTTGTTAGTGTAACTTCATGAACACAAATCCAGCAGAGCTGTTTTATTCAATAAACGGGAGCTCCAAATGTCTGACTCAGCATCCGAGCTAGCTGTCCATCAAAGCCCACACGTCAGACAAAGGCAGCACTCACCTGTCAATCACAACGGCCACACCCTTTATAATTAATTTAAAGCTTTAATATCATTTAAACAGGTGAGTTGTATAAAAAATTCACTCCCCCGTACAGTTGTAATGAATGGGGAAATTAGCTAAAGAGGTCGTTTTTTTATTGTACCAGGCTGTAAATATGTTTATTCCGACTGTAAATTTGGGCATTTTAACATGGGGGTCTGTGGGGATCAACTCACCTTTGGAGCCTCAAATGGTCATCACCCACCATAATACTTATTTTTTGTTGAAACATTGGGAAACTGGTGTATTATGCTGCATTTTCGAGGTATCGGAGGCTAAAATGAGCACAATCATTTGTTCTGATGAGTCTTCAAGTTACGAGTGTACAAGTTCATGATGAGAGTACCAGTAGTTCTCTTTGAATACAGTGTTTTGTGTTTCATTAAACATTGCTAATCATCTATAACCATTATTAATCACATCTTAAGTCATCCATATCCTCAGGTCATCTATAAATCCTCATGACATACAAGTGACAACAACCAGAAATGTGCAGTTGTTTGCGGCAGATATAGCATCATGAGACTTAAAATACAAACTACATCAGACAAGTTGTATGAACGAGTACGGACTTGTGTTAAGACATCTTGTGTACGACTCCGTTAGTTCAGACCTGATCATGCTCATGATAAACAGTGACTTCAACGGTGATTTCAGCTGCACTTGAGTGTAGGCAGCATGATATTTGGGATTTAGCCTTTTGCTAATGAAGACCAGTAAAAGCTCCCCGTCCACACTGGATTTGCTTCTGAGCGTCAGTTCTCATCTTCGTATCTTTTTCAGTAAGTGCTGATATTCCCTGTTTTGGCTCAGACGTGCTGTTCTGTTTTTTTGTGGCACGTCCACCTTCCTCTGAGCAGTCTTCTCGACTGTATTTAACATTTTCAGTCTTGCTTGATATTGCTACTCACGCTTCGTATCCTTTTTTTTTTTGTACAGTGTTAATTTTACAGGAGGCATTGTTTTGCGAGCTACCTCCCTTTGGGTGAGCAGAAAAATATTTAGACGTCTATATACAGAATGACTCTCTCTGATTAGATGACAGTACTGCGGTAGTTGGGCTCATTTGTTGTACTGGAACCATCCATTTTGACGACCGTGACCTTAGATGACTGCTGAGAGCTGTGCAAGGCGTTTCTGCGACAAAGACGCTCGCGGTAATTCTGAGCAAAGAGGAGCAACATGAGCGGATTGATGCAGCTGTGGGAGTAGCTGAGGCAGATGCTGATGTTGTAGGCGTAGACAAAGGCGACAGTCGGCGTGTTGTTGCTCAGGTTGATCACCTGAATGACGTGGTAGGGCGACCAGCAGATGAGGAACAGACCGATAACCATCAGGACCATCTTGGTGGCCCTCTTGGCCCACACCGACTGCTTGCGTTTGACCCGACGGATGGAGCTGAAGACGTGGTAAAGCGTGAGCGAGTAGAAGGTGCTGATGATGATGAGGGGGATGATGAAGCCCAGGATGGACTGGTAGAGAGTGTACCAGTACATGTCCTCGGGCCCGTCCAGATACATCATGCACACCTCCAAATGCTGCCTGCGAACAACCTTGGCGTACATCATGACGGGAACGGTGAGCAGGAAGCTGCCCAGCCACACCAGGATGTTGATGATGATGGTCCACTGGATGGTCCTCTTCTCTGAGGTGGGATGGACAATCGCAATGTACCTACGAGGACGAAGTCATGGTCAGAAGTCAGGAGGTGGCAAAAGGACATACATTCTTTACTCAAGTAGAAGTACAGATAACTGAACCTCATGTCATATTAATATAACATGGCGACTATTAAACCAGTCTAATTTCAAATAAAATAAAAGGCAATAGACTGAAAATAATGAACGTTAGCTTTGCTTCAATGTGCAAATCGGTTTTCATATGTTGTATTTAGGCTGAAGTTAGGAAGGCACGCAATGATGCAAAAGGAAAATACTAACCCTCAAATACATTAAAACTAAAGTAACGAGTCTGTTCTGAAAACATAATAAACGCAGCTATTTGTGTAGGGAGTGAAAGTAAAAAAGTTGCCCGAAAAATTGATACTCAAGTAAAGTACAGATACCTGAAAACTGTACTTAGTACAGCGTCAAAGTATTTGCACTTTGTTGTTACTTCTCACCTCTGTGGACCAGGGTCTGTAACACAACTGATAGCAGCAACTTGTGAAGTGCAGAATATTAGTTTTACTTTAAGAGGCCAATTTCATCCTTGACAAGCTCAGAGAATCAAATCAGGCAAATAGGAGTAATGAAACAAAGTACCATGTCTGAGATTATATACCTTCAATATATTACGTGCTCAGTAAAGTGATGAATGCTGTGACGAATTAGTGTAATTTGACAAGGTGACTTTGAATATGAAACACATTTCCATTAGGATTTTTGCATTTGATTGTGTTTCAGCGTGAGCAGCTGCGCAGCCAGTTCAGTTCGGGCAGTTCACTTTTCAAGCCATTTGCGGGAAATGAATGACCACTTTGTCATTACTTACAGTAAGTGTGACTGAAGTGGAGCAAATTACACATTTCCAGTTTCAGTCTGGATGCCGGTTCATTGGTGTGTGTTTCTGTGTGCGCGTGTGGCTGGTGTATTTCTACATTGTAAGGTCACTTGTGTGGGACAGAAATCATGTCCTCTTAAAAGTCAGTGCTTCTTGTCCGTCTGTTAATCTGTTCTTTCCTCCGTTTCACACTTTTCTGTTTTGCTTTGCTTCCTTTCCCCTTCTCCCCTCTGTGCGTTTCCATCCGTTCCTCTTTCCTTCACTAATTGATATGTATTTACAACAAGTAAATGGTGCCAACTTTAAAATACAAAAATAAGGACACCTAGAGCAACGGTTCAAACATTAACAATGGCTTCATAATGAAATTCTAGACTGAGTCGTTTTATTGTTTTTTCATTTCGATGAATCGGCTGTGGGCTCGCAAAAATGACACGTGGCGCGGCTGTGATTTATCGTAAAAATCGAATCATTTCCTTAATGCGCTGAACATTAATGTAACAATATAACGTGTTTAGAAACGGAGTATTCACATTTCTCTGGAGTTTTTCTTTCTAGACACGATCTCATACATCTGTTCGCTCAGGTCAGAGTCTCCAGTGTATTTAACAGACTCCTTCTTCCTTTAAATCACGTAAGAGCCATGGGAAATGACATTTAAAATACAACTCGAGCAAGTAAACTCGAAAAGACACTACTTTTGAATAGATTCAGAGCCAAGTGTTCAAAGCTGCGCCACATGATAGTCTGACACTTTCTGACGGTAACAGAAAAACTACGAGTAACGAATAAATTAATGAGTTTTAGAAAGACGTGAGCACATGTATCGAGAAAACATCACACAATAGTCATAGCAGTAAGTAGAATATACAAAGTAACTCAAGTCTTACTCCATTACTATGTTGTACATGTCACACTATTTATAATTATATTTTTTATTTATTCGAGGGCGCCCACTTCCATCAGTCTGCCGATAAAAAACGTAAATGTAACTCGGGTACATTTACGTTTGTTTGAATGTTTCTTCCATGACACAAATGTTGTCACTTTTTCCCCACATCGGGGTTCTTTTAGGTCTATGGTTGGGGTTGAGGTGTAGGCGTGTTGTGGGTTTAATGTGATGGATGTAAGTCAACGGACTGTCCCTTAAACACAGAAAACACGACACATGGGAGTAAACAGGCATGTGAACTATTCACGTGCCAACATTCATGTGATTTTCTCCCAATGAAAAACCAAAACAATTATCTTAGACCATAAATCAATAGTTTAGCGTTCTGGATCACCAAGACAAGTTGGATTACTCGGTCAAAAAAAAAAAAAAAGGAAAGATAAATAAACGTACTATTAGCCCGGTAGTTGAATCAATAAGCGTAAATCAATACTCAGCTTCTGGCCGGTGAAGTGATATGATCAAAAACGTACACTTCAGGCTGTCGAGACATAACGGCAGTGAAAACTAAATGCACTGTGGCTGCGGATGTTGTAGCATCCATTTAGTTTTATACTGAGGAAGAATCTGTTGCAATAAAGGCCACAAATTGCATCAACCTTTATGTCTGGGTTATCGATCTCTCTGCGCTGAGGGTTTTCTGACAGCAAAGAAACAACACCATTACAACAGAGACAACTCCTCAGCAGCAGCAGCAGCAGCAGCATCCACGCTTTTATTCATCGAATAATTCTCAAGAAAAACATACACAAAACAATGTCCGGACCCTATATCAAACGGATGTAGTGGGATACCGTCCCTGAAGTGTCTGAAGTTTGGTTATTTATCTCGGCCCGAACGGACACCCACGACACTGACACAGAAACACAAGGACTTTTGAGCGTCTAACACTTGAGAACTTTCGAGCCCCCACGTTTCCACGTCGGCGGCGCGTTGTTTCATACGCGTTTCCGGCAGGACGTGCGCTCGTGCTCCAACCTCTGCGCGCTTTCAAAACACGCCGCGTGACTCTACGTACGTATGTCCTTGAAGCTGAATGAGCACGTGAACATACGGGCCACGAAGTTGAGACGTTGATCAAATCAAGGAGGGGAAAAAAAACAACAACAACAAAAAAACAAACAAAAAAAAAAACACACCCACCCCAAGAAAAAATACATCTAACATTTGGAGTTTTATTATTATTATTAACGTAGACAGTTGTATCTTTTCTACTTCTTTGTGCCTTTGGCCTTTTAATGATTTAAGTAGTTTTTGGATGCTGACAAAAAAAACAAACAAACAAACAAAAATCTGTGAAACTGAGGGACAAAAAAAAATGGACATTTTTGACACAAATGTTAACAGGACGCAGTCATCAGAACACGGATAGCTTCGGGAAGGCCTACAGTGCGGTGGCAGTTATGGCACGTTTAACTCCGCAGATTGGCCGTAAATGGTGATGTTTGTCAGGTGAACATTTAAACGCCCCGTATGTGATGCGTTCACGTTACAAGCCTGAAATGTGTGCGTCGTTTATGCAGAGGACATTGTGTCTTCGTTGATGATCCATTAGTACAGCTGTAGATGGGCTGTTAAACCACACCACCACGAGAAACGATTTTACTACATTTACCTCCAATCATGGTTTATTATAATGATTATTATAAGATGTTTTTTGCTTTGTTTTTTTTTTTTACTGTGGAGTCCTTGTGAGTATAACTTCAGAACTTGTCCCTGCTTTGTTTTTAAATTAAGTTAACAAAAGAAAAAAGAAAAAAAAAAAAAGAAAGAAAAGTCAGAACCAGCTTGAGATAGTTGGTGGGATGACACTTACCGGTCAATGCACAACACAGTAACTATTCCTACAGTGGTGAACTGGTTGCTCACATCCACCACCACAACCGCTTTACACATAAAGTTTCCGAAGACCCACTGCCTGTCTCTGACCAGCTGGTGGATGTTGAAGGGCATCACAAGCAAGAAGAGCATGTCGGCTATAGCCAAGTTCAGCACGTAGATGTCGGACACCATTTTTTTCTTGCACGCCGCCACCGCGTAGATGACCAGTCCGTTGGCTATAACTCCAACCGAACACAAAATGCCATAAATAGAGGGGAATATGTGCATGAAAGTGGTGATGTCGATGTGGCTGTAAGGAGAGGGGGTTGCGTTGATACATGACGGGTCGGTCCAGTTGTCCGTTTGGTTATTATTGCAAAATATGTCCGTGTCGTTCATCTTCGGGTCCTGTGATGGTCGCGTAATTAATAAAGCGCGCCCAGATCTCCAAAGTTGGGCAGCAAACTCGCGCACTCTTCTCCCAGGAGCGCGTCTCCTCTCCGTCGCTGCCTGCGTCTCCCTCGACAAGCCTCTGCGATTGGAAACAAAACGACGGCAGATCTAGTCAAGCCCGTCGGTGCGTCCCTGCTATATGATCGTGTCTATAAGTAACCTCTGACAAGTTTACCGCGTACGTCCGCCGTGCGCTTTTCCCCAAACACATCTGCGTCCTCAGAGGACACTTGTTCCCTCCCTTTAAAGATCATTTGCCGTTTCATGTGATAATATAAGCAAATGAAAAACAAGGAAAAGTGAATCAGCGCTTGGTGCCTCACAGTTACAGCCTGCCTTACTATGTTTTTCATAGTGACAGTGACTTATTTACACTTCTTGGCATTGCATCGTGTACTCTTAATAGCTGTAAAGTAATGCTTATTCTTCAGTTGTAAAAAAAACAACACAGATTACAAACATGGAATATGGAAATAATCCATTAGGCCAGATGCCAGTTTTTTTCTGAAAAGGCACATACACCTTCATGGAAACTATCACACTGCTACCGTAAGATAAAATACTCCGAAAGATTTGTGTCTTCTTCCATTTCAATTACAATACACATTTCCAGAGGGGTTTTAAATATTCCTCTTTCGGTTTCCTCCAAATCATGATTCATTTCAGCTTTAACAAAGTTAACTGATTTAGGTTATCACCAGCAGTTCAGCTTTTTAATGACGACTATGCCCCGAAGCCTGTCGCGTAAACCTCGTACCGGAGATGCACCTTTTCTGTGCATGTGTCCTTTCCTACATTGTGAATCAGTTGTTAAGTGGAATAGCTGAGTTGGGTTTGAGGCAGCTCTGCCAAGATCTAACAACAGGTCATCAGGATTGTACTGCAATTCTTTATGTGAACCTTTGTCATGCTGACTACAGACAGCCTTTGTTCAATCCATATGATGCTCATTCTCTGTTCAAACCACTGCTCAAAGTAAACCACGATGTGGGCAGACTTTGATGTAAAATCCTCTGAATTTTCACCATGTTCACTGCTCACTGGTACCGATTTCTCTCTGTTTCCAGAGGAAACTTTTTAGGCCTCAGTAAGCTTTTTAGAGTGTGGCACTCTGTCAGCTGTGTTGTTTTTTTTTTTATTCTATCACCTTTAGTGCTTCACTTTAGCTCTCGAAGTAAAAACTCTCTTTTTTTGTCGAGTGTCATCGAGTGTGAAGGTTTTGTCTGAAAATCACGTCGAGAGGCAAAGCTGCAAGACTTCTGCGGCAGATGCACTGCCACGTGCAGAGTGCTACGAGAAACCATATTTCCGATGGAGGACCTGCATTCAAGATGGTACCAACACCAAAGTAACCTGAGCCCGGATGTTGCTGTGACGTCAAACAATGCTTTGGAAGGATGCGATGTAGAGGAAATTAAATCCTTCTTCAATGCAGCCACTGGGTTTTTGTTTTGTTTGCTTCTGTTTCTGCTTCAGTTTAAAGGTCAGGGCTGACGACATCTCAGCATGCGATGTGCTTATCCAGCTCATATCAAGGAGGGCTGCCTGCTGACTTGTCAACGAAGACAAGAAATGATGGTGAAGGAATAAAGGAGCAAAAATTCCCAAAGAGCGTCAGAGGGCAGGTAGAGACGAGAGCAGCATCTACACATCATCAACGCTCATTACTTTTACATATATTCTTAACAAAGTACAAATACTTCATTACCTGCCTGTATATTTTTACTTTTACTGCATTACAGGAGTTGAATCGGTACTTCTGCTTTTACCAGAGGCTTTTTTTTCCCTTCCCACACCAGTATCTGTAATTCTACTGGATAAAGCATGTACGGACTTTTGCCACGTCTGATTCTCAATAGTTCATTCTCCAGAGTCGAGATTTTTTTGTCTGCTGTTCGATTTTTGAAAGATTGACTCTGCACACCTAGATGCGACAGGTGCGTTGGAGAAGGTTTAGCTCTGAAGACGTCGAAAAAGAAGAAACGCCCGCACACCGTCCCGCTTCTGTTGAATTCATTCACAGCATTTCGGTCCCTTTGACCTTCATCAGGCAAACGTTGCTCCCATTGGGGCAATATGGAGGGGAATGTTCTATACAGATGAAATAACAAGAGATATCTCTCCATGTTTCATGTGAATGGCTGTTTCTATTAAGGTGCTTTAGGTGAATAAATACATTCACCTGTTGCAAGGATGTATTTTTTCCATCTTCAGAAACTGATCAGCTACAGATCTCTCAACCTGAGCTGTACATCTTTTCATTCTTTCAACACCTGCCTTTGCAGGTACTGGTGCGTGACAGGGTTGTCCGGGTCGTACCCTCCATCTGCTCCGTGGTCGACGGCGGAGGACGCCGCTTGCCCTCGTCAGCTGCTTGATGTGAAGGTTCGCGCCTGTGAGAATGTTAACACGCGAGAGTTCGATTAAGTCTATTGATTCCAAGAAACTTTTAGAAAGCATCCCAGGTTGCAAAATAAAAAGACTGGGTCTTAATCAAGAAAAGTTCATCTTGTAGCTTTCTTAACAACATCTTAAAATGGATTTGTTGCTTCTTGACAACTGAATGGGCTGCTTAATTGTAAACACCCACAAGATGTTAGACCTCATTAAAGGCCTGAAGCTGCTCATAAAAGCTGGTACACTTCACATAAAGTCCGCGTTACACACAACACAACAAATATAAACATGCTTACGTGCTAAACAGGTGAAGTGAGAATATTGTCTTTATTCTATTGGATATCAATGAGCGTCTGTGTCCAAGCAGTAAACTCATGTTCACTCCTGGTTTCTACAAGTGATTGCAGCAAAATATTTTATGTTGGGTTTTCTCCATCCAAAAACTAATACTGTGGCTTTATGGTCACAGTCTTGTTACTTTAGTTCAAGGTAAGCATAAATCTGCACTCTTTCATAAAGCGCCTTTTGTATTTTGGTTTATGCTTCACGTTAGTCAGTGCATCTAGAACAGCTTTCACACTTGATTTCCTGAAAAAGGTCCTGTTGAGGAGGATTTAATTAGATAAATGAAATATAACATGTGTTTTCATCATGTTTTCGTGAGCGTATAATCACCTGAAAATAAGAATCTTTATATTTTTGTCACCTTAGAAAGAGTGGAGCCATGTTTCTGCTCAGAACAGACTTCTTTTTTCCGTTTTACGGCAGCGTTAAGGCGCCTTACCGTCACCTCCTACAGTATGTTTGAATGGGGACCAGAGTCATTTGAGAAAAGTAAGTTGAGAAAACTTAATTAAAAAAAAAAAGGCAACCAGCTGCAAAGCTTTTTTGAGTTCCCTCAACTAATGGTTAATCTGTTATGTCAACATGGGTTAAGGCGCTTATCTTAAGTGCCATCTTAAGTTTGTCAAATTTAAGATTACTATTCATATCTACTCATCTCCTTAACAGCTCTATCAACTCTCACGTGAACAACACTTCAATTAATACATTTAATATACTGAGAACTCTTTTACTAAGTAAAACCTTCTTGTTACTTTTAACTTAAAATAATTTGTTACTCCATCTTCACTGCCCATTAGTTGAGTATACTTATTCCTTATTTTCTAATCAATTACACATTTAGACACACTACACACTTCATTTATTGTCTGTAGCTGCTTAATCCTCTGGAGGTTTGCTGTCTATACCAGCTGGCATCGGGCAAAGACTGTGCACCCCCTGAAATATATCCCCCCGCATTTTTTATATAGAAAATTAAACACCGTATGTCCACGTAAATGTTTCTTGTATTCCCTATGAGGGTAATGGTACCTATTGTATTTGCGCTTGATCATAAAATTAAGTAATTCCTCATTATGATTCTGAGGATGAAACTATTTGGGTGCCCCCTCCGGTATTTGGTACCCTACACACAGTGCAGCATTCACATAATGGTAGTGGCAGGACCGGATCGACCTTTTCTAGGACTATTACTAAGACTAGAATGTACAAAGTACATTAACTAGATATACAACTAGAAATATACGGACTGATACTTGTACGAAATGATTTCTTCATTGAAATAGTTGTAGTCTCTTTGGAATAAAGCACGTGTCTTGTGATGATGACAATTCACTGACTTGGTCTCCATCATTAATACATTTCTATTAAAATGTTGTATAAGTGTGTCTGATTTAAATTCAAATGAACAGAATCTAATTTACACATGTAGAGTCTAGTGCCTCCAGGGCTCCTGGGCATTCAGATCCACCTGCCTGCTTAAACCGTTTGGTTTTAGTTAAGTTTAAACCGCCATAATTGACACAAACTTATGTTTTTTTTGGGGTTTTTTTCAAAAAAAAAAAAAAGACGATATTAAACATCCTATTCCACAAAATGCTTGAGTTACTTTAGCATTGTTGTGGCAGCTGAGCATCCTTCTCTCCTTGCATTTCTCTCGGCACTTGTGAGGTTCTTGAGGATCCATTACAGTGAAGAGTATAATTGCTTGTGACATCAATTCACTTGAAAGAAGCATTAAGGAGTTTGCACTGATTTCCTGTGGGATCATCATTTTTTCCCATTCATTTCAGGTTTAACGCGCTGCTGTTCAGCTCAGATGGAGAGAGAAAAGGCTTGTGGGTAAGCTCCAGTGGCGTGTTTTTGTGGCAGAAGCCGATGATCCGCCGCTGGGTGTTGAACGTACGCGTAAACAGGATCACCCAAAATAACTCAGGTGTTTGTTTTGACCGGCCATCACTTATGACTTCGGTTGTTCTGCGTCTCTTCCACGGTAACAGAGAGCTTTTTGTCTACAGGGGGGTTTCTGATTGACTAAACTCGTTACATGTAGAATAACATTCACTGAGCTGGAAGTCAAATGCACCAACACAAGGGCAACCACCAACCTCAAAAAGACATAAACATGTGGTTAATATTGCCCCATTTATTTCTGAGGGCTATTTTAAATATTGAGTGAATTATTATGAAGCCAACCAAGAATGCCGATGAAGACCAACTAGTTTGACTTTCAGTGGTTAGCTTATAACGAACGCTGAATGCTGATGCCTGCCTCAATAATCCGCAAACTAAAACACCTAAAACCGTGAATGTGCACTTGTTCCCTCATCAGCTGCTCTTCTTCTCCAACCTGCTGCTTCGTTGTCTGGTATTATAGACTGGTATTTTATTATCACTTAGTTCACTCTCATGCAAATACGCACCCTTGCGCCAACATACCGTTCGCATTTGGTATAAAGAGAATGTGCTACGGTGTATGAGAATGTATGCCATCATTATGCTCAGTGCATTCTTTGCATGCACAGTACATTTTATGATTTACTGTTTGATCACATGCATGTTTTGTGTGGTTAAATATCTAACTTGTATGAATGTCCTGCCCCAGATTATAAATTTATGATAAATCACCTCGCCATGTGAGCATCCTGTGCATTGCGACCATGCTCTATGAACATGAGGCTCAGTAGTAAAACGAGGGCACAACAGACCTAACTAACTTTTCCAAGAACACATTTAATTGAATAGATGTTGGTATGCTTGAGGCCTATAATTAAATCAAGAAAATGTGAACTGAAATGTCACAGTTGCCACAGCGTCTATATGCTTTATTAGAATGAAAATTAGTGTAATGATTGTCTGATTTCAATTCTCGTCCACGTCGGGAGCAGGCGCGCCGTGATTTACTGTGCCAGAAATGGTGTGATGCGGATATATGTCTTCCTGCACTACGGGCACGGCTAAACCAATCTAAAGAGCATCTGTTGTAGCTTTAGAGCACAAATCCTGAGAGAAAACCGACAAAAAAGAAACAGTAGCCTGCCCTGTCTGGTTCACATGCTTTAGATGTCATATGATTTTTTGTCAAGATAAGATAAACATCTCCATAAATGCTCCAGGCTTCCACTAATGTCAATTGCATGCTCTGGTCAGTGTTTAGTTTATATTTAACGCTACAAAAGCCAATACAAAATACTGTGTTCAGAGGCTGGAAACATGTGATGAACACAGTGGGGAAGGTCAAAACGAGCAGAGCAGGGATCACATATTCCTCCCGTGTTTTCATGTTTTAGGAATTTTCCCCATTTTCATAACTCCTCTGGGCATAAATGTTAGCATGTAGTCATGCTTGTTCTTTCTGCTCTGCTGTAGTTGTAAATAACAGCCGGTGAGCTGTGTTTCACTACCGGCTATGAGAGAGCGATTTGTTTACAACTCTCAGATTAAAGCTAATTGCTTATTTATTATGTTTTGACACACAAACGTGGAAAACATGTAAATAAAAATGAAATATAATCGTTTAACTGTGGCAAAACATCATCTCTACACAACGCTTTTTAGCTTTGAGGACGTTCTCTACTGTCATAACATATAAACACCCAGTATGCGCCTTCCCACGCAGCATGTCGTCGTAATGTACAATTTATTCTGATTAAATGGTCGATCAGATTATGACTCATGCCCGGCAGGACAGGTCTGTCAATACAAACAGGCAATAAGTCAACACATGTCAGAAAAACGCGACAGCCAATCATGCATATTATCAGATTGTTGAGTTGTGCAACTCGTGCTCAGCTCAAGTTGAAGCACTTTATGTTTTATTAAACATAAAGTAGGAGGTTTGATGCAGACTTCCCTGAAAAAGGAAGAAAAAAAAAAAAAGCCTGGCCATAGCACCGGTCCTGCTGAGCTTGTTTTCCTCTACACTGGCTGCTGGATGACACAGATCTTGTGGAGGATTTTTTGGGCAATCATATGATCTTCATCTTCTCCCCTCCTTAGGGGGATTGAGCAAAACAAATACACACAATGTGGTGAGTGCTCTCATCTATGAAGTAACTGCTCATCTGCTCTGAAGGTACAAATATCTCACTCCACTAGACTCGTTTTCTAAGAAATACAGATGAAGACACACCTCCAGCAGGTCAAGCTGGAATTTACTGCCGTTTTATGTAGCACTCATGTCTCTATTGCAGAAACATGTAGATCAAGATAGAAAGTAATGCATGTTTTCCCCACGGTCATTAAGTCGGGACCCAGTTTTATAGAATTCAAATGTATTTTTCAAAAATATGATCGTAAACACAAACAATGTCACAGTGAGGTTTTAAAGAAAATATGCACATATTGTCACGGGTGTAAGAGGGAGAACCCAGATGCAGACTTGAACAAAACAAGGGAATTTAATAACAAGAACTGAACTCACAAAACAGCAACGGAAGGTGTCCAATAACAGTAAAAATCCAAAAACTCAAAGGGGGAAAACGAGGGATTCGGATGAGGTCACAGGACAGGGGCCGGAACAGAATCTTGGAGCCGGAACAGAATCTTGGAGTCGGAACAGAATCTTGGAGCCGGAACAGAATCTTGGAGCCGGAACAGAATCTTGGAGCCGGAACAGAATCTTGGAGCCGATGCGCACAAGAGCATGAGCGTAGATGACAAACTGAC
>JAPQRN010000002.1:20838751-20852070 GCA_037367275.1 Coranthus polyacanthus
CGGAACAGAATCTTGGAGCCGGAACAGAATCTTGGAGCCGATGCGCACAAGAGCATGAGCGTAGATGACAAACTGACAAGGGACGAAGAGAAAGGTGACTGGTATAAATAGACTGTGTGATTACAACGGAGAACAGGTGAGTGTGGGTGGAAACCGGGCCAAAAAGGAGGGAAACTGCAGGTGCAGGGAGAGCTGGGTCTAGAAGGTGACGAGATCAGAGGTGTTTCCTTAAACCAACTTTCATTTAGAGAAGTTTATACAGTGTAAATAGTCAGGAAGTTTAATGCAAAACTTTTGTATCTGCTTACCTTCAAAGTGTAGGATTTGACATCAGACCGATGCCGATGTTTGATTTGTAAGGCTTTTCAACAGTTTGGTATAGAAAGATGAAAGCACTGAGTTATCTCTCTCTGTGCATGAGCCACGTTTAATTATAGATGTGATATATATATAAAACAGGAATCCGTCATATTTGCCAAATTTTAATTTGAGACAGATGAGTGCCATGTAAAATCAAAATCTTATAAATCTTTTACCTAAAACATGAAAGATATTTCACACTGGTTGTGTGTTGCTGCGAGCACTGCTGATCCAAACGGCGTAGTTTGAAAAAAATGCCTTTCAGCCACTTAGGAGCTTAATGAAATCCAGCTCTCATCTCAACTCCCACTGGTTTTTCTTCTCCATGGTTTGATTTTAGAAGATACAGACAAACAGAAAAATATGAAAATTACAGGACTTTGATTTGCATTTTCTCCCAAGACGTTCCGTTCGAATTCAAATATTATAATTATGCTTTTTCTGTGTTGTGTTGTGTAGTCGTTGGCTGATTATGTCTGAGTCAGGATTTCAGGAGTTCATCTGGTAAGTGGACAGGATTTGTATTCTTCTGTTTTGGACTCAATTGAGCCTCGTTGTCTTTCTCTACGCCTAACGACACGATGCCGCTGTCTAAATATAACTACAAAGTTGTTGTCAATAACAACAAGATCGGCCTCAGTGGTTCTGTTGCTGGAAAACAATGTTATGTACAGTGTCCTTCAGGGTTGCTTTGCAGTTTTCTCAACTGCTTCTTTCCGGCACTCTTGTAGATAAAGTAGTAAAAGGGAGGTTTTCAAATTGAGTTAGAATTTATAAAGTTGTCCCAGTGATTGAGCTTTAAATAACAGAACTATGCATATTTAGACAAATGAGTATGACTATAATACTGTATATAATCATATCAGCTGAAGTCCTTGATTCCCTGAGCTGTTTTTAACTCTCATCACAGACATGTCAGATGATTCATGATTTGTTTTGATTATTTTAAAGAATCTTATCAGATGTGCGGTGCCGTCCTTCAGTGAGACATGACAATGCTCTCGAACTGTGCACCCCTGCTATTTCAGAGCTATCCCTCTTCCCCTAAAAGCTTGAGAAACACAGACATTATGCTTTTAAATCATTACATTATTAGTTCCCCCATCATATTTATGATGCTTTTAGTACAATTACTGTAAATAAATAAGACCGTAGTTAAGATAATTGCTAGGAAAAAGGCCGAACAGTTCATGCAGGAAATATCAAAAGGGTTTTATTTGTTCACTGGTTTTGAAATATTCGCGTTGTTAGGTCATTAGTTTGAACACAGCAGATGCATCTCGTAAGGTCTTCCCTTCAGAAGGTCTCAAAAAGACTTAATATAAACACAAATTAATGTGTCTTCCCCCTCACTAGTGATAGTTTTCAATAAACTTCACTGCTACATGATAATAATCCTCTTCACTTTCCCTTTCTGCCATTTGATAATTAGCAGTGATTTTTTTTTTCCACATCTCTTGCATTTGTTCCATTGTTTTCACATGAATGACAACCTTGCGATCCCTCCATTCCGCTGGAAGAAAAGCACCGCAAACCTCTTTTAATTAGATTTTCCAAATAAAGAATGTGATATATGTGTACTCTACATGTGCCTCAGATGAATGTAGCAGCGGTTAATTAAGCGGACGTGGATTAAAAAGCTCGGCGTAGGACTGACGTAAAAATGGGAAATAAAATAAAGTTAGTTACAGGTAATTGCTGAAGAGGGTGAGCTGGACAAAGCTGTTTCAAGGCAGACGTTTTGATTTGCTGAGCCAGAAAACACAGAGGTGAACCAGACTAACAATGGCTGCATTCCATTTGGTGCATCAGACTCAAGGGTTACTGCATACATACATAATCTGCAGTATCCAGATGTATGCTGCTCCAGCCAAAGTACTCATCTGCGTGGTGTACTACCTCCCTCAACGCATTACAGTCATCATCTTCTTATTCTTCTTTTGTCAAATGACGGGTTGTAATTATTGCAATTAGTGCATTACCGCCAGCTGCTCCAGAAATTTAGCCAAAAACAGCCATGTACTTATGTCAGTTAATGATTGTGTCCGATGCTGCAGGGGAAATAAGCGACTACAACTGCTATGGTACAATTTGCTGCGATATGTTTTCATTCAAATGACTATTTGCAGCAAAAACTATAGCATACTCTTGCAGTCTGAAACATTCAAACGAACTAATACGATGCTAACAGTAGCAAGAGGCCAACTTTCCCTCCACTCGTTTGTCTCACCTGTGTCTTGTTATTCCCTCGTCGTCTGTCGTCTTTTTTTTGAGTTTTCTCCTTTTTGTAAGTTTATGTTTTTGTTGTTAAATTCCGTTGTTTGCCTGCGCGTCTGCATCTGGGACTTCCCTTTCCTTAACCGTGACACTGAATGACCTGCAAAAAACATGACGAATGCCACCTGTGTCACAAGCTGTGACAAACAGAATGTCAACAAATTATGAAGTGTGTGTGTGTGTGGGGGGGGGATTTCACTCAAATTTGCTTCAAAGTAATGAAATGTACAGTCATTTAGGGAAAAACCTACAGCAAACTAATTACACACGATTCCTACGGCAGATCTGGACCACTTGTAGATCGTGTTCATGCCTGAAAGAAAATTAAAAATATGAAAAACATGGTAATAAACTTGTTAGTATGAGTGGTTGTTGCATGAGGCCCAGCGAACAGCTGCTACGTAATTGTATCCATGGTGATGAGCCTGGTGGGCTCTATGTACACACATTCTGTATGTGTTGGTTTCATTCGGGAATGGTTTCCAGGGACACTTGAATGAAGCGGAGCTCTCGTTCATCTTGTCAGCAACACCAGTGCTTTTCCTGCTGTAACGAGCCAAAACATCGGCCGTGAAGATGTGGTGAGAGGCTCATTAGTGACTGCTGGTGGGCAGGTGTGGAAATGCAGGCCTGCGTCTGAAATCACATCCTAATTCATTAATTCACCAATGCCTGTCTAGTCATGGAAATCGGTATTACTATAAAGCTGAAAATTGAATTCCACTGGGTGTAGCTAAACGTAGAGAGTGGTGCTCCATGGTTCACCACTCTTTACTATCCCACATCGTAATACATCACATTTTACAGGCATAAAAATGTAGATGGTGCAACACTACACCTATCGACGTAAAATGAGGATGATTCATAGGTGTGCAAAATGTCACGTCGTGAAAACATTAACGTGGGAGAGATTACACAAATAAAAAGTGTTACTCACAGTGTCATTGTTCATAGTAAATGGCAAACAGTAAATGTAGCAGCCCCTGCCGTACTGTAGGGATTTGTTTCAGGCACAGCCTAGTTTCCTCCCAAAATTACATAATAACATTAAATTCTAGGGTGGTCACGGTGACAAACTAAATGTTTTACTCAGGATTCAAAACACCCTTTGTGTCTAAAATTCTAGAGAAGTTAATATCTTTACAACTTCCCCTCTTCTTTGTCACAAATAACATTCTGAGTCTTGATTGGTAATTACAGCTGTCAATCACATACTTATCCTCCCTGAGTGGCCAAAACCTCCCGTCACAGGGTAGATTTTCCAGAAAGTCCAGAGAAGGGGGAAGGATTCTTGCTTCCTCTCAGACCACTTGAATTACAATATGCAGATAATTGCAGGTAATTCTGGAAGTTTTGCCCAGTGACGCCACTGTGAAGCACTGCAGCTTTAAGCATGGAACTTAAATGCGACTCGCCCACTTGGCCCAAATGTTTAACTCTGCATCTTATCAACAGACCCTTTAAGCCCAGCCTCAGTTAAAAAGGCCTTGCAGCAGCACCCGCGGTGGAGGGAACAGATATCGCTGCATACCTGGGAATGCCTCAATCCTAAGAAAAAGCTGCAGGACAAGTCTGGGGAAAAGGCTATCTGGGCACAATAGATAAAATGAGGGAAGCGACTGTTACATGTTTAAATTAATTCTTCACAATCATGCACCATGTTGTTTAAACAGTGCACAGATTTGTGTATTATTCTTCTCCAGCTGCATAAACTGGAAGGCCACGTCACAACCGACCGAACTGATGTGCAGAAAAGCATAAAATTTGTGCGGCATGATGGTGGGTGCTCAAGATTTAATCAAGGAGCCACAGTGGATCTAGCATGCATAATCATGCTTTGATAATGACCATCATTTAAATTAGAGACTGTAGAGGGAACACATACCCTTTACCCTTACACTGGTGTAGAGAGAACTAATCAGGTGAAAGGGAAGGCTTTAATACAGCACGCACACAGTTGTGGAGGAGGCTTTCTGATGTAGCCATTTGGCCGTAATAGAAAAAGAAAAAGCGTGTATGTTTGCATGCGTATTTAGATGTTTTACTCAAAGGCTGTATATAAGCACAGAACAGATGAACTCCTGCGACGTCAGCCGTTGATTCTGAACCGCCGCTTTGAGGCCAGGAGTTTGCGATTTTTGTATATTTTTTGACGTACATTTTAAAGATGACTCACCGGTCTATGTTGAATCTGAATCTGACCCTAAACATTAATACTGAATGAAACATTTATTCTGAGCCCAGGGAGCATACAATCACCCCAGTAGACGTGGTGAACTTTTTCCACAGACTTCACACACTTTATAATACAGACTTCAACAGAGTGGCGTCCAATTGCATACTTTGGAACACTCAGTGGTGAAGCCACTTCACCAACACACACTATTACAAGGAATGTCATATTGAAGAATATGTGCTATCAACTACTTAATCACAGTTCCAGCAGCCACCTCAGGTGACGAAAAACCAATATCAGGTCTCTTAGTAAGGTGCTGGGCCACGATAATGCATTTGATTCTGCAAGTCTGTGAACTCTACTGGATGGATGAACACCATTCTCCTAACAGATATTCCCTCATTTGGTGTTTTGATGATGGTGACGGAGGGCGCTGCCTAACACATCAATGCCTCCCATAGGTGTTCAATTGGGTTCAGATCTGGCGACTGCGCAGGCCATAACACATGATTCACGTGAATTAACCCCTCGTAGCCTGTGGATGGGAGCATGTTCATCCTGAAAGAGAGCGCTCCCATCGACACTTTAGGAACTTTAGCTGTTATATGTCAGAGGAGTCTGCACAACTTTTGATTACAGATTTAGAAAAAGAAAAAAACAGATTTGCAAAGTACCATAAACAAAATATTGAATTGCAATTTGTCTTCCTGCTGCACCATTGCTGTTTCACCATTTGGAGTGCCAAACACTGCATTGTTATACTGACAAATTTCAAGTGCTATTCTTTATGTCATGTTGAGATTTTAATGGCATAATTACTCTATTCTTCAGACTTCAGGGACGGTATAAATGTGTGCGTGTGTTTTCTTTTCCTGAGAGACACCAAAGTGTTGTTTTTCAAAAAGTATTAAATGCCTCCACGCAGTTTGTCCCTCGCTCGTCTTTTGATGGCTTTGGAGAAGTAAGTGCACATCAGTCAGCTTTCTAGAAATAAACAAAAGTCAAACACCTTCTTTTCACCTCGAAGATGGAAAAAAAAAAAATCTGTATGCTGCATTGATCCTGCTGGGCCCAGTGGGAATTAGTATGAATTAGTGCTCACCATCTCCACAGGAAGGGCTCTCACCTCTCTGTAGCATCTCGCCTCTCTGTAGCACCATACAGTGTCTGTGAGCTTTCAGCGTTATCAGTATGCAGCACACACACCTGCAGGTCTGCAAATAACTCTATGGCATGCCCCCCAACCCATCCCACCCCTTTGTTGATCTATACTTTATTGCTATATTTATGAGTAATACACAGCCTCCAACACAGTCTTTCCAATCAACTTGGGGTTGTGCAAATTTTTACCCACTAGTCGTAAAATTTAATGAATAATTTGAATAGGTGCTGATGCAGATGGAGCTGGTGGTCAAGTGGGTTTTTTAAATATACTGTGCTAAAGTTACATGGTAATAGCTACCACACTTGAATTTCATTTACATAGGATAAAAATGCCGTTTCCCCGCAGAGGCACCGCATCTGCTGCTGCAAAAAAAAAACCAAACAAAAAAAAAAACCCTTTTGACCAAAATGTGACTTATAAGGTTGCACATCCTCACCGCCTTTCTTTACAGAGCTAGATACCACATCAGTGCAAACAACCACAAGCACATCAATCTGCAGCCAACCTTAAATATAAATCTCTATGGAGGTGATTTCACCACAGAGATATGGTCAAGCCCTAAGTCCTTAGAGCTCTAAGAATCAATAGGTTTTTTACATCACAGAGATGGCAGAGGAGTTTATACATGACAATGAAGTCATGTTATCCACATAATCAATATGTAACCTGTACATGATCGATATAAAACATATTAGTTAATATACATATAGCCTATTTATCCGGCCGAGGAGAAGGAAGACATCTTTACCTGCCAGTGTAAGAAAATGAGTGTGTGATTGAAATACACAGAGCAAAGCTGTAGCCTTGAAATGTATCAAGACCCAAGCAGTTTAAGTGTTTTTCTAACATGTTAATGATGGCATACGCACTAGACCGGTTATATATCCTCACACGTAACGCCGACCAATCAGCAGCACTCTATCCCTATAGAAGGAGCACGGCGTAGGAGGAGGTTTGAAAGACTCTGCGCGAAAAAAAAGCAGACCCTTCACATATCAGATTTGCACTCCAACACACGAAGTCTTGTGCGTTAAAAGAGCAGAATCTTTTCTATTCTTTATCTTTGTGTTCACCCCCCATGACCCTAATAGTGGAGAGTTTTCAAAGTTTTCCAAAGCTGACGATGGAAGAAGGAATCCACAACAAATATGATAATGATTTTTGTTCTATTATCTATAGACCTTAAACTGTGACTGATTTTAGAGATCTGAGGCGTAGCAGATAGCAACAAAGTTCTCTGTTATCAAGTCCAGCGGACATAACATGATTACAGCATGTCTCTGTGGATCCCAAATCGATTAGATAAAGTTGTGTTTTATCATTCTGAGTGAAGGTCTCCTTAAGCTTAGATTCTTGTGTTGATCTCTGTGCTGAAATAATACTTTGAACGCAACATCCATCTCCAAAGTTTCCAGATCAAGCGAATATGCGTTTTGCATTGTTTTTTTTTTAAGCAAAAACTAACCAATGTTGTCCTTGTGTCAATTAAAAAAAGCACAAAAAAAGGCAAGCAAAGTGAAAAACACGAACAGAAGTTGCATGAAAGCAGGTCAAAAGCCACACAAGCTGATTCGGTTGAAAGCGAGTAAGTAGAGTCTGAGTTTGAGATTGTTTTGTCAGCTGCTTTTTTTTTTCCCAAGAACAAACTGAAAAGCTTTAAGGTCAGCATGGACGACAAGTCCAGAGGTGGTCTGTAACAAGAAAAGTTTGAACATCTTTGTTTCCATGGCAACTGGGCGCACTCACTCTGCTGAGGGACTACAATAGGGTCAAAAGACTTGCGTAAGTAGACCTTGAGTTGAGGCTGAATGCTAAAATTAGTTGTAATATTTTGTACTATTTAAAACTCTAACCGCACATAAATACTTACTGAACCTTATGTAGCAGCGGAAAATCTGCACATTTTTAAGCAGCGTAGTGCATGCATAGTGCATGCCGGTTTTGAAAAGTTAACATTATTTGTAATATAAAGTATCTCTTTGCCCCAAAGGTTTTTGTTCCTGCTCATGGCTCTGCAGTAAAATCTGTTTGGCACTGACTCAGCCACTTAATATGCATGTATTTCCACCTACTGGTCAAGTGATAATACTGCACATCATCCTTCCCCCTTTTGATTTTCCAGCGTCTATGATACAAATCTAAATTACTGCTGCAAAATAGAGATTTGGGCAGATAGTAGACATGCATGTAAAATTTTAGCATATTTATATAATGGATTGCAGTCAGTAGAGCATATCACAGGCAGCCTCTGGGTTTATAGCTGTTATAAAAACAGGCTGGTTCAGGCCTGAGCTGATTTGTGTTTCTGCGCTCAGGTTTTCCTGCATGCAATTTGTCCGGTGCTTTCTTTTTTGATCCATGCTGCAAATTCTCTCTCAAACAGGGCAACACAGCACGCAAGCTATTCTTACAGAGCTTTTTTTACATTACGCCTGTCATCTCAACCTGCTCTAATGTTAAACTCTTGAGGATAAACGAGGTGGTGCCTCCCCCTCTTGTGGTTTGATGCAATATTGCATTGCTTAGCAGAGGCAGCTCATAACTGTGCTTGGTCATTAGAGCTTTTCATATCTATACTGATGCAGCAAGACAGGTCGATCACTGCTTTAGAATATGCAGTCCATGAGAAAAATGTAAGTGTATGGGTAGCATAAGTGTTTCATCTAAGAAAAATGTCACTTACTGACACTCACCATATTACCTTCAGTATAATGTACAGTTACTGCCTCAGATCATGGAGACAATGTTGGAGAGGGAAGAAAAAGAAATCAAAGTCAGGACTGAAGCGGTGCCTTATTTCCTTTGGAGTGCAGTGTATTGCTGATTGAGCGTTCAGACCCATTCAGAACCAAGATTGCCTCTCCTCTTTACAGGCAGCTCCAGCTTGGATTGACTCTCAGTCTCATGACGCTGGTAAAAATAGCTTTATTCTCATCAGGCTGGATTTAATTTAGCGGGCCCGTGTCTCCACAGCGATAGCTGATGGAAAGAAGAGTGTTTTCATTGCGGAGGAGTGGGCTGGTCGTAGTTGTATAGGAAACTGCGAGTGTTTTGTTCCTTTCACAACTACAGTTTCCAGCCTCGCTATAAACGAAAAAAACGCAAATGGCTCGGTTGATATCATATGTAATTGCTTTGTGTTTGTATTCGAGCGCATGTGAAGAATTTCCTCAGTCTTCATATGTTATTGAACATGCGTTTTCTTTTGACAGTGAAGACAAGTGTTCCACATTGCTTATGTCTCTTCAAGCATTTAGAATTTTCTTCTTTAATCTCCTCCAAGGAAGCTCCTGGGCTCGGCTGCAAAGCATGGGTGGCTGGGTGAGTTATGGCATGCCAGCTCTTCAGGAGGGTTTTTAAAAGAATAGGTAAGAGAGAGCATTTCACCCAAGAACATGCTTAATGGTTGAAACGTATCACATCACTGTGCAGAGCAAGACAAGTCCTCTTTGATACGAACCAGATATGAAAAAGCTGTAATGTAGAAAAGACGGCATCCGGCGTAGGGGCGCAGTGGTCCCCGTGGGTGACAGTTAAAAAAAACAAAAAAAAAACAGAAAGAGTGTTTTTACTAGCAATGAAATGGTAAGCGAGGAGGAATGGATTCAATCTACTTCACCTTCCTGAAGGCACTGTATTCATGCTTCTCTCTCCGTCTTCCTCTCCCCTCTTTTGTGTGTGTTTACATGCTCGTGTGTGTCTGCGTGAGAGTAGGGTGAGCGTGCAAGGGCATCACTGGGTTTAAGCTATGTGGAATGGAATTTATCAAAGTCACTGGAGCATTGTGATGAAAGCTTTGTGAGGGAATTTTACCCATGACTATAGCCAGGGTCCATGCAAAGTCGTTAGTTTTCTCTTGCTTTTTAAAATGAAAATTCTCCCCAGCTATTTTGGTTCACAGGGTCTCAATATAGCTTTAACCTGTGCTGTTTATACTGTCAGCTGAATTGGCTGGTGTCATCCACTGGGCGGGCGGCGTGAATTAAAATCGTCCAGAGATTGTTTAGCATGCTGGGACCAGACATCTATCTGGCTGGATCCCCTGAGGTAGAGTTAGTTTGTATTTGTTTCATCCACTTTCTATTTGGAAACTGATTGACTCTGTGCCTCCCCGTCCACCATAATCACCAAATAATTTACCTTGTTGTTTTCAAGAAGCGGATAATGGAAAAGAAAATCCCAATCTTAATTTTATTTATTTATTTTTCCCATCGTCTTTTATAGTTTTTCAGAATCGGTAGTATCTCATCTCAAATGCAATATGTGAGGTGGAGGAGGCGGAAGTCCAGTGTCTGTAACTTGTTATGCATTTCGTTATGTTGCAGAGCACTTTTCTCTTATGTAAAATCTATATTGCATTAGCTCTTAAAAAAACAACCTTGCATATCAAAAATAACTGACAACTAGAAATGAAGTGAAGAGGTCGGGTAGGGACACTAGAAAGTGACAATTATATGACATTATTTTGACTGTATGTCATATGTAAAAGAAAGATGAAGCCAACACAAAGTGACAAATGGCCATTTGAGGCTGGCTCCTCGTGTTCAAATGTGCAGCTTCACAGCAGATATGAACACGTTTACTTGTTTACAGCCTTGTTTTCAGCCTGATGATTTTATCCATTCATGACAACTGTACAGGGAGGGAATTTCCATATAACTCACTTGTTTTATAATTAAGGCTTAAAGTTCTGCATAATTAAGATGCGGCCGCTGTAACTGCCATGTGGGCTTTGACTGACAGCCCGTATGTCTGCTGAGTCAAACATTCGATGCTCCTGGTTATTGAATAAAACATTTGAGTTTTTTTTTCCCAGACAGGCTTCTCAGTCGTAGTTGTGGTTGAGAAGTTACACTAACAAGACCATCAGAGGATTCTGATTTACCGGTGCTTAACTTCAATACCTTGCCTGTTAGCGTAACTTAGCTACATTAGGTAATGTTAGCATTAATTTAGATCGCAGGGTCTGTCAAATTAGCCCAGCTAGTGCATGTGTTAACATTTATTAAGTAGCTGAACTTAGTTGGTGGCGTTTAACGTGACGGCGTTAGTCAATGTGGTCGATGTGTTTTAATTAAGTTAGCGTTAGCTTGGTGTGGGTACTTAACATTTCCACAAAACAAACATGGCTACGGTTAAAATGCCAAACTGAAGGTTTCAAAATGTCAGTCCATAAACCAACGGGCGACGTCACGGAGGCTTCATCTACTATTTCTATACAGTCCGTGATGTAAACATGCTTTGCACCCTGTCTGTGAAAGATTTTCTTCTTTCTTCTTAGGCTATTTTATGTTGTTATTGTTCTGCTTTGTACTATGCGTGTGTATATTTGTGTTTATACTGTATTTATTGTATTTGTATTCATATGTGTGTGTTTGTGTCATGTGTGTTGTAGGACTTAATTGTTTTGGTATTGACAAGACAATAAACACAGTTATCAAAAAAATAAAAGAAATAAATAAAGCTCAACATTGCAAGGTCAGAACATTCTAATCAAATGCTTGAGTTACGTGTAGAGAACAGATAGATACGAAATGGAAATGGCTCGTATGTAATACTTTTTTTTTTGTGTGATTGCGTTCTCACCTGTGCTGTGCCCTTGTGTCCAAATGGCCTCACGGACCTAAGGCCAGTCATTTATTTACAATTACCGAGCACATTACTGTAAATGGCACGGCTGAGACCGGCCGCGATGTCCTCTGCCACTTGACCAGGACAGCAGAATGAACACAGCCCATTGACTATCCATTACAACCTCCAGGTAGAGCACATGATATGCAATCGACATTAACTCACAACCACGGTAAACACATTCATGATTGCAGCACAATAGCCTTGCGTCAGAGCATGATGGATGATTCCCCATCAACATTCTTTTCGATGACAGATTTGCTCTAGCAGTTTTATGCTGCGGGTTAGACCGTGTTTATAGGCAGACAGAATCTAAAATATATTTAAAAAGAAAAAACAAAGTAGGCATCAGTAGTACTTACTGCACTATGAGCAGTCATGTCTCAGCTGACATAATTTAGATTCATTTTTAGGCAATGTTCAATCTGCCACCGACACACAGCTGCACACAGGCATTGTTTTGTATACGCTGATGTGGAATTTCATTTTCAGCTGTGAAAAGTTTCAACAGTCTATAATTATTTTCCGATTGGATAATGAAATTCATGCCATCGCTGCAGATATACTAATACGATTTGGTGTATTATAATAGTAGTTTCATCAGGTGTGCAGGTGTGGAGACAGAAAAACATATTTAAGTTATGCAGACCCAGAGAGCCTCCTTTCTTCGGCGCACACACACAAACCACGCAAAAAAGCAGCACTTTCTTGCCACATTTTTAGGTTTAATATAGCACATTCATACGAGGCTCCAGACAGATTTCACAACACCTTACCGAGTGTTGACTGAAAACCCAGTAATATATTTTCACATCTGTGTCAGACTTGTACACGGACTTCATTGTGACCTTGTCATCAAGTTATTCCACAATAGAAAATGTGCCAATCATTTAATTATCAAGCTACGTCATAGCTATTCCTTTTTCTCACACTTATTTCAGATGAACCGGTTCAGTAACAGAAACACATGTTTTAGCACCATTAACTAACAAGTACTGACAACAGTCTTGCTTCCTCCCACACATACTGTACCTCTGGCGATCATATTTGCATTTGAACTCTGGTGCCTTGCTGCTCAACATTCCTGACCACACTGCCATTAACAACTTTGCATTTCAGCGCAGGTCAGCAGAAGAACATACTGCAAGCCTGTCAATGAGCAAACCAATGTCAGTGTTACTGTTTCAGCTCCTCGGGCACATCTGTCTTACACTTCTGATGGATTTCACCCAGGATTCACAACAGGAGTTCCGTGTGTTGAAGTACATGTTAACCTGCCTGAATGTAACCTTAAGCGCACAGTATGTTGCATTTCTGCATTAAAAAAAACCCCAAAACAACTGCTCGGGTGTTGTATATTTTGTCGGGTTGTGTACTTATATGATGTCAAATGTTTCCCGTAGTTTTCAAATTCACAGAAATCTATAATTTATTTACTGGAGCAGCCTGTTTCATTTGGTTGCCTAGAATGACATTATATAATGTGAATATATGTCACTGAAACTGTTAGCTCTTTCACTGAGATGTTCTGAGTGACTTAACCCTTGCGTCGTCTTTACTTTTGAGATCCTCTGGTCTACCTTGGGTCCAAAATGGGTCGCACTGAGGGTGTTAGATTGTGTACTGTGACGTAGAGGTATTGATCTCTTCGATGTGCAGCTGCGAGGCGTACGGTGCCAGAAAATGTTTGATGTTTACAATGTTATGGAA